>CM077166.1:24328629-24931002 GCA_039583875.1 Platanthera guangdongensis | reverse complement strand
CCCCCCCCCCCCAAGCCCCACCCATCCCCCCCCCCCCCCCCCCCCCCCCCCCGGAGCCCCCAATTTGAGTTCGAGCTGACCCCCCCCCCCCCCCCCCCCCCCCTTGTCCTTTCAAAAAAAACATTCATTCAACGAAAAATTTGAAGTTTGACCATAAAAATCAATACATGAGAAAACATTGAGTTTAACTCAATTTTTTTTGTTCTGACGATAACTTTCTGTCATATGAACATAAATCACATTTTATTTTTGCAGAGGCGGTAGGTCAATGCTCTCAATTAAAAATAACAAATGCGGATTTTTTGCACGACATCAAATTTATCGTCCAGACACTATTTTTGGTCATGACACGATGTTTTTGCTCGGGCTTCAATTTTTCGGGCCCGAACGCGAAATTTTTCGTCTGAACGCGTTTTTTTGCCGGGACACAATTTTTTCGTACGGACGCGATTTTTTCGCTCGAACTCAAATTTTTCGCTCCGACACTACTTTTTCGCCCGGACACGATTTTTTCGCTTGCACCCGATTTTTAACCCCAGACGTGATTTTTTGCCCGTGGACTTTTTTTTCGTCCGGAAGTGATTTTTTCGCCCGAACGCGATTTTTCCGCCCGGGCGCGATTTTTCCGATCGGCCGCGATTTTTCCACCCGGGCGCGATTTTTCCTCCCGGGCGCGATTTTTCCGCCCGGGCGCGATTACTCTGCCCGGGCTCGATTACTCCGCCCGGGCGTGATTTTGCCGCCCGGGCGCGATTGTGCCTCCCGGGCGCGATTTTTCCTCGGGCGGAATTTTTGCGCCAGGAAGGGATTTTTCCGCCCGGGCGTGAATTTTCCCCCCGGGCGCGATTTTTAGCCCGGGCGCGATTTTTTCGCCCGGGCACGACTTTTTCTCCCGGGCACGACTTTTTTGGCCGGGTGAAAAAATCACTTCCGGGCGAAAAAACCATCCACGGGAGAAAAAATCATGGCCGGACGAAAAAATTGCTCCCGAACGAAAAAATCGCTCCCGGGCGAAAAAATCGCTTCCGGATGAAAAATCGCTTCCAGGCGAAAAAAACGCCCACGAGCGAAAAGACACCGCGGGGCGAAAAAAATTATATTCGTGTAAAAAAAACGCGCCCGGGCGAAAAAATCGCAATTGGGCGAAAAAATTGCGTCCGGATGAAAAAAAGCCCACGAGCGAAAAAATCGCGTCGGGTCGAAAAAATTGCGCCTGAGCGAAAAAATCGTGTCCAGGTGAAAAAAATGCGTCCGGACGAAAAAATAGTGTCCTGGCCTGAAAATCACATCCCTGCAAAAAAATTACTTTCGCACGAAAAAATCATATCTGATAAAAAAAAATCACATTCATGCAGAAAAATTTACTTTTCTTTTGAAAAGCCGATGTTGGCATTCTCAATATCCGCCCCTGTAGATAGATATTAAACCAATGAGTTTTTAGTTTTGTGTGAATATCTACGGCTTTCCACCAGAAAACAATTCCACTATACAATTGTTGATACTAACAGCGAAAATGACTTTCATTTTCTTAAAACCAATACTTTAATATCAATGTCATTGAAATGAACGGACAATTAAAGAACTTAATTTATAAAAAAATAGCATTAGTGGTTTGGACCGTCCCTTTAAAACTGTTCAAAACCATCAAGTTCCTGTTATTACAGTCAGGTTCCTGGCATGAACTAAAATATCATAATATATTTATGAATCACTTCTTGTCTAATTTACTCTTTAATGTTTCGTAAAATTTGAATTTTCTTTATATGTTTTGGAGCCAAGTGAACAATCGGGTGTTAAACGCATTTCCCTTTTTAATAGTATAGGTGCTGGTCTATCTGTAACAGTTGGAAGATGCATATGGTATTTCTTTTGTAGCTCTAGTGTTCTTGAAATATATAATCAAGAAACACATTGTTTTCCTTCTGTTGGCTATTCATAATCATTTGTAAATGGAAGTCTTATGACATTTTTCTGAACAATATGCACGCACAGGCGCTGGCTAACGAGATGAGCCCAGAAACAAGAGTCAACTGTGTTGCTCCAGGATTCGTGCCAACCAACTTTGCTGATTTCCTTGTAAAAGATGAAGCTCTTGTAAGTGTTTGGATCAGTTCCCTTGGCTATTCATTAGATTTTTTGGCACCTAATACTCCCCAATTAGAGGGGTTGGCACACCCTAAGTTTTATTTTTTTAGCATTTTGCACTTTTTAGACTCTATTGTTTGGGCGTTTCGCTGCTCCGTTTGGGCAAACGCCGCCGGAAGGAGGGTAAACAAATGAACCTCCGGCGGCGTTTGTTCCGTTTTCACCCGCCGTTTTGAGAAACGCCCCAAAAAGCTCCGTTTGGAGCAGCCACCTCCCCCTCCGATTAAAAACTCTGTCCATGTTCCATCCGTCGGTTCGGCGGTGGCGGGTCAATCCGGTGGGGGAATGGAGTGTTTGACTCGGAGGGGGGAGGGGCTGCTCCAAAGGGAGCTTTTGGGAGCATTTCTCAACGCGGACGGTGGTGGAAACTGAAAAACGCAGCCGAAGATTTATTTGTTTACCCTCCTTCCGGCGGCATTTGCCCAAAACAGAGCAGCAAAACGCCCAAACAAATAGAGCCTTAAACTATGCATATTGTTTAAAATTTCAAAAACCAAAGGGCAGAGTTGTTCTTATTTAACTAACTATGCATATTCAGAAAAACTACTTAATTAATTATCTAAATTAATAATGCATTTCAGTATTCTTGTTTACTTCTGTAATCATCACCTATAGCCTTCACCTTTTATATTTTTTTCTTCTGCTTCCCTCGCGCCAACTCCAACTCTTCTCCTCTAAAATCCCTTGATAGTTTGCACCTTTAAGATTACCCTAAACCTTCTCTGTAACTTTACATTTCATAACATCTATTCAGATTTTTCAGTGTTATTTTTGTGCATGCACATGTTGAAAGGTAAACTCCGACGGAAGATTTATGTAATTTCAAAAGATAGAATGGTGTGGCCTATAATTTTACAGACTCCCATAAAAGATTTGAATAATCAATAGTAATGACGACAATTCTCGTGCATTGCTGGAACAGAGGAGGAATCTGGAGGAGAGGACAATGCTTAAAAGGTTGGGGAAGGCCGAAGATATGGCGGCCGCAGCTGCATTCTTGGCATCCGATGATGCTTCCTACATCACAGGAGAAACCATTGTGGTTGCCGGAGGTACGCAATCTAGACTCTGAAGATAAAATATTATGTTCAGTACTCCTGCTCCTCTATGCTTATAACATACTCTGGCAAAATAAAATTTCTTGTAATATTGCCTACATTACACCCTTATGGTGGGACCTTTTCTCAGATTTCTTCTGCACCTGGCTGCCCTTTTACCTGTATTGGAGGCTTCAATTGTTTCATTTCATGTAATGCGGAGATTGGATTAAAAAATGCCAGAGTTTTGTTATGGCGTTGAATATAAGTCTTTTTTTTTTAATTCTGAGTTATGCCGTCCGTTTCTTACTTTTTCTAAGTTTTATTCTATGCTAGGTTTTTTAGGTGATTGTTATTAGCACGGAAGTTTTGGCTAGTCGCACCGTAGTTTCACCTAAGTTTTCGCGTCTTTTGGAAATATGTCTTGTACATGAATTTTTAGGAAAAGTGTTCAACACGAAAGTTGTAGATCTTGACGAGGTTGCAGAGATCTGCAACTTTCGTGCTGAACGCTTTTCCTAAAATTGTATGTACAAGACGCACTTTGGAAATACGCTCAGGTTTCCCGCCTTTTAGAAATACGCTTTGTACATGGAAAAGTGGATCTCATCGAGATCTACAACTTTTGTGTTGAACATTTTACCTAAAAATGTATGTACAAAGCGTATTTCCAAAAGATACGAAAAATTAGAAAAAAGTGCGGTGCGACTACCCAAAACTGTGGTCCTAATAACAATCACCTTTTTTAAGTAATAAATGTATAAATATCATTACATTGGAAACATTAAACCTCAATGTGTATATCATTAAACAACAAACAATCAATCAATAAATTATTAAATAAGTAGACAACTTGAGAATTGAATCCCTGACCTTCCTGTCATGGGGCCGCAGTTTACCCAACTGGGTCAAGCCTTATTTGCATTATATGTTTGGTTGAGTATAAGTTACAAGTCATTAATAGTCTTTTAGTCATTTTTAGTAATTTTGTAATAAATTGAAGTGTTGAGATTTATTATGTTTATGTCATTATGCATTTCTAGTTAAGGAAGATCATTAAGATCACGAAGAAAACAAAAACGAATAATCTCGATTTCCTAACCTTTATTATGTTCTCTCCTCTTCCTGCTCGCTCCCTAACCATAAACGATCCTCACTTTAAGGCATCGTGAGGTTGAGCCCAGCTCTCATAACGTAGGTTGAGCTTGACCACCTTCAAACAATTTCTTTTATATTTCCGAAATTCCCATAATTGAATATCTAACTATCTTCCATAAATTTGTTTAAGGTTCTGTTTGTTTGAACATTTCTTCTGCTTAGTTTTGAAAAAAAATATGAATATTTTTTTCCTGTTTGAATGGCCTTCTCATGCTGAACTAGCACTTTATCTCCAATCGCCGTCACTTACCCAAAGATGCCCTAAGACATGATTTACAGCCCCTGTATAACAATCGCCAAAATATATGATAATTTTTTATGATAGCAAACTGTCTTGTTAGAAAAATGATCGTAAATAATCTCTAAAATAAAATGATATATGGACCCCATAATCTTTGGAGCCTCACACTGCTTAGGGCACTTCTATCAAACCACAAGCATGCGATATATAGAGAGAACATTTATAATAGTACCCTTGTTTACTATATTCGCACCCTATAAAAATGCATAAATTTAATTTTTTAGTGGTATAGTAGTCTCCAACACTAAAATCATCTTCGTTCCGACAGCCATTCTTAGACAAAACTTCCGGTCACCCAAACATTAGCACCCCTTGCTGCAAGGGTTCATCTTCGTCGCCCCTTGCAATTACAGTTCTTAAAACTAGAAAGAGTTTCAAATGAAGCTTTCAACATTTTTCGTTGATTTTGATGAGTTATTACTCTCGTGTGCCATGGTAGGCATCTACAAGCTCCCTAGTTAGGAATTAGTATTTTCATGTGTTGGTCTTAACATATGTGCTATATAACCCTTTGTGGAGCGGGTTCTACAACTTGAAGTTGCGCATTTAGACTCTATTTGGAGGGATGGTCGGAAGTGTGGCGGCCATCGACAGAACTACAAATGACAGCCGAGCTCGGGCTGAAATTCCTCCACATGGATGACACAAAAAAGGAGCAATTTGAAAAATTTGGAGTGCTAATAGCTTTCTGGCATGAACGTGAAATTTTACGCAAGAAGGCTAATATCGCAGGAAGGCTAATAGCGAAATCATTAACAATACTGTATGTAAACACCATTAAAAAAATCTATTAAATGTAATTATGTTCATTTTCAAATAAATACAAAAACCTCCCATGAAGATTAAATTTAATAGTTTGCACACCAAATTTTTTGAAATCTAACCATATGTTATAACCTCAAAGAAGAATGCATCAGTTGAAAGTCTTATAGAAAAATGTTGTAATTTACATATGTTCTACTGCTTTCTAATCTATTATTTCTGCATTTTTTTTTATTTCTACTGGCACAATTCTTCCTCTCATAATATCTTTAAAACCAAAAAATTATATTATTTTATAAAGAATCGGTTTGTTTGAGGAGAATATTTAATTTAATAAATGTGTAACAATTTTATTGAAACACAATAATCTCACCCAAACCTATAACCTATGATAATTATGGAAGCAATATTGGGAAAAAAATAGACCTTATAAAAAACCTTCGATTTTGTTACAACACTCAAATCACTCTTCAATGATGCATAAGAGGTGGTGTATACATATTTTATAAATTTTTTGTATAACTATAAATCATTTTTCTAGGCCAATAAATGATACATAAGAATTTTGTTCGCCCTCTAATCTAAGAACTCGGCCAAGGTGTGATTGATGAAGCGATCAGCAACAATCTGATTCACCTTTTGGGTCGGATGGAAGGCGTCCCAAAACACGTATTTGTCTGCATCTGGGCACGTATGGGGATTAAATTCATTGCACAAATATCCCATCTCCAACAACCCGGTCGCGCAGCAACCTCGGTCCGCGGTTTCAAATCCTGTCATTGATATAAGATTGGGTGTTTCAAATAACAGTTCAAAAGTGAATAAGTATGATAAAATAAAAGCTGATAAGAACATTGATGAAATTAATGTAGAACAGCATTGGGGAATAGCTCATAGCATTTTACATGTGATTGAATTGAACGGCTCAGATTAGACATGATATCAAAAGAGAAAGCTAGGGGTAAGGATTCATTACAGCATTAATTGATGAAGGGAAGGCACACAAAAACAATCAGTGTTGATAATCTCCTACAAAACAGAAAACAGAAAGGAAAAAAAGTCATTGCTAAAACTAGAGAGGCTTAAACTAGCAAGACTTTTCTTTTGCTCATAAATACTTTTCTAATTAAAATTAAGGGCCATTTACCGGTACCTGCCCTCTAACTTTGCTAGATTACTGACAGCACTCCTCTTATTTTCAAAATTACAAAAACTTCCCCTAAAGATTTCATTTCATTACAAAACCTCCCCTGAAGTTTTAATTTCATAACATCCATGCACAAAAACACCCCCCTCGGTGAACAGTGTTCAGGGGGTATTTTTCTTCATGGATGCAATGAAATGAAAAGGTCAGGGGAGGTTTTGGTAATGAAATGAAAACTTAAGGGATGTTTTTTGTAATTTTGAAAATAAGAGGGGTGCTCTCACTAATTATGCTAGTTTACAGTGGAGGTTTGGGTAATTATTTCCATATAACAACAAATGTTACTATCTTGTAATAAATTTCTCTCCTTGTTAATTGGAGCTTTCTTGTAATGAAATGATACCATAGTCTAGCTTTTTGTAGTACAACGACGTGTGATTCGAGGGCGAATCAATCTGGGATTTTGAGCATGAACCATTCTAAGTATAGAGTGGGCGTGGTGTATGTTTTTAGGGCAGTGGAGCAAAAAAGTGAATGAACTGAATCATATAGTAGAATTAGAGGAAAAACTAATGAGTTTATTTAATATTTTGAACCCATAGTTATCAGAGATGCCTTTTTAGAGGAGCCATTGGCCATATACGAAGATTCAGCGCATGCCCGCTTTAATTTAGCTCATGCTATACTGTGCTGAATTGTCAGTTTTCTTGATATCAAGCCTAAAATCATGTAATATAATGTGTGGTTCAAGGACAAACTAAGTTAAAACTAGTGGCATATAACATCCTAAATCCAATGAGATTGCATGGGATGTATTTTTGTGCACTAAAGTGGTATAAAGGTGGCACATGGCAGACTTCTAACATGAGAGACTTATAAGTCAAATGCCACGTATGAATAAACTAAATCACACATCAGATCTGATTGAGAAGTTACCGAATTTATGCAATAACTTATAACCCTAATTATCATAGAAGTCGTTTTAGAGTAACCGGTGGAGTTGCTAGGTAGTTCTCATAGACAACATAGCGAACAATACCTTAAATATTTTGTTTGAATTGTTAGAAAAGTTAACACTAATTGTTTGTAAACAGAGGAGCCTATAACTTATATTACAAGTACATTAGTTCAACATTATAAGGACTACTATACTCTCAACAATCCCCAATAAAATGATTGAAAAACACAGGCCAAAGGGAATATTTTCATGGGCAACTGCTGTGTTTGAGCAATAGTAATGTAAAACTATGACATCAAATAGATGGGTGGCAATGCAATTGGATTTGGAACTTATGGGGCAACATTTTGACCTCAAATCATCGGTTACACCTCGTTGATTGTGGTAGAATTTTGGTCCAAAATCACAGTTTTATAGAGAATGACTTAGATTTTTGACATGCATAAAGCTCTATTATAGTCTGTTTAATTGGTTGGACTGAATTGGAGTTGCAAGTCCCATTCTAATGAAAACGAATCTCAATTTCTAATTCTTTGTACACAATTAATCCATACATTCAATAAACCATTAAACTAGTATGAGACGATCATAATATTTGTGCGCTCTAAGGGTCACGCGCATGACCCTTAGAGTCCGTTTGGCACCGCGGTGGCGGTCGTGAAAGCGGTGGTTACGATCCATTGTCCGTTTGGCGCGGTGTTCTTGCTCCGGCAGGTTTTGATAAAAATAACATCATTATGAATATTAACAATGATTTGTAACAAAATATCATTACTTACCATGTTGAGCTGGATTTTGTATCATCTCAAGCAACAAGTTGTAAACGCGGTTAATAATCAGCGTCAGTCCAGGCAAAGAAACGCGAAGCTCATTAACCATGACCTCCAGTTTGGCGTTATACTCCGCCGCCACCGCATTATACTCGTCGTTGCACTCCCCGATCCCGATCCAATTGATGGTCCTTTCCAGCGGCAGGCAGCCCATGGGGCTCAGCCCGGTGAACAGCACCTTCCGCGCACCGAGGCGGTAGATCTCCGTCAGGAACTCGGCGGCGAGACCAACTAGGAAGTCTTCAAACTCGCTGACGGTAAACTGCTTGAAGCGGCCAGTGACGAGAAGGTAGTAGTTCTCGAGAAAGTCGTTGGTGCCGATGCTCACGACGTAGAGCGCTTCGGAGATGGTTCGCCGGGCGGCATCTCCGCCCAGGAGCTGCCGGAGGCGGCGCCGATACTGCTTGAAGTATTCGACTTCCCTCCACAAGGGTATAACGTTCTGAGTCGACCGCCAAGATAAAAAAAAAACAGCAGCTTCATTAAAGTCATTAATTCTACTCCTACATTTCAATTATGAACGGTTGAGATTGATTCTATTAAAAAATTAGAATGGCTGGGAAAATATTTTTATTTAATTGATTGCCATTATCCCTAATATATATACAATGGCCAAAGTAAATCTATGAATAACTTAGCAAGTTAGCATTATAATAATGTTGGTCCAAACTAATAATTAAATACTCCCCTAAACTTACTAATAATAATTTAATAAAGCTTCCATTATTCTAATATTAATTGGATTACCATTTTTTCATCATTAGGCATCCCAATTATTATATAAATGCATGATATGAGTAATTTACGTAACATTTTCTGTGTTTGTAAGTCTTTTCTTCACATATTTCTTTCTTTTAAAATTACTAAACCTTAAATTTGCCATATTTAAAAGACACCTCCTCTCCCATGACATATAATTATACAAAATTACTGTACATATTAGTGTAATTAATCATATCCATCAAAGTAATTAACTATATATTAGTTCTTAAATGTTGGGGAGCATAAAATAAAGACTGAATAAAATTAGGCCAGAAATATCATCTAAATGCATAAAGATTATGTGCTAAAGTCTAAGTTATATTTTATACTAATTATTTATTTTTTGATTATCTAAAAGAGAGCTTTGACGCATCAGTTAAGATGTTGCATCACCTTTGTGGTGGGATCCTTCCCCGAACCCTTGTTGACCGGAGATGCTTTGTGCACTAGATGTTCTTATGTGACATATCATTGTATTAATATTTCAATTTGTCTTATTACCCTTTTTCTCATGTGAAAATTCTACAGAATTGAATATTACTCTACATGAAAATGTGTATTTATTTAACAACAAAGTTTGTTGTAGCAAGAACACACAATATGATTTTGTCTTAATCATGCATGGTTAAAAATAACAAAGATCAGTGAATAATTGATGGTATATCATTTATTATGGAGCATGAATCAAAGTGGGGCCTGAGTTGGATCAATCACACCAATATTTAAATTAGTATTTAACTGAATTTTAAAGCCAGGCTAAATTTCTACACGACCAATACTCTTGTAGAAATTTTGAAGTCTTATGCTCCGTTTGTTGGCAAAAATGTCATCATCATGGAATGTATATTTGATATGACAACAGTTATGACTACCACCAAGAAGAAGAAAAAGCTCCTTAGCCTCTCGGCCAATCAAAACGCACGATCAAGTGGGGCCACAGTGCACAGATTTACTGTGCACTGTGCACCCCACGAATTTACGGGTTCCTATTGGTGGGGACCTAAAAAAGGTCCCCATGGCAGACGCTATTTTTACCCCCTTAGGTGAGACCTGATGTTCACAAATAAAGGTTTATAACCACCGTATTTATGACCATCATATCACCGCTACGCCAAACAGGGCCTTAATTAAAAAAAATTACTTTTTAAGAAAAACAAAATGTGTCCTAAATATCAATTTGGGAGAGCACGAGGCGCTTTGAACAATGTCGTTATAAATATATGTAGCAATTTGAATATTCATGATCCTAAGCATTAGTTTTTCCTAGGATTGTAAGTTGAGTTAAGTCAGCTCGAAAGCTCGATGAGCCGGTTCGAAAAAAAGCTTGACTCGAGCTCGAGCCTGCATGTGGAGCTCGAACTCGACGAGATCGAGCTCACTTAATGTTGTTCATGAGCTCACGAATCGGCTCGTGAGTTTTTTATTTATATATTTTAAATATATATATATAAACTGTTTTAAATGTCCTCCGACATGTCCGACATGTCTCCCGACATGTCATTTTTTAGAGGAAAACGATATATTTTTCTCAAAATAATAGATTATGTCTTTTTGTAAAATATAGGTCGACATGTACGATCTTTTCCGATATATCAGCCGACACGACTTTTAAATATATCACCCGTTATTTTATTTTTTGTTATATTTGCAGACAAATATCATATATTAAAATCACCTATGAATACTATATTATGTATACTATATTATGTATGTTTAAATTGATTAAACTTATTATTTCAATTTTTAACGTTTTATTCTTACAATCAATTTTGTATAATTATTTCACAAATTTTTAATTTCATATTATAAAAAATAGGAAAATATTTAACACATTTATTAGGTGATTGTTTCATATTTTTAATATAAATTTATAAGTTTGAAAAAACTTATAATAAATCAATTATTTTTAACTTTTAAATCTTTTTTATTTGCAATAAACTTATTGTTATCAAAATAAAATTAGTGTAAATCATTTATGCGGGTGGTTACGGTGTGCGGATGACCGCGTAACCACCGTAACCACCTCATGAAGCTTATAAAAGGAGACTCAGGGCTCCTCATTTCTGGCCTTTTGCTCCCCGAGCCTTCTTCTTCCTCAGGCCAGAGCTCTGTCGAACTCCCTCGGGTCATCTTCAAGCTGCCTACGAGCCAGAGGAACGCCCAAGTCCCCAGTCCGCAAAGAAGGGAAGAAGACAAATGTCGCCAACACTCAAGCATACCAGCCACCGAGCATCATCCAGCACTCACTCTGTTGATGCGCGGAAACGTCGCGGGGCACCAGCCAGCTAACACGGAGGGGGTGTTCGATCTCACAAGCTAGGAGAGGAGGAGAGGAGGGAAGGAAGGAAGCCTCTGAGTGCTCGAGAGTAGAGCAAACGGCTTGTCAAAGAGGGTTGCGGGGATAGAGGAGAGGAGCTTGATCAACAGAGCGGGTTGATCAAGAGAGGAGAAGGAGGTTGACCAGGAGCTGTCGAGCAGACGGCTAATGTGACGGTTGTGCTTGCAGGTTGGTTGCCGAGAAGAGCTGAGCTGAGCTGAGAAGAAGCTTGTTGAGCGGAGGAGCAAGGCTTGCTGAGCAGAGGAGCAAGGCTTGCTGAGCAGAGAGAAGAAGAAGAGGGCCACTAGCAGTGACAACAACACACTTCGCCCGCCGCGGCCTAAATGCCACTCCTGCGACGGGCTTTCCTTTTATTAAAAGTTAGAGATTACAAGCTTACAAGTACACCTTTGCAACAAATCAATAAAGGGGTACAAGGAGAAGCTGGCGGCTAAGAGAGAAGAAAATGCCAGAAAGCAGAGGAGAGAAGCTGCCAGAGACTAAGTAAAATAGTCTGCTAGCTGCTGGAGGACTGGGAAACTGAGTCTACAGAGTCTGCTGGCAAGCTGCTGAAGAGCTGTGGAGGACTGCGCGGACAGGAAACTGAGTCCGCTGAGCTTGCTGGAGAGGTGACGACGGACTGCGCGGACTGGAAAACGGAGTCCGCAGGGGGTGCTGGCAAGACTTGAATCCACCACCTGGATCCAGGAACCGTGCAGAATGAGAGACACCATGGGCTATTTATAGGCCCAGGGGAGTTCTTCTAGAAGCGGGGCCCGGTGACGTCAGCATGACGACCTGCGCGGACTCCGCGGACTGAGATTTTGCGTCCGCCACTGTTGACTGATGAAGCAAGCGGAAGGAGGCTCTGAAGAGGACTGGAGGCCACCCCTAGCGGGCGACCTGGGCGGACTCCGGGAGGAGTCCGCCCGGCAGGCCGGAGGCCGCCCCCTAGCGGGCGGCCTGGGCGGACTCCGGGTGGAGTCCGCCCGGCAGGGTGCCGGGGCCGCCCCCTAGCGGGCGGCCTGGGCGGACTCCGGGGGGAGTCCGCCCGGCGGGCCTGGCTGCCCCCTTGCGGGCGGCCTGGGCGGACTCCAGGGGGAGTCCGCCCGGCGGAAGCCGGGGCCGCCCACTAGCGGGCGGCCTGGGCGAACTCCGGGAGGAGTCCGCCCGGCGGAAGCCGGGGCCGCCCCCTTGCGGGCGGCCTGGGCGGACTCCAGGGGGAGTCCGCCCGCTGGGTGCCGGGGCCGCGCCCTAGCGGGCGGCCTGGGCGGACTCGGGGGGAGTCCGCCGGCGGGCCTGGCCGCCCCCTTGCGGGCGGCCTGGGCGGACTCCGGGGGGGAGTCCGCCCGGCTGGGGCCGGGGCCGCCCCCTAGCGGGCGGCCTGGGCGGACTCCAGGGGGAGTCCCCGGTAGGGCCTGGCCGCCCCCTTGCGGGCGGCCTGGGCGGACTCCAGGGGGAGTCCGCCCGGCTGGATGCCGGGGCCGCCCCCTAGCGGGCGGCCTGGGCGGACTCCAGGGGGAGTCCGCCCGGCGGGCCTGGCCGCCCCCTTGCGGGCGGACTCCAGGGGGAGTCCGCCCGGCTGGGTGCCGGGGCCGCCCCCTAGCGGGCGGCCTGGGCGGACTCCGGGAGGAGTCCGCTCCGGAGTCCGCCCGGCGGAAGCCGGGGCCGCCCCCTAGCTGGCGGCCTGGGCGGACTCCGGGAGGAGTCCGCCCGGCGGAAGCCGGGGCCGCCCCCTAGCGGGCGGCCTGGGCGGACTCCGGGAGGAGTCCGCCCGGCGGAAGCCGGGGCCGCCCCCTAGCGGGCGGCCTGGGCGGACTCCGGGAGGAGTCCGCCCGGCGGAAGCCGGGGCCGCCCCCTAGCGGGCGGCCTGGGCGGACTCCAGGGGGAGTCCGCCCGGCGTGCCTGGCCGCCCCCTTGCGGGCGGCCTGGGCGGACTCCGGGGGGAGTCCGCCCGGCTGGCGGGCAGAGGCCGCCCCGGGTGGGCGGCCTCGGCGGACGGCGGCAGGAGTCCGCCGCCCCTCGGGCAGTAGGGAGGCCGCCCCTGGTGGGCGGCCTCGGCGGACGGTGGCTGGGGACCACCGCCCCTTGGGCGAAATAGGAGGCCGCTCCTGGGAATGCTGTTGGCGGACTCCTGCAAGGAAAAGTACTGCACGATTAGCGGACCTAACCGCATGTCCCCCGAGGGTGAGCCATGGGAATAGCCCGCCGTCCCGCAGGGCACGCGGTTGCTAGGAGACCTAGGTGGATATGGAAAACTGTCCGCCTATGCTGGGACTCATCGCGATCAAAATGGAGAATCTAAGGGTCACGATGAGCCAGCTGGCCACCTTGGGAAGGATCGCCGATTTCTGGGTTAACATAATCCCCGCACTTTTTCAAGTTCCGAAAAGAACTTCGAAAAAGTTGGAGACCCGCGAAAATCGTGATCCACCCCAATGGAAAAGGAGGAGCAAGGAGAGACAGAACCTGAAGACTCTCCTTAGAAGCTTGGTGCTTCCTGCCTATTTTCCTGCAAAAGGAAAGTTAGTGTAAGCATGTAGGGGTGACACATCGAGTGTGTACCTGAATTTGCTTTTGCAAAACGAAGAAGGCGTGTCTTCTGTAGATGTTCTGCAAAACAAAAGTGAGGAAAACATAAAGACATAATAACTCGTAAGTACCTGAAAGGGACTTGCAAGTCTTTGCTGATCTCTGCAAGAAGAGAGTTAGGAACATGCATTGTATATAAAAATAAGCTGCAAGTACCTGGATGAGGCTTGCAGGTGTCTGCTATTCACTGTAGAAAGAAAAGAGTGAGCGGAAGATACAAAATAATGATTTAGACTGCAAGTACCTGGATGAGGCTTGCAAGTGTTAACTGTAGACTGTTAACTGTCGACAAGATAAGGCCGATATGACCAATTAGCAAGAAGAATGTCTGATGAATGCTATTATGAAGTCCAGATCAATAAACTGAGTTGTTAACTGCTGACAGATATGACTGGACTGCGATAGCATGGCTGATAGCGCTTGAGCAAACAATGTAGATAAGAGCAATAAAGCTTATATAGGTAGAGTGAGAGTCATCATCCGATAGAGCTTTGAATAAGCAATTCATATAGGATGAGCATGAGCAAAGTGATTGCTGGAAATCCTTTTGATAGGTCGGAATAACCTGTTCACCTGTGAAAGAAGGCAAGAGAGAAAAGGAGGTCTACACCCGGAATGATTAAAGTGGGTTGAATGCTGCCACAGGTGTTCCCCGTGGGCCTTATGCATCACTTGCCCGAAAAATCATCCCGAGTATAGTCCTACTCAAAGCGGGCTGGCCGCGCATCCTGAAGGAGGGAAAAAAAAGGTCCATATTCGGAATGACTAAAGAAGGTTGAATGCTGCCACAGGTGTTCCCCGTGGGCCTTATGCATCACTTGCCTGAAAAATCATCCCGAGTATGGTCCTACTCAAAGCGGGCTGGCCGCGCATCCTCAAGGAGGGCACAAAAGAGAAAAGCAAGGGAAGGTCCTGAGAAGGACCGCTGGAAGCAAGGAAGATCCTGAGAAGGATCGCTAGAAGCAAGGGAGATCCTGAGAAGGATCGCTAGAAACTCTGCTCTCTTGCCCTGGGCACAAGCATCACTGATCAACGAGACAGGTTGCGCCAAGAGGCCTAAATTGTCTGTGTATTGATCAGTGGAGTTGTGAGAACCCGAGAGGCACGGATCGAGGGTACCAGAGAGTGCTTCGGCCACCACAGTTGAAGGATGATCAAAGAGACAAGGCTACGCTTGATCGTCATTGCTTGTCCAGCGAAGATCATCCTAACCGTAGTGTTTCCTATAAGACGCACAGCAGAGCTAACACATGGGGCTCCCCTAGCACACACTCTGTGTCAGATGCTGGCTAGGATCCTAAGCCTGAAGCCCATAGTCGTAGATGAACTGCTCCCACTACACACATGGGTATACTCCCGCCATATGTGGTCGAAGCGGTAGTGCGAGAACAAACTACGGAGGGAACGTTTCAGACTCGGCGAAATCTCATTGGCGTACTGATCCCAGAGAGAGAGAGAGAGAGGGAGAGGAAGGGGCAACAAAAAGGGAACTGTGTCAGTACGGGATCCCTGAATAAAAGCTTTGCAGAAAAGCAGGTAAAGAACACTGAGAAGTGTTGTAATGAAAATGTTTGAAAGAGGGAGTAAGGGTTGAGATAACCCCTGTAGGTTGTAAGGAGCTCTGGAGGACTGTGAAGTCCATCGCTTTGGAGGACTGAAGTCCATCGCTAGCATTGAATCATCCCCAGCACACCCTCGTCGTGGGCATCGAAGCATTCGACTTCTCTGTTGACAACGAGGAGAGGAAATTCTTCGACTTGGCTCACCCCTCTTGAGGAGTGAGGAGCGTCTGAAATTTCTTTGCCCTTTGAAGTTGACGGATCAGGGCGATCTTCTTTAGGAAGCAAGTCATGCATCTTGCCTTGCCGGAGCATCCTCTGCACAAGCTGGCGGAAGGCTCGGCAGTCTTCTGTTCGATGGCCTGACTCTTTGTGGAATTCACAATAAGGCTCTGAGCTTCTAGACCTCTGATCGGTCGGTCGATAGGGCTTCTTGTACCTTGCCCTATCTTTCATGATCTGGACTACTTCTTGCACGACGTCGTCGAGATCCGACTCATGCAAGTCATCGTCTTGCTCTTGTTGAACAGTTGCTGTTTGAGAAGGAGCTAGTGGTAGCAATGGATCTTGAGCATCACGGCTCGGGAAGGAGTATCGCTGGCGATGAAGCCCTCTCCTTCCTTGAGTAGGTTGGGAAACGATTGCAAGGAGACCTTGGAGGCTGCTTGCGAAATGGATCTTTCTCTGATACGAGCTTGGAGACGAAGCCTGGATTGCTCTTCTCGCCTCGGATGTATGAGTTGGCTAGAGCAATCAGCTCTTGATATGTCCTCGGAGCACGGACATTGGCTTCAAACTTGAGAGGTCATTCACGAAGACCGTGGATAAGAGCCACTCGGTACATTTCTTGATCAACGATTTTGATGTCCAGAATCTCTCTCTGGAATCGATCAACGAATTGAGACCAAGTTTCATCACTGCGCTGTCTGATCTCAAAGAGGGCTTCAGGACCGCCCTTTCTCTTGGAGGAGGTAGAGAATCTGAGAAGGAACTCTCTACGAAGATCAAGGAAGGAAGCGATGGAGTGAGGACGGAGGCCATAGAACCAGTCCCTCACTTGCCCATCAAAGGTTGTCACAAGGAGCTTGCACTTGGTTGCATCTGACAGAGTCTTCAGAGCAACGGCTGATTCAAAGGCTTGAAGATGCTTGACCGGATCGGTCTCTCCAGTATAGATTGGCAGTCGAGGCTCTCTGAAGTTTGCTGGAGTAGGTTCGAGGCGAACGCTCTCAGTAAAGGGCGACGGCTCTTCATGCTCTCCCACAGCATAGGGATTAAAGGGAGCATAGGCTGCAGCTGCAAAAGAAGCAGGGGGGTAGAAAGGAAAGGTTGCTGCAGGAGGAGCAGAGGCAGGAGCTGGGGGTCAAGGATGACTTCCTTGAAAGTTAAGAAATCTTGCAGGACTTCCCCGGGCTGCTTGCCGGAAGAAGTTTTGGCGAGCGGCAAACTCTTCATCTTGAGTTCGCAAAGGAGCAGCAGGACCTTGCGGGAAGGTTGGGGTGTAAGGCGGATAGAACGGCGGACAAGCTTGAGAATAAGCTTGCTTATGCTCCGATGTTGGTGTTAGATTGATTGGAGCAGCTGGAGCAGTTGCTGGATGAGCGTCTAACCGCTGCGTGATCGCAGCAAGGACTTGGTTGATGGCTTGGAACTGTTGAGCATTCTCACGACGCGACTGCTCAAAAGCTTCCCAGAGAGGATCTTCACTGGGACTTGGGGCAAAGTTCTCGGCTGATTGATCTGACATGGCTAACTGTCGTTGTTCACCGTCTGACCGGATATGAAGGCCGCGTGTTAACTGTTGATGCGCGGAAACGTCGCGGGGCACCAGCCAGCTAACACGGAGGGGGTGTTCGATATCACAAGCTAGAAGAGGAGGAGAGGAGGGAAGGAAGGAAGCCTCTGAGTGCTCGAGAGTGGAGCAAACGGCTTGTCAAAGAGGGTTGCGGGGATATAGGAGAGGAGCTTGATCAACAGAGCGGGTTGATCAAGAGAGGAGAAGGAGGTTGACCAGGAGCTGTCGAGCAGACGGCTAATGTGACGGTTGTGCTTGCAGGTTGGTTGCCGAGAAGAGCTGAGCTGAGCTGAGAAGAAGCTTGCTGAGCGGAGGAGCAAGGCTTGCTGAGCAGAGGAGCAAGGCTTGCTGAGCAAAGAGAAGAAGAAGAGGGCCGCTAGCAGCGGCAACAACACACTTCGCCCGCCGCGGCCTAAATGCCACTCCTGCGACGGGCTTTCCTTTTATTAAAAGCTAGAGATTACAAGCTTACAAGTACACCTTTGCAACAAATCAATAAAGGGGTACAAGTAGAAGCTGGCGGTTAAGAGAGAAGAAAATGCCAGAAAGCAGAGGAGAGAAGCTGCCAGAGACTAAGTA
Source organism: Platanthera guangdongensis (assembly GCA_039583875.1). Classification (NCBI taxonomy): domain Eukaryota; kingdom Viridiplantae; phylum Streptophyta; class Magnoliopsida; order Asparagales; family Orchidaceae; genus Platanthera; species Platanthera guangdongensis. The sequence goes on along the minus strand of CM077166.1, from coordinate 24,913,063 downwards.
AAATAGTCTGCTAGCTGCTGGAAGACTGGGAAACTGAGTCTGCAGAGTCTGCTGGCAAGCTGCTGAAGAGCTGTGGAGGACTGCGCGGACAGGAAACTGAGTCCGCTGAGCTTGCTGGAGAGGTGACGACGGACTGCGCGGACTGGAAAACGGAGTCCTCAGGGGGTGCTGGCAAGACTTGAATCCACCACCTGGATCCAGGAACCGTGCAGAATGAGAGACACCATGGGCTATTTATAGGCCCGGGGGAGTTCTTCTAGAAGCGGGGCCCGGTGACGTCAGCATGACGACCTGCGCGGACTCCGCGGACTGAGATTTTGCGTCCGCCACTGTTGACTGATGAAGCAAGCGGAAGGAGGCTCTGAAGAGGACTGGAGGCCACCCCCTAGCGGGCGACCTGGGCGGACTCCGGGAGGAGTCCGCCCGGCAGGCCGGAGGCCGCCCCCTAGCGGGCGGCCTGGGCGGACTCCGGGTGGAGTCCGCCCGGCAGGGTGCCGGGGCCGCCCCCTAGCGGGCGGCCTGGGCGGACTCCGGGGGGAGTCCGCCCGGCGGGCCTGGCCGCCCCCTTGCGGGCGGCCTGGGCGGACTCCAGGGGGAGTCTGCCCGACGGAAGCCAGGGCCGCCCCCTAGCGGGCGGCCTGGGCGGACTCCGGGAGGAGTCCGCCCGGCGGAAGCCGGGGCCGCCCCCTAGCGGGCGGCCTGGGCGGACTCCAGGGGGAGTCCGCCCGGCGGGCCTGGCCGCCCCCTTGCGGGCGGCCTGGGCGGACTCCAGGGGGAGTCCGCCCGGCTGGGTGCCGGGGCCGCCCCCTAGCGGGCGGCCTGGGCGGACTCCGGGGGGAGTCCGCCCGGCGGGCCTGGCCGCCCCCTTGCGGGCGGCCTGGGCGGACTCCAGGGGGAGTCCGCCCGGCTGGGTGTCGGGGCCGCCCCCTAGCGGGCGGCCTGGGCGGACTCCAAGGGGAGTCCGTCTGGCAGGGCCTGGCCGCCCCCTTGCGGGTGGCCTGGGCGGACTCCAGGGGGAGTCCGCCCGGCTGGATGCTGGGGCCGCCCCCTAGCGGGCGGCCTGGGCGGACTCCAGGGGGAGTCCGCCCGGCGGGCCTGGCCGCCCCCTTACGGGCGGCCTGGGCGGACTCCAGGGGGAGTCCGCCCGGCTGGGTGCCGGGGCCGCCCCCTAGCGGGCGGCCTGGGCGGACTCCGGGAGGAGTCCGCCCGGCGGAAGCCGGGGCCGCCCCCTAGCGGGTGGCCTGGGCGGACTCCGGGAGGAGTCCGCCCGGCGGAAGCCGGGGCCGCCCCCTAGCGGGCGACCGGGGCGGACTCCGGGAGGAGTCCGCCCGGCGGAAGCCGGGGCCGCCCCCTAGCGGGCGGCCTGGGCGGACTCCAGGGGGAGTCCGCCCGGCGGGCCTGGCCGCCCCCTTGCGGGCGGCCTGGGCGGACTCCGGGGGGAGTCCGCCCAGCTGGCGGGCAGAGGCCGCCCCGGGTGGGCGGCCTCGGCGGACGGCAGCAGGAGGCCGCCGCCCCTCGGGCAGCAGGGAGGCCGCCCCTGGTGGGCGGCCTCGGCGGACGGTGGCTGGAGACCACCGCCCCTTGGGCGAAATAGGAGGCCGCTCCTGGGAATGCTGTTGGCGGACTTCTGCAAGGAAAAGTACTGCACGATTAGCGGACCTAACCGTATGTCCCGCGAGGGTGAGCCATGGGAATAGCCCGCCGTCCCGCAGGGCACGCGGTTGCTAGGAGACCTAGGCGGATAGGGAAAACTGTCCGCCTATGCTGGGACCCATCGCGATCAAAAGGGAGAATCTAAGGGTCACGATGAGCCAGCTGGCCACCTTGGGAAGGATCGCCGATTTCTGGGTTAACACACTCGGTGCAGCCAGTTGCCCGTTGCAAGTCAGAAATTCTCTCACCTCCAAGTTGTAACGAGGAGCGGTCTGTCGTCCTCGATTCTCCAAATATATTGTAACCGCAAGCTGATAGTGGACTTTGATCGGCACAGATCTGGTCACGTGGTTTTTTACCCAGTTGAGGAGTTTTTTCATGTTAAAACCTCTTGTGTCAACTATTTATTTTCATTGACTGTGTGCGCGCTCGACCGTTCCGAGAGCTAAAACGACCCAAGTATTCTGGTCCGACCGGGACGCCGAGTCAGTCTGCAACATATATGTATGTATATTTGCTCATGAGCTTAAAAACTCGTGAGCAGCTCGAGCTCTAAAAGAAGGCATTGAGCTCGAGCTCGAGCCATGATTAAATGAGCTCGAGCTTGAAAATTTTGCCAAGCTCGATTCGAGCTCCACTCGTTTGCACCCCGAATTCCCCCTAAATAATATTTTTTGGCCAAAACTGAGTGCATTAGTGATCGCAGACATTGCAACCTAAAAACTCATTTTAATCCCAAAATATCACCCAATAAAAGCCAAATATTAGTGTATTACCCTCATGTTCTACCACAATTTCTCCCAGAAATAAAAAGAGATCTGTGTCAATTTTTACTGTAGGTTAAAAAGGTCGGTTAAATCTGTTATTTCTGTCTGCTCTGAACAAGTTTTAAGCTTTTTACCATAAGAGAAACTGCTGTATAACAATTGCAGCCCTGAGAATAGTACAGGTTACAGGCCCAACAATCAGTTTCCCGTAGATCACCTGATTGGTAATCAATGGTGGAGATCAATGCCAGCTGTCCGGCTTTTTTTTGTCTCTATGCCTACCTTTGAGGCTTTGAGGGTGCATCAACGATTCACTGCGAAATGAAGCGGTTCCAACATTTGTGGGCTTACCTAATTAATATACACTGTATTAATTATTGCTTCTTTCAGACATTTAGACCTCCCACCAAACATTTCAACATCATAATTGTATTTATTAAAATAGTAAAAGAAATATAATACTTATAACATCACAACCATATTCATTAAATTCTCTCCCTTTCTACGTATAATTTTATTTAGCAAAATAATTAATCCACTCTGTAACCTTTAGTCAAAGGCAGACCTCCTCTATATTCTTGTCACTAATTAGTTGATAGTTTCTAACTAGCTGCTTAGGCTCCGTTTAGAGGAACTTATTTTCCCTGGTCAAGTGGTTACGATCGTATAAATCGGATCTTAATTCCCCCCAAACGAAGACTTAGGCTCAGTTTGACAGCATTTTCGCATGGGTAAATTTGATGGTCAAAAATGGCGCCATAATAGAATGCAAAGTTTGGCGTGACAACTGTTATGATAGTCACAAAGAAAAAGGAACTACTTTTAAATATAAAATTGAGTTGGGAGTTCAAGAAGGAAGGGTCACAATCACGAGTTCACAACCGCCGACTACGCGGTAAACATAGACTTAGTCTCCGTTTAGCGTGGTGTTTTCGCTCTGGTGTGTTTGGACAAAAATTACACCATCATTCAATGTGTGGCATGAAAATGGTTAAGACGGGCAACAATAAAATAAAACTAGTTTTGAACATAAAAATAAAAGTTAATTTGGTGAAGTCAGGCAATCATGAACGAATGTTCATAACCACAGCATTTATGACGGCCACCACCGGGTCAATTGAAGTCATAAGCTTCGTATGTCGCAGCTTATTTGTTCCGGTGATTTGGTCAAAAACATTATTATCATAAAATGTATGTTTAGCAAGACAAAAGTTACGACCGTTATCAAGAAAATAAACAAATTTTTAACATAAAATGCATGAATTTTTTAAGTGAGGTCGTACGTTCAAGAACGACGGTTCATGACCACCACCACATTCACGCCGCCACCACCACCACGACAAACAAAGCCTTAGTGAAAGTTTTCTACTTTGGGGGGAGTGCTGCCAAGTTGTATGTTGTTTTTAAGATTTTTATAAACAAATCTAATTAGCAAAACAAATCTAATGTTTATATATTTAGTCTGTAATTAACATTTTTCCCGTTTGGAGGAGCTTTTTCCTTCTTTTCGTTTTCTGGAAAATATCAATGTCTATTATATTATGTTTGTTTTATGCACGGATAACTTTCTAAAATGCAAAATAATTATTTTTGGATGAGCTGTGTTTACCACTAATACAGAAAACAAACATAATATTACGAATAATGATATTTTATAGAAAACGAAGAGGAGAAAAAAAACTATCTCAAACAGTATAAACCGTCAAGCTTAATCAAAATATTTAATATATTCTAACATTTTCTTTATTTTGCAAAATTTCATATATAATAATTAATAGCATATATATGATGATCCTCTTTTTTTTTGCTCCGGTGGACAGCTATTACGATTGTCATCCTATGTTATTAAAAATATAAGGCATAAAGGGGTCCTGTAGCTTAAGCGCAGGCGCGCGTCTAAGACATGTGATGTATAAAAATGAGAAAAAAAATTAAAATCTGTGAGTTGAGCATTCAATTAATTGAAAATCGCAAATTAGGTGTCAAATTTCCTTAATTTCAGTGAATTAGACGCACATTTTCCTGATAAGTAGCGATTTTCAATGATCTGGACGCCAATTCGGAGAACCGGACGCTCAATTTACTAAAATTTAGTGAATTGGGCACTTTGGTGTGCATCAGGTGCACCTCAAGCACATCGCCCGTCTCTGCCTCGTAGAGGCGGGGGGCTGTGCGTCGAGTGCGTCTGACGTCTGAGGCGTGCCTTTAATAACATAGTCGTCACCAAAAAAGAAAATTAGTTTTGAACATTAAAATGAATAAAATTCTTCAGACGATCAGGTTAGGAGTTCAGGAACGATGGTTTAGAAAACTTTCTAAATACATACGAGTGACAGTGCACTTGATTGCTGAACAGATGGTTGACGGATCGAGTCTCAGCAGTGGCATTTTTAATTTCTTTTTAACTTTATTTAATCTTTCTAATGTTTGTCCGACGTTGCGAGTTTAGAAATCTTATTCTGGTTTAAATAATACGAGATGAACACATCATTTGAAATTTGATATAGCGCGGGCGGGCTGTACACAACAATCTATGTTAGTTTGGACGGGTATTGCCAAAAGGGTTGGCTAGACCGGGCGGCCTAGCTGGCTTTGTTATGTCTAAAACCTAATTATTTTTTTTCCGAATCTTTAAGTGTAAAATAGTAATTTCACAGTGTAGGTAATAGTCCTAATAAAATTATAGGTTTATGACCCTCTACTATCCTATGTATAGAAACCCTATGAAAATCTACACGAACGGACATGATTGAACGGATGGTATGTCAGTGGTCGAACAGTCGCGATATTATGAAAAGCACGCACGCGCACGCACACGCACACAGACACACACGTGCGAGGGCACGCGCGCGAGTGAAGGGCACGGGGCTCTGCCCCTTTGACCAAACATAACAGTATCTCAAGTACGATAATGCATGGGGGGCTCCCATTCCTCGCACATCAATATCTCGGCCACGACATTGTCCCGACGCGGCGGCGCTCCCACCATTCGGAAACTCCTAAATGTTGTACTCCGCTCATCGCCCATTTTTGCGACGTGCACATGAGTTTGCAAGAATCGGAGAGAATACATTTTTTATTGTAGGTTGTTTACTTTATTCATATGAGAACACATTTTTTAAAAATAAAAAACACATAAATTTAAAAAGTGGGCTCCCGCTACTCGCACGGTATTATCTCGCCCACGACATTGTCCCGACGCGACGATGCTCCCACCACTCGCAAACCTCTAAATGTTGTACTCCACTCATCGCTCATTTTTACGGCGTGCACCAGAGTTTGCAAGAATCGGGAAGAATACATTTTTAATTGTACGTAGTTTACATTTAAAAAAACACAGATTTAAAAAAGTTGATTTTTTTTAATTAGAATGGGATTAGGGATACAATGAGAAAATGCATGTTTAAGCAAAAAAGGTCTTTGTTCCTTTCAATATAGTATAAATATGAACAGTATTATGTCTGCAAAAAAGTATAAGACTTTGTGACTATTAATTAATTAATACAATTAAAAATATGCACAATATCAAAAAATTAATATAACTTAATGTTGCGGACTAACTCGATTCCCCGGTCGGATCGGATTTGTTCGAACCGTCTTACCTCACGAGGCGGTCGAGAGCGCACACAGTCAATGAAAGTAGATAGTTGACATAAGATGTGATGACGTGAAAAAACCCCTTAAATGGGTAAAAAACAACGTGTACGGGTCTGTGCCGATCAAATTCCACTAGACTCCGATGATTACAGTGTGTTCGAGAATCGGGGCGACAGGCCGCTCCCGTTACAACTTGGGGGGAGAGAGAGACTACGGCTCCCGACGGGCAACAGACTGCGCCGCGGGAGTCACTTGGGTGTTGAAATGCGTGGGATGATCCTGATGCTCTGGCGCTTGCGGTCGCGTATACTTGCTGGCGACGGTTGCCTTCTTCCTTTTGCTTTTTGGGGACTTGGGTGTTTTCCTGCTGGTGGCGTGTTGGTGGAGCGCTGGTGGCCACAGGTGGCCGCTGGTGGCCGCCGGTGGTTCACGGCGACAGGAGGCCGACTCGGGGGAGGAGGCAAGCGAGCTCTCTCCTGAGGCAGAAGGCAACCCGGAGAAGAGAAAAGGTGAAGAATGAAGAGCCTCTGGGGTCCTTTTTATAGCCTCCAGGGGAGGATCATGGCGGGCCCCACCACTAAAGTAGTGGGCTAGTGGGTGGTTACCCTCTTGATCGGACGGCGAGGAGAGCCTCCCCTTGATCGGACGGTGGGGAGGTTGTCCACGGCGATGGGCCGCCAGGGTGGCAGTGGTGGTTGACGGCGGCGGGCGGCGGCGGCCGGCGACGGCGGGCGGCGGCGGCGATCGGTGGCGGGCGGGCGGTCGGCGGCCGGCGGCGGGCAGCCGGCGGGTGGAGGGCGGCTGTTGGCGGCTGGTGGCGACGGGCGGCGGTGGCGGCGGCGGGCGGCGGCCGGACGACGGCGGCCGGCGGTAGTTGTTGAATGGGAGACCATCATGATCTCTCCTATTATGATGGAGATCATGGGGGGAGTGAGTTGACTAGTCAAACTCATGATCTCCCCAATTGGAGGGATCATGGGAGAGATTGCTAAATGCACACCCATTCTTATATAAATGAGGTTCTATCCCCATCAATTGCCCCCCAAATCCTCTGCTGTCGAAGATTGGTACAAGCGAGAGAGCAAAGATTTCCTCTCATTATCTTTGACTATGACGGTGGCGAGCGGCCAGTGCGCGAGCACGCGAGGAGGCACGCGGATCAAGTCATGCGAGAGCGTGCATTTTGTCGTGCGCGCCCCTGACCACGCGTGCGCTGGGCGAGCGTGCGCGCGCACCAGTTCACGAGAGCGGGCGCGTGCGGCAGGAAGCGCACACTGAGAGGGGCACGCGTTCTGCTTACTGCGCGGCGACGGAATTAATCCAGCGTAGACGAGGTTAATCCCGTGCGGGATTTGCCTGCGCGGGAATTTAATCCCGCGCGACAACCTCGGAATTAATCACGCACGCACGGTGCGCGGGATTAGCGGGAACTCCCATGCGTGACCTCTGTCGCGCAGGGTGATCGCCGCCCGGGAAGCCCCAAGGGAGCGGCCCCGGCAGCCGTGTTGTGGGATCGCTCTATGCGGAAGATTACTGTGATTGCGTTCACTGGACCTGCGGTTCAGCCGAACCCGTTCAAGGGACTTTTACTCAGAAGCTTGTTTAAGTGTGTGATGTGTGCAGCGTGCGCAAGATGTAATATGTATGGCGCATTGAGTGCTCTTTTGCGGAAGGGAAGAGGTTGCCGAGATGCGGAGTTTCTGGGGCCCCTGAGTGTGTCATCAGGGTACCTTGTGCACATGGTTGGAAAAGGGGGCACACTGCTTCTCTTGGCGTTACTGCCCCAGCTGACCGAAGTGTGATGACATTGGGATCTCCTGCCGCTCGGGCCTTCTCTTCCGGAGACTACTGCCCCGAGGATGTCTACTTATTCGGAGGCAATGAGAGGCGTGGTTCATGTGTCAGCTTGTGTTTAGTCAGTTGTAAGTTTGACTTGTGGCGTTACTTTGCATGGGTTGTAGTCGCAGCTTACTTTGCATGGTGGTTGCTCGCGACTTAGTTTACACGAGGGTTGCTCGGGGCTTAGTTTGCATGAGGGTTGCTTGCGGCTTAGTTTACACGAGGGTTGCTCGCGGCTTAGTTTGCACGATAGTTGCTCGCGACTTAGTTTGCACGAGGGTTGGTCGCGACTTAGTTGGCTATGAGCCGAAGAGGCCAGAATCTCTTTTGCGAAGATATGAACATTCTGTAAGAAGAGAGGTCAGGGTACCTTGTTGGGAGCACTGAACACTCTGTAAGAGGAGAGGTCAGGGTCCCTTGTTGGGAGCACTGAACACTCTGTAAGAGGAGAGGTCAGGGTCTCTTGTTGGGAGCACTGAACACTCTGTAAGAGGAGAGGTCAGGGTCCCTTGTTGGGAGCACTGAACACTCTGTAAGAGGAGAGGTCAGGGTCCCTTGTTGGGAGCACTGAACACTCCGTAAGAGGAGAGGTCAGGGTCCCTTGTTCGGAGCACTGAACACTCTGTAAGAGGAGAGGTCAGGGTCCCTTGTTGGGAGCACTGAACACTCTGTAAGAGGAGAGGCCAGAGTCTCTTATTGGGAGCACTGAACACTCTGTAAAAGTAGAGGCCAGAGTCCCTTGTTGGGAGCACTGAACACTCTGGAAGAGGAGAGGTCAGAGTCCCTTGTTGGGAATACTGAACACTCTGTAATGCAGTCATCAATAAGATTGGAAATAACACATATTGTTCGTCTCACGAATGTTAAAAATACAAAATACAAGCAGTATGATGGAGCTCTGGATGCTCATTTGGTAGCAAGCAAACTCTTCTTTGAGATGTTCATCCTGGAGATCGTCTCAGTGCCAGATCATTCTTGACATGTAGATTCAGAGCCTTTATTTTGGAGAGAACTCTCGAGGTACCCAAGGAGAATGAATCGTTTGATTTCTGTCTTCAGTCTTGAACAATCTTTTGTCTTATGCCCGTGACCTTGGTGGAAGTTGCAATACTTAGATTGATCCCCTAAATTTGGAGTAAGAGCCCTTGGCCTTTAGAGAGACGGATGGTTACGTATGGCAAGCAACACTACCGTTTGCGAAGAGTTGTGGGGAGTGAAGGCTTGATGTTGGCGATGCCCCCCAGCCCGTCGAGAGTTGACATGGCGCGAGTTGCTCTTTTTGGGAACCGACAGTGGTGTCAACCACTGCTCTCGCTGTCTCTTTGAATTGCTTTTGAATTGTTGGCGGTGTGCTTCGATTGCACTGTCAGCGGCGATCTGGGCATGGATTCGTTGAACACGATCAGAATTGCTCGGTGTAGTTTTTTGTACTAGTGTGGAGTGGAAGCCACCAGGTGGGAGCCCTCCAAAAAGAAATCCGCGTAGGAGTTCCGCTTTTATTTCAGGAATTCGTCGTGCTTCAGTGGTGAAACGACAGAAGAAATCTTTAAGGGTTTCCCCTTCACTTTGACGGATACCGGACAGGTGGGAAGGATCGTTGAATATCCGGCGGCTGGCGATAAACTGATCCGTGAATTGTTGTGTTAGTTCGGCGAAATCTTTGATTTCTCCTTCCTTCAGGGACATGAACCATGTGCGAGCTTGCCCTTTCAAAGTTGCTGGGAAAGCTTGGCACAATAGTTGATCTGGGGCGTTGCAAAGTTGCATCATGATTGCGAAGTGTCTGACATGCTCTGACGGGTCACTTGTGCGATCATATGCCTCGATCTTTGGGAGCTTGAAACCATGAGGGATTGGGTGTGCTCGAACCTCGGGTGCAAATGACGAGTAATGATGGAGAGGGCGGCTGGCGGGAGCAGCATATTGCTTGGCCCGCCCGCGTTCTTTTGTGATTAAGTTGATAACCTCTTCGCGTGTGAGCCCTTCGACTTCTGTTGGCCTGATGTTTGTTGCTTCTTGGTGATTGTAGTAATGCAAAACTTCAGATACTTTGTCTAAACGGGCTCTACGACCGTGGGCATCCACACTGGGGAGCTATCCTTCTGGTATGACGACACGCCGGTGAGGGGGACTTGGACCAACCTGCCCCCCGAGTGTTGTTCCTTCTGTCAGGCGGGCAGCTTCTCCCTCCATGGTCTTCAGTTATGAGTACTGTTGTATTGAGGGTACTGTCTTTTGAGGATGTTGGGAACTCGCTTCCCACAGACGGCGTCAAACTATTGCGGACTAACTCGATGCCCCGGTCGGACCGGATTTGTTCGAACCGTCTTAGCTCACGAGGCGGTCGAGCGTGCACACAGTCAATGAAAGTAGAGAGTTGACACAAGATGTGATGACGTGGAAAAATCCCTTAAATGGGTAAAAAATCATGTGATCGGGTCTGTGCCGATCAAATTCCACTAGATTCCGGTGATTACAGTGTGTTGGAGAATCGGGGCGACAGGCCGCTCCCGTTACAACTTGGGGAGAGAGAGACTACGGCTCCCGACGGGCAACAGACTGCACCGCGGGAGTCACTTGGGTGTTGAAATGCGTGGGATGATCCTGATGCTCTGGCGCTTGCGGTCGCGTATACTTGCTGGCGACGGTTGCCTTCTTCCTTTTACTTTTTGGGGACTTGGGCGTTTTCCTGCTGGTGGCGTGTTGGTGGAGCGCTGGTGGCCACAGGTGGCCGCTGGTGGCCGCCGGTGGTTCACGACGACAGGAGGCCGACTCGGGGGAGGAGGCAGGCGAGCTCTCTCCTGAGGCAGAAGAAGGCAACCCGGAGGAGAGAAAAGGTGAAGAATGAAGAGCTCATGGGGTCCTTTTTATAGCATCCAGGGGAGGATCATGGCGGGCCCCACCACTAAAGCAGTGGGCTAGTGTATGGTTACCCTCTAGATCGGACGGCGAGTAGAGCCTCCCCTTGATCGGACGGTGGGGAGGTTGTCCACGGCGATGGGCCGCCGGGGTGGCGGTGGCAGTTGACGGCGGCGGGCGGCCGGAGGCAGGCGGTGGCGGTCGACGGCGGTGGCCGACGGCGGTGACCGGCGGCGGCGGGCGGTGGCGGGCGGCCGGCCGGCGGCGAGCGGACGACGGGCGGCGCCGGCGAGCGGCGGCGGGCTGGTGGCGGCGGGAGGGCGGCGGCAGCGGGCGGCGGCGGCGGCAGCGGGCAGTGGCGGCCGACGGTAGTTGTTAAATGGGAGGTCATCATGATCTCTCCTATTATGATGGAGATCATGGGAGAGTGGGTTGACTAGTCAAACTCATGATCTCCACAATTGAAGGGATCATGAGAGAGATGGCTAAGTGCACACTAATTCTTGTATAAATGGGGCTCCATCCCCATCACTTAAAATAAACACACTTTCAATTATTGCAGCGCTTCGAAAAAACTGTTAACATACCTAAAAACAGTGATCCTCAAAAATTAATGACATGTCTAATGACAATGCATCATAGGGTCTGTTTGGGACAGCTCTAGCGGATTGAAAAGCTGTTGTCCGGATAGAACTGTTTTAAAATAGATATCTGGGGAGCAGTTTTGAAAAACTGCAGAGTGTTTGAGTGTTTTGTGCAGAAGTGCGCTTTGAAGAAATAGAGCGAGAGCGGGAGGAGGAGGGAGCGTCGGCTCCGGCGAGATGTGTCAGCTCCGGCGAGATCCGTCGTCTCCCCGAGTTGCAGGAAGAATTGGAAAAGTCGGGCCGGTAGATTTCAAAACCTGTGAGAGAGAAAGCTATTTTGCGGGAGCAGAACTTGGGGTGGGAGGGATTTCCGAAAAGCTGCAAAACAGCTCCAGATTTACGAAAAGCTTTTCATAAGGAGTTGTCCCAAACACAGAAAAAACAGCTCTGGCGGCTGGAAAAGAGATTCTCCAGCCGCCAGAGCTTAGCCAAACAGACCCATTGTAAGGCACTGTTTGGAGGGACTTATATTTACCGGTCAAGCGGTTACGACCGCATGAACCGGACCATAATTAAGACCCAGTTCATGCGGTCATAATCGCTTGACAGATAAAAATAAGTTCTCTCAAACAGAGCCTAAGTATAGGAGCTCAACTAAATACTTTCTAAATTTAATGAATTTTCATGGGTAATTTTAATTTAAAAAGTATTTGATTAAATGTAATTATTCCAATGAAAATTGAATTTTAATTATTTGATAATTTTGAATATTTATGATGACATTTTTTCTCTATTATTATTATTTATACATATATATATATACAAAAATATATGTTAACTGAAATCCTTCAAATCAATCTTGATCGTCTATTTTTTTATTTCACTCATTATATTTTTTATGTTTTATTAACTATTTAATTAATAGGATTAATTAAACCATATTGTTTGGATAATTAATTAAATATGGGCGAAATTAATAAAATAAAATTAATTAAACAATAATTAAACAAAAAAATAAAAAAATAACTTCAAATAAAAACATTAAATAAACTCTTGATTAATTAATAAAACTTTTGATTAACATTAAAATGGTGTTATCACATAAAAAATTATTTTTATAAGAACCGGATCTTATATTAATAAGAGTCGGGGGCGTGCGAAGTCCGCCGCGAGCAGACTTCACTGTCGAACGGGGCACAGGGTGTCCCCCCGTGCACTATCACTCAGTTATATATACAAAAATTTATTGTGAGTCGTCGTTGCGATTGCACAATGAAACACTTGGTCCTTTCGATTGTTTTCGGCTGCTCGATTTGGAGAGGGTGGTCTACCAATATTCACGGAATTCTCTCACAATTTCTCTCGAAAATAATCCTGACCGCCCCCTAAACTTTCGAACAGATTCATTTTAGGGTTGTCCAGACGTCGTCGGTCTGTCTGGCTGCCTGGAGCCCACCGACAGGTTCGCCTGACTCCCGCAAACCTGCCAGAAATTGTCGGGCGGCAAACAGGCAGAGAGCCTGTGAGACCGAGTTAAATATAGGATGTTGTTATGTGCAAACCAAGTTCGGCTACGTGCAAACCAAAATAAAAATCATAAATACTTGTGAACTCGTAATAGCCGGTCTGCACCTAGCTATTCTGGTAATTTTTTTGAAAGGGCTGTTTGCACGTAGCCAAAACCGATTTGCATCTAAAATTGCTCCGAATTATATGATATATGCATGATAAGTTTGGTATGGATTTATTGAAAGATATTGATGATACTTTGTCACAATTTAAAAATCATTTAAGTTTCAAATTTATTATTTTGTGTGAAATTTTTAATTAGTTTCATCCACAATTAATAATTGAGAGTTGATTTTCTTATTAAATTGTTTTCTTACACTGTTTGTATGCAGGAGGATCAACAGCCAGTTCTTTTATCTTGAATATGCAGCACGAATCTTAATGCAAATAAGGGGAGATCGAGCAGGGCGTACCAGTACGCCGGCGGTGGCGTTGTCCATTCCGGTTCCGGCGGAGGCGAAGCATACGGCCTTGGCGAAGTCCTGGATACTTCTGGCCGGGTCGAGGTAGGCCGGCACTTCCTCCCCGAGCCCGAGCGCCTCCGCCATGAAGTCGGTGGCGAGCCGCCCGTTGCAGAATCTGCCGGTGGGTTTTCCGGCGATGAAGTCGCGGCCGTAGGGTTTGAAGTTGCTCCTCAGCACCGTCTTGACAAAGTTGTTGTTTCCCGTGTCCACCGTGGAGTCTCCGAAAACTATGATCGCCGGAATGCTGGTTCTCGCCGGTTCTGCGGCGGAGGACGGCAATGCCCGGAGGCAAAGGAGGGCGGCGGAAATTGGGAAGAAGAAGAAAGAGAAGCGTGAAGCCATGGGAGATGGAAGCTGAGGAGAGAGAGTGAGGGTAGTTATTTCTCTGGAGGTGAGGTGTTGTTGGCTTAAATAGAATTAATGAAGTTGCAGTTTACAGCTAATTATTTTTCTGTATAATATAAAATAATAATAATAATTACCGAAAAAAGAAGTTAATTATGGAGAGTTCTCGTTGGAGGTTTGTGAGTTTGGTGAGATATTTAATGGCGGCGGGATCCAACGTCTGCTATCTTCTCTATTATTATTATTATTGTTATTATTATTATTATTATGTTTCCTTCACATGTTCTTGAAACAGTAATTTTGGGGAATTGTTTTTTTCTTTTTTTTACCGAATAAATAATTTAAAAAATATCTTTTAAAAAAATCTAGTTTAGGCGAAACCTAAAACGAGATTTCCGCACAAGATTTTTCCGCGTACTGTCCGGGGATTGCCGGTTGTACGCACTTCATCCAATCTGCATGTGTGGCGGGCCCCACCTTCTTCCAATATATCTTTACTATGCAGTTTGTCCTGAAATTAGCACCGCAAGTTTGGTCATCTAAACCAAAAAATTTAATTTTTTTTTTTTACTTTTTAAAATTCTTAGCCGCACAGCACTGCTGAATATTTCATCACGCGGATGTACTACCACCCCCTTGCTTTCGCAGACGTCGACGTAAAGCTTGCATGAGATATCTCCCAAATCCCCGCCGCTGCCTACGTCTGCGGATCGGTGCTATCCTGTCGCAGTAACACGTCGTCTTTAAAGTATCGCCGACTGAGATCATTGTTTCATCGGCGTGGCGTTGGTTAGGGTCGTCATCATTGGTTTGGGTGTCGTATAGGGTTAGCGGTATTGAAATGAATTGTGAAATAATGACAGAAATCTCAATATTCCTTCTGATATAGCAAATAAAAGTCATTCCTTTAAAAATTATCAATCTTGCTTGGCAGCAACATCACCTTCAATGGACCAGTACTTCCTCGATTTTTATACCAAGCTCGTGCATTCTATCTTCACTTCCACGGTCGTGATCAATCTCCTGCTACCCCATTGTTGCTCTCCTGATGTAACGCCACTAAATTTTTGATAATTATTTTGATCTCCTTAGTATCGTATTAATGACGTAAGGGCGTTACGTTGACGCGTAGTTAACCGGGCGCCACCGTTGGTGCGTGATTTTGTTCTTTGGCGTTATGTTAATCCATTTAGTGGCAGTTGTTAGACTCATCGGAATTCGTTGAGTCAAAAGCGTCGAGTGACTTTGAATTCGTTGAGTCAAAAGCACCGAGTGCGTCGAGTGACTTTGAATTCGTTGAGTCAAAAGCGCCGAGTGACTTTAAATTCGTTGATTCAAAAGCGTCGAGTGACTTTGAATTCGTCAAGTATCGATGTGAGGTCAGTCGACTTCGTCGGGTTAGCAGTAATTCATCGAGTATTCTCGACGAATCTGTGTGGACTTAAAATTTTTCTTCAGATGAACTCCAAATTCATCGAGTATACCTTAGGAAATTTTTTGTTTTCTTCTCTTCACGTCATTGTGGAAATCCAATGTCGAGTCTTGGTTTTTTTCGTTATCAGTACTTTGGTAAGTTTGGTTGCGGCCTTGGGATGACAGTGGATAAATGATCACCACCTCAGTGCCCGATTGTGAATCATTACACCCGGTGGATTTTTTGTGGACTGTTGAATTGTGTTGGACAATGTGTCCACCACCATAGTGCCTTTTTGAGATGTTTGGTCTGATGGTTCGTGTTGGACTATGTAGCCATCGACTCAGTGTCATTTTTACTGATGTTAATGATTCACGTGTTTGAGCTGATCAGTCTCTTTTTTCTTATATATATTTTTGTGTCAGGTTGTTGACGCCCACAATGAATTATTGTAGATGTTAGACTACTTGCTTGCTGCTATGGTATTTTTCTAGTTGGTTTGTCTTACCTACTTGCTCTATGTGAATGATTTATGTTATGTTACATGTTAGTTATTTTCAAAGTATAAAAAGATCAATATTCTTAGCTCATACTCATCGCATCTCTTTAGATCAAATATCTCTTTAGGTTCTTGCCTGAGTGTCTTAAGTTATCCCATATACGGTGTTACATTATGACACATATTTTCTCTCACTCTGATATATAATATTTAATGCTGAGAAAATACGGGTTGGGACACATAATCCTAAGTTGAAGTTATTCCGCTCCAGAAAATCATCTTGCAGGCCTTCCCATGCATTAAAAAAACTTTTTAAGTTACATTTTGTAAACAAATGCTCCTGAAAGTAAAGTTGGTGTGATCAATATTTTTGTTTTCCGAAGAAATGGAAAAGAAGAGCATGAAGTTGGTGTTCCTTAAATATCTTTAAGCCTTGTGAAAAATGAAATGATGTTCGTGGAAAACCAACTTTTTAAAAGAACGTTTGCTAGTTGAAAACTATTTACATATTGCCAATCACTTAAAACTACGCTTGCGATTAAGGCTCTGTTTGGCGCGGCGTTTTGGGGGCTGTGGGCTGCGATTTTTTTCCACCGCTCCGCCAAACAAGATTTGTAGGCTAGCAGTGAAAAAAGCCACCGTCGTCAAATCGTGAAAAAACGGTGATTTGAAGTCGTGGTTTTTTTTCACGACTCCAAAAATGCGGAGCTGTCCCGATGAGCTTCTCCTTCCCAAAACATTGCAGATCATCTCCCTCTCCCCCACCAGTGAGCTCTCTGTCCATGTGCTCCTCCTCCAAGCGATCCTACCTGGTGCAACACCTTGTCGGAGCCCCATGCCAGCATCACTCTTGCTCACCTTGCACTCCGACGGCTTTGGAGGGTTACTCGTGAAGGAGGCACAGCAGAGTCCGGAGGTTCTGACGGATTCTTCTTCCTGACCATTAACGCCGGCCAAACAGAGCACATGTAATTTTGAGGGCCCTTTCTTCTCCGTGCACTTCTTCCCACACTTTCATGCTCCTCCATGTAATTTTGAGGTTAAGCAAACATGGCTTTTTTTTCGGAAAACTACTGCTGGAAGATCAAGAAACTGGGGGAGCACACTTCCGAAAAACTACTGCTGGAGTATCATTTGAGATCTATGATTGTTCATTATTGACACACGCCGGCAGAGCCATGTGCTCCTCCCCGCAAGCAAAATTCGAGATTTCTCGTCGTCCTCACGCACGAATCGCCTCCTCCTCCTCCTCCACGGTGGTCGGCGACGTTGAAGAACATGCTGCCGAAGCCTACTCCGGCGTGGAGGATCATCTTCTCCGCCCGATCCATGTACAGATCTACGATAAGCCCTAATTTGCTTCAGGATTTGCCATAAGCTGCTTTAGGAAATCAAAAAAATGAAATCAAAATTTTTTACATCCTGTTTTGCCATAATCCAAATGAATGCTCATTTTTATCAACCATTATATTTATGCTAAACAAAAAATGAAATTCGCATCCCACAACAAAAAAATAAAATCTGCACCCCACAACTGTTTGGCTAAACAGCGTAACGGTTTATTCATTTGAAACAACACTGCAACATCTGTTCTTCCAAACAGATTCACAGATTCTGCCACCACTCTACAAAACAGTTGATTATTCCACAACTGCTTCTCACCACTGCTTCTCCAATCGCTGCAGCCGCGCCAAACAGAGCCTAACTGTTAATGTGAATGGCCAAAAGTATTAATTGTGCCAACATCGGCGCTTTTTTTATTCAAAGCGGTGAGGTTGTGTTATGTGGCTTTTAACTGAAATAAGGGTGTTTAAACTACGCACTTTCTGAATGTTTTTCGACATCAATAACAAAATATTTAAAATTCTGAAGCAATAAAATTTGCCCATTGTTTCTAAAATGTCGCTATAAATATGAATTTAATACGAGTGGTGTCAAAATAGATTTTGGAAAAATAAAATCATGTTCAAATGATCTCAATGTCTTGAAAATAATTAATGCTTAATGTTAGACCTCCGCATCATTTTTCCACTTCAAAATCCGGGTCAAAGGTTGGAGGGGCGGGACTAATATAAGTTTGAGAGGACCGTCTGGGTAGGCGGTGTGAGATTAATCAAGCATGCCTATTTTTGATTCATGCTGACCGTCCAACAATTAAATAGTTTCTGCTCCTGACAGAATCTACTTTCTTGCGGGTATTTGAGTCACTGTGGGCCTCTATTCGATGATGTATCGATTGAGCACGGAAGAAGAATCAAATCTCGCGGGCAGGTAGTTCTCAATCACGTATTCTTCTTATTCCGACTATCTATCAAGATTACTTTCTTAATTGATTATTGTACATCAATAGAAGAAAAATTTCATCATCTTTTTTCACGGTGAGTCACGGCCGAGTCCACGATCGATTTCAGCAAATCGGTTCTATCCTTCCTCCTTTCACACAATTCTATTCATCCGCCTTCTACACTATTCTATCATCCCTCCTTTACTTCCCGAAGGCAAACCCTATGCTTCTATTGATGCCGCCATGACCTTCCCAGTCGTTGGTGAAAGGCGGTGAGGAAACAAACTTCCGTAGTCTGCTTCTGAAAGGTAATCCAAAAGGATTTCCATTCAATTACATGGTTATGGGAAGAAGGAAATGTACACTATATATGGAGGAGGCCACACATGATCTCTCCAATACCCAAGAGTGATAAGTCAATGATGATAATAAAAATAAACATACATAGGTATTGTTAGGTTTGACCTAACTCAACCTGAAAAACTAGCTCAACAGGTGAGGATTGTCTTACCATATAAACAGTTCAGAACATAGTAGATTGGCAATGTGAGACTATTATTAACATCCCTTCTCGCCCATAGCATGGATTGACCGGACGGAACCGGGATACAAGAGCTCATGGGCAGACCGGACGGAACCAGACAGAAACTGGGTGGAACCAGCCTCTGATACCATGTTAGGTTTGGCCTAACTCAACCTGAAAAACCGACTCAACAGGTGAGGGTTGTCTTGCCATATAAACAGATCAAAACAGAGTGGATTGACAATGTGAGACTATTATTAACAGGTATGATTAAGAGAAAAGCAGATCTTATCATGTTCGAGAAAGATACAATCTTAAATGAATATGCTAAAATCTTTTAATATGCTCCCTCAAGTTGGAGTGTGTAAATCAACCACACCCAACTTGTTCAAAAGATACTGGAACTGAGGACTATCGATAGCCTTAATGAAGATGTCTGCCGGTTGAAATTGGGACCTGATGTGGGATGTGATATTGATCTTGGCATTGATGTGCAGCTGAATGTAATGATAGTCAATCTCGATGTGTTTAGTTCGTTCATGAAAGACATAATTGGTGGCTATGTAAATGGCGGAATAACTTTCAAAATGTTATTTCATGGGAGAGCTATGGTAGACATGTAACAAGCTTAAGAGAGACTTCAACCAAATCAACTCACTGGTGGTAGCAGCCATTGCTTGGTATTCTACCACGCCCAGCCGCCCCTCCTCTCGCAACAGCCTCCCGCCGCCGCAAGGCGCCGCTCGAGCGGGCGTCGCGCCCGGCCGCCCCGCCTCTTGCGGCCGCCTCCCGCGGTCGCGAGACGCCGCTCGGGCGGCCGCCCGCCCCACCGCTCGCGGCCGCCTCCAGCGGTCGCGAGACGCCACTCGGGCGGCCGCCCGCCCCACCTCTCGCGGCCGCCTCCCGCGACCACGAGGCTCCGCTCGGACGGTCGGATGCACCCGACCACCCCGCCTCCCGTAGCCGCAAGGCACCGCTCGGGCGCCCCGCCTCTCACGGCCACTTCCCGTGGCCGCGAGGCGTCGCTCGGGCGGCTGGTCGCATTTGGCCACCCCGCCTCTCGCGGCCAACTCCCGCGGCTATGAGCTCTCCCACCGTAGTTCGACGTCTCTCCGGCCGCGATTTCCTTTGTCGGCGGACGTCGCTGACGGTTTTGCCGCCCTTGCATGGCAGTCCTTCCCCGCCATTTGATCGCTCTGGCACGATCATCGCCATCCATCTTTTGTGTAACCACCCACTGATCATCATGGTTAGTAGGAGAACATTTTTATTAAAATATCGGTCTACGTATATCGGATTTAATGACGAAAATGCACATCCTTAACTATACTAAGAATAATTTGTTGGTGGTTACGGTGTGCGGATAGCCGCATAACTATCGTAACCACCTCCTGAGATCTATAAAAAGAGTCTCAGGCCTCCTCATTTCTCACCTTTTGGCTCTTCTGCTTTCTTCCTCCTCGGGCCAGAGCTCTGATTGATTCCTCCTACGGGCCGTCTTCAAGCCATCTTCATGCCATCTTCAAGCCATCTTTAAGCCACCTTCAAGCCATCCTCAAACCACCATCAAGTCATCATCAAGTCATCTTCAAGCCTTCCCCAAGCAGCCTGTCATCTACTAGCAAGCCACTGCCACCTCGCCAAAATCTGTTTAAGTCCGCGACAAGCATCGAAAAGGGGATTCTCGCAGCAACAAGCACTCTGTTCATCCACATCCTCCCTGCAAACAAGACTCGCGTAGAGCAGCCTGTTGCCCGCCACGTGTCAGCAACTCTCTCTCTCACGTCCAAAGTGTAATGAGAAGCGACATGTCGCTCTCAATTCTTTGTAAAAGTTGTGACCGCAAGCGAATAGTGGAGTTCAACCGGCACAGACCTGGTCGCGTGATTTTTTTTTACCAAGTTGAGGGGTTTTCCACGTAAAAAACATCGTGTGCATAATCTCTCTCTTTCATTGACTGTGTGCACGCTCGACTGCTCCGTGGGTTAAGACGGTCCAAGTTAATCCGGTCCGACCGAGGCGTCGAGTTTGACCGCAACTGATATAATTTTAGAGTTAGAGTCATAAGTTTTTCCCCGTTCTTCCCGAGTCCTAATTTTTCAGAAGAGTTTTGAAGAGCAACGAACCCGACGACTGCATTCCTTTTGCGAATCGGAGCCCTAGCGCCAGCGGTCCTCTCATGCAAACGAACCTAGCGGTTCGTGTAGACGAAGGCCTCGGTCATCCCTTCCAGCCTGCCCTCGTGCGACGATGGTGAAGCTTTCTCTCGTTAGTGTGGAAATCTCGTAAAGGCGCGGATCTTTTTTTGTGCTTTCGGACTCAAATGCCAAGGAGAACTTGAAATAGGATTCCAAAACACGCATGCAGATTTTTTTGGAGCATCTTGGTTGATTCTTTTGATATCAACTCGGTACAGGTACCTGCTATTTGCTGTTTTTTTATTTTTGAATAAAAGTTTTGCAAGGTCCTTTTACTATTTAGAGTTTTCTTGCAAATTTTATTCCGCTGCACAAATGTGATGTGCCGTTTCACTCAAGTGTAGAGAAAACCCAACACACGGTTAATGCTCATTTTTTGTTTTACTAAAATCATGAACCAAACTGTTAAAATAACAGTTCTTTAAATTAGAACCGTAACTTTATTTGTTTTGATCGGTTTCGGTTTCGGTTCATAACAGTTACTCAAGTGTTGATCTCCTTCCCAAGCACTTTGTTTTACACCTCCATGATTTCTTGATTTATTCTTTAAGCTTTTCTAGTTCTCCTTGGTTTGATTTATTTTACATCTCCTGAGTTCTCCATTTATTTTGCTTTGAAGTTGCATTCAAAAGAAAATATAAGAGAGAATTGGAGTTTGTTGATTTATTGCCTTTTGTTTAACAATAGGTGTTTGTTTATCACGGTGTTTCTTGAAATAGCCAAGTCAAAGTTGTTTATATGTGAGCTTGAATTTTGATTCCTTGTCTTTAGCTTAAATTTTCGTTCTTGTCTAACAATATGAATTTTTTTATCACTCCAAAGTTTGCAGTAAATTTTTAGTATAAATTTATTGTGCTTGTGTTAAGCAGAAAGTGTAGGCCTCAACCCTTCAACAGCGACAATACTCATCTCATGACTATCTTAGCCCGTGCACATCATTACACCTTCGTGGCCCAAAGAAAAATAAGAGCGTTGGCCATTTTTATTTTAAATCAAGGGATATTTACTGTTGTGAAATTGGGACCGGATCCGCGACTACGGTGGTTCGCCGCGGATCTAGCAACGGAAGCTAATCTGAGCAATACTATGATAAACAAAATTTAAATCCAAAAACCAAGCGCAACCAGACGACAAAATAATTACGTGGTTCGGAGTTGGGACTCCTACTCCACGGGGAGAGCGCGTCAGAAAGATCCATTAAAACTGATGAGATTTACAAGATACAACAAGAGAAAACAGAAAACACTGAAAAGAGAACACTGTCTATCTTCCCCGCTGGAATCACCGCCTGCTTCTGCCGCCTGATGCCGATCCCGCCTGGATCTGCCGCCTGAAGTCGCCGAACGCCTGGAGTCAACTTCTGGAGGCCGGCCGGATGTCACCTCGCCTGAGGTGACCGGATGCGCCGCCTCCGTTAGCTCCGCCTGTATCGCCGCCTCTGCGTCTGCTGCCGCCGTCGCCGCGCCTGATTCCGCCGAACCTCTGGGGCCTACTGAAGGTGGCCGGTCGGATGTCGCCTCGCCTGAGGTGACCGGATGCGCCGCAACCTTGCGCGCCAGATGCCGCCGCCTGCTGCCGCCGTTCGTCGGAAGAACCACCTGAAAAGCTCAAAGCTCTCTCTCTCTCTGAATTCTCACTAGTGTTGTATATCTCTTTTTTGTAGCAGCCCCCTCCCAAACATATATATAAGAGAGCACCCCCCCTATCCTAACTAGGAAGAAGAGGGTCATCAATGGTTTCCATTGATGGCGCTGGCCAGATGAGGAAGGAGGTCAGCCGGCCCTTAATGGCCCTTGACAAAACTGAATGGATTTCCAATTAAACGATAAGCTTGGATAGGAATAACCCTTAATCCCTCCCAAAAAATCAGCCATCCCATTTAATTGAAATTCCCATAATAGGAGGGGGTCATGGATCGCGGACGTGGCGCGATCCGGACGGTCCGAGTCCATGCATGAGGTGTCATAATCCTAACAATCTCCACCTTGACGCCTCATGGCACAACCGAACTCCACCTCGAAGCCTAACAAACGTATCTGAACCTCCAACCTGGATCTCCCCTACTGGCGTCTACAAGCCCCCTCTCCCTGGGGCCCTCACGATCAACATGCATCAGTCTGAGTCAAGTCAAACTTGACTCGCCTCACTGATTTCTCCCGCATGCTCGCAACGCATTCTTCCGTAGGAATCTCCCGCAACATCACGCCTCCACCTCGAGCGAACTCCCTCAACTCCCGGTGACGCACGTCGACGTGCTTCGTCCTTGCACGATAGACCGGGTCTACTGCAAGACGAATCGCACTCGAACTCTCACTATGCAACTCCACCTTCTCCTGAGTGATCCTAAGTTCCTTGGTGAGACCTCTGAGCCTGATGGTTCCTCTCACGGTGTCTGGGTACTCCTGAGATGACTCTCTACCCGTCTCCTCTACGGCTGCGAAGATTCTACCTCCGCCAAGGTCCTCTCTCCGAGCACACGCCCTTGCCACGAATCCTGCCCCGCTCCTCCGCTGGTCCTTCCTAGCTTTTCGCTGAGAACGATCTCTGCTCTCTAAAGCTCTATCGAAGGAATCGCGATCTGAGGAAATCGCCTGAAATGCATATGCTACCGTATCCTGTAGCTCGAGAGACGGTCTGACCTCTCTCCTCGCATTTCCCCTGGCAATCGTGGTGCCAATCAGTCTGTAGAGAGTATCGTAACGCTCTCCTACCATGACTACATGCGCGCCTCTCATGACCTCATCGGCCAAGCACAACTGGATTGTGCTGATGACCTTCAGATCTAGCTCATCCCACTCGCCGTCCTTCTTCCCGGACTTCTCCTTTCCGAGGAGAGCCTTATGAAGACCTTGCTGGACGAGAACCGCTTTGGCCCGTTTCTGCCACAGACCAAAGTCAATTTTGTCGTCATACTTGGGGACTTCAAATTTCGTTGTCATTATTGCTCACCGGGGTCCGAAGGGTCGAACCTCTCTCTGATACCAATTGTTGTGAAATTGGGACCGGATCCGCGACTACGGTGGTTCGCCGCGGATCTAGCAACGGAAGCTAATCTGAGCAATACTATGATAAACGAAATTTAAATCCAAAAACCAAGCACAACCAGACGATAAAATAATTACGTGGTTCGGAGTTGGGACTCCTACTCCACGGGGAGAGCGCGCCAGAAAGATCCACTAAAACTGATGAGGTTTACAAGATACAACAAGAGAAAACAGAAAACACTGAAAAGAGAACACTGTCTATCTTCCCCGCTGGAATCACCGCCTGCTTCTGCCGCCTGATGCCGATCCCGCCTGGATCTGCCGCCTGAAGTCGCCGAACGCCTGAAGTCAACTTCTGGAGGCCGGCCGGATGTCACCTCGCCTGAGGTGACCGGATGCGCCGCCTCCGTTAGCTCCGCCTGTATCGCCGCCTCTGCGTCTGCTGCCGCCGTCGCCGCGCCTGATTCCGCCGAACCTCTGGGGCCTACTGAAGGTGGCCGGCCGGATGTCGCCTCGCCTGAGGTGACCGGATGCGCCGCAACCTTGCGCGCCAGATGCCGCCGCCTGCTGCCGCCGTTCGCCGGAAGAACCGCCTGAAAAGCTCAAAGCTCTCTCTCTCTGAATTCTCACTAGTGTTGTATATCTCTTTTTTGTAGCAGCCCCCTCCCAAACATATATATAAGAGAGCACCCCCCTATCCTAACTAGGAAGAAGAGGGTCATCAATGGTTTCCATTGATGGCGCTGGCCAGATGAGGAAGGAGGTCAGCCGGCCCTTAATGGCCCTTGACAAAACTGAATGGATTTCCAATTAAACGATAAGCTTGGATAGGAATAACTCTTAATCCCTCCCAAAAAATCAGTCATCCCATTTAATTGAAATTCCCATAATAGGAGGGGGTCATGGATCGCGGACGTGGCGCGATCCGGACGGTTTGAGTCCATGCATGAGGTGTCATAATCCTAACAATTTACCGGGACCTTCCCTCTAACTTTGAAAAATTAGAGACTTCACTCCTCTTATTATGAAAATTACAAAACATAACATTTATCTCCCCTGAAATATACATTTTATAACATCCATGAACAAAAATACCCCCCTCCGAGTACATTTTCAAGGGGGGTATTTTGTTGAAATTATTGAAGTGAAAGTGTGTGTGTGTGTGGGAGGGGGGGGGGGGGGGGGGGGTTGATTAGGGGTGCCAGTTGAGTTGAGCCGGCTCGAAAAAAGCTCGACTCGAGCTCAAGCTCGATTACGAATCGAGCTCAAGCTCGAATATTATTGTTCACGAGCTCGCGAGCCGACTCGCGAGCATTTTATTCCTATATTGTTTTTAAAAAAATTAAAAAATATATAGAAAATCTGGCTCATGAGCTAAAAAGTTTGTGAGCAGCTCGAGCTCGAGCTCGATAACAAGCATTGAGCTCGAGCTCGATCCAGTACAAAATGAGCTCGTCGAGCTCGAGCTCGAGCTCGAAATGATTAGCTCGAGCTCGAGCTTGGAAATTTTGCCAAGCTCGACTCGAGCTCGACTTGTTTGCACCCCGAGGGTTGATTGAGCAGACCGCGCGGCTTGCGCGGACAGTCTGGCGGACTGGTAGTGCGGCCTGAGCGGTCTGAATATTGCAGCCTGATGGTTTGTCCTTGGAGGTAGCTGTGCGGATAGGCTGACTATGCGTGGTTTGGGTGGATTGGTTTGGAGTCTGCGGAGTTCGCTATATGCGGACGACTATTTTGGTGCTCGCGAGATCGGCATTGGCCTGTGCCCTTGATCTCTGGTAGTGCGATTTGGAGGTAACCGCTGAGTTCGTGGTGAGGCGAACTGGATCAGTTCTGGCGGACTGATGTTTGTGTCCGCGGAGCTCACGCCAGAGGTGCACTGTGCTGGACGTGGTCATGTTCTGTGACAAGTCCAGGTTGATCGCAGAGTCAGTTGTTGACCAGGCGGTTTATGCCCGTTCGTCGTGGACTTAGTGTTGCGGGCTGCTGCGCTGTTCGCGGGCTGTGCGGGCTAGTGTTGTGTCCGCCACAGCGTGCGGACTGGTTCGGTGTCCGTCTGGTTACGGACTGCTTTTTGCCTTGATGCCTGGAGGATTGGCTGGTGTCCAGCCTTGTCCTTGCGGACTGAGCAGACCACTTGGTGCTAGATGCGGGCTGTAGTGATGACTCTATCCACTATGGCAGTGACCACACTTTTCTCCGCGCCTATAAATAGGACCCCCCGTCACGTCAACAGTACATGCATGAACAGTAAGTTGAGCGTGGGTTAATTGTAGCGGCCTTGGTTTTTCAGTCCGCGAGGGTTGAGAAGGTTAACTGATTTGTTGTTTGCAGGTTGTGCGTCTAGCACTGAGAAGCCAGGACTTTGGTGCTGACTGCGGTCAGGGATCAGTCAAGCTTGCAGTTTACAATCAGTGGTTTGCAGCAGGTCGCAGTTGCGGCCACCTGGTCTTCTCTCCTTCAGCAATTCCTGTTCAATAACCCGTCCGCCGATCTCGGCGGTCTAGGCGCTTTGTTCATCAGTTCGACAGCGGTGTGTTCGCAGTAACTGGCGGCTAGGCGACCTCAGCGGTCAGGCGGCTTGCAGTTGGTGGATTGTTCTCTTTCAGCTTGAATAACAGGTAGTCCGCGCGACCTCGCAGTCTCGGCGGACTTCGCTGTTCAGTTCGGCAGGACGGCGGTCTCGGCGGTCTCAGGTTTCATTTGGTTCGGCGGTGGTGGGTCGATCCGGCAGGTGGAAACGGAGTGTTCGAAACAGAGGAGGAGGTGGATGCTTCAAACGGAGTTTTTTGGGACATTTCTCAAGGCGGGCGGATGGAAACGGAGCAAACGTCGCCGGAGGTTCATTTGTTTACCCGCCTTCCGGCTGCGTTTGCCCCAAACGGAGCAGCGAAACGCCGAACAAAATAGAGCATCGGTCTCTGTCCGCCCGGTTTCTATTTTCTGTTGTTTTCTGCTTTCCTGTTTGTACTTGGCGAAATCATGTCTCGTCATGTATACCTCTTGTTGTAAAGGAGATTGTTAATACATGACCTGCTTGTTATTGTTCTTGCATCTGATTTACTAAACTTTGATTGAAGTGTTCCTGCGCCTGTTTCCCGCTTGATCAAGGTGTCATCTTGGTAGTTTTGGGAGTTTTACTTGATATCAGAGCTATCAACTTGACCTCTTGTGAAATTTTAACATATTTTGTGACCGGATGTTACAAAATGTACACTTCCGGGGGTGGGGGGTGGGGATAAATGTTATGTTTTGTAATATAGAGGGGAATTTTTTGTAATTTCCATAATAAAAGGGGTGCAAGCCATAATTATACTATCTTCCAGGAAAAGTTTTGATAATTATTCCTTTAAATGAATGACCGAGATTATTATTTTCTTCATGAAGAACATTGATTTTGATTTCAAAGGACAGACATGATGAAACAAATGGTGCACACCAATACACGCACGCGTCCATTCTTTCAATCTTGCAAATACATAAATAAATAAAAATAAAGTAAAATTGATGTATTAAACATTACACCAAAAGGCAAAAACTCTTCCCGAATTCTCTTATATAACAATAATAATAATTTATAATTTGATAGGGTCTTATATGAGAGCATACATGTACGGGTTTGCAAGAGAGGCAAGCATAGTAATTTTTTGTCATTATGTTTAAGATTACCCATAGATAGCCATTTCTTCCCATTTCTATTAGAAAAAATCAACTGCGAACAATTTATCTTTCTTACAATCCCAATTCTTGTCATTTCTGTTGGAAATATTTTCTATGTTATTGAATATGAAAAGGATTTGGCTCCCTTTCGCATTGAACAAAAACGCTACCGTCATAAAATATATATTTGGTGAAAGAACGGCAACAACCATCACGAAGAAAATAAAACTAGTTTTGAATAAAAAAGTGGATAAAGCTTCTTAGTTGGGATTGGACGTTCCCAAACGACAGCTCATAACCACTGCATTCATGATGACCCCGATGTCGCGCCAAATTTGTTTAAGCTTTTTGGCTTCATTCCGTTTGCCCAAAACGAAACGCGCTAGTCCCCATTTGTTTTTGCGCCTTCTTTTCCATCCGCACGCTCAAATGCCGGGCGTCAAATTATTCCGTGTCGAAACCCGGCCGATTGCTTCCTTTTTCATCGTGTTTTTAGGTTTTCTCCCCCAGGTAGATCGCACGATCCACGACCGACGGCGATTTCTCCTTCTCCGACACCATCGATTCGCCTTCTTCTCCGACGGCCAGGGCTTGGCTTTCTCCGGCACACCTGCGCATACGCAGGGGCTTGGATTTCTCCGACAATCGATCGCTTCTCTCGTTGTCTTCTCCGACACAGTGGTCTTCTCCGGCACAGGTGGCTTCTTTCGGCCTCAGGTGAGCTTCTCTAGCGTCATTCTTCTTCTTCTTGCAATTTCTATAAGTTGTCTAGTGTATCTCACCTCTTCCCTCTTCTCCTCACCCCCCCCCCCCTTCCCGGTTGTGTGCAGAATGCCACTATTCCTCAAGTTTCATGTGAAGTAATCGTCTTCTCCTTCGTACAGAACTCCTCCTTCGTACAGATCTGGTATTGGTTGTGCCTCTCTTATGCATCCCTCCAACACCAACCGGTATACCTTCCCCTCCCCTCAAATTTTTTGTTGCTGAATTTTTTAATGGATTGTTGTGTTGTGCGTAATGTGTGAGTGTATTGTGTGAGTGTAATGTGAGAATGTGATTGTGTGAGTGTATTGTGTGAGAATGTGTTGACTGTATTGTGCACGTGAATGTGTGGAGTATTTCCTATGTGTGCGTGTGCGTGTGTGCGTGTGTGCGTGTGTGCCGCGGATCTCCATTTCCAAACACAGTAATGTCAAACAGTTCTCTGTTTCGAACAGCTCTGCAAACGCAGACTAGCCAAACAGAACTCTGTTTCCAGCATTCAGTTTCCAACAGCTCCCTTTACAAATCTGCTTTTACAACAGCTCCTTTTACAACCGTCACCGCTAAACCAAATGAAGCCTTAGGCTTCGTTTGGTTCAGCGGTGGCGGATTGATCCGGCGGGTGGAAACAGAGTGTTCGAAACGGAGGGGGAGGTGGGCTGCTCCAAACGGAGCTTTTTGGGGGCGTTTCTCAAGGCGGGGTGAAAACGCAAACGCCGCCGGAAGTTTATTTGTTTACCCGCCTTCCGGCGGCGTTTGCCCAAAACGGAGCAGCGAAACGCCAAACCAAATATAGCCTTAATGTGCCCTTTGAGCATACAAAAATACAAATGGAATCTAAAACTCCAGCAATTTGTAATAAGAGTCTACTTTCATGAAATAATATTATGAAAATATTTCTTTCAAGAAGCTTAATTGTTCTTCCAACCGGAGTCAACAATCAGCCTGTAATAATAATGATTTTATATTTCAAGTTTTTAATATTTTGGAGGGCAGTTTTCTTAATTACTCCATTCAATCTTATTTTTTCTAAACTTAATTATTTATAATGGGTTGACCGAAGTACCGAACATTGTCCGTCGGTAAGACAATTCCGAAGGAGGGATGGTAGACTTCACAAACATCGGTAAAAATAGCCGTCGGGGAGATCCATCATCCGTGAGTTCATAATTTTGCCGATCGTCCGAGAGCTTTGAGCATGGGCGTCAGTGCAAAGATGTTCGTACCTCGCTAAGACAATTCTAAAGGAGAGATGGTAAACTTCACAAACATCTGTAAAAATGGCCGCCGGAGTGATCCATGCAATCATAATTCTGCTCAAATTATTTATGTTCTTATAATTAAGGTTGCGTTTGGCGAGACTTATCGTAGCTTATTTGCTCCGGTGAGGTTGGACAAAAGTGTCATTGTATGTTTGGTATGACAAATATTATTGCCGTTATAAAAAAGGAACTAATTTAGGGCATAAGATTTTTGCATGACAATGACATTTTTGTTCAACTTCACCGGAGCAAATAAGTCGTGATAAGCCGGGTCAAACACAACCTAAGTTTTATATTTAGCGATACAAAAAAATCACGTAATTATACAGTTGGACACGACTGTGTAAAAATTTGTGTGGGAGCTGAAACCGAGGTCGCAGGAACACTCAACCACAACTGAAGACAAGTAAAATTCAGCAGTAATAGCAACACATGAGATTCCAATTGAAATTAACTTCTTTTACAGGGCGAGATATACATTGCAAGACAGGATTTTACAATATAATCAGGGGAACAAAAAATTGCAACAAGAAGTTAACCGTGCAGTCAGAATCATGTAACCGCACAAGCCGCCAAACCGCCGGCCGAGTCCGCCGAAGCCGCCTATCCATGGTTAACCGCGCAGACTGTTGTTATTGCAATGTTGAAGGACCGGGAGAACTACTCTGCTGATAGACCGGGAGAACTACTCTGCTTATCCGCAACTCCGAGGAAGTGATCAAGTTGCTGAGACCGTGACCTGGTGCTAACCGCTGACTGTATTTACGAACTGCTCCACATCAAGCTTCCACTAGTCGCCTAGTCGTCTGATGTTAGCCGCACAGCCTGCATAGATTCAACTTCCATAGTCACAGTGATTAGAAAACCGTAGCTGCAAAAACCAAGCGCGAACTAGCTCTTACTATTCACAGCTTCTTTATGATGAGTCGAGGGCTCATATTTATAGGTGTGAGGAGGAGTTTCGTCGCCACCCATACCGATAGGATAGTCGTCCATCAACCTGTCGGCTAACATCATGTATCCGCACAGTGCGGATACCAACACTTGTCCAACTGGTCGCAACTGATAACAAGCCGGATAAAGCGATCAGTCTGTCATGCCTTACATTAAACCACAAACATGGCGAACAATGTAGGCAGACTACCGAATACCGACACCAGTCCGCACAACCCCTCAGACACTACTGTGGAAACCACCCGTCACCACACATCTTCCCAAAACCACGAGGTAGTAGGAAGGGGGGACGGGGGTACATAAACACCAAGGACCACCCGCTGCAGGCGATGTGGGACTAAACCATCCACGGGATGGCGGGGATATTCCGCCACACGGGGGCCCACCGGGGTCAACACCCAGACCTGGAACGCGATGGGGAAGCCCAAATATTCGGTCTCACACACACCCAATCCCGCCGGACTTTTGTTCTCAACACACCCCCGCAGCGGGATGGCTCTGATACCATGTGGAAACCACCCGTCACCACACATCTTCCCAAAACCACGAGGTAGTAGGAAGGGGGGACGGGGGTACATAAACACCAAGGACCACCCGCTGCAGGCGATGTGGGACTAAACCATCCACGGGATGGCGGGGATATTCCGCCACACGGGGGCCCACCGGGGTCAACACCCAGACCTGGAACGCGATGGGGAAGCCCAAATATGCGGTCCCACACACACCCAATCCCGCTGGACCTTTGTTCTTAACAACTACTTCCAGTCCGTGCAAACCAGTAGCCGGTGATAAGACCATCCATGCCCAGTCGATCTGTCGAACTCGGCGAATACCAGATGCAATCCCCAAAAGGCGAACTCGGCGAGCTAGGCAACCAACTGGACTTAGTACCACAAGACCAAATCCAACACAAACTCAGTGATCTCCAGGTAACCACGCCACCTGACACTAAGATCGCGCCCAGTGAGCAACTCCAGCATGCCACCATGCGGACTGCTCCATCAGACTATGCGACCTCAAGACAACCAGTCTGCGTACATGTGCCGACCTCCACGATCTAACATCCAGACCGCAAGCACAGAATCATGTCGGACACCGGCGAGTTCCAAACGAGTCCACCACAACATCAAAGCCAGACTCGGCGAACTCCAAACTGAGTCCTCCACTACCCGCGGATAGACATACCTATCCTCCGAGTTAATCCACCAGAGTGCTTGTTGGTCTAGACAGCTAGAGAGAAGAACCACAACCGAAATCAGATGTCCGAATAGGCTATCCGCCTAGTTCGTGCGGTTTTTGCGGTCTGTAAGAACTGACCAACCAGCCCGCTTGACTTCCAACACTTCTCACTTCAACAATTTCAACACTCCTCCTTAAAGTGAGAAGTGGAAACCATCCCGAGCAACTCTCGCAACCGAATAAACGGCCGCTTCGGCAACGGCTTGGTAAAGATATTTGTTGCGTTGTTCTGAATCTACACGTACTCAACCATCAAAGACCCCTTCAACACCTTCTCTCGAATGAAGTGATGCTCGATCTCGATGTGCCTCGTCCGAGCGTGACAAACTAGATTATTAACCAGTTTGAGAGAACTCTCACTGTCACTGCGAATCAGAGTAGGACCTCACACCTTCCCATGGATATCATCCACTAACCTCCTAAGACAGATGACTTCTTGAGCAGTCAATGTCGAAGCCTTGTATTCCGCTTCTATAGTGGAGATGGACACTAAATCCTACTTCTTACTGCACCACGAAACATTCGTCGATCCCGTGAAGAATACATAACTAGATGTCGACATATGATCATCTGTATCTCCCACATAATCAGCATCTGTGTAGCCATGCAGACAAAAGTATGTGTCTCTTTTATACAAAAGACCAAACTTCAGGGTAAACTTGACGTACTTTAGGATAAGTTTAGCCGCTACCAGATGAGGTTTTTGAGGCTCTGCCATATATCGACTAACTCGGCCCACCGCATAAGCAATATCCGGTCTAGTAATAGTCAGATATATAAGACTCCACACGAGAGCCCGAAACACCAAAGGGTCTGGACGAACCCTTCCCTTAGACCTGTCCATTTGATTTGACAAGTGTGAGGTGTGTGCTCAAATCAAAATCACTAGAAAAACTTTCAAGTCAGTTTCTATAAGCACATAACTTCTGAAATTGATACATTCAGAACTTTGTGATTTTCCAAGTCATGTCATTATAGGGGGAATGAAGTATCTAATTACATTCATAGACGATTTTTCTAGATATTGTCATGTGTATTTATTGAAATTGAAAGATAAGGCTTTTGAGACATTTAAGACATTTAAGTCTTATGTGAAAAATCAGTTGAATCTTAAAATTAAGAGATTTAGAAGTGATTAAAGAGGGGAATATACTGCTACTAGATTCAAGGAATTTTGTGTCTCTGAAGAAATAATCCTTGAAACAACAGTTCCTTACTTACCTTAATTAAATGGTGTTGTCGAGCGTAAGAATAAAAATTTAACAGAGATGTTGAACTTCATGCTCCTCAAAACCGACATGTCTAATTCCTTTTGTGGAGAAGTAGGTCTTACTGCAAATCACATTCTGAATAGAGTGTCATATTCTCAGCTCTCTTCTACTCTATATGAGTTGTGGACGGTCATCCTTCTAGATATGATACTCTAAAGACTTGGTGTTGTATAACTTATGTGTCTATACATGATCTTAAAAGACCTAAGATGAGACCTAGAACGTTAACCTGTGTCTATCTTGTAGTGTAGAAGATAGTGCAGCTGACAGTTTTTTCGATATATTCACTAATACAATGATAGAGTATAGAGACGTCATATTCTTTTAAAATAAATTTGTCAAGGATCATGATTTGTTTGTCTCTGATCTACAAATATGATTTCAGAATCTACTGTAGAATCTAAAGTTTTGCCCCTCTGGCACTTCTCTCCAACCTTTTGAGGTGGAACTGTTTCAATTAGAGCATATATAAGAGAAACAATCCCTAAGGATTTTGGTGAGAATTTCATCACCTGTCACTTAAAGAATGATTCATTCTCCTTTCAAGAAGCAATGAGATTCAGATATTTGTTGATGTGGGCAGAAGTCATCAATGTTGAGGTATACTCATTGCTATAAAATAACACTTGACATCTAGTTGATCTGCTGAAAGGAACTAAAGTCCTAGGATGCAAGTGGGTACTGAAGAAGAAATTATATAGTGATGGGTCTATAGCCATATATAAAGCACATTTAGCAGCTAAAGGTTATAAACAGCAAAAAGGAATAAATTACTTTGATGTTTATTCGCATGTATGTCACTCATCGACTATTATGATTCTTCTTGTCTTAGCGTCTATCAAGAACTTATAATTCAGCAGATGAATGTGAAAACAGTCTTCTTAAATAGAGATCTTGATAAAAAGATCTATATGACAAAATTTGAAGGTAAGGTACATAAAGATCTAAAAGATAAATTGTGCAAATTTAACAACTCAATTTATGGGCTTAAACAAGTGTCTAAGATGTGATAGATGAAATTTGATCAAGTGGTAAAGAGTTTTGGATTTTAATCCAGTCTTTCTAACAAATGTTTTTATCACCGTTCAATGTCATATCAAATAGTCATCATATGTTTATATGTGGATGTCATGTTGATTCTAAGATCGGATCTTATTGCAATTAGGGATATTAAATTCACTCTTGAAGAAGCATTTGACATGAAGGAACTTGTTCCTGTACATACCCAGTTAGATATGAAAGTTAGAGTTAACAAGATTCGAGTTACCATTAGTCAGACTCTTTATATAGAGCAATTTATTTCTATCTGGAGATATAAAGATTGTAGGTCAGTTGAGACGGTGTTTAATCTCAATGTCAAGTTGAGTCTTAATGAAGAGGCCCGCGTTGATCAAGTGAAATATTCTAAAATAATTGGTAGTCACATGTACGTCATAAATTGTACAAGACCATACATTGTCTTCTCGGTTGGCATGCTGAGCCATTTTATCAGTAGTTCATATAAAGCGCGTTAGGATTTCCTAGACAGACTGATGAGATACCTGAGAGTTACTAAAGATCATGTTCTATGCTACGTTGGTTACCCTCCTACTATGGATTAAGGCAGTAACAGTTCAGTTTGGTTCGATTTTTTATCAAAACTGCTAACCGAACCACCCGTGTTTGGTTCCAAAAATCTGAAATCGAACCGAACCGTGAACACCATTGGAACCGAACCTAACCGTTGGTTCGGTTCGGTTTGGTTTGAGCGGTTTAATTCTTAAAAGGAAAAAAAATGCTCGTTAATATAACTATCATTAGACTGACAATGCTAGTCTTTTTGTGTACACTGTTTAGCTTACAAGTATGAAATGGAAATGACAAATCAATAATTGTAATACTTATAAAGAAAAATCGAACATGTTGCTAGTATTTCAAGTGAATAGACCAATTTAAAATAACATAAATTGAAGAGTAATTGAGTTTTAAATAACTTGAAACGTTGATATGTAAAAGTGAAATAACAAAGTCAAATATTAAAATTGTCACAACTAACATTCACCCTTGGACAGATATAATAACCTCTTTTGAAAAAATAATAATTCATTCGCAGAAGCTTTCAGTTCCCGTGGACTGTTGGTGCTCATTCTTTTATAATGAAAAATATAAAAGTTGGAAAATAAATTAAAAAGATAAATGTTAAAAACTAAAAGAGCTGCTAAGTTGTTAGCCCTCCCTCCCAGAATCTCAATCCCGCGCAATGCTCAGTCATAACTCATAAGTAATAACATTTAATCTTAATAATTAAATTATTGTTTATTTTTAACAACTTAGGCTTAGTTGAGGTTATGAAATAAATTATCCCTAATATAATAGAATATTATTGAGGCTAATATGGTTCGGTTCGGTTCGACTCAGTTCGGTTTGACATTCCGAACCGTGAACCGAACCGAACCACACAGTTTCTAAAGAAACGGAATTAAATCGTGACCGAATCATATGCTACTAAAACGGAACTAAATTGTGCGGCTTGGTTTAGTTTGGTTCGGTTTGGTGGTTCGGTTGGTTTCGGCTTACACCCATACTATGGATGATTACTCTGATGTCTCGTGGTGTTCGAAAACTGGGAATAATAAGACTACTAGTGGATATATATTCACTTTGGATGGAGATATTATTACTTAGAAATCCAAATGACAGAGACATGTATAACATTGTAATATATGGATGCCAAGTTGTTTGTCTTAACTACGGCTTGTGAAGAGGTAGATTGGATCGGGAACTTTATTTTAGACATTTCATTGTCTAAGTTACAAGTCAACTCGTTGAGCTTGTATTGTGATAATTAAGTAACTGTTCAAATCGTTAAGAATGTCCTCTATAATACTAAGAAAAGAAATGTACAACTGATGCATGCTTTATTGAATTATTTGAAAGAACAAAAAATTATCACTTTGAATGATGTGTGTTCGAAGGATAACTTGGCTGATCCATTGCTAAAATAAATGCCCAAAGACCCGATTAATCAAAACAGTAGGGAAATGAGACTAAAAACAATTTAGTTTGACCTTAGTTCAAGGTTGGATGATTCTGTTCAGTATTAGTCCAAATATTTTGATTTTTCAGATTTTCTTTATCAAATCAAGCATGTTGTGCTCTGTTGATGCTTTTGATTACTGAGTACGGATCTGACAAGTTGTTTCATTCCAAATCTGATGCTAACAACTTCACTCGGATTCAATTATCTTGTCTTGGAGGAGAGTGTTATTCCAAAATTGATAACACGATCTAACTTGTTTTGACTTTTCTTTTGTTAATTAGTTTCATTTCAAACTTGATGAGTTACAATTAACTTTAGAAAAACAGTAACCGTGACATTCCATATATGAACACAGATATAGGTACGGTATCCAGAAGTCCATAAATAATTATGTTTGAAACAAATAATAGATTCTGAGGTCAATTTATAATACTCTGTGTGAGTGTTTTCATGGCTAATAATAATAAATACTAAGTTATTTTAGTAGAACTAGATATTTATACAATTTCAAAAAATTGAATTCATTCTAAAATAAAATTTTCTGTTGAAAAGTAGAGGGGCTGCTGATATAGAAGGAACACTGGTAGACTGAGATCCTGATTGAGATGATCTTTTGGATGATGACAATTATAATATTAGTAAATTTCTTTGTTTATCTCTCTCCAGAGCATTGTTTAGCTCTATTTTCAGCTGTGTTTGGACTATTTTGCTCTGTTTGATTGGGGACGCTATGCGTATAAGGCTTGTGTCCTGATTGTACCCAAGACTATATTGTGATGTGGTTGAGCTTTATCTTTGCTTATGTACGCATACTATTTTTTTTATTTACGTCCAATATGTTTAACAAGTCATGGACACGATTATGAATGATTCACGTTTGGCTGAACATTGCACAAACCATCTCCTTTTTCCGACGTCAGGCTTACGACGGACATAGAAGAAGATTAATATTTATATTAATATATGTGTGCACATGTCGAGACCGACTCGAAGCATGTTATTGGGTTCATATCACTCTAGTGCTAGGCTCTACGCTAGAGATACTATATAAACCTTATTTCAAACTTATAGGAAATATGTACTATCTTGAGTGGAACTATTCCCTTCTACATTTCCTTAGCCGTCCAGGTTCTTTTGATATATTGTTGTAAACATTACTCATATTTTAGTCCATCTTCTCCGACCCTCACCAAATGGATGTAAGAGTTGTCTTCCAACCGCCTAAATTATGTGTCGTTAGTGTTTGTTTGTTTCTTTCTGCGTTATTTTTTTCTTATTTTTGCAGCTATTTTGATTTCGTGTGTGCTCCACCGCAAAGGAGAAATCACTGAAATCTCAAAATTGAAGAACGCCGGGTGAGTGGTGCCCAAGTGCCGACGGAACTCATCCTACTAATTTCGAATCACCATGCTTAACGGTCATCCTCTGCTTCACTCCATTATAAAACCTCTTCCACAAATTCCTTCAATTAATGGAAAAAAAAATGAAGAACAACAAAATCCCCTTCCACCTCCCTGCCTTCTATATTCTACTCCCTCTTCTCCTCTCAATTTTATTCCAAACTCTGCCCCGCGCCGCCGCCGCCGACGTCCCGGAGGACACCCTCCTAAAAACCTATATAATTCGCGTCCACCCCTCTCTGAACGTGAGCCCGCAACTATTTTTCAAATCATTCCTATTAACGGCCTCTGCCGAAAACTCAAACTTGCCTCGTTTGCTTTACTCCTACAAGAACACCATCTCCGGCTTCGCCGCAAGGCTGACCGACGGAGAAATCAAAGCCATTTCCAGCTTGAAGGGCTTCGTCAGCGCCCACCCCGACCATCTTTTTCACACCCAAATCACCCACTCGCCGGAATTTCTCGGCCTGGTTCCGGACGGTTCCCGCAGCGGCGGCTGGAGCGGATTAGGCGGAGGCGACGGTGTTGTTATAGGTGTTATTGACACCGGCGTCTTCCCCGACCATCCTTCATTTAGCGGCGCCGGCATGCCGCCGCCGCCCTCCAAATGGAAGGGTCGGTGCGATTTCAGCGCAGCGCAGTGCAACAACAAGCTGATTGGGGCGAGAACTTTCCTCAGCGGGGAGGCGGCTGAGAGAGGAGTGGCGCCGCAAAGTGTCGTCCCACCCTCTCCAATCGATGAAATTGGGCACGGGACCCACACCGCCAGCACGGCCGCCGGCGCTATGGTGGCGGATGCGCAGATACTCGGAAACGCGAAGGGAGCGGCGGTGGGAATGGCTCCCAGAGCGCACCTTGCAATCTACAAGGTATGGCTTCCACAAAAATATTAATTTTTGACACTTTCTAGTCTCAAAATATTAATTTTTGGTATTTTGTATTCTTTTAATTATCAATTTTTGACACTTTTCATCCTCAAGTAAAGATTAAATTTCAAAAATATTTAGGTCCCAAAATCATCAAAAAAAATACTCAATTGAGAGTATTTAGGTCTGACCTAAATAATCTCAAAATTTCGGTACAAAGTAAAAAATGCCAGAAATTAATAATTGACTAATTTTAATGATTTGAAATGCAAAATGTTACCAATTTGTGCAAAATGCCCAGGAGCCTAATGCTTAGATATTACATAAAATTTCTTATAAAATGATGATGTTGACAATTGTAATCAACTTCTGCAAGGTATGCCGGCAAAACAGATGCTTTGCAAGCGACATATTGGCGGCCGTTGACGCCGCCGTCGATGACGGCGTCGACGTGCTCTCCATGTCATTAGGCTCTGATTCCCGTCCTTTCTATGAGGATTTAGTGGCAGCCGGCACCTACCGCGCTACTGAGAAAGGAATATTCGTGAGCTGCTCCGCCGGAAACGACGGCCCGGCGCCGAAAACAGTCACCAATACGGCGCCGTGGATACTCACCGTCGCGGCAAGTAATACCGACCGTGTCATCCTGGCGACCGTTAGCCTCGGCAACGGCCTCAATTTCTCCGGCGAGTCTTGCTATCAACCCAGCAACTTCACCCAGGCCCAGCTGCCGCTCATCTACGCCGGCGCCGGCCCAAATCCAAAAGCATCATTCTGCGTCAACGGCTCGCTTGACGGCCTCGATGTTAAAGGAAAGGTGGTGCTTTGTGATAGAGGGGGCGGCATTGAACGAATCGCCATGGGCGAGGTTGTTAAAGCGGCGGGCGGCGCCGGAATGGTCATCGCGAACCGACAATCCGACGGTCAAACAACCATCGCCGACGTGCACGTGCTCCCGGCCTCCCATATCGCCTTCTTCGACGGGTTGAAGTTGAAATCCTATATTAACTCTTCGCAAACTCCGACGGCATCAATCGTTTTCAGGGGAACAGAAACAGGGCACCCTGCTCCGGTGATGTCTTCTTTCTCCTCACGCGGGCCGGCCATGTGGATTCCGGATCTCCTAAAGCCCGACATCACCGGGCCGGGCCTCAACATTCTCGCGGCCTGGCCCGCAACAATGCCCTTCAACATCCTGTCGGGGACCTCGATGTCCGCGCCCCACCTCGCGGGCATCGCGGCGCTGATAAAGAGCGCTCGCCCGAGCTGGTCTCCGATGGCGATTAAGTCGGCGATTATGACAACCGCCGGAACATCGGGACGGGATGGTGGACCGATTCTCGACGAGCACAATCTTCCGGCGAACTACTTTGCGCTCGGGTCGGGACACGTAAACCCGGTCAAGGCGATCAATCCTGGCCTAGTTTATGATCATGATTTCGCGGACTACACGCCTTACCTTTGTGGGTTGAACTTCACTAACTTAAACGTACATTGGGTTACCGGAAAGACGGTTAACTGCTCGGAGATTAAGATCATTGCAGGGGCTGATCTGAACTATCCGTCCATATCGGTATCCCTCCCGAGAGGAGAAGGGAATGTGACGGTTTGGCGGACGGTGAAAAATGTAGGAGAGGCAGTAGTTGATTATTTGGTGAAAGTCCAGATAAATAATGTGCTGGTAGTACCGGAGCCGAGTATATTGAGGTTCGAGAAAGTTGAGGAGGAGAAGCTATTTTCCCTAACGTTTAGGAGGAATGTGAGGGGAAGTGGGGTGGCGGAGGGAAGGTTAAAGTTGGTTTCGAGCAAATATGAGGTTACCAGTCCAATTATTGTCACTTTCAAACCCTAAATTAGTAATTAATTACTTAGAATGTTGAAGAGAATTGTGATTGGTGTGTTTTGCACAACAACTAATGAAATTGGTATTAATTGAACACAATGAGATATTTATTAGGATCAGTTTTCATGGTTATGGTGATAAATAAATATATTTGTGACACTAGAACTGTCCAAAAAAATTATTTTAAAAAAATATAGAATGTTTGAAATATTTTCATTTATGTGATTTTTCAAAAAAATATTTTAAATTTTGTGTGTCTGAAAAAACATCTTTTAATAATAGTTGTTTGTTTTTTATAATAAAATAATGTGTTTATGTTAATTATTTATTACATAAGTAAATGTTATATTAATTTTAAACAAGCAGGTTAAAGATACAAGATTATTGGCAAAAAATAAAGATAGGACATGAGTGAAAATCTTGAATGAAATAAGAAAACATTTGCATAAAACCTTGAATTATAAAAAAGCAAAAACTAAATGCAGATAAAACGATCTTTAGAAAGCACGATTAAACTGATCGCTCATCATTCTTGTTCTTTTTTTTGAAAAAACACGCTCATTATTCCAACAACTTTAAAGGGTGGTGATGGTTGGAAAATAGTGTTTCCCAGCACCAACACCTTCTCAAGCAGAGTGGCGGGAAAAATATATT
Source organism: Platanthera guangdongensis (assembly GCA_039583875.1). Lineage (NCBI taxonomy): Eukaryota > Viridiplantae > Streptophyta > Magnoliopsida > Asparagales > Orchidaceae > Platanthera > Platanthera guangdongensis. The sequence continues at coordinate 24,872,554 of CM077166.1, read as the reverse complement.
CCCGTTGTCGATCTTTCCCCTTTTTAAGGGTCTGTTTGGGACAGTTTTGACGGATTGAAAAGCTGCTGTCCGGATAGAGCTGTTTTAAAATAGATCTCTGAGGAGCAGTTTTGAAAAGCTGCAGAGTGTTTGGGTGTTCTGTGCAGAAGTGCGCTTTGAAGAACGATTTTCTAATTTTTAGCTGCTGTCGGATTGAAAAGCTGCTGTCCCATTAATATCTCGTAATGTAATTTTATAAGGTTTTGATCTATTTGTTGAAGCCAAAATTTGAATTCAACGAATGTTCACAAAATAGGGGCGTAGCCGACTCCTACTTGGCCCAAGCTCCGACCTCCGACCGGTCGTGAAGGATTAGAAAACTGGCCCAAAGCCGCAGCAGGGAGGTCCCACCGCTTACCCGGAAGGTCACAGAGAACTTCCCCTCCAAAGCCAAAAGCTGGGCTTGGAGTTCCTCAGAAGACCGTGCCAATCAAACCTCTCCAGAGTCTCCAAAAAAAAGTGCCTTCTGAAGAACCCCTATGGGCTTATTTATAGATTTCAGAATCTGAACTGTAAATAACAAAACTGCTCTGGCCTGAAATTACTGGGATACCCTTGGCTGGGTCTGCCAACAGCCAAACTCCGCTGTTCTGAGGAGCTATATGCAGTCCACCAAGGGTAAAAGGGTAAAAATACCGGGGGTAGAAGAGTAAAAACCCCCTGCTTTGATAGGAAAGGTTAAAAAACCTTCCTGCCCCCTGGCGAGAGGAAAAGCGCTTGCCGGCGAGAAGGACCCACCGTCCGTCTCGCCGGGGCCTCTCGCCCCTGGAGGTCCTCTTGCTTCTGGGGGCCCACTCGCCTCTGGAGGGGCCCTCCCGCCCTTTAGAGAGCCCATCATCTCGCCGCAGGCGAGTGGGCCTTCTTGGTACCCTTTGCCTGTCTCGTCCTTTTTACTTCTTGAGGGCTCTTTGCGAGCCCGAGGTTGTACACAATCCCCGCTCTTTTTGAGATTACTCTAAGCTCAAAAAGAATGTTCAACCGAGGCTCGTTATTCGAGATGCATTAAAAACGTATTTATGAGGAATCTTCTGAGGCCCCCACCGGGGTCTATAAATATGTGACTCCTGCCCCGTGCTCCTGATGCCCCGCTCTGCATATTCTTCTTCTTCCCTGTCCTTGAGTTCCTGCAGAATGACTCACAGTCAAAGTTTTCGCGAGCGTCTCGCCCTGGTGCGAGAGCAGCATAAGGCCAACGTGGCTGCTTTCACCTCTTCTCTGGTTCGCCCTCTCGCCCCATCGTCTCGCCTGAAAAAGGCGAAGGCTGGGGGCCCATCACCTGCCGCAGGAGATTTGTCTCGCGTCGCCTTGGAAACCATCCCCACCCCCCTCGCGCCTTCCACGGAAAAAGAGGTGGGTGTTCGCTTTTATCACTGTTATTCCTGCGACCGGGTGCTCTTTTGCTGACTAACGCTTTTTCAGAGGGCTCTCGCGGTCCCGCCGTCCCCGAAGAGTCCGCGAGGTGGTTCTTCTGTCCGCTGCGAGGAACTTGATTCGCTACCCTCATCTACTCCAACTACTCCCAGCGAGAGGCGGGACGATCCTTCCCCTCCCGCCGATACCTCTCGCCATCTTGGTAAGGGACCTTCCCTTGCCCTTTGAATCCCCTTCGCTATTCTCACTCTCTCCTGCGAGTGTCTCTTCCACCTTGTCCCTGCACTCCTTGCGCAGATTCTCGGGCCAACTCTCCTGTTGAGGAGCAGCCGAAGCAACTCTCCGTCTCGCCTCCTCCTGCAGACGGGATTGAAGACTATCTGGGCGATCCCTCAGATCCAGTGGAGATGAAGCGGAAGACGGCTGAGCTCTTCCGGAAGCACGCGCGCCTCATTCATTCCTTGACTTTAGACAAACAGGCCGCGGAGAAGCGCATCGAGTCGCTGGAGGGCGAGTGCGCTCGTCTATCTTCTGGAGCCGATGCCGAGCTGGATGTCGACGGCACCGACCCTGAGGCCATCATCAATGAGACCGATATGCAGCTCCGTCTCGCGCGGCGTGGCCTCCAAATCATCCGCTCCTTCCACTCGCGGAGTAGGCCTCCTCGCGGGGGAGCACGCGGCGGCCGCTGGGAGTGGCGCCCATACTGACGAATGTCTGTCTCGCTATCCTTCTTTTTCTTCTTCTCGCAAAAGTTGTAATAATGGTGGTCTCGCCAAAGTATGCAGAGAGCTTGGTCCTCTGCGGGATGATTTCTGGACATATATTTTTATGGCTTAATCTCTCATTCCCTTTTTTAATACTCCTTTTTAATTTATGCTAGATATTTAATTATAATTTTTGCTGACTGTGACGGGTCGCGCCGTTCGAGGTATAGGAGAGAGAAAAACGCCGACTCTTCCTCTCCCCCTTATTTTCCGCCCTTTCAATCATTGGCCTTGTATCCGTTATAAATATGCCTAGTCCTGGACTAGATACCACACTTTCCGCCTTCGCCGTTAGCCAAGTCTTGGCCCTCTGAACTCTCCGTCTCGCCGGCCCATTCTCGCCTCTTAACTCCTTCGTCTCGCCTAGGACTAGCTCGCCAAAGAAGATGGGTAAGAAGAAAGTGGAGGAGGGCGAGGGGCGCAGCCGCTGCGGGAAGAGGTTTACTGACCACGACTTCCCGCTCGGCAGGCTCCCTCGGGAGGACCATGATAAATTTGCCCGCGAGTATCTGGGGGAGGGCATCGAGTCGCGTCCCCCTAAGGTCGGCGAGTGCATCAACACATACTACCCTGGGGAACTCGCCTTCCCCGTCTCGCACTTCGAGGCGGGGTTGCGACTGCCCCTCTGGCCTGAGGTGAAGCAAGTCCTCAAGTACTTTGGCGTTGTCCCGGCACAGTTCAATCCCAACGCCATCTCGGTGTTGATTGCGTTTGCCTGCTACATGCGCCGAGAGCGCATCGAGTTTAGCTTGACGGCCTTCCGCAAGCTTTTCATCTACCACGCCAATGCCGATGGCGTCTCGTACTTCACTGGGCAGGGGCTCAAGGTATGCGAGACGCCTAACAAGAATCATCACTGGCTCACCCGATTTGTCTTCATTCGGGGAGACCGGGCTGACTTCGGCGGCGTCCCTCTCGCGCCAGTCTCTCCGCCAGAGAGCTTCTACGCCACCCCCCAAGTCAGCGGGCCAGAGAAGTTGCTGTGCGAGTACCTTGCTGGCAAGAACTTCGAGGTCAACTTCTTGCGGCGAGGCCTCGACTCGCTTCTCCCAGTGCTCCCGGGCGAGGGTATTCTTCTATTCCTCTCTCTTGGCTATTTGTCGTCTCGCTTTTTCCTAACCCCACCCACTCGCTTTTAGGTGAGCGAATTATCCCAACATCTCCTCCTTATAAGAGCAATATTCACCCTGCCAAGGGTCTTGATCTCGCCAATGCAGCGGCAGAGGCGGCGAGAGAGTCCCTTGCGGTTATCCCGCCGAAGCGTCCCGGAGATGACACCGTCCCCTCTCGCTCCAGCCCTCCAAAAAAGAAAATGAAGAGAGCCGTGGCTATTTCCAAGGAAAAGGAGAAGGCTCCCCAAGGGAGCCCTATCTCTTTAGGGGAAACTCCACCGCCTCCCTCGCCCAATCACCAGGCCGTCTCGCCTATTCGCGAGACGGGGCTTTCTGGCCAACTGCCGCTGCCTCCAACCCGCCAGCTGCTGCTTCTGAGCCGGTGGATGCTACCTCTTCTCGCGAGGGCGACTCTTCTGGCCGTCCCGCCCCCGCCTCTCATATGAATTACAATCTGGGTCCCGTGGTTCACGATGCCGTCGGCGACCCTGTTCTGTTGTGGGGGCGGGACGCCAACCGCGTGTCTATCTCCACCCTCCTTCCTTCATGGAAAGAGCAAGAGGTCCCTTCCAGCCACGCCTTCGCCATCGGATACGGCCTCTATGGTGGCCTTGACGCCACTTCGCCTGAAAGCGAGTCCACTAAGGACCTTGTGCTGAAAACCTGCCACCACCAGATGCGGGCCTTGGAGTTCTCGCATCGCTCCTCTCGCCGCCTTATTTATATTAATTCAAAATGGAAAGCCAGCGAGGAAAACCTGGAGGCGGAGCAGGAGAAATCTGCTGGTCTAGCGAGAAGGCTGTCAGATGCCGAGTCACTTCTCGCGAAGGCCCAAGGTGGTGTGGTAAGCCGCTACTCCCCCTTTTTTTCCCTTGGGTCTTTTTTCTTCCGTGATTCTTGGCTAATTGCTAGGTCATCCCGCAGGATGCCGAGACGGCGGGACAACTTCGCTCGCGCGTGGCGGCTTTGGAAGAGGAGGTCCGGGTTCTGACAGCGGAGAACGCGCGCCTTCAGGCTAGTGCTGCGTCGTCATCTCGCCGCGAGCCCTTCCGGACACCTCCGCCTCACTACTCTTACGAGGAAGTTGAGGAGCGATGCCGAGACGCTGGTGTCCGTGGGGCTGAGCTGGTGCTGCAAATGATGAAAGACCTGGGCGTTGTGAAGGACGACTCCGAGACAGTAACCGCGCGAGATCTGGTCCCCGAGCTTTATAGCGAGGAGAGTGATGATTCTTCATCCGGCGAGGAGGACTGATGTGCCGCCTCCAAGATTTAGAATCACTCTCTCCTCCTCATAATGTAAAGACCTTAAACTATTATTATTTTTTGTGGCATCTGCCAAGTAATGAGCGAGTGCTCCATTTTGCTGTCCTGTATTTCATTTTTTATGCTTTGTGAAGTTAATCTCTGGTTTGCTTTTTGCCTGTGGGATGGTGCTATTATTTCGTCTCGCCGTGCAACTTTTCTGTATTTTTATTTTTCTGTCTTATATCTTGTGCGAGACGGGCTCTTGACGTGCTTAATATCCGCGAGATTGGCGCGAGGCCTTGCCTTGCGAGAGCCCTTTCGCTACCGGCGAGACGATCTCTAACACCCATCCGCTGCGAGTGCCCCCCCTTGCCCCACTCCACACCCCCTTTGCCCTTAGTTTTCTTTTGTACTTTTAGGATTAGGTGGAGATACTAAGGCGTAGTGCCTCTTCAGGGGTTTTTTTCACCCTACTCAGCCAAAAGGAATTCTGCTTTGTCTGCTTGATGTTGATGGGAGCCTGCGGAGTGGGTCCACCTGGGGCCGAGCCGAGCTCGGGGTGCCGATGGAGAACTTAACTCAAAACCTATCCCCCACAGGCGAGCCTTCGGACCTGCCAGCTAGATGGGAGCCTGCGCAGCGGGTCTACCGGGGGCCGAGCCGAGCTCGGGGTGCCGATGAAGACCTTAACTCAAAACCTATCCCCCACAGGCGAGCCTTCGGACCTGCCAGCTAGATGGTAGCCTGCGCAGCGGGTCTACCTGGGGCCGAGCCGAGCTCGGGGTGCCGATGAAGACCTTAACTCAAAACCTATCCCCCACAGGCGAGCCTTCGGACCTGCCAGCTAGATGGGAGCCTGCGCAGCGGGTCTACCTGGGGCCGAGCCGAGCTCGGGGTGCCGGCGAGCCTTCGGACCTGCCAGCTACCTTCTAAGCCGAGCTATCCCCCACAGATGAAGACCTGGCGAGCCTTCGGACCTGCCAGCTAGATGGGAGCCTGCGCAGCGGGTCTACCTGGGGCCGAGCCGAGCTCGGGGTGCCGATGAAGACCTTAACTCAAAACCTATCCCCCACAGGCGAGCCTTCGGACCTGCCAGCTAGATGGGAGCCTGCGCAGCGGGTCTACCTGGGGCCGAGCCGAGCTCGGGGTGCCGATGAAGACCTTAACTCAAAACCTATCCCCCACAGGCGAGCCTTCGGACCTGCCAGCTAGATGGGAGCCTGCGCAGCGGGTCTACCTGGGGCCGAGCCGAGCTCGGGGTGCCGATGAAGACCTGGCGAGCCTTCGGACCTGCCAGCTAGATGGGAGCCTGCGCAGCGGGTCTACCTGGGGCCGAGCCGAGCTCGATGAAGACCTTAACTCAAAACCTATCCCCCACAGGCGAGCCTTCGGACCTGCCAGCTAGATGGGAGCCTGCGCAGCGGGTCTACCTGGGGCCGAGCCGAGCTCGGGGTGCCGATGAAGACCTTAACTCAAAACCTATCCCCCACAGGCGAGCCTTCGGACCTGCCAGCCCTGCGCAGCGGGTCTACCTGGGGCCGAGCCGAGCTCGGGGTGCCGATGAAGACCTTAACTCAAAACCTATCCCCCACAGGCGAGCCTTCGGACCTGCCAGCTAGATGGGAGCCTGCGCAGCGGGTCTACCTGGGGCCGAGCCGAGCTCGGGGTGCCGATGAAGACCTTAACTCAAAACCTATCCCCCACAGGCGAGCCTTCGGACCTGCCAGCTAGATGGGAGCCTGCGCAGCGGGTCTACCTGGGGCCGAGCCGAGCTCGGGGTGCCGATGAAGACCTTAACTCAAAACCTATCCCCCACAGGCGAGCCTTCGGACCTGCCAGCTAGATGGGAGCCTGCGCAGCGGGTCTACCTGGGGCCGAGCCGAGCTCGGGGTGCCGATGAAGACCTTAACTCAAAACCTATCCCCCACAGGCGAGCCTTCGGACCTGCCAGCTAGATGGGAGCCTGCGCAGCGGGTCTACCTGGGGCCGAGCCGAGCTCGGGGTGCCGATGAAGACCTTAACTCAAAACCTATCCCCCACAGGCGAGCCTTCGGACCTGCCAGCTAGATGGGAGCCTGCGCAGCGGGTCTACCTGGGGCCGAGCCGAGCTCGGGGTGCCGATGAAGACCTTAACTCAAAACCTATCCCCCACAGGCGAGCCTTCGGACCTGCCAGCTAGATGGGAGCCTGCGCAGCGGGTCTACCTGGGGCCGAGCCGAGCTCGGGGTGCCGATGAAGAACTTTAAACCTGCCTTTAGGTCTTCATGATAAACAAAAACAAGAGATGTAGATTCAACCTGGGGCCGAAGCATGATTATATATCCCCCACAGGCGATCACCTGCTAGATGGGAGCCTTAATACACAGGTCTACCGAGATGTTTCAAGAAGCATCTCTTTTAATACCTTTTTATGGGTAGAAGCGCTTTAAATCATCCCCGCTCCAGGAGTGGTTCAAGGCCCTACCCTCCACATCCTGGAGGTAGTATCCCCCCGCTTTCAACACTCCCTCTACAATATAAGGCCCTTCCCAATTTGGATTGAGCTTTCCCACCGGGGCGGACCTTCCTGCTGCATCAACCTTCTTTAGTACTAGATCTCCTTCCGCGAACTGCTTTATCCTGATGTGCTTATCGAAGTGCTTCGCCATTCGTCGCTTGATTTCCTCCTGTCTGATGGCCGCCACGTCTCGCAACTCCTCCGCCAGGTCTAGCGAGAGGCGCAGGCCTTCCTCATTCTCCATTCTCCATTTTCCTCCCCCCTTCTTTACCATTACAACATTGGAGATCCAGCCTGGGTACTGGATCTCTGAGATGAAGCCCGCCTCCAGGAGCTTCTTGACCTCCTCGCGAATGGGTTCCTCCAGCTTGACGGCGATGCTCCTCATCTTCTGGCGTATGGGGCGCATTCGAGGGTCCAGATTTAGGCGGTGGCAGGCCACATCCGCATCAATGCCTGGCATGTCCGCCGCGCTCCATGCGAAGATGTCGACGTTGTTCTGGATGCAGACCCGCATCCGCTCCTGGTCTTCGGGACTCAAGCCCCCGCTGATCCGCACCCTTCGTACCTGCCCCTGGCTGGTGCGGACCTCTACCTCCACCACTTCCTCGGCCACCTCCAGCCGTGACTGTTCCCAGCCGTCCCCTGCTTCTTCTTCCTGCTCCCGTTCTTCCTCCCCTCCTGCTTCCTCAACTTCTATCACTCGTCCTGCTGTTGCTCAATTTCCATGTTCCTTTGGGCTTCTTCCTCTGCCCCTTCTTCTCCCACTCTCTCCAGCATTCTTTCTCGTGGCTCCGACTCTCCGCTCCTCCTGGCTTCCTGCATGTCCTCTCCCCTTTGCTCCTCCTCAATTTCCATTCCTCCCTCCGGGCTCTCCTGTTGCTGCTCGACCTCAACATCCTCCTGCGCCTCCTGCACACCTCCTTTCTGCTTCTCAGTCTCCTCCTTCCCGACTTCCTCTGGGCTCACCTCCTCTTCCCTCAAGGCTTCTTCTTGCGCCGCTATCTCCTTTTCCAACTCCTCCGCCTCTGCCATCCAAGATATGGTGTTAACCGCCGTGACGTAACACTGTCTTGCCACTTTAGGATCTCCCCTGACCCTGACCTGCACCCCTCCATTGTTAAACTTGAGACATTGATGAAAAGAGGAGGGGACGCAGCGAAAGGCGCTGATAAGGGGTCGCCCAAAGATGGCGCTGTAGCTGCTCGGGGCATCTACAATCACGAACCGGCAGTTCCGTGATACGCCCCCCCCCAACCTTACGTGCAGCCCTACTCCCCCTTCCACTTCTTTCCTCTCCCCGGAGAACCCGAACAACGGTCCATCCGAGGCCAAAACCCTCTTGGCTTCCACCTGCATCTCATCGAAGGCCTTTTTAAAAATCACATTTACGGAGCTCCCGTTATCCACTAGGATCTTGGAGACCGTAAAGTTTTCCACCGCTGTCTGGATCACCAAGGCGTCGCAGAATGGGTCCTCGTACTCCGGCATATCCTCTGAAGAGAAGGTGATTTTTTCTAGCGGGGGTGGAGTCTGGGAGGTTGAGGCTACCCCCTTTCGGAACATGGTCTGGAAGCTCCCCTTCCGGGTGGCCTCGATCCCAATCCCCCCATGGATGGCCCCGATACCCCCCGGGTTCCCACGTCCACCCGGTCCTCGCACCTATCTTCCGTCTCCCCCTGCTGCATTTCCTCAATCCTCACCGGCGGATCCTGCCTCCTCAAACCTCTGGCCTCTCTCATCTCCAAGAATTCTGGGCACGTGGCTGTAGCGTGACCTCTCTCCTGATGGAAGTCACAGAAAGGTAACGCCACCCCACCCCTTCTCCCTTCTCCTCTTCCTCTTCTTCCTCCTCCTCGAGCTCCCCTTCCTCGACCGATCCCCATTGCCTCCTGCTGATGCTGAAAACGGTCCCTCGCTCCTTGTCTCCATGCTGGTTGATCGAACCTTCTTGGCTCCCGGAAAATATCTCTTCCCTGGAAGCCTCCTCCCAACTCCTGGGGGCGACCCTCATGAGGCCTCCAACCTATCCGGTTGTTCGGCTCTCGGGCCCCCCGATGAATCTGTCCCTGGTCCCCCTGGCCTCGGGGTTCCTCCTTCCTTCTCTCTTCTCTCCTCTCTCTCTGCTCTTTCTGCTCCTTTTTCTTCCCTCTCCTTGCTCCTTTTCATCGTCTTCTGCCAACCTGGCTAACTTTCTTGCGAACGCCGGATTGGCCTCTCAAAATCTGTTTCCTTCGCCGCCCTCTCCATAAGTTCCTCGAAAGAGAGGGGGGGCACCCTTTTAACTCCATGCTGAAGAAGCCTGGTCTCAGTCCCAAGGTGAACGCAAGCATCAGCGTATACCCGGGGACCTCCTGGACCTGGAGGATCTCTTCCTGAAACCGATCCACGTAGTGTCCCAATGTCTCATCCTGTCTCTGCCTCACCGAGAACAAGCACTCCGCCTCCTTCTTACGCTTCTTCGAAGTCGAAAACCTCAATAAGAAGCCCCTCCGCAGATCCTCAAAACAATAAATCGATCTTGCCGGCAACTGATGGAACCAATCTCGCGCCTTCTCCTTCAAAGTGATGGCAAACAGCCGACATTTGAACGCATCCGTCATTTGCCTTATCGAAACTACATCTTCGAACCACTGTACATGCTGTACCGGATCATCCTTTCCTGAGTAGTAGGACATATCGGGCTCCCGGAACCCTTCTGGCACCGGAGCAGAGATGACTAGTTCACTGAATGGGCTCTCGCCGACAGCCTGCCGAGAGGGCACGTCTCGCGGCCTCGGCTGGCTGGCCCGATCTGCGAGACCGTGACCAGGGAAAAGCTCTCGCACAGCTGCCTCCTTCTCGCCGTCTTCTGCTGGGATCTCCTTCCCGGGGCGCTGGCCAGGGAAGAGCTCTCGCGCCGCTACGTCCCTCTCGCCAGCCTCTGTGGGGACCTCCTTTCCCGGACGCTGTCCTGGGGCGTTCTCGCCCAAGAGCGGGACCACCTCGATTGGGACCTGAGGTGTCGCCCACTCGCTCCTTGCCGAGAAGGCCAAGCTTATGGTTTGCATGACCTCTCGCCTGAAGTCCTCCAGCATTTTCCTCGTCGCCTCTTCTACCTGGGAGGGGGAACCTCCAGAACCAGACCCCTCTCCTTCACCTCCTGTCATAGGACCAAACTCCAACTTTTCTTGAACCGGCTACTTCCACGCTCACCGCACCAGAACTGTTGAAGCCAAATTTGAATTCAACGAATGTTCACAAAATAGGGGCGTAGCCGACTCCTACTTGGCCCAAGCTCCGACCTCCGACGGTCGTGAAGGATTAGAAAACTGGCCCAAAGCCGCAGCAGGGAGGTCCCACCGCTTACCCGGAAGGTCACAGAGAACTTCCCCTCCAAAGCCAAAAGCTGGGCTTGGAGTTCCTCAGAAGACCGTGCCAATCAAACCTCTCCAGAGTCTCCAAAAAAAGTGCCTTCTGAAGAACCCCTATGGGCTTATTTATAGATTTCAGAATCTGAACTGTAAATAACAAAACTGCTCTGGCCTGAAATTACTGGGATACCCTTGGCTGGGTCTGCCAACAGCCAAACTCCGCTGTTCTGAGGAGCTATATGCAGTCCACCAAGGGTAAAAGGGTAAAAATACCGGGGGTAGAAGAGTAAAAACCCCCTGCTTTGATAGGAAAGGTTAAAAAAACCTTCCTGCCCCCTGGCGAGAGGAAAAGCGCTTGCCGGCGAGAAGGACCCACCGTCCGTCTCGCCGGGGCCTCTCGCCCCTGGAGGTCCTCTTGCTTCTGGGGGCCCACTCGCCTCTGGAGGGGCCCTCCCGCCCTTTAGAGAGCCCATCATCTCGCCGCAGGCGAGTGGGCCTTCTTGGTACCCTTTGCCTGTCTCGTCCTTTTTACTTCTTGAGGGCTCTTTGCGAGCCCGAGGTTGTACACTATTTTCCCCCATTAATCTTCTGGGAGTTCTGAAACATAGGTTTTGAACAATCCCTGTAAGTAATTAATTAATTCGTGGTAAATTTCCAGAGAACTTAAAAAATTGCATCCCTTCAAGATAAATTGAATGATGGGTTTGATTCAGTGCTAGATTCCCCAAAATTTGTGAATTCAGCCTGGGCAAGTGGTGAGTTTTTACTCTTCTAAACTATGATATAACAGGACCCTACAGGGTGAAAATGCTGCCAAGTTATAATAGACAAATGATTCAAACCTAAATGGCAGCGGATGTAAGGGTTTAACCTAAAACAAATTCTGTGCAATGCAGGATTTCATGTACACAGTAAAAAAACTGGGAAGATGACTAAGGATTTCATCTAAACAAATTGTGGATAACAAGAATTTTTGAAATCGGCAAGTGCATAACGAAGAAATTAACAATAACCTACTAACCTGCATGCAGGAGAATCACGGTGACAGGAGCAACTGGATACGAGGAGAGTGAAGCGGGCTCTGATTTCAGACTTGCACAGAGAAATTAGTACTCGTGAGTGAGGAATGGGATCTTGGAAGCTGACACCATAGAGCAGGGAGGAGGAGCCCGGAGCAACGGAGCCGCGAGGATGCTTTCACTGGATCCCGGTGGTGCCGAGAGGAACCGGCGACATCGATTCGGAGTGACGCCGGCTTGCGTTATTGTCGGTCGGCGTCTGCGATCGGGAAAAAGCGGAAGGAGAAGCGTCCATCGCCGTTCTTCGATCGGGAAATAGGTGCGGGATCGGGGAGAAAGAGGAGAGGCGGGATCGGGATCGGGAAGGGAAGAAAGTATTAGATCCGCGATTTTAGCAGCGCTGAACGCAGGGGGGAGGGGCTTCCGGAAAATAGCTCTAGGAGCGGCTCTTCAAAAAGCGATTTCATTAAAAAGCTGTCCCAAACAGGTCCATTACCAGCTCTGGCGGCTGGAAAAGAGCTTCTCCAGCCGCCAGAGATGTCCCAAACAGACCCTAAGTTGATTGGATGAAGAGCTTTTTCATAGAAGCTTTTTCAGAAAAGTTGTTTTGGGGGCTCTCTGAACAGTAGGTCCAACGTGGATTTCTAAAAAAGAGAATTTTCTATGATTTGGGCTTTGCTTTTTATAATTCGAGAGTTCACAAAAGTTGAGCTTGCTTATTTAAGATTTATATATATTTATTTCTTTCTCATTCACGATTTTTTCACTCATTCGAGGTTTTTTCTTCTTGTCGCTGATCTTTTTTTGTACAACCTCGTATTCGCAAAGAGAGGGCCTCAAACAAGACGTGAGATTTATTACGCGTTTTTAAGCTTTTTGAGAGTTTTGCACTCTCGAGGGGCCAATTTAGGGTCGACCTTCGTAATATACTAGTAGGGGGGATGCAATATTTGCCTCCCCCCCGACCTGTTGTCAGGGGGCAGGTGCGGCGAGAGGCCAACTCAAGTGTCCTAGCCAGGCCGCTCAGCTCGCCTAGTTGCGTAGGCCGCAGCTCTCCTAGCCGCCTCAGCCCGCAACCCGTCTCAGCCCGCAACCCGTCTCAGCCCGCAGGCCGCCCAGCTCGCCTAGCTCCGCAGGCTGCCCAGCTCGCCTAGCTCCGCAGGCCGCCCAACTCACCTAGCGGTGTGATACGCCCGAAACAGGTTATGCGTACTCTCGCAAGTGCACGTGCCGTAATAAGTAATAAAGTGTGAGTGAGATCGTTCCCTCGGAGAAGTGATCAACCTAAATCTTGCAAGTACTATCTACACCGTTCTTTAAATCCAAACCGGATGATTAAGGTGATTTTTCAAAGTAATGAAAATTTTTAATAAAAATCGAATCTAACTTAACTACGAAAATCCTTAGAAATTTTTAAACCACTTGAAGAAATTAGTCTTGTATTTCAGATTTCCTATGTGCGTCTGAATGGTGTGTAATAAATAATATTAGTTACGAGTGTTGAAGGAATTATCATACAACGATTTTTATAGAAGAAATCCTGCTCTCTCGAATCTCGGAAATCCTAACGTCCTAAATTCTCCTAGTTATTTCTAACTTAGGAGGAATGAAGGATATTGATTATCATAAAAATCGGACTGCTAGCAAAAGGATGGAGTCTCCTCCACCCCTCTAATCTACGGTGAACTAATGAGCGAATGCACTTCTCCTCTCTCGACTCTCGAAGTACAACGCAAAAGAGGAGATTTTTAGTTAAACGTTTTACACCGCTCGTCTCTCGATTCTTGCGGTGCAATAAAATAACATTCAACCTTATATTACGCCACTCATCTCTCGATTCTCGCAACGCATCACAAGATGAAGATCAAAGCCAAAAATCTCATAAATAAATTCAAAAGTTCACTAGATAATAAATCATTCAACAAATCTCAACAACCAAGAACATACACCATAAAAAACACACATAGTACTCTCCTCATACAAGACTTGGAGAGTTTAGTTCATGGCGAGAAAAGGAACACACAAAACTATAACGATCTTACAGTTCATGGCTTCAAAAGTTCAGATCTACCCTTTCTCGTGGTCGGATTCCGCTTCTCCACCGTCAAGAACCCTAAACTTGGCCTCCTTCTCTCCAAAATGACAAAAAATAATAAAAAGATCTCCAAAATCCCTTTATATGGTCCAAGGGCCTCAAAGGATCTCCAACATTTATGAAAGGAAGCCTCCTTTCATTTCTAAAACTGTCATTTTTGAATTATTTTCGGAATCTTAAAATTCAAATTCGCAGGTTTGTTGCAACAAATTTTAATTTGTTGCAACAAATTCTGTGCTGTCCAGAATTCAGCAAAAATCTGCTCCAAAATTCCTGTAATTTTCCTGCAACTTTTCATGAATGCTCTTCACGCTTATCATCAGCCGCACAAGTTACTTTCTTCATATTTTCCTATCGTAAACATAAATATAAATATTACTGATACATGAATTTTCGCACAAATGATAATTTACTCGTTTACACACACTTTTGATCAGTATTTTGAAGATAAATTAGTCAAAATGCGGCAGATTGACGCATAAGATAATTTCCTTTTGTAAGTTATCACTGCGCAGGCCGCAGCTCTCCTAGCCGCCTCAGCCCGCAACTCGCCTCAGCCCGCAGGCCTCCCCGCTCCCCTAGCTCCGCAGGTCGCCCGGCTCGCCTAGCTGCGCATGACGCAGCTCTCCTAGCCGCCTCAGCCCACAACCCGCCTCAGCCCGCAGGCCGCCCAGCTCGCCTAGATCCTGGATATCTAGGAGATGTCGGGGTATGCCCTCCAGATGACATTCACGGTGGGGTTGCGCGAAGGGTTCTTCATGATGAGCCTGACACAAAAGGCCCCCCTTTCCTTCGAGGAGCTGATGGAAAGGGCGTCAGAGGAGATAGCAACTGAGGCGGCCAACCCGGCATTTGTCAAGAAGTTGGCAAGATTGACAGAGACAGAGTCGAAGGAGCAAGGTGACTCGAGGTATCAGGAGAGGAGAAGGAGAGAGGAGCAGAGAGCTCAGGGGATCCAGGGACCTCAAGAAGGTCAGGATCCAGGTTGGAGGCAACATGAACCCGTTCAGGGTCCAGGAAGAGGTCTCATCCAAGGTGGGGGAGATTTTCAGGGAGGCCAAGGGAGGTTCAACTTCCAAAGACAGGCCCCTAGGCAGCTCCTACCCCCACCGCAGCAAGCGATGACGATTGATCGAAGGGAGAGGAGGAACCGCGCGGGAAGGGGAAGAGTCAAAGTAGAGTTACTTTACTGTGAGTTCCACCAGGAGGAACGCCATGTAACAGCTACTTACCCCGAATTCCTGGAGCTGAGAAGGACAAGAGCTCCGGCACCACAGCCTCATCGGCCTCAATAAGCGCAAGATCCGATGCGGATTGAAGAAGTCCAACCCGAGATGGCAGGGGAGAGATGTGAGGACAGGGTTGATGTGGGCCCCTGTGGAGGGATCCGATGATGCACGAGGGAAGAAGTGGGTCATCTCTTGTAATGAACTTTGCTTACATTGTATCAACTATGATTGATGATAGGGACGGCCGGAAAACATTTGTGATCCATGAAAGACCTTACCCCGAGATGATTCCGCTGACCAGGCTCCCACTAGCTGGCAGGGCAGGTTGATCTCTCGGGAGGTGAGTAGGCCTTACCCCGAGATGATTCCGCTGACCAGGCTCCCACTAGCTGGCGGCGCAGGTTGATATCTCCGGGGGTGAGTAGGCCTTACCTTGAGATGATTCTGCTGACCAGGCTCCCACTAACTGGCAGGGTGGTTGATCTCACGGAGAGGCCAAGTGTTTTCTATCCCGAGGACGTCGCGTCACCCAGGCTCTCATTAGCTGGCTTGACAGGTTTACCCCTCGGGGAGGCCAAGTATTTTCTACCCCGAGGTCGTCTCGTCATCTAGGCTCTCATTAGCTGGCTTGACAGGTTGACCCCCCCCCCCCCCACCCCCCCCCCCCCCCCCGGGGGAGGCCAAGTGTTTTCGGCTCCAAGAAGGTTACACAACGAATACGTTGGGTTGGAAGTTTCTTTCCGAGCGTGGAACCCACTCAAAAATAGCGGGGATTGTGTACAACCCCGTATTCGCGAAGAGAGGGCCCCAAACAAAACGTGAGACTTGCTGCGCGTTTTTAAGCTTTTTGAGAGTTTTGCACTCTTGGGGCCAAATTAGGGTCGACCTTCATAATATACTACTAAGGGGGATGCAATATTTGCCTCCCCTGACCTGTTGTCAGGGGGCAGGTGCGGCGAGAGGCCTACTCAAGGGTCCCGGCCAGGCCACCCAGCCTGCCTAGCTGCGCAGGCCGCAGGTCTCCTAGTCGCCTCAGCCCGCAGCCCACCTCAGCGCACAGGTCGCCCAGCTCGCCTAGCTCCGCAAGACGCCTAGCTCACCTAGTTGTGCAGGCCGCAGCCCTCCTAGCCGCCTCAGCCCGCAACTCGCCTCAGCCCGCAGGCCGCCCCGCTCCCCTAGCTCCGCAGGTCGCCCGCTCGCCTAGCTGCGCATGCCGCAGCTCTCCTAGCCGCCTCAGCCCGCAACCCGCTTCAGCCTGCAGGATGCCCAGCTCGTCTAGCTCCGCAGGTTGCCCAACTCGCCTAGCTGCGCAGGCCGCAGCTCTCCTAGTCGCCTCAGCCTGCAGCCCGCCTCAGCCCGCAGACCGCCCAGCTCGCCTAGTTCCGCAGGCCTCCCAGCCTGCCAAGCTCCGCAGGCCGCCCAACTCCCCTAACTGCGCTGCGCAGGCCACTGCTCTCTTAGCCATCTCAGCCCGCAGCCCGCCTTAGCCCGCAGGCCGCCCAGCTCGCCTAGCTCGTAGGTCGCCCAACTCGCATAGCTGCTCAGCCCGCCGCCTCGCCAGACCGCAGCTCGTCAGGCCGCCGTCTCGGCCGTCGTCTTGCCAGACTGCAACTCGCTAGGCCGTCGTCTCGCCAGGCCGCCAGCTCGCTAGGCCGCAGCTCGCCAGGCCGCCTACTCGCACGGCTTGGACTTTTAGCCCGGCTTGAGGGTCTGCCCCTGGTGGACTGCGATTAACTGCTTAGAACAGCGGGATTTGGCTGTTGGCAGACCAACCCGGGGGCATTTCGGTAATTTTTGGGGCAGCGAAGATTGGTTATTTGCAGGTCATTCCCAAAAAACTATAAATAGACCCTTGAGGGTGCCTTGGAGAGCATTGATTCTTAGCCACTTATAATCCTTCTGCTTTCTTCCTCCAAGACACCTAGCTCAAGCATTGCCTAGGGAGGGGGAGACCCCAAAGGTCTTCCTGGTGTAAGGTGGGACCTGCACGCTAGAGCCGAGGGTCTGTTCCTAGTTTCCCGAGTCTTTGATTCGGGACATTCGTCTGAGTGCAGTAAGTGTGAGGTCACCCTTTTTTAGAGACCGCGAACTTCACAGAGACCGATTTCTCGGTTTCAACATTTGTAACTTGTTTATTTAAAATATATATATACTTACTTATTTATGCGACAAATGATTAAGCATAAAACAATTATTTATTATTAAAATTTTTTGACATTTGAAAAGTTATTTTTTCGAACAAAAAAATGTAAAATAATTTTTTGAAAAACAATTAAATTGAACTTTTCAAACAATCATCAATTTTTTAAAATTTGTTTTTTTGATCATCTCAAACAAATGTCATCATATCATATCATGTTTTTCACCACTATTTTATAACTTTTTATCCAGTGTCACTGCAGTTCCAAACATAACCTAAGATTTGTTAAATGATAAATAAGTGACACCACGATCCGTGAAAAATATTTTTGATGTTGCCTCGTATTTATGTGTTATATAAAAAGAAAAATAATATTTGATTAAGCATTCAACTTTCTCATTTTACTCGTATTTATTACAAAATTTTCAGTTCTTTAATTTATTTATTTATTTTTTCTTTAATTCTAAAAAAATGTGCTCTCATGAATTACATTAAGAAATGTGTTTTCACGACCATTAGTAAACATTTGTGTCGTCGTCGCATTAGAACAATGTCGTGGGCGGAGTACGTTCTGTTGCACGAAGCACTAAGGGCTCCTCCTCATGTGCTATCGTTATCGGGATACAGTCGTGATTGGCTCTAGGGGCGGGCGGAGCCCCGTGCCTCTCAGTGGTATATATAAACTCATAAATCATTAAAAAGGTTTAAATCAACCCCGTTTAACACCTTTACGTGAACGTGCAATCATTCATGCATGCATGCAGGTAACCATATATATTAATTCAATACATCTTTTATTAATTAATTACTTGAGCGGCTGATTAATTAGGATCAATGGCCAAGAACAACCAGATCCTGCTGATAGTCCGGCATCGTGTTTGAGAATTCAATCGGGTCGTTCTGATCCTCGCTGCCCCGCCCGGGTATGCTCACCTTGGCTGACTCCTCTTCCTGATTCTCCGACGCACTTGGGCTGATGGGATCGGAGATCGTCTGAGCTTCCGCGGCCACGAGAAGGAACGCGAGAGCAGCCACGAGCATCCAAGCACGGGTGGAGGCCATCGTGTCCGCGTGATCAAGGCGGTTCTCTTGCGGTGAATTAAGTCGAAGGGAGGATTTGAAAAATTGGCCGGAGGAGGAAGAAGGACCGGAGTGGTTTAAAACGAGGGGCGGGAGGGGTTGAGCGGTTGGGGAACACCGGCTCACCGGGTTAAATGGGGGAATGTCGGGTGGCTAATTTTTCTTCAAGTATTTCTAAATATGGGGTAAATATAATATTATGGATTTATGGGTACATAAGTACATTGCATCAATAAAAATAAAATTTGAACCAAATTTTCAACCAATCACGTATCAAAATCATGATTGCAGAAGATAGACGGTCGGATTTTGACTAACGCACATGTGTTATAAATACGAGAAAATAAGGCTCTATTTGTTTGGGCGTTTCACAACTCCGTTTTGGGCAAACGCCGCCGGAAGGAGGGTAAACAAATGAACCTCCGGCGGCGTTTGCTCCGTTTCCACCCGCCCGCCTTGAGAAACGCCCCAAAAAGCTCCGTTTGGAGCAACCACCCCCTCCTCCGGTTCGAACTCTCCGTTTCCACCCGCCGGATCGACCCGCCACCGCTAAAACAAATGAAGCCTAAGTTTTGCGCGGCTTATCGCAGTTTATTTGCTCTGGTGAGGTTGGACAAAAACGTGATTGTCATAAAATGTATGCTTGGTATCACAAATGTTACAAAAAAAAATTAATTAGTTTGAGGCATAATATTTTATATGACAATGACATGTTTGTCCAACTTTGTCGGAGCAAATAAGCCGCGATAAGTCGCGCCAAACATAACTTTTGTCTTATATATGCGGCCCCACCAGTTGGCCCTATTTTTGAAGGGAATTATATGACTATTGGACATTTCAAATGATAACCTTTTTCAAATACCAAAAGCATGCACTTTGGGACAATGTTGAAAATGGGTATCAATCAAGGTTGTCAGGATCGCGATCCGGATCATATGATGTTACGATCCTACAATCCAGATTTTGTAAATCGATCTTGATTTTGTAAAGCGATGCTCGATCCAATCCTATCATTCGATTCGATCCAACCTTAAAATGATCTCATCTAGGATCTCGATTCTGACAACCTTGATATCAAGTATGAGCTTCAGATCAAGTACAATCAGTAGCCACACTCAAAAATCATTAGCCAAGAATAAAATAAAATTAGATGCTCGAGTAATATTTTTGATACAACAAGTCAGCTAGG
Organism: Platanthera guangdongensis; assembly: GCA_039583875.1. Taxonomy (NCBI): domain Eukaryota; kingdom Viridiplantae; phylum Streptophyta; class Magnoliopsida; order Asparagales; family Orchidaceae; genus Platanthera; species Platanthera guangdongensis. Next base: position 24,853,416 of record CM077166.1, on the reverse strand, counting down.
AGTCAGTGGAATAGAAATAGGAGTAAGAGGATCCATTTCATATTTAATAGACAAGATCAGTTCAAAAAAGATCTAGTGGACAAGATTTTTTGAATAAAAAAATATAAAAGGATGGACAAAACAGAACCCGCCAGATCAAAAAGTAGAAGATCGTGTCAGTGAAATGGATGTTAAATTTTCTCAAGGTGGTCAGCAAGATAGCGCAAACAACAAATTAATATCTTCAGAACTACCCAGTTCACACCTTGAACCAGCGGAAACTCAGGAAGCAGGCTCAACACACCAAGCACATGTAAGAACAAGCACATCTTATATTCATTTAACTTCTTTACATGATTTCGCTAGTATAAACAGCTGACCACAGAAAGCACCAAAAACCAAGCCGGGCGGACAGCACCGGAATCCGCCGAGACCGCCGAAGTCGCCGAGGTCACCGAGTCCGCTGAGATCGCCCGAACTTAAGCTGCAATCCGCCGAATAGCCACGGAGTCCGCCGAAGCCGCGAGGCCGCGCGGACACACCGTTATTCGCCTCCTGCTGATGAACTGAGGAACAGACCGCCTACCCGCCTGAGACCGGCGGACAGGTTATTGAAGCTGGCAAAGTTGAAACAGAGCTGACAAGCCACAGAGCGACCTCCTGCTGAATCCGCAGAGATCGCACAACTTCCAAGTACTTGACCGAAGTCACAGCCAAACTTCTGGCTCCTTGAAGCTACACGCGCGACCTGCACACAGCACACAGTTAACTCTGAATCAATCCGCGCGGATAGAAAACTGAGACCGCAACACTTCGTCGAACCCAACTTACTGTTCACTCAGTTACTGTAGACCTGCCAGGGGGGTCCTATTTATAGGCGAGGTGAGCAGTGTGGTCACCGCCCTAGCGATAGAGACACCGCCCCAGCCCGCGCGATAGCAAAACACCGTTCGCTGAGTCCGCAAGGACTTAGCCGGATACCAAGGAATAAACTGCCAGGAGTAAGGCAACAGTGGCGAACCCACTTCAGTCCGTCTAAGCTATGTGGACAAGGCATCAGCCCGCAAAGCCTACCACCACTGCAGGACAACAACCCCCTTCAATGACTGTCTGCACAAACCCGAGGCAGTCCGCAAGACTCAAGCCTCAATCCGCCACAAGTCCACGACCAAAGGCAGATAACAACAGTCCGCCCGGTCAACAGCGGACTTGGCGGATACTGCGGACACCATGGTCTTGGCACAGAGTGTGACCAAGTCCAAAACCATCAAAGGCCAATGCGAGCATGGCGGACATAAACTCCCGTCCGCCAAACACTCTAGCACACAGACCGCCAGCAGTCCCCAAGCTACTCGCACACCTGCCCAACGCAGCAGCAATCTCCAGGACTCCACAAACCAGTCTGCCAACGACCTCCACAGCAAGCACCTGTTGTATCACCAGAGCTCGACAAGGCCTCAGCCAAGCTCTAAGCCCAGTCCGCAACAGCCCATACCGCGGACACACTAGTCCGCACGCTTCCCGCAGACATGAGCCAATCCGCCAATCAGCACAAGCTTACACCACGGCCACTGAGCAATGCACCAGTCTGCAAGCCTCTATCCGCTCAGGCCGCTTCTTGGCTAAACCAAACAGCCAACGTCCTATCCGCAGATAACAGGCCGCATAGTCCGAGGACTTCACCCGTACAACCTGCTCAGAAGAACAGTCGGCTTCCACTAGACTTTCCACCAGGCCGCACACAGCAGTCCGCCCAGTCCGCCTAGTGCGCCAACGCTGTCCGCCCAGGCCGTCCGGCCTGTCCCGTCAACCACTTCCACTTCACAAATTTCAACAATGGATGGATCCAGATCCTGATATGGAGTCAGTAAGGCTGCTATCTTTCCATATATATACGAGTGCCCGACACGGGGCTCCGCCCCTACGTACGGCCAGACGCGACATTACCCAGCCGGCGACGGCGGGCTTCGCCTGCCCCGTCTCGATGCTCTCGAGCGGCCTTCGGCCGCATCTAGGAAATGGATGGGAGCGAAACCCGACCTGCGACGACGGGTTTCGTCCGCCCCATCAAGCCTGGTTTTGCCCACAACATATACATATGAGTACTCAAAATGACCGTAAAAAAATATACATAAATATTACAATTTTTATTTTTTAAAACAATATATGTTTTGACATAAAAAATATTAATTTTGACTTTAATAAAGTTGATTGATTTAATGTCATCATCTCGAAAATACCACTGATGTCTAATGACAACCTTTCTTGAATATACCGCTGACATGCCTAATGTCAACCTACCATAGTAGGTGTAGGAGTTCTACTAAAAAACTTTTTGAATTTAAATGGATTTTCATCATTACTTTTTATTTTTTGATAGTGTAATTACTTGAATGAACATTGTATTTTATTTTTTTGAAATAGATTATAATATATGTCAAATCATTAAAATATAAAAATGAGGACATAATTAGTATTTTTGAATGTTTCTTCAAAGACAACTTTTCTCTTATAATAGTGACTAAAAGGTATTCTCAATACATGGACTTGATCGATCTCCACAAAATTTTTGTGACTGTAGTTCGCATGGAAATCATTCGATTTCTCATTGTTTTTGTTGCACAAAATAAATTCTTTTTGTATTAACATGATGTGAAATCTATCGTCCTCAATGGAAAAAAAATCAAAGAAGATGTATATGTTCTGCAGTCAAAGGGGTTATGAATAGAAGGAGAAAAGAATAAAGTTTATAAGTTACAAAATGTTCCGTACGATTTAAAATGAGTCCCCAGAGCCTGTCATTCAAACATAGATACATACTTATTATACAACTCATATTCGTCGTGGGTGGACCCAATCAGTATTAGGTTAGCAAGAAGTCAAAGTCAGCATGTCAAGGCAGAGATTAGAGTTAGCATTCAAGACTGTTGAAAGCTTGGGTGAGTATGGCGAACTCTCCTCACATACTCGTCAGGTGGGAGACTATGGCAGATACTCACCCAAATCGGGCAAATTCTCCCAGAGGTCTCCTAGTCGTCGGTAGGGGTCGGGCTATAAATAATCCCCCCTGATTTTCCAATAAATATGATCTCAGGGGTACGAGGATATGGACTTCAGAATCTTGCAAAAGATCTCGACAGGACCTCTTTCTGGACTTCTAGCCGTGCGAGATAATGATCATCCCCTTGGTCGCTACCCTCAGATAATCGCCAACTAGTGTCCACCTTTTACCATGCTCGACCATCTTTGGTTGTGGAGAGAAAACTTCTTTCAAGCATCTGCGTATGTGGTGGGACCTCCCTGTCGCGGCACCTGGGGTCCTTTTAGCATTGCTTTAGTTTCTTCATCCTTGCCCGTCAAGCAGTGTAGCCCGACCGCAAGACCAGTAATCTTAGGCCACCTTGGTCCGAATTTTTGGATTAGAGATTTTCCTGATTTCAACACTTTAGTGCGGTGAGCGGGGATCGCAGCCGAGGACGAAAATTTCAGACTGATTGGATTAAACCGTCAAGCATTAAGGATTACCTAACAAACATCATTCGTTTGAACATAAAAGTGGATGAAGTTCATTATGTGGACATTAACAGATGACAATTTAACTCTCATGTTCATGACCACCACCATCGTGCCAAACGGAGCCTTACTTTTAGACTGATTGTATAAATCTTTGAACTCATTATTATGTTTGGTTAAGTGTTATCGGTTTAACGAACCTATAAATCAAAATCGAATCAAAATGGTTCGGTTTTCTATGCACACTTAAATCGAAACTGAAATGAAACGATTTGTTCGGTACAAATTTCAATTCAGTCTGCTCCAATCGGGTCGGTTTTGATTTTCTATGCACACCTCTATAATTATTTTAGTGATAAGGTGATCAGTAGTTCTTAATTAGTCATGAGGGAATGTTAATTGGTTAACACAACATTTTAAAAAAAATCGACTTTCATTTTTTTTGGCCAAAAATCGTAGATGAGGAATGGATAGATGCTCGCTGGAGTCTCCAGTTGAAGTCAACTGGGCTGCGAGTATCAGAAAGATTTCAGTACATCGGCAAGTCAGAAATATATTGTAACTCGAAAGCAACCAACAGCGAGGTGTCAACCTTGCGAAGCAACGCGGATCGACTGCAGCTAGGCTTGGGACCCGGTGAGGTACAAGGCAGTGGGAGAAATTGGCGGAGTAAGATGAGAAGATTCAGACATAGACTGTTCTGGATGGTCGCTCAGGCCAAGTTCCTCGCACAACTGTTAAGTATCAGCAAGGACCTCTGGATTGTCGCCATGAGTAGTGACGTCCTTAGCACTGTGAAGAGGATGGTCTTTCTTTGAGAGCTAGCAACTACTTCAATTTCTTTTTCTTCGACGGAGGGAGGTCGACGACATTGTTGCCATCACACGGCCTCTTCGGCTTCTTAGGATCGAAGTTGTAACACCATCATCCGTCTCAAGCAATATAACAGAGGGTCTGGTCGAGGCCCCACGCCATATTCCACAGACAGGCGTCAGAGTTACTCATTGAAACCAAGTTATCGAATACGCATCCTAACACAGAGCGCATTCTAACGGAAGCCGTTTAAGTTGTAGAACCTATATACCAGGAATGTCCACTACACAAATATAAGAGTGATAAAACCAAATACACCAAAAGTTCTGGCATTAAGGCCTTACCAATGTTTTCTTTACACAAAGTGTTTTCATACATCTGCACGCAGGCCGACCACACATGAAACAGTAAAAGTTTGTCTTTGGGCCTTCGAGGGCCAGCCAATTGCAGCATAAGAGACTTCAGCCAGCTACTTTCCACTTGGCTCTCCAGCACTTGCATAGCACAACCCACCAAAACGTAGCAAACAAAGCAACGGTTAGCATTAGATGACCAATTTATAATGACCTCATCCCTCACTCGGGGCGGCGGTTCTCCTTCCCTGCAAGCAGCAGCAGATATGTATTTTTGGCAATAGGGAAGTGCAAATTAAGCATCATTTGCCACAAACGCAGGCTCGATCGGTTGCACGTCCCGTGCACTCAGGGCACATTCTCGGTGTACTGGATCTCTCAGGTACCACCACTATCCACAGTCTCAGACTTGATGGTCGAAACTTGAGCATTTCTCTTTTCTTCCTATGAGTCGATAAAGTCAAAGGAGCTCTATTACCTCGAGATTCAATCCAGTGACCCACTCCAGGTCTATCGTCATAAGGTGGGTGCGGGTTAGCCAAAGCCCGTTGCCCAAATCGTCAGGCCCTCATGCCACGACGCGGGTCGGCGTCCCCCTTGTGCCCAAGCAGAATAATTTAAATTTTCACTCATATAAGTGGAACAATTTAAGTTCTCACACACATCATACCATAAAATAGTTTAAGTTCCTACGCATAAATGGCCCCCAGGTCTCCCAGAGACAGGCCTCACAAATGTAGCTCACTGGAAGCTATTGTCGACTATAGCACTACCGCCGCGCAGTAGGGACAGAAGTCACTTCTTCCCCATTTTGGGTGTTTTCCTGGAGATCACCTCCAGTACTATCACTGCAGCATCCTGCACACCGCCAGACCCCGGATTCCACATGTTTAACCACACGTTTTATCCACGGAGTCTTCTCCAGCATGCAAATCAATTCATCACAAATCCAGACCAAACTGTCCAGATGGGCTTCACACAGCATGTCTATTCTGTACTTTAATTCTGCATCTAAATGCAAGTTTAGCGGAGAATCACAATGATCTACCCACTGGAAACCACCTTTTTCCACCTTTTGGCGAGGGGTTCCATACACGTATGTAAATTGAGGACTTTGCTTGTCCACGAAGAAAGTCGTTACCCTTATCGATTGCTTTAGAGCCATGTCCTTGTTCTTTGATCCGGATGGAACTGATCGTCACAGCTTCCTCTCCACGGATCTAGCGTCGCCGTGTAATCTCGATCACAGGCACACCTTGGATCGCTTCTCCTCTTAGCCTCCTGGACTTTCTTCCTCCTCTTCCCTCAAGAAACTCAAGAACTAAGAGAGAAAGTGTGAGAGAGGAATATGAGAATGCAATCTCTAGTCCAACCCTTAAAAGCAATCTACCGCCGCGCGATATCTGCTACCGCTGCCCGGTATCTGAGGCGGTCGCCGCTTGGCCCAATGGACATCACTCTGCCGCCCAAAGCCGCCTTCACCTTTCTGCCACGTGGCCAGCTACCGTCATGCGTTAAGTTACTACCGCCAAGCGGTACTTTATCTCGAGCTATTGTCGCATGGTAGTCACTCAACGCTTCGTCGAAAGCGGTGAGTACGTCAAGTGCGTTGAGTGATAACGCGACGCGGTACCTTTCTATCGTCGCGCGGTAGATACCCGAAACGTCAAATGAATTAATTCAATAGCTAACGCCGACGTTAACTCTACCACCGCGCGTTAACTTCCAACCCTTCTTTTTTTAGGATTTTTGGGGCATTACAGAAGTAGCCCGACAATGCTCGCGTTGTAAACTTCCTTGGCAGATTTCGACATTGTGCGAGTTCATAAAGTGTGTCTCAAAAATAAGCCAACCCCCTATTTATATGATGCAGCAGGCATCCATAGGTGACATGCAGTTCAGATACTTGCCAGAAGTAGCTTGCTGAATAAGCGTTGAATGTTTTTTTATAAGCTCCTACATCGCTTGCAAAAAACAGGAATTGTGTACAACTCATATTCGTCGAGGGTGGACCCACTCAATGCTAGGTCAGCAATAAGTCAAAGTCAGCAGGTCAAAACAGAGATCGGAGTCAGCATTCAAGAATGTTGAAGGCCTGAGCGAGTATGACGAGCTCTTCTCGCATACTCGTCAAGTGGGAGACTAGGGTAGATACTCGCCCAAACTAGGCGAGTTCTCCAAGAGGCCGGCTAGTCGCCGATAGGGGTTGGGCTATAAATAAGACCCCCCCCCCCCCCCCCCCCCCACCCCACCCCCCCACCCACCCCCACCCAACCCCTTGGTTTTCCTGTAAATAAGAGTTGAGGGCTGCGAGGATATGGACTTTGGAATCTCACTATATCCCGACTGGACTTTTTTTGGACCTCTAGCTATACGAGATAGTGATCATCTCCTTGGTCGCTACCATCAGATAATCGTTAACTAGTGTCCACCTTGTACTCTGCTCTGTCATCTTTGGTTATGGAGGGGAAGCTTCTTTCAAGCATCAGTGTACGTGGTGGGACCTCCCTGCCGCAACACTTGAGGTCCTTTTAGCGTTGCTTTAGTTTCTTCGTCCTTGTTCGTCAAGTCGTCTAGCCCGACCGCAAGACCAGTAATCTTAGGCAGCCTGATCCAAATTTTTGGAGTATGAATTTTTCCGGTTTCAACACTTATAGCTCAGCAAGGCTGCCAGAGAAATGATTACGATTCTTCCCTATGTATAAAAAAGGGAAGAAGACAACACGGTGATAATCTGTCTTAATGTTGATGACTTGATAGTCACCCGTAATAATACCAAATTTATTGAGAAGTTCAAAGAAGAGATGAAATAGAAATATGAAATGACTGGCGATGGTCTAATAATTTTTTTCCTTGAGTTGCAAAAAAGCAAACTTCAGATGACATACCTTTATCCCAAGAAAAATATGCCAAGATTATCTTACAAAGTTTAAATTAGAAAATTACAATTAAGTGGTCACACCAATGGGCACTTTAGAGAAGCTGAGTAAAGAAGAAGGAGAAGAGTTAGTAGAATGTCAGCCATTATGGCCAGTGAATGTCACGCCAAAGCTAATCTCAGGAGACCCTCGCCGGTCATCCTCATTTATCTCATACAAATGAAAAAAAAAATTAGGTGGATTACTCTCACCTAGAAATATGTGTAGTATTAAATACTTTTTTCGTTGATCTGATATCGTACGGCTCATACGGTATTAAATACTGACCGTTGATCAATATTTCGATAAATCATGTTATTTCTGCAAGAAATCAACGGTTGGTATTTAACACTGTACCTATTTTTAAATGAGAGTAACCCACCTAAAAAATTTACTACAAATGCACCTCATTGATGAGGGGAAAATCTGAGAATTTTGAAAATTCACTGCTTCTCAATCCCTCAAAACAGAACATGAACCCCAAAAAGGCAACACGCAAGATAAGCATATCAATTGAAGGATTTCTCGAAGTTTGGCAGCACAGCTATTTCGCCCAAAACGAACTTCCACCTTTCATTCTGGTGAGGTGACCGCAACGTGGCACGCACCCCAAGTTCCCAACTCTTATGGTGCACCTAACCAGGCTGCTTGGATCTGCCTGGGGTGTCTAGTCCCGACCAGCCCCGGTCTGGCCAGACATGCAGTAGTGGTGGTGGATTACAATGAATTATTTGTGAATTCAACTTAAATAAATTACTCTCAGAGTTGGTCACCATTCTTTCTGAGGTTGAAAGGACTCAACTCAAATTGAATCTCTTGCAAGTCTTATCTTCTTGCCTATATTCCTTTTAAGTGTACGTCCGGGTTAAAGTGAACCGACTACATTTAGTCTATCATTTCGCCTATTCTCCGGGCCGAAAAATTGTCACTTTTCTCATCTCCTTCGCACCCCTCGATCTTCTCGATCTCTTGCGACGTGTTATCTTATTATGACGTGCTCCCCGAAGATGTTAGCACGATTATGACACGTGGCAAAGTTGTTTGCATGTATTCGAGACAATATATAAGTTCGGAGAGATGGACATTTTCTCTCAAAATTGATCTCAAGATATCATACTGATCTTTATACTGATCTCTGAGAAATTATATATGTTTATCTTTTATGATAAATATATTTAAATTGTACATTTTATTTTGCACAATTTTTATCAGCAGACCACATCAAAGTTCTCTCAGATTTGAGGTACCATCACAATCATCACTAGAGCTGTCATGGTTCTGATTCGATTCCGGTTCGATTAAAACCGTGAATCGAATCGTTAATGTAACGGTTCTTCAAATTAGAACCAAAACTTATTTGGTTTGTCCGGTTCCGGTTCTGGTTCCGGTTCCAACATAACTTTTGGAACCGTCGTGTCAATGGTTCCGGTTACGGTTCAACAAAAAACCAAAACCAAACCGTCCACTACTGGTTCGGTCCGGTTCTATGCGGTTTGGTCTGCTTCCAATCGGTTCCAACCAGAACCAAATCAAAATTGGAGGAATGAATGAAGGAGGTTAAAAATAAAACACCGGAGAGAAAAAATAAACATGTTCAATTTTTTTGCAAGAGGGACTTCGAAGTTCTGCGACCTGACGCATGAATTTTGTGTTATACCAAGCAGTACATTTTTGTATAATATAGTAAGAACTTTGATTTGTTTGTTCTTGAAATTTTATTTTACAATTTAAATTTTGTTTAAATAATATATTATTTAACTTAATTTAACTAATTTATCAGCTACAATTAAATTTGTTTTTTTATGATTAATATTAAATAATTGTTATATACGTACCCTCTATATTTTTCAAATAAAATATTTCAAATAAACATGTGAGTAAAAAACGAGAATATGTTATATAACTGTATAAAAACCGAAATTGCACCGCAAAAACCGACTTCAAACCGCACTAATATCAAACCACACTGCACGTTTTTGGTGCGGTGTGATTATGTTCAATTCAAAACTGCCCACATTTGGTGTGATGCGGTCAGTTTCACATTTAATAGTAAGTATATATATTATATATTGATTATAAAAAATAACAATGTTATAATAATATTTATATTTAAAAAATATTATATACTACTAATAATAAACGGATCGCGGTTCGGTTTGCCTCGGTCCGGATCGGATAAGATCTAAAAATTCTGAAACCACCTGAGACTTGTATGTTGAGGTTCCGGTCCTGGTTTCGGTCCGGGTAATAAAATGAAAGAATCACATCCGGACCAAATGTTATTCACGGTTCCAATATTCAAACCAGAGCCCGAATAATTCAAGAACAGTTCGATCCGGTTTTTTGCGGTTCCGATTCGATTTCAGTTCAATTTACGGTTTTCGGTTTTAAATGACAACCATCATTTGATTTTCAATCAACTCTCTTCCCACGCGTGAGCATTGGCTTGGGCACACGTGTGCTGGGCGGACCAAAAAATTCCGCCAATAAAGACCAAGGCCTCATAGTGTTCAAAGAAAATGCCACAACTATACCACTAGAGTCAAATGGCCCGGTTTCTTCGGCTTGAAAAGCGCCGCCGCTTCTCTCCACCTGTATTCTCATTCTCGGTGCAACCAGAACAAATTTCTCGTCCGATCCTCCGGCAGTCCTCTCTCTTCTGCTCCGTTTCTTCTTCTACATTGGGAGGGGATGTAGAAGAACGTTGTAGAAAGGAGGAAGGAAAATGGCTCAACTTGCCTCCCTTCTCGCCTCAGAAGGACCCGTCTTCGCTGGCCAAGGAACTCGCCGGAGGAAATCCGGCAGCAATAGAAGAAGCAACAACAGCTTTGAAGTGGGTTCGTCGCTGCTTCCCGCATTTTCCGGCGTCTCTTGTACAGAAGCTATTTCGCTTGAGGCAGGTCAGTAAAGGTGCATGCCTGCATTTTCTTTTGCATACCCTCTGTTTGTTAAATTGCCTGGCTGAGAATGTGACGTAGTTTTTGCGGCAATGCCTACAGAACCCTTTGGTAAAGCATCTGAATGGTTCCTTAATTAGATTTTGAATGCTAAATTAAACAAGCAATCGTGAATTGATCTCCATGGCTTATAAGTAAAATATATTGGGTGCTCTGTTTTCTTCTTTATGACAAACACTGAGTTTTTCTTCTGTTTGTTGTTCCGTTGGCCCCTTGCAATATGCGCTTACTGGTGTTTTTAAATTATAGCTGAGTCTCAGATTGCTTGTGGTTTTGTTGCTATTCCATGAACTAAGTTTCAATATAATAATTCCTTCCAGTTGAGGAATCCAATCGTTAGTCTGCTTTTCTTGCAAGCAGTAACCTTTGGTTGCCCATTTGGTCCGAACATTTGGAGTCGAATTTCTCGATTCCAACACTAGGCATCACATTTCCAAGACAAACTTGCATTCATGAACAATGTAATGTACTACATTTTTCAAGAGAAGCTTACTTATTTGCAAATCCAACTTCTACTGCTGCAACTTATGTTAAACAACCTACCATTCTAGCAGGAGCAAGAAATAAGCTGTACTAGACTGAGAATAGTGTTACTTGAATGATTCTCCAATGATATGGAATGAGAAGCCTCCACCCTTTTCGAACAAGCGGCCTTATCAGTTGTTAGTGGGGTCAGATCCTGCCCGTCTTCCTATGTCCTGTCAGGTCTGTCAGTCTCCTGAACTTGCTGCTTAGCACATTAAGGATTGGGCTAGCTCATGTCTTCCCTAAGCCAATCCAAAGATCAGTCAACTGAGCTCAAATTTATATTGGCATCAAAAGCCAAATACAAGTTCGATTATTACTTAATTGTCATTAAATCCATGTAGCCTCCATTAAAGTTATGATCACAACTAAGGGTAAGTTCAAGAATAAGATAACTATTCTCTCGTGGTCCGCATGATTAGACTCAATTACGTTGGTCGAGGCATAATCCCCACGCATACCTGTTGTTTTCCATGTCTTACATCACATATTCTAGTAATGCAAATAGACTCTTCAAATGTAAGGTTAAAGCTGTGCATATTAATTTCTACCTGTAAAGAATTTGTTCTTTGGAAAAGAATGCATGTTTTCTTTGTTTCTTTATTTCATTCAGTCCAAATTTCGTTTTCCCACTTTTTAATAACATGCATTTCATTTATGTTGTAATTTTACATGCTAATTTTGGTATGTAAAAAAAAACGTTTAAATGTGGAAGTATGCATCTACTAAAATATTCATTTTGAGGTCTATTGAAAGCTGGTTCTCACAATATCTCAATCCATTCTGTTTTGAAATAATAAATTACGGTGTTTGTGCTTACTGAATGATTATATTTTGAGCAGGTGCGGAAGAAATTAGTACCTATCAGTACTACTTCAGGAGATCAAATTAAAGCACAGCAACTTAAAAGGGTAATAACCATGACTGAAAGAAATCATAGGCGTTTATTTATTACTATGGGAAAAACAGGATTTAGCTGACCTCATAGTTAGGATAAGGGTAATGATGGTGATTTGAAAAAAAAGGTAATTTCATAAACTCTTACTCTCTTACACTTCTCTTTGAAGGTCTCAGCAAAGGAGTTGATGAGTTCAGGAGAGGTGATCTTTTTACCTATGACAGTGCAAAATTCTATGAAGAGAAATAACGAGAAACCCAACAATCACGATGAAATTCAGTTTATTCGCGGGCTCATTTTGTATAAGGTTAGTTGTATTTTCTTTCCTCCATGTTTTGTAGTCAATTTTGAGTAAAATTCTTATCTCAGGATCCCGCCATCATTGTAATCAACAAACCTCATGGTTTGCCAGTACAGGTAATTATTTGTATCTTTCCACTTCGAATAAATTTGCGTTTCTGAATTTGTATTTGAGCTCATGTTTCTTTATGATTATCATAAAAGGGAGGCTATGGGATAAAAAACAGCATCGATTTATTGGCTGCCACATCCTTGAAATTTGATTATCCAGAATCACCAAGGCTGGTGAGTTGGAAATAAATTTATTTATACACGTTATTTATTTGTTTGATGTTTTTTAGTTTTATGATTACATATTTTAGACAGCAATTACAAAATGCTATATCGGCTACTTTTTTTTGTTTTAATAAATAATATAAGGGTAGTCTGTAGGATGAAATTCATTCATAGGAATTAAAATATTAAAAGTTCATATTTATTAACATTGAACCATTAATATTGAACAAAATACTAATAAAAACTGCATTAGGTGCTCACATTCATACTTTCCTCCCAATGGAAGAAGTTGGATGGATCCAAAAATGCTTGCCAACAAATCGAAGAAGCCTTAATTACTAAAAAATCTGGCATCTACAAGGTGATTAAAGACAACTGGCGTGAAGACAATTATTTCAGAAGCCTTGACTACTAAAATAACCCCTTGAAACTTTCTGAATATATAAAGAAACATAGCCCGTTTCATTGAAGCCAAACGGCATCATGGTAACCAACTAATCATTCTGAAATCAAAATATTGAAATCTTTAGATATAAAAATCAGTAATGCACCTTTTTTTCCATAAGAAGTCGCATTTTAAAAATCAGGAATGTGGAAAGCTCCCTGTAATAAGAAAATATTCCTAAGACGCTGTGTGATGACCATTATGTGATAGTTCTAGTTCACAATTGAATCAAGCGCAAAATACCATAAATATTGAAACAATTTTATATCCATTTAAAAAATCAAATGTGTATGCAAACCATTTTTAAAAATCAACCAATCTAAGCCCTCTCCTCCACATCGTGTGACACTAGGGTTTTGAGTGAAAGGAAAATGGAAATTACTTGAGATAACTCCAAGAGGGACAACCTCCTGTCAACCGTAGACTCCAATAATCCAAAGTCTAGATCGAAAGATGAAAGAAAATACAATGGAGGGGGGTTTATATATATCCAACATAATGACATAAATGTAACTAAAGATAACCGAGTCCCCTGAAATGAGCCCTGGAGTTTCATGGTATGTAGGCCGGAGATGCCCACGAGAGACAAGTGTTAGAGGTCCAACTGAGGGCTGGGTTGTGACGGTTTGGATGGTGGTGGTTCCTCCAAGGTGAGGGTGTCGAAGTCAGCGGTTGTAATCTCATCCTCATCATCGCAAACACGGACTCGTAGCTCTCTGTGCGGGCAAATGTGGGTTGGGGAATGAGGCTATTTGCAGCAAAAGCACAAACCGTTATTGTGTAGCTCGTTGTATTCATGTCAGTAGATAGACGGTTATGAATCGGAAACCGGTAAGGCCGGTGAGGTGGTGGAGGCTTGTACGGTGGAGTAACTGGGGGGGGGGGGATTGGTGGACGCAGATAGACTGACAAAAACACCGCAACGCGTGACGAGGAGTCAGTGGTTATCGGAGGGCCACAGGGCCGATTGGTGGATCGGACGGAGAAATCCGCTCCGTCGCTGATGAGTATGCAGGCAAGAGAGGATGTGCAATTTTAGTCTTTGGAGGAAGAAGCCCATATAGTGATCTGGAGGGAGTTTGGGAACGTGATTGGCCAATTCAATGAGTTCGTTGATGCATTGATCCACCGAAGACGTGTGGCGAAGGGCACACATGCTCTCCACCATGTTGTCGGCGTAGCGGTTATCATAGCGTTTGTCTAACGCCACCTTCAGGTCCGCCCAGGAGAGGAGCGGTGAGGAGTTACGAAGCTAGCTAACCCAATGTAGGGCGGAGCCTTCCATAACGAGGAGCATCAGGGAAACTTTATGGTGGTTGTGTATGTTGGATGTAGAAAAAATGCTCGGCCTTGGTGATCCAACCGAGGGGATCCTAACCGTTGAAATGCGGAAACTCTAGCGTTCGAGGAGCATGAGCTGTTGCGAGGGAGTCAAAGGAAGGAGGATGTGGCAGCGGTGTGCTGTGTTCCATAGATTCGGAAGGGGAAATGGCAGGGAGAGCGACAGAGCCTGGATGGAGGCGCAGGCTTCACGGTCATCTAGGAGGTGGAGTGTCGTCTACATGGAGGTGAGGATGGACAATTGAGTTTGGATCGATGTCTTCAGGGAGGACCGATGCTTGGTCTGCGAGGGCAAAGGCCTGCACGTCGAGGTGTTTCTCCACGACATCCATGTGATGCTCAGCCATTGCACGAGTGAGCGGTAGCCGCCGCACCGGAGGTTCCAGTAGCAGAAGGATAACTCAGCGAAGACTAGTTGAGGGCTCGCGAGGTGAGTCGCACAAAGAACGACGAGGACTGACGGTGCGCGAACAGGAGGAAACGGCTTCGAGCAGACATGAGAGGGCACGATCAAGTCCCGACTTCTGGAGGCGGGCAAGAATGGCAGGTCGAACCAAAATTTTACACTGGAGTTTTGAGTGGAAGGGAAACGAAAAATACTTAAGATAACTCGGAGAATGACAATCTCCTGCCAGCCCTAGGCTCCAATATTCCAAATTCCAGACCCAACATAATGGCGTAAACATAAATAAAGATAACTGGGGAGAGAGCCAAAGTCGCGCCCACCCTCAACATGTTACCGCCTGGTCTTTTTATCTCGGTCGTCGGGAGTAAATCCGCCAAGTGGTCATCGCGCCTTCATCCTTTGGATCGTTCCCCTCCGTAACACATCCCATACCCTTGGCCAACAGCGAGTGTATCTCTCTGTCTGCCTCCGACACTTAGGTCTTGTTTCGGGAAGAAGGGGATTGGATAATGAGTTAAGATGGCATCCGCAGTGATCAATACCAAGCAAGCTATGACTCGGTTGAGGCCAATGAGAAAATATGGGATGACCACTTCGATCGGGGAAGGAGGGAGACGGCGTGCCAAAAAAATAGGGAAAACGAGCAAGAATGGAAGGAAGAAGAAGAAGAAAAGGAGGAGGAAGAAGGAGATACCTGCGGAAGCGAGGAGCTCGGGGTCGCGTGGTCTATCGGGGAGTTTTCACATATGGAGTGAATTCCTCCGAAAACCGTGGGGGAGGGGTAAGAATTCAGAGGGTTTTTAGGTTAATGGGAAAGCCTTCAGATTTGATAAGAAAGCCAATTCCACTCCAATATCTGTGTGTCGAACGCCATAATTGCTTTAATAATACCCAAATCAATTCTGGAAAGTCAATACCTGCGCCCTGAACAAACTCTACAACAACAACAACACTCAAGCATAACTGGTGCCCTATCTTTAGTCATAATCTCAATAATGTCCAAGTATATCATGTCTTTCCTTATAGTTTCATTCTAAGTCTTTATTGGTCTACCCCTTCCCCATTTAACGTGCCTAGTGACTAAATGCTCACAATGCCTAATTGGTGCCTCTAATGGTCTCCTTTGTACGTGTCCAAACTATCTTAGTCGAGATTCTCGTATCTTCTGTGGAGTTGGTGTCACTTTTGTCTTATCCTTGATGCATCCACTCCTAATTTTATCCAGCCTTGTATGTTCACATATCCACCTAATCATTCTCATATTCACAACTCCCATTTTTTGCTCGTATACACAATTCACTAACCAACACTCAGAACCATAGAGCATCGCTAATCTAATTGTAGCACTGTAAAACTTGCCTTTAAGTTTTAATGGTACTTTACGATCACATAAGATCCCTGATGCGCCTCTCCACTTCAACCAACCTGCTTGGATTCTATGTATCACATCTTTATCAACACTTCCATCTTTTTGAACTATCGATCCAAAATATTTAAAGCACTTACTGCAACTTAATAACAAAGTCATTTGTCCTTCTTACACTGCACGCCATCTTTGCCCTGCTCAACCTAAAACCCCTCTTGTACATGTATGTTAACAACGTAATATACTTAGAGTGGAGATCTTGGTAATTTAAAAAGTAGAGTGGGTGCTCCTGCAATTCTACAAACTCACAGGATAGTTTTTCCTAATCCATAAGATATATAAAGCAAAGTCATTCTCTTTTGTTCTTATTCTTGAACCGTGCTACCCAATTTTGCGCAATGTTTCTTAAATCTAGCTTGCATTGTACATTTGATTAATATCAGGTGCACAGGCTTGATAGAGATTGTAGTGGTCTTTTGGTACTCGGAAGAACCCAAGTTAGCACTTCTATTTTGCACTCAATCTTCCGTGAAAAGACTTGTAGAGTTTTGAGGGATGTAAGCGATATCATATTTCTCTGCAACATTTCCAAAAAAAATGCAAGTACTCAAATTTTCTTCATTTTCTATGGACTAAAAAGTTTATGCCTGTCTTTTTTTTGTATGATATTTTTTCCCAAGAGTTTCAAGAATGTCCCTCGAGTGTTGCAAAGGAAGTATTGGGCAATTGTTATTGGAACCCCCAAAAAATCTGCAGGACTGCTATCTGCTCCAGTAGGAAAGGTTGGTTTATTTCACAAATTTACTTCATTCAGTTATGTTAGGTTTCCCCATAACTGATTCCCTAGTAGTAGTGGATGCGTGATTACCACCGTTACTTAACCTCATTTTCTTTTGTTGAGATTATATGGGAAGCAAAATCAATTTCTTTAAAGTTATTTATCTGTAGTCCATTACATAGTTTATTTATAGAATGTTGCTGTCTTCTTGGATGGGAAGTTTTTTGCCTAATAAAAGTTTAGGTGACATCTTTTGTTCACATTCTTCATTGCTGTTTTGCTATACTTGCATGAAGCATGTCATGACTTTAATTTGTAAGAATGTAGAAGTTTACTGCTCGTATTTTGTTTAAATATGATGTTTCTTCTTATTGGGATTATAAGTAAACTCTGAAATTATAGATTTATTTTTCCAAAAAAAATTGTGTATATATGAGTAAATATGATGTTTTGACGTAAATTTTACGATTGGCTGACAACCTAACATAAACTCTCAACTATCGGCATTACATAGATGATTCTGTTACGGATTCACGTTGGGGGCGTATGTACAAGCACCGCGAGTCTCGAGTGGCGTCCGCCTAATTTATCTTAATATTTTGTATTTGAAAGTTTATGTTTTTAGTAATTTCAATCCTCACTTTTTGTTAAGCCTTGTGAGGAGTCGTTTTGGATACTTGGCTGAATTTTTATCTCTCACTTCAACTTTAATTGGGAGGGTCCGGTTATGTGGAGGTAACAAGGAAATTATTAGAAAAATCTCTCTCTCTCTCGAGTTCTCTCTTTTCTCTCTTGCGGAACGCCCGACCGAACCCTAGCCGACAACCGCGCTGCACGCCTGCTCCGCCACAGCAACCATAGATCCCAGGAGATCCAAGCCGGTCTCCTCCTCCTCCTTCCTTGAGGATTTCCCTCCTCTTTCCCGGGTCACGTGCTCTCAATCTCGGGCTCACAACAGACTCGTAGGAATATCAGCCCATTGGTATATGGAAATCTAGTTATAAGCATATCAATCCACCTTAAGAAAATTTACTCTTCCCTAAATTCATCTTTCTTGTTTCTTGTTAAATGAATCTGTACAAAAGCCCACCGTAAGGGCCAAATAGAGCCCATTATCCTCCTCAAGCTTTAGTCCCACGCCTTAGAATGAAAGTATTGTGTATTTTTCTCATCCTATAAATATACATTTCTTGTATCTAATTACACATGAAGTGAGAAATTAATAAAAGAAAATATTTTTTTCCTTGCTTCCGCGCTTCTTCTTTTTTCAAGCTTTGGAGGGTCGGCGGGTCCCCCCCCCCGCCCTCCTTTCTCCTGGTACCTGCCTAGCTGCTTTTAGTGTTCGATCACTGCCTACTTGGGACCTACATTCGCGTCTCTGCTCTAATTCTTGCCGTGATTTGCCGCTTGTCTCTCACCACAGCACCTGCTCATAGGATTGTCTGTCTCCAGCTTGCCTGTCAAGCTGCTCGCGATTAGCCGCATTCTCCAGCGCACGCACCCACACACACATATATATATATATGAGACTAAATGAAAATTGATATTAAGTTAATACGATGAAAGTTTCAGGTGGCTCTTAAAGATGGGAAGTCGGAACGAATCACTGTTATAACAGAGGAGAAACCTACAACCTCCCATCGGGCTGTGACGGAGTATAAAGTGATCAAAACATCCAATGGTCAGTAGCTCTCCCAAACAAGTTGATTTTTAGTCTCGACAATTGCATGTTAGCCATTGCTAGATTTGATGACCTTTTTGTTTTTTAAAAAATTTAACTATGTAAACTGCAAAATGGGTCTTTTGTAATTTCAAAGATAGGGGAGAGGTACATGCAATTATGAGAAAGGTCCTTGGAGAGATCCCAATAATTCATCCTTGGGGTACCATGCGCATGGCCGCTAATATCTCTAATAATTTTTTTTATTATTGTAAGTAAGTAATATATGTATTTATATTATAAAAAGAAATACTTTTTAGACCCTTTGATCCTAAAAATCCATCAAATTTATTTTGACCGTCGGTTTTCAATCAGAGATGAAGAGAAAAAAAGAGGAAGAGAGGGGGAGGAGAGAGAGGTAGGGCGCCGTATCAATAGAGATAGAGAGAGAAAGAAAGAGGGAGAGAGGGGGGCCACATCATTTAATCTTTAATATATAGGGTTAATTACCGGGGCCTCCCCTGTGAGTTTGCATAATTAAAGGTACCTCCCCTCTATGTTTTAATATTACAAAGACCTCTTAAAATATATTATATTTCTATTTTATCCTTTGTAATGACATGAAAGTGTAGGGGGTCCCCGTCGAATAGGACAAAGAAGATCAAAGTAGATCGAGCAAGCCTGCGACTGAAGAAGACATGCGTCATTGTCATAAAGTGTACGTCTCGTCGAAATAGGGCGAAACGGGATTGGAAAATGTGAAATGGCGGAAATGTGACTTTCAGAGCTGATTTAGAGTAGGGTATACAAGATATTTTAAATAAACTGGGTGAAAATTTTGAACGAAATGATGAGATTGTAAACAAGACAATCTTGAAGGGGATGTTTTTGTAATATTAAAACATAGAGGGGAGGTACTTGTAATTCTGCAAACTTAGAGGGGAGGTCCCGATAATTATCCCTTAATATATCTTATTATATAAAGCAATATAGGTATTTGGAGGCACACCATCAAACAAGAGCCATTGGATCATGAGAGAGAGCATGAGATGAGAGGAGAGAGTTGGGAGAGAGAGAAAGAGAGAGGGGAGGAGAGAGAGAGAGGAAGAGAGAAAGGGAAAGAGATGGCTGAAGGGAGAGGAGAAAGGGGGTGGAGAGAGAGGGAGAGAGAGGGAGAGAAAGAAGAGGGAGAGATTTTGCGTGAAATTAATGTTTTTACGACAAAACGTAATTTTTTTTATAAAATAAAAATTGTAATATTGATTTATATTTTTTTACGGTCATTTTGAGTGCTCATATGTATATATTGCGGGCACTGCCCGTCTTGATGTGGGCGCATCCCGCTTTGATGCGGGTTGCGCCCGCAACGATGCATCGAGCACGGGAGAAGCCCGTTGGGAGGCGGGCGAAGCCCGTCGTGGCCGTTCGATCAAATAATGACCATCCATTTTTATTTCCATAGGGCTCCTACACCTGGGATAATATGCTTAAACCTATAATTTTATTAGGGCTACTACCCTGCAACTTTATCATTTAGATTTTGAAAAAAATTATCCGAAGTGGGACAAGCTAGCTAGAGGGACCGGCTCTATATATGATCCCCTGCACGACCCAGCTCTAAATATGAACGGCCCAGTCTAGCCATGCTCACACTGCTTGGCCCGCCCGCTGAAATGGAATTCAAACAAAGCTTCCTAAATATGCATTTTAAACCCAAAGAATCTTCTTCAACCCACAATGTGGGACTAAAGGAGGCTGATGAATATCCACAGGAGAATAGTGCCGTGAAAGTGATAATTAATTAGTTAAAAACTAATTAAAATAACTATTGATTAAAATTAATAAACATAGTTTTTAATTATTTAAAAGCAGGCGGGTGAACAGTGGCCTGAGCCACTCTTCATCCGCCTGCTATGAAATAATGTTTTTGTTTTTATTTTTAAATTAATCATATTATTTTTTTTAAAAAAAATAAATGGTCTCATTACTTTTTTAAAAATTGTATTTATAAGAACCGTCCGGGACGGGGCGGAGCCCGTCGTGAGCAGGCGGAACCGTCACGCGGGGCACGGGAGGACCCCATGCACTGTCACTCATATCAATAATAAGAAAATATAGAGGGAGAGAGGGCGGCGAAAGATTTGGGGGAGAGTAGAGAGAGAAAGAGAGGAAAGATCTTGATTGCCTACAAGTAGAGAGAGAGAGAGAGGCGCGTGCGTGAAAACATGTTTATTAGCACTTAGTTTTTTCTATGGTCCTATTTCAGCATCATGTCCCCCGAAATTATCAGGGGCGAATTCAGAGAGGGGCTCGAGGGACACTGACCCCCCAATTATTTTTCAAAATTGTTAGTATATTTGGATTCCTCTCGTCGAGGCAATGAATTTTGACTACTTATACGTCAAAAATGGTGGACAGATGAAAGAGAAACAGCTCTGATAAGATGAAAATGTTTAAAAAAAAAATTTGAAGGAAGTTGATTTCTGGCCTCGTATGTTAAAATTTTTAGAACTCAGCGACGCATTCAAATAAAATTTTTGCGCATCCCCATTATCTTTTTTTTTGGGATCCTTCACTGCAAATTATTATTTTTAATATAGTATAAAAACTGGGTTATATTCTTATATTAGATCATGGAGATCATAATTGAAGGACTCACTTGATTCTATCATCCTTTTTAATATTGCATAAATTTAGTTGAGAGTGAGCTCAATAGAAGAGTTTTCCTCTTAATTTTCAAACTCAATTACCTCTGTAACTCTTTGCTGTGCTCTCTCAGGCTATACATGGCTTGAGCTGTGTCCTCTAACTGGTAGGAAGCACCAGGTGCGCTCAAACTGAAACGCTACTTTTCTTTTTACACTTCTTCTCCATATAAATCCATTGGTTCCAGTTTTAATTCTTCTTCCTCGATCAATTTTCCCGGGCTCGAACAAATCAAGCTGCGAGTCCACTGCGCCGAAGTCCTGAGAACGCCGATAGTCGGAGATTACAAGTACGGCGGGCATGCGCACAGGAAATGGGCGCCAATGGCAACCGATAACTCGGTGAATCTCCCAAAAGAAGAACTTCCTTTTGGACTAGAGTTCGAAGGTGGAAGCATATCTGAAAAGCAGCCGCGCCTGCATCTTCACTGCAGGCAGATGGTCCTACCTAATATTGCGGGAGCGGTCGAGCGTCTGGAGTCAGCATCGAATTGTGACCTCGCCGGACTCGATGAGCTCGATTTGGTGGCTTCGCTGCCGCCATACATGCAGCTGAGTTGGGACGTCCTCGGCTTTTAGAGAGGTGTTTGGGTTTATGCCATTCTTTCCAGTTTTGATGTTTTATTTGGTAAAATTGTTAAAAGGTTTTATTATGAAGGCCTGCCCAAAAGGCCCGATCGGGCCGGCCCAGACCGGGCCTGATCGGGCCCGGGCTTTTGCAAACCGGGCCGAGCCCGGGCCCTTTCTTTATCGGGCTCGGGCCGGGGCCGGGCTTTGACCCCGGGAAGGGGCCCGAGCCGGCCCCCCGGGCCAGGCCGGGCCGGGCCGGGCCGGGCCCAGGCCGGGCCCTCTTAAGAAAAAAATTACTTAAAAAAATTAAAAAAATTAAAAAAATGAAATAAAAATTAGAATAAAAAATTTTATTAATATTGAAATTTTAAAAAACAAAATTACACTTTAAAAAAAAAATAGAAAAAAAAAGAAATTTATTATTTTAAATGATAATAAAAAAAATTACATTTTTATAAATTCAGATTGTCCATCTCCTCTTCAATTTCCTCGGAGCTCTCCTCCAACGCTGAAATGTGTTGCTTCCTATTCGTAGCATCCAAATAATCCTTGTAGCAGATGCATAGTTCGAGTGATTCTTCATTTAGTCGGCTCCTCCGCGTGTTCAAAATCCTGCCACTAAGAGAAAAAGCGGACTCCGAAGCTACTGTACTAGCTTGAATTGTTAGTAAATCACGGGCCATATAGGCCAAAATAGGATAGGTATTAGCTTTACTTTTCCACCATTTTAAGATATCGAAGTTTTCGATCTCTTCCGTAGTCATAAAATCACGAAATTGTGTTTTCGTATACAGTCCTAATTCGTTTAAACTACTCGATGTGCGTGCTTTTTTTCTGGAAGCTAATTCTAAAATTTTATTTGTAAAAGAATCTTTTGTCCTAGGTTGTGTTATTTCTTCTCGTGGTCGTGAGCCATATAAGTTGTCGTAATAATTAAAACATTCGGTAAAAATAGAATTAAATTTAGTAGTACTAACGTCGTCAACGTCATCGAAACTTATATTTATGTCTAAGTTAACGTTAATTTCATCTATTAAATTTTCTACGCCGTCTACAGCGAATAACGGGTTTAAAGCGGCGGCGCATGAAAATGCAGGAGGCATTTCTCTATAATATTTTAAAAATTTTTCTTCTATTACTTCAATTAAAGGAAGCCATCCGGAGTGTTGCTTAAAATAGTTAAGTTTTTGTGCGATATTTACAAAATTTTCAATTACTAACGAGCTAGTGGGATAATAAACACCAGATAAAAAAACAGTCGCCCTATAAAAACATTTTAATAAATCCATGTAATGAAATAGTACGTCCCAATCATTATCAGTTAAATTATGATTATTTGTCATAGTGTAATATTCCATAAGAAGTGTTTTTTGTTGAAACGCTCTTTTTAACATTTTATATGTGGAGTTCCATCTTACAGGCATATCAAATTGAGGTTTCAAATATTTGTGACCTTGTGCGATCACAAATTTTCGAAAATCT
The DNA here is from genome assembly GCA_039583875.1 of Platanthera guangdongensis. Classification (NCBI taxonomy): domain Eukaryota; kingdom Viridiplantae; phylum Streptophyta; class Magnoliopsida; order Asparagales; family Orchidaceae; genus Platanthera; species Platanthera guangdongensis. Next base: position 24,830,131 of record CM077166.1, on the reverse strand, counting down.
TGACTTCGCTGTTTGGTACAATAAATAAATCTAAGCATAGTACGAATTTTCTCAACATATGGTTCCATAGCTTCTAAACTATCCTGTACCACTAAGTTTAAAACGTGACACACACATCGAGTGTGAAAAAACGCACCGTTGAGCATTGGTTTTAATTCACGTTTTAACCACTCTACTGCGGTGTTGTTATTACTAGCGTTATCAAAAGAAATACTCATTATTTTATCCTTTATTTTAAATTCACGCAAACATTTAATAATTACTGAATATATAGCCTTACCCGTGTGCGGAAATTCAAAACCTTCAAAACATATTACGCGCTTATTTAAATCTCATGAAACGGGATCGATCCAATGAGCCGTTATACAAATATAAGATAACCCTACCCTAACGCTACTACTCCAAACGTCGCTCGTTAAACTCACACGTCACTCGAAAGTTTCAAAAAATTTTATTAAATCTTGTTTTGCGTCAAAATATAATTTAAGTGCGTCGCGTCTAATAGTGGATCTACTTACCTGTTGATATTTGGGCTGAAGCCCTTCGTGTATATACTCCGTCGTCTCATCGTTGTCGTAGTGACTGAATGGCAACCCACGTCTGATGACGTTTTTCACCTGTAGGTCTCGCTGTCTTGCTTGATCGTACGTCCAAATTTGTCCTGATGCTGATATTTGTCCCTGACTGGACTCGGGAGCTTGCTTTGCAAAACAGGACTTAGCGTGTCTCGCTAGTGTTGAGTTGCCGGTAAGAGTTAGCAACTTTGAGCACAACTTGCACCGCGCCTTGAATTCGTCGCCGACTTTAACCTTGTCGAAATGCTCCCAGACGGGCGCCCTCCGATTATGCTCCACCACTTCGGCCGTGCTTTGAGTCGACGACGCCGGCGTTGAGGACGAGGATGCCATGCAGCGAGAGAGAGTAAGAGAGTAAGAGAGGGAGAGAATAAGTGAGAGAGAGAGTGGAAGAGAGAGAGAGTGAGTGAGTGGAAGAGAGAGAGAGAGAGAGAGAGAGAGAGAGAGAGGAAGAGAGAGAGGGGGGGATCGGGTAGGAGGGGGGGGATTTTATAAAAAAAAAAAATTTATTTTTTTTAATAAAAAATGGCCTAGGGCCTAGGCTTTTGCCTTTTGCCTAGGCCCTAGGCCAAAAAACTGCAGCCAGCAGGGCTGCTGCAGCCCTGCTGGCTGCAGTTCCAACGGCTCTAAGAGCCGTTGGATTTCCAACGGCTCTTAGAGCCGTTGGCAGCAGGACCGGGCCGGCGTGCGGGCCCGGTCCGGGCTTCGCCTGGGCCCGGGTCCGGGCCCAGGCCGGCCCGATTTTCGGGCTTTGCCCGGCCCGGCCCGGGCCGGGCATCGGGCCGGGCTAGCCCCCAAAACCAGGGCCCTGTAAGGGCCCTGAGCCCGGTCTCGGCCCGGGCCGGGCTTTTTCCGGGCCGGGCCGAAAAAGGCTTTCGCCGGGCCGGGCTCGGGCCGGCCCACTGGGCCCGGGCCTTTTGTGCAGGCCTAATTATGATAATATATTTTATATTATGATAAATATTGATATTTTTGTGTTTTTGATTTTATTATTTGCACAGAATAAATGGAATTATCATTTCTTTCACTAAAGAGCAAACCCCCTCCTTGTACTGATCTACCGCAAATCCACTCTACTCTTCAATTGAAAACTATTATCATGTATATTCTTCTGCCTAAACCAACGGTCTGATTTGTAGCTAAATTATGTGATTTAATTCTCTTTTGACTTGGGATTTGGGGGAGAGTAAAGTGCATGGTAAAGTGAGGGCATTCAACAGCTTGTGTGCATACTCGCACACATCTCAAAGCAAATGCATCTCAGCTTGCTTTGAGATGCGTGTTAGCATCTAACGCGGACCGTTGAATGTCTGCATTTTATCGGAAAGCACAGCGAGTGCGCTTTACCTCTCCCGGATCCAATTTGAATTTGAACCAGAATATTAATTTTTGGGGCCTCATTTTCCTGTCCCGAGTCTCTCGCAATCTGCGGCCTGTAATATCCAGCCACGTAAGACAGCTCCCCGGGCCCAAAACGTGCTTGTCACTTTTTAACATAAAATCCATGTGAAGCGATTGGATTTGATTTATTTTAAAATTTTTAAAATTTAAATCAAGAATAATATAGTCGAATTTTCCAAAGGAGACGGCTCCTAAGTCCTACCTTCATTTAAATCAATTTTTAAAAATATAAATATTGTTAAAATTTGGGATGATGATTTCTCGGTACGCGCGGAGAGACTCATGCACGACTGCTAGTTAACTTCTGGATCATTTGTATTGTCTAAGGCTATATTTGGTTCAGCGGTGATGGGTGCATCCGGTGGATCAAAATGCTATTTTGGAACCGGAGGGGGAGAGGTGAAGGTCGAAATGGAGCGAATTGGGACTGTTTCCTCCTTGATGTGGGTGCAAACGGAGCAAACGCCGCCAACAGCCGTTTGTTTACCCGCCGTCCGGCGGCATTTGCTCCAAATGGAGGTGGCGAAACGCCGAACCAAACGTCGCCTAAGATGATTTATGCAGATTTTTGATCGGTTTAATGTCCAAATTGCATTCATAAACTCAACCAGATGTCCAAATGGCATGCTTTTTTATTTTCTTTTTCAAATATTTTAAAATTTTGAATTAAAAATATTTGACAAACTATAAATTGGAAAGTCCAAGTGGCTCCATCGTGAAAATAATTTTTGGTTAAGGGTAGCGTTTTCTGAGGAAGGAACGCGAGTAGTCTTCTCGGCGTTGGATCAACTCTGCTCGCCGTCTGATCAAAGTGTTTACTCGCCTTTTTTTAAATTTTTTTCTCGCTATTATTGTTGATGGTTAGATCTGTCATCCAACGGCGAGCAGGCTACTCACTCCCAAAGCTAGGAAATTTACCCGTACGGAAAAAGTTTTCTGATGGTGAAGCATTGTCAGGCCCCTTTCACCTGAAAACTTTTTTCGTACGGATAGCGTTCCTAGCTTTGGGAGCGAGTAGCCTGCTCGCCGTTGGGTGACAGATCTAACCATCAGCAATAAAGGCGAGAAAAAAATTTAAAAAAAGGCGCGTAAACACTTTGATCGGATGGCAAGCAGAATTGATCCAACGGCGAGATGACTACTCGCGTTCCTTCCTCAGGAAATGCTACCCTTAACCAAAAATTATTTCTTTCACCTTGTCTAAAAAAGCGAACCTAGTTTTTTTTAGATCCGTTGGATGTCATTTTGGCTATGAAATGACATGAGAGATGTGGGCGACATTTCAGATGTTCTTTCATAGTGTAAAATGACATACAAGAAATACCGGACGCGGGTCCGGAGCACGCGGAATTTTTCTGTCCGGATTTCCGGATGGAACCGGAACCAATGGAAAGGCGTGAATGCATTGATCCTGCGCAAAAATGTATGTTACACTCCCAAAATGTGTGAACCCCACATGCATTTTAATGGAGATCTGCAGCTCCCAAATTTAGATTTGGAACCGGGCTCCGACCCAATAATTTGCCCCGGAGCCCAGACTCAATTAAAAAAAAGCAGGAAAAGTATGGGCCTCCAAGTATGCCTTACAAGTTACAGCGGGCGTGAGGGCATATTTGTATTCTAGTTTTTATATTTGCCTTCCCAATAATATACATGAGTAAATAAATTATAAATTTTGATACTTTTATAGCTTTCTCAAGTAAAGATGTTCGAACATTAGCGGGTTTCGCCAGCATTAGAGCATGATGCGCCCGCATTCAAGTAGATTGCGCTCGCATATGCGCTATTATTTTTATTCAAAACATATACATATTAGTTGAGTATTTAAAATGATCATAAAAAAAATATAAAACAATATTTCTTTTTTTATTTTTGTAAAAAAATGTAAATTTTTACCTAAAGATCTATTTCCCTCTTCTCTCCCTCTCCCTCATATCTCTATAGATAGGAGATAGAAGGTCTATAAAAATTCTCTCTTTTCTCTCTCTCTCTCTCCTCCTTGAATGGTAGAGATCAAAATTTTGTCATATGTTGGATGATTAGGATTAATTCAACAACTTCAAACTAGTTCTTTAATGTAGTTATATATATATATACTATATATAAAGATTTATCATTGGTCGTTGTGATTGCGCGGTGCAACACGGAAGATGTTCAAATCAATCTTGACCGTCCGTTATCTATTATGCTGGGAGAAAACACAATTGGGTGAGCCTGGGAGGGCAGGCCGGATAAACAAGTCATAATTACTTCCCAACTTGGCATTGTGTCAGATTTCAACAATGTTTCACTTATTTTTTATTTGAACTCTATTCAATAAATCATAATTTAATACACAAATCATAACTGAACTCATAACTAATTACAATTAAAATCAATGTGTGGCGTTAACTAATCACAATTATTCATTATTTATTTCTTAATTACTTTAATTAAAATAACAATATAGTTATTTCTAAAAAAATTGCACAAAAATTTTGAAATACTAAAACAATAAAATAAACCAAAAAAAATTACAGGAGACCGCCGCTGTGGGGCGGGTACTGTCACGTGGGCACGGGGGGGCCCATGTACTGTCATTCGTGTGTATATCTATACTATATTAAAAAGAAATATCATGCTCTGCTAATATTGTGAGTTTAAAAATGTATCAAATAATATTGGTCACTGAATCTGGATTGATAAACGCCGTCCGTCGGATCTGATACGGAAACCTATAAAAAAACCAATTTCCTAACCTAAACTCGATGAAACCCCGTGAACGTCCGCACGCATTCCTCCGTCCAGCTCATGGAGGCCCTTCTTCATCCCGACTCCACAGTGCGATTCGTTTACCTCCAACTCTGCAGTGACACGCTCCTTTGTTCAATTTTTCATCCTTCTCCATGCAGTTTGGCCAGAGATGATCTCTGCCTTCTACTATCTCTTCACTTCTCGGTCGATCCCTCTTCAACTTCTTCGCCCAAGCAACTCCCTCCCCCTCATCATTTGCTCTAGCTGGCTTCTTCCCCCCTCTAAATTCCCCTTCACGACACATACCTCCGCCTCCGAAGCTCCCCATTTCAGTTGCAGGCAAAGTGAATGTCCTAACTTTAGGTATACTTTTTTTTTTCCATCATTTAAATTTATTTTTTTTCCCTTCTTTTATTCCAAGCAAAGGCCCAACTGCCTCCAATAAATTTTCTTCCCTTTCAGATTTATGTCAAGCACATAATTATGCAAATCACCTTTGTTTAATTCAGATAGTTTGTTTTGGTTTAATTTTCAACTTCTTCTTATACAATCTAAGGGTGTTTAGTTTCTCATAGATTTGATTCCAGCAGAAAGATGCCTATAAGGTAATGTCTATAAGGAACACTGATTTGTTTGTTTTCATTGTCTGACAAGTATATGAGGTAATGTCTATAAGGAAAATTGACCTTTGAGATAACTTTTTTTTTTCATTTCTCTATTATATCTTGTAAATTTTACTCTTTAAGTTTTTCAATTTTTTAATATTAGTACATGAAGCATGTTAATCTATTTATGAAAGTATGCATGCTCTTGCCTCCATACGAATACATCTATTTTCTTATTAATACCGGAGAGTCATTTTTTAAAAATCATTGTTCTCAAATTGAACAGTAATTTACTTTTTTAAAATTGTCATTTCAAATTAAACTGTCTCAATCTTCTTCACATTTCCAATCGAATCTCACTCCGATTTAGAATCAATTAGGCATTTCTCAATCCAGTTATACAGTTGGCATGCTGTAGTTGTAGGAATTCAGCTGAGACGTTGATGGCGAATGATTTTATTTGCTGTGTTGACATTCATCGGTTGTTGGTCTCCTCAGGTGAAACTGCACAACTGCAAGTTTTTTTAGGGTAATTCAGTATGTAATTTTTTTTGTAGTTTTTTTCAGCCTAAAAAAACTGATGTGCTGGTGATCGCCCAAACTCCAACAATCATTGTCCACTCCTCCAACATTACTCCGCCGAGCTATCTACCCCCGTGATCTACCTCTTTCTCTCACTTTCTCAATCTTCACAATCATCGAGTATTTAATAGTTTTTTTTACTGTTTTTATGTTTATTCAGAATTGTTAAATTTACTGTTTAATTCGGAAAATTACCTAAGTTCTTTCAAAATTGTATGCTGCCCTGGCACCAATATCGCCGCCTCGCACTAATATCGCCGCCTTCGCACCAATGTCGCGTCCCTCGCACCAATGTCGCCGCCCATGATCAATGTCGATGCACACGACCAATGTCATCGCCCACGAGAAATGTCGCTGCCCCTAACGAATGTCGCAACTCCTGACGAATGTCGCCGCCCCAACGAATCTCGCCGCCCCTGACTCGCCGCCCACGAACAATGTTGCAACCCACAAACAATGTCGCCGCCCTCGACCAATGTCGTCATCCCCGCCGATTGTCGCGGCTTTCGCCAATGTCGCCGCCCCGTCATTGCACTCATGTAGGGCCGGAGGCCCGTGCCCGTCACTCGTGCGCGGACGCGCGGGCGCGCAGTATGCATGCATGCATCTAAATGCACGCATGCATCTATGCATGCCTGCATCCATGCCTGCATCCATGCATGCATCTATCCATGCCTGCATCCATGCATGCATCTATGCATGCCTGCATCCATGCATGCATCCATGCATGCCTGCATGCCATCCATGCATGCATCCATGCATGCATCCATGCATCCATCCATGCATGCATCCATGCATGCATTTGTTGGAAACGTGAATGGTCTCCTGCTCACAAAACCCTTTCACCAATCAACCCCACTTGAAACAAGCACACCACAAAAGTAGTCGGCGGGACCAACTTGGCGAGACCGCCAAGTCGCGCGGCCAGTTCCCGGCGAGATCCTCCAGGCGACCTGCACCCACTACTCGCAGACGGCAGCTAGGCGAGCGGGTACGGCGAGGCAACCCGGCGAGACAACCCACTCGCGGCTAGTAGGGCTGTGCATAAATACCCGAAAACCGAAGAACCGAACCGAACCGAACCGAACCGGTGCCATTTGGGTCGGTTCTATCGGTTACCGGTTCGGTTCCGGTTCTTAAATTTCCAAGAACCGGGGTTACAACTCGGTTCTCGGTTCTGGTGTCGGTTCTACCCGGATCCGACCCGACCCACACTCATCCCATAATAAAATATTAAAATTTAAGAACAAATTTAATAAGTGTTCTGAATTAGTGAATCTCATCCGCGTGTGACGTGTCTGAATCTCATCCGGTTATCACTCATCGTCGATCACTTCCGCGGTTTAGGGTTTAGGTTCGGCCCCTTCCAGTCTCCACTCATCCGGCAAATTTTAGGTCTTCCGCGTCTCCACTCTCCGCCTTCCCGTCGCGGCGTTCGCCCGACCCCTGCGGCAGGTTGCTCCCGTCGGCCGACCCTTCAGCGTCGTCGATCACTCGATCGGACTGTTGGACGGTTTCTCCGCCTCGGATCTTCCTCCTGTTGTCCACATCGGTGCATCCACCGATTCTGCACCTGTGGGAGGTGGCTCCGCCAGGCGCCAACCACCTGTTTCTATCAGACCCCGGAGTCCTCTCCTGTCCCAGCCGATCTTTGCCGATCTACAACGGGAAGCTGCAGGATCCTCTGATTACAGTCCGGTCCGACCCCTCCAATAAGCAGTCGGATCCTCTGATTCTATCATTCTAGTCTTCTAGAACTGCAAGGTCAGTAAGTAGTTAATTTTCAAGACCAATATTAGCAATCGCATTTTAATAATTTCCACCGATTCTGCAGCTTAGTCGAATAAAGTAGCTCTTAATCGCCACTTCTAGTAGCTATAGTAATTATTTGATTTAGTTAAGTTTGTCCATTTTTTTAGCAATGGGGTTGGTGTTGGTCATTAGAGGAAATTATAATTTTTGTGTGTACATATATGTAAGGTTTAACCCAGGAAGTTAAGCTGTAGTTTTTTCTCAGTTGAGTGTTTTGCTTCATTCCTTTCTCATCCACATATATTTGCTTGTTTGTACTTATGGCATGGCCTTAGAGCTCTGATTTAGATCTCGATATCCACACGGACCACACACTAACTTGATATCCACAGCAGCCTTATGCATTGTCGTTAACTGCTCTCTGTCAGCTTCCACATTGCTAAAAGCGAGTCTTTGAAATCCCGCGGGTGAGGAATTGACTTTAACATTTTCATTTTGGCTCCGTTTGGCACTGTGGTCCTCTTCTAGAACTGCAAGGGTGTTTTTAGTTTCTATCAAGTTAATTTTCATAATGATGCTGTGTTGAGTAATGAGTATTTCCCACAATAATTTTGAATGTGTTGAAAAATCTCTATGCCCGTAATAATGTTAAGTTGTTAACTGATTTCAATTTTAATTTTGTAGTGTTTCAATTTATCATGTCGAGTTTTGGGGAAACAAGTGAAATCAGGCCTATAGATCAGGAAAATCTTGTTAATGTCGAGCCTATCATAGTATCAACTGAATCAACTGATATTATTACTACAGAAGGGGCCGAGCCTACTATAATATCAACTGATCGTAAGCCTAAGTCTAATGTATGGAGTCATTTCACAAAGATTGCAAAGATAGGTGAAGAAAAATCCGATAAAGCAAAGTGCAATTATTGTAAGAAGGACTATGGTTGCTCTAGCTACAATGGGACTAGTAACATGTGGAAACACTTAAAAACATGTAGCAAGTATTCTCAAAATGAAAAAAAACAAAAGACTTTGCTAGCTTTTGAGAAGAATAGTGGGATTGAAAATAATTCTCTTACTGGGTGGATCTTTGATCAAGAGAAATGCCGGGAAAATCTTGCCAAATGGATTATCATAGATGAGTTGCCATTTAGGTTGATTGAATCACATGGTTTCTTGCATTTTATAAAATTTTTGCAGCCTCGGTTTAAACTGTTTTCGCGCACCACTCTCACACGAGATTGCATGTTACTTTATAATAAGGAGAAGACAAAGCTAAAAAAAGAACTTGTCAATTTGAGAGGAGCTATTAGTTTAACCACCGATTGTTGGACATCATTACAAAATCTTTCATATTTATGTCTAACTGCTCATTACATTGACAATGATTGGAAGCTTCAGAAACGAATTCTTAACTTTTGCGTAATCACAAGCCATAAAGGAAAGTCACTTGCAAAGATTATAGAGGCTTGCATTTTAGATTGGGAAATTGATAGAGTTTGTACTCTTACAGTTGATAATGTCAGTTCTAATGTAGTTGCTATTGATCACTTGAAAAAAAAATTAAGTGAAAAGGGACTATTACCAATGAATGGCGAATTTTTCATTTAAGATGTGCATGTCATGTCTTAAATTTGATCGTAAAAGATGGTCTACATGAGAAGAATGACACTGTGATCAGAATTCGGGATGCCGTGAAGTACATTAGAAGTTCACCAATGCGGTCTCATCAATTCAAAGTTTGTGCTGAGAAAGAAAAAATAGAATATAAAGGTTCTGTTTGTCTGGATGTTTCGACACGATGGAACTCTACATACTTAATGCTACAAGTAGCACTTAAGTTTCGAAAAGTTTTTGATAGATATGAGGATGAGATATTAGAGTATGCGACAGATTTGGATAATGGGCCACCAACAAAAGAAGATTGGGAAAACGCACAGTTGCTAGTAATTTTTTTGGAAAAGATTTTCTTTATTTTATTTTATCTTTGAACTTCTACAATTTCACTGATTATGACTGCATCACTTCAATTAATATTGACTAATGACTATGATGTTATTTGAATTTTAACAATTGTCATCTGTTTATTTTTATATTAAACCCTAAAGATCTGACTATTTGTTAATATTTAGGAACCAAAACTAGAACCGGAACCGAACCGGAACCGAACCGGAACCGAGAATACGGTTCTGGTTCTTGGTGAGAAATACTCGGTTCGGTTCTGGTTCCAAATATTTAGAACCGAACCCATATGGTTCGTTCTCGGTTCTGGGCAGAACCGAACCGAACCGACCCATGCACAGCCCTAGCGGCTAGACCTTCCATCGGCGAGACCGCCACACGGGAGACCGCCACCGGCGAGACCGCCACAACCAGGATGCGAGATGCCCTTCTCGCCGGCGAGATCACCAACTCGCCCGGCGGCTTAGTGCGCCTACTCGCACGGCACAATCCCCTTTTCGCCCGGCAGCGAGCTCAACAGACCGCTCGGCTACGCCTCCTAACCGCTCGGCAAAAACTTCAAAAGTTGCTACTACACAAACTCAGCGCTGCGGCGTACTCTCTCAAACAAAACCGGAAATGGGAAGGAATTTCACTATATCATCACCTTGTGAAGTTTTACATCCAAGCCTTTATATAGGCAAACATAACCACTAGAAATACGACACTTGGCATGCACATTTAATGTCATCACAATCACACACTCTCTCCTCCATAAATCACCTTACATATTTAAACACATAAAAACAAAACTTTGTTGACCCAAAGTCAACTAAAATACTTCCAGCAGCATCTATGCAGCATCCATGCATGTATGTATGCATGCATGGATGTATGTATATAGGAAGCAGTGAATACAGAATTTCCCTCTTTAGGGTAGCCATATGAAGGTTTTTTGAATTCAGGATGTTCTATATTGGATTAACAGCAAGAAACCCTGATACTAGTGCTCATTGCAGGTGCCAACCCTCAAAACATTAAATAGAATTCAGTTAAACACTAATGAAAATGTGTTCAATACCTTCATAACTGAAAGCCTAGCTTGTCAAATTTGCATCATCATTGAACTGAACGATGGTTTTTTTCATCCTATCCAGCTTCTCAGCAATGTATTCTAATTTCTGGCAGCAAATTTCGTTGGAAATCCTTGCACCGTAGTCGCATTTCTCAAATGGACGGTAATCGCAGGCACTCTTAATTTCTTCCCGCAATGTCGTCTGGATCTCCTGCAGCAGCACTAATCATTCTTAAAGGTTGTGATCTATGATACTATGGTAACTGCTACTTGTGAGATCGAATTTAAAGTTCTTTTTAGTGGGGAAAAACACATGGAAAAGGAAAGAGCTTTTTATCATTCATTCCATTGCAATTGTATCTTACAGTTATGGTATTTATAGACGAAAGAACAGATAGTTTAAAACATTATATTATTTCATTTTATCTCTTCTCATCATGGGTTCGAGTTCTGGAAGCAGTCTCTGGCAAAAATACAGTATAAGATTAGCCTATATGTCACCCTTGTGGTGGCGGGGATGCTTTGTGCACCAGGCTGCCCCTTCTTTATCTTTTTCTTTGTAGGATTTGGCTATCTTCCCTTGACAGCTCTGGTTCCGGTATGATCTAGGGTAGATGCAGGATTTGGCTATCTTCCAACCTAAATAGGGTCATGGACTCACGGGCCCCTTTGGGATCCAATTCCACCTACGGCACAGTTCCAGGAAAATACTAACAGATGGCAGCGCGTTAGGCCGAAAAACGACATTTTTTGCCCATCTAGATTGAGCGCCTCAGCCCAGTGGGCATACCAGAGCTGTCAGCCTAGTTCAAATTGGGCCATAAATCCACATAATTCTGTTTCGACAATAGAGTTTAATGAGAGAAAAATTATATTTAGCCCCCTTCCAAAAAATATTTCTCCAGTTTACATTTAGCCCATTTCGTCAAATATATTGGTTAAAACTCTTATAAATGTTAGGTGGTGTACTTACTGTGTAATAGAGTTGTCTTATGCTTATCATGGCCTCATGGGTGCTGAGAACGCCCTCCCATGTATTTATATATACCTCTATTGGCGGAATTATTGTCATTGACCGAAGTGAAAGGCTCGTTCTGAATTGGCGGAAATGGTGAGCGGAAGAAATCTTTATATATATATATATATATATATATATATATATATATATATATATATATATATAAGTGGTTATATATATTATATATTATCACTTTAAATTGTGGCAGCGTGACATTAATAACGGGACAGGATTGTGTTGCCACGTGGTGTTTTTTTATTTGCTTGTCTTGACTATATAAAGGTATGATGCCAGGTGAAAGGAATTGAGCTGAAGAAAAAAAAGGGTGACCAGCAAAAACTGCGGACTGGTTTTTGCAAAGGGCGTGAACCTGAGCGAGTTGCGGCAAACTTCCTGCCAACAGGAAAAGGAGTCGCAACAAACGGAAACTTCGAAAAGTTTTGCAGAGCTGGCGATCTTCTATTGGTGAATAGAAACATCCATGCAAAGGTGGCAGAAAGTTCTTGTGAACTTTAAGTTGCGGACTGTTTTGCGGACAGCAAACCAAAAGCTACGGAAATCTTGTTTTGCGGACAACAATTCTGGTGACATCCAAGAAATATTTTGTTGACATCCAAGAAATATTTTGTTGACGAGTTTTAGTGTGTGCGCTTGTGTAATGGAGTAGTGTTGGTTTGTAACTCGTAGTGGATTTGTAATTTGTGAAGTCAAATTTGTAACTTTTGCATCCTTTAGTTGATATAATATAAAGGTTGTTTTGCCCCTCTCAAGTTGTTGTGCCCGCTATAATCACTTTCAACAGTGGTATCAAAGACAGGTTGCGAACCTTGGTGGTAACTCAGAAGAGTTGAAGAAATCGCAGCAATGGAGATGGTAAATGCTATGCGGGGTCAAGTTCTCAAGTTGACGAAGACGTACTATGAGAACTGGAGCATCCAGATAAGAGTGCTGCTAGCATCAAAGGACCTTTGGAAGATAGTTGAGGATGATTATGAAGAGATAACTGCTGAAGCAGAGGTGGCGTTGACTAACGCGCAGAGAATGACTCTAAGGCTCTGTTTGGGACAGCTCTGGCGGATTGAAAAGCTGCTGTCCGGATAGAGCTGTTTTAATATAGATCTCTGGGGAGCAGTTTTGAAAAACTGCAGAGTGTTTGGGTGTTCTGCAGAAGTGCGCTTTGAAGAGCGATTTTTTATTTTTAGCTGTTTGGAGAAACAACTTTTGAAAGCTGTTTTTTTAAAAACTAAAATATATAAATATATAAAAATAACTGATAACATGCGTCTTTTACATAGTTCAAGAAAATAGAAAGGAAGGTTTTCCAACATCCGGCGACTGCTTTTTCCAATCCTTCCGATCAGATTCATACACAGATACACATACACAATAAAAAAAACACACACACATACACAATCAAAAACACACACACAAATACACACACACAATATACACAATCAAAAAACACACACACAATATACACACACACACACACACAATAAAAAAAACACACACAAATATATACACACATACACAATCAACACAAACATACACACATACAAAATCAAAAACACACACACATACACAGACACACGATCAAAAAACACACATTCATACACAAAAACACACACACAAACACAAATCCATATACACACACATTCATACACAAATCCACATACACACACACATTCATACACAAAACACATACACAATCACACACGCACATCCCTACAAAACCAAAAAAAATCAAACATATAAATCCAAATCCCAAAACTTCATGATTTAAGAGGAAAAATTACCGCCGATTGAAGAGGGACGAGGAAGAGAGCCGGAATCCAAACCCAGTGTTCAAGCTGGATTTCTGCTGTCCGACAGAAGAGGGCTCGATCTCTGGAGTCCTGGATCTCTGTTGTCCGAAAGCTAGGGCTGAAGAGAGAGCCGGATATAACCCACTGGAGTCCTCGATCTCTGCTGTCCGACGGAAGCTAGGGCTGGAGAGAGCACGAAGCCGGGCTGGCGGAAGCTAGGGCTGGAGGAGACGACCGATGCTAGTGCTGGTCGTCGATCTCTGCTGTCGTCGATGCTAGGGCTGGAGAAGAAAGTCGATCGGGAAGAATTTGTTGTCGCGGCCGATCGGGAAGAATTTCCGTCAATCTTTGCTGTCACGATGTCGCCGTTCGAGAGAAGGAGAAGAAGGGATGCGGGATCGGGGAGCGACGCGGGATCGGGGAGAAATAAAAACGCGATTTTAAGAGAGCTGAACGCAGGGAGGCAGGGGCTTACGGAAAAGAGCTCTGGGAGCGGCTCTTCGAACCGCGATTCCATTAAAGAGCTCTTTCAAACAGCGGCAATAACAGCTCTGGCGGCTGGGAAAGAGCTTCTCCAGCCGCCAGAGCTCTCCCAAACAGAGCCTAAGAGAAGCAAGGAAGAGGGACAAGAAGGCATTGTTCTTGTTATATCAAGGGGTTGATGAAGCAACCTTTGAGAAGATCTCGGATACTAGAACTTCTAAAAAAGCATGAGAAACTTTGCAACGCTCCTTCAAGGAGTTGACGAGGCAAAGAAGGGGAAGCTATAATCTCTCCGAGCAGAGTATGAAGTTATCAAGATGCAAAACTCTGAGAAAGTTGGTGACTATGTGACTCGTCTGCGAATGCTTGCAAATGAAATGAAGTACAACGAAGAAACGATCGATGATGTCAGTTTCATGGAGAAACTTTTGCGGTCTATGTCAAAAAAGCTCGACTACATAGTGGTGGCGATAGAAGAGTCGAAGGATCTAACTCAGATATCTGTCGATGAACTCATAGGCTCTTTGCAAGCCCATGAATACCGCATGTTACAAGATGAAGAGTCAAGTGGCTTGGAGAAAGCACTTCAGACTCAATTGAATTTTGGAGAAAGCTCTGGAAAGGTTGGCCAAAGAGGCCGAGGCTACCAATGCAGAGGCAGAGGACGAAGAGGAGGACGAGATCAAGGAAGAAACCAAAATTTTCAAAGAAATGAGCATGCTCAAGACAAAGAGCAAGGAGGAAGAGGAAGAGGTCATGGAAGAGGTCGAGAAAGGATGTCCCAAATCCAGTGTTACAACTGTAACAGGTTTGGGCACATGAGCTATGACTGTAGAAAACTGAGGAGGACAGAGGAATCCAACCACTATGCAGAAGCAAGCAATACTGGTGGTGACCCAATGATATTCTTGACTTATAGAGGAGCTGAAGGAGGTAGAAATGAAGTCTGGTACTTGGACACGGGAGCGAGCTACCATATGTGCGGTGAGAAAGAGTTGTTCACTAACCTCGAACCAAGTGTTTGTGATGTTAGCTTTGGCGATGCTTCGAAGATTTCTGTAGAAGACAAAGGATTGATAGTGGTCACCCTAAATGCCGAGAAGGTGCATCTCAACGATGTGTTTTATGTTCCAGGCTTGAAGAGTAACATCTTAAGTCTTGGACAGTTGGTAGAGAAAGGCTACTGCATTCAGTTGAAAGATAATTCGTTGGCTATGAAAAATCATCAAGGAAAGTGATGCAGCCCGCTTAACGGGAGAATTTCACTCAACAAAGGGAGGCTGCGGCCACCAACAACTCGCCTGTGGAGGGAGAGGGGTTGGGGTGCTTGGGCTGCAGCCCGTTAACGGTTTAACGGAGGCCTAGTGGGCTGAGGCCCACGGACGGCCCAGGGGACGTTACAATAAAAAGTGCACTTTTTATTGTAACGTCCCCACGCTCCAGTGTGTACTCTAATTTCCACCTGGTCCGGTTCCGGTTACTATTTCTTCCAATCCTCGCCCTGCGAAGTGATGCACTTCCACTTCGTCCCACCAAAGCCGCGCATCGCCTTCCAACAAAAACGTGGCTAACGTCACCTTCTGTGCCTCCGCAGTCCGGATTGCTCCCATGATTCTTTTGACTCTTGCAAGCTTATCTTCCACCTGCGTTGGGGAAGTCGCCCCACCAAACGTAGGTGGATGAAATTCCATAAACCGCTTCAACTGCTCATCCGTTCCTTGCTCTGCTATCACAACTTCAGCGCACCCTTGACTTGCACCAGGTCATACTGGCACCCCTGCAGGCCTTGCCTGCCCAGTAGGCTGTGCCTGTAACACTGTCAGCATTGTCTCAGTCACCACACGTATAGTCTCCGCCGAAGGAGGTGAGGGCGCTTCAACTGGTGCCGCACTCTCATCGGACCGCTGGGGCTCAGACTGCCCAGCACCACTCCTCGTCACCTATCAATGTACAAAACATCATTAATCGTCCAGTTCATAACGGTAATTATACATTGACTACACACTCACGCACCTTACGTGCATGGATTACATTCCTAGTGGACATTCGTGAGTTCAATTATGTTCTTCCCTCCCAAACAATCTCAACATGGCTCTGATAGCACTTTATAACGCCTTCATCTATCACATGGAATATAACGATGGGTCCGGTCGGGGCCCCACGCCATATTTCACAAACAAACGGCGGAGTCACGTTTGGAAATCAAAATCTACTCGTATCCTAACTCAAAGCATTCTAGCGCAGCATTTTAAGTTAGATGAACTCAGCACAACGAATGTCCACTAATATATAAACTCCACATTTATATATTTATAATCAGGAATGTATACAACACACACACTCATGGCCTTAAGGCCTTACAAGTTGTTTTTTAAAAAAATGTACAATTTCATACATCGGCACGCAGGCCGGACACACATGAAATCCAAACACCATACTTCGCACGGCCTTCAAGGGCCTTAAGCAGCAAGCCTCCATTCCGCTCACTTCAACTCACATATCAACACCTGCAATTAGTCATCCACCCAAGAGAGGTAAACAAAATAACGGTCAGCATTAGCTGACCAATTATAACGACCCTACCCCTTACCCGGGGCAGTGGTTCCGTCCATGTACGCATTTGCCATTACAATATCTAGCAACCACAAACAAGTGCGCTCCGGCACAACAAGATCACAAACGCTGGTTGCAACCAGACGCTTCGTGCACTCAGGGCACCTTACGGTGTATCGGTCTCCGAGGCAACACCACCGATTAGAGAATTAATCACTTGTTGGCTGGTCGGTCCTAGTCACCCCAACCCGCAGATTGGTTGCATTCCGCCCACACCACTCAGAGATGATAACCTCACGGCAAACTTGAGCATTAAGATCGACCCACCAATATGGTGCAGCAAGTCGGGTCTGCCACGCGTCCTCCCAAACGTTGTCACTAATCAACCTCCCAAAACAACCAGGGTCAGGTTAGCCTTTCCCGTGCTCAATCCGTCAGTAGCGCGCCACTAGACGCGGGTCGGCCTTCCCTCCTGATTAGCCACAGCTTTTCGCTCTCCCATAGCAATTAGCGTTCACAGCGCTCACACCACAAGGAGCTTACGCAAAGCATCCAAGATCCATCCGTCCACACATTCATACATCCATACACAACATCCGTACAAAACATGCACAGTTGTCAAAACCACTGAGTCTTCTCCGGTTTACCCATAATCATCACCAATCCAGACTAACCGTCCAGATGGGCTTCACACAGCATGCCTATGCCGTACTCCACACTTTCGGCTCTAGATGCAGACTCAACCAAGGAATCACTTCCGATATCCACCTCTTGGTGGAGTATTCCATGCATATGCATAAAGAAAGGACTTCGATGTCCAAGAAAGAGATCGTTATCCTTGCAGATCGCTTCGGAGCCATGAATTAGCCGGATGGAAATCACCGCCTCGGCTTTGCCTTCACGAATCCGATCTCGGATCTTGATTCCGCACTCCGCAGCTCCTCCAGCAGCTGGTTTCTCCTTCTTCCTTTCCTTCCTTTAACCCATCTCTCTCTTTCTCTCTCTTTGAGAATGAGAAGAAGAAGAAGATGGAAATGAAGGGATTTTATCCTCATTTCTCGGCCTTTATCCACATGGAAGGGGTCTGGACCATTGGATCCAGAACAGGGAAACGAACGACTCAGATCTGCCCCAAAATAGGCTGAACGCGGCCTGACACGCCCTGTGACACGCCCGTGTCACAGGCCGTGTCACTTAAGCGGCAGGCAACCGACTCGAATCCGACCAGTACACGCCCGTGTGACACGCCCGTGTGACACGCCCGTGTCACACCCTACACGCCCGTGTCATGCCTGACACGCACGTGTCATGTAGTCGTGTACTTCACACAGCACAATATCAATTCACCCGAGCGGGACACGGCCATGGGACACGCCCGTGTCCCAAGCCGTGTACACCAGGACACACCCGTGTCCACCAGTACACGCATTCCCGCCTGAAACCCGCAAAGGACATGCCCTGTGACACGCCCGTGTCACAGGCCGTGTAGTCTGCACTCGACGATTGTCGACCGAATTTCGTCGACCACACACCCAACTACTCAACCCGAGCACGACACGCCCTGGGACAAGCCCGTGTCCCAGGCCGTGTCACCCAACCTGAAACCCAAATTGGGCTTTGGGGTGTTACAATCTGTACTTGCGAGCTTGTTCCTCTTCCACCTGGTGTTGTTCTGATTACTTGTAAGTGGGTCTTTAAGATCAAGACTCGCTCCGATGCTTCTGTGGAGAGATACAAGGCTCGTCTGGTTGCTCGTGGTTTTCAGCAGGAGCAGGGGATGGACTATGACGAGATTTTTCTCTAGTTGCTCACATGACTACAGTCCGGACTCTTACTGTTGTTGTCGTTGTTCGTCACTGGTCTTTATCACAGCTCGACGTGAAGAATACATTTCTTCACGGTGATCTTCAGCAGGAGATATACATGTTTCCTCCTCCGGGTCTCTCCTCTCCTCCAGGCCTTGTCTGTCGCTTGAGGCGAGCTTTTTATGGGCTCAAGCAGGCGCCCCGCGCGTGGTTTGCAAGTTTCAGTTCAGTCATTACAGTCGTCGGATTCCAGTCATGTCCACATGATCCAGCTCTATTTGTGCACTCCTCTCGTGGTCGGACCATTTTGTGAATGTACGTGGATGATATGATTATTACTGGTGAAGATCTTTCTCATGTGGTCTTCGTCAAGCATCACCTTCAACAGCAGTTTCAGATGACCGGCCTTGGACAACTACCTACTTTTGGGGTCTTGAGGTCAGCTCTACAGACAGCGGTTTTCAGCTCTCCCAACAAAAATACGCTTCAGATCTCCTAGCTCGGGCTGCTCTTTCCAACTCTCGCACAGCAGACACCCCTATGGAGTTTCACCTTCAGCTACGTTCGGATGATGGTGTTCCACTCTCCGACCCCACTCGCTACCGACACCTCGTCGGGAGTCTTATCTACCTCACAATTACTCGGCCCGACATTGCCCATGCAGTTCATGTGTTGAGTCAATTTGTTAGTGTCCCTACCTCTGTGCACAATGGTCACCTATTACAGCTTCTGCGTTATCTCCGAGCGATGACTTATCGTCGTCTTTTCTTCTCTTGCAACAGTTCTCTACAGCTCTGCGCTTACTCGGATGCTACTTGGGCTAGTGATCATGTTGACCGTCGCTCTGTCACTGGTTTCTGTTTAATCCTGGGTTCTTCTCTTATTGCATGGAAATCCATGAAACGGACTGGTGTTTCTCGATCCAGCACTGAGGCTGAGCTTCGGGTCATAGCTACCATTGTTGGGGACATTAGCTGGGTTCGTTGGCTTCTTGAGGACCTTGGTGTCTCCTCTCCTGAGCCCAATCCACTCTATTGTGATAACACCGGTGTCATTCAGATTACTTTGAAACCGCTGAAGCATTCACTCTGACCAAGCATATCAGGGTTGATGTCTTCTTCCTACGTGAACAATATGGATGTGATACTTTTGTTCCTTCCTATGTCCCTTCCGAGCAGCAGATTGCAGATTTAATGATTAAGCCGCAGACGAGGACCCAACACGTTCATCTTTTGTCCAAACTCTCGGTGTATGATCCCCCGTGAGTTTGTGTGTGGGGGGGGGGGGGGGGGAATGTTAGGTGTAGTGTACTTACTGTGTGGTAGAGTTGTCTTATGCTCACCATGGGTGCTAAGAACATCCTCCCATTTACTTATATATACCTCCCTTGTGAATACAATTATAGCATTTTCTCCTATCAATAAATAACTTTGTTAAGATTCCAAAGCTACCCTTGGTGAGTTGGTGATGCTTCATAATTGTGAACGTGTGTTTTGTTACGCCCCCGACCGAAGCCCGCTTCTCGGGGCGTTATTATGCTCGCAGGCGCAAGGAGACGACGAGCAACGAACCCGGGTATTTATACCCGGGGATGTCATCTTTTGGAGGCAAGCAATTATCCCTAAGGTATTTCTCCTTCTTCCCCTAAACTCTAGCCTCCTTCCTTCTTTTCTCTAGTTTCCTTCCTCTCTCTCTCTCTCTCTCTCTCTCTCTCTCTCTCTCTAGTAGTTCCTATCATTTGGTATCAAAGGCGGTCATTCTCAGACGATGGTCACCACTCGCACGCAAGAGGAGGTCACCCGTTTAGAGACCTTGGAGGAGAACTATGGTGGATTGATGGTTTTGGTAGCCGCAATCAAGCAAGAGATGCGCACATCTACACAGCGGTTGGAGGAGCGCATATACGTGTGTATGGAGGAGCTTAAAGCGTTGTTAAAGGGAAAAGGCGTGTGCGACGAAGAACCGATCGGCGGAAGACCTGATCGGTCCGCCGAAGCATCCGGAACGCTCGATCCGGGGCGTTTGGGCACGGGAGCATCGGACTTTGGCGAAAACGGCGACATCGGCCTCTTCCGTCCCAGGGGGACCACCGGCGAAGGCCACGGAGCAGCGGCGTGGTTGGCGGCTGCAGCGGGGGGCGTCGGGCCCAGTTTTGTTGGGTCGGCAAGCATTGGAGCAACCAGACTGGGCGAGAACACAGGCGTCGGGTTCTCCCGACCCTGGGGGACCACCGGCGAAGGCGGGGAAGCGGCGGCGTGGCCGGCGGCGGCAGCAGGAGGCAGCGGCCCCAGTTTTGCTGGGCCGACTGAGTGCGGGCCGGCCAGACATCCAGGCGGCGGCTCCGGTATTGCTGGACCAGTGGATTGCGGGCAGCAGCCGTGGCTACAGGCTGATGGAGGGCAGGGGGCTGCTGTGCGGGCTCCAGGAGGTGCAGCGAGGCTTCTTCCTCATCCGCGAGGCGGCATTCTTCCCGGCGGGTTTGGAGGCCACGTTCCGTGGGCCGGGCAACACGTTCCTCATCAGGGTCAGCCACCTCAAGGCTACCTGGGTGGACACGATGGGCATGTGGGACGACAGAATGGGCAAGGACAGGCTGGCAAGGGCAGGCTGGGCCGCGTGCGTACATGCCACCGAAGTTGACACGTATGAACTTTCCCAAATTCAAAGGGGGGATGCGTTGGAGTGGGTCCATAAGGTGGAGTTGTTCTTCAGCTATCAGGAGGTCCCGGAGGGGCAATGGGTGCAACTAGCGTCGTTCTATCTGGAAGACGACACGTTTCAGTGGACTCAGTGGTTCCTGAGAGATAGAGATTATGTACCCTGGACTGCTTTTGTAGAGGGGTTCACGGCCCGGTTCGGGCCACTGGAGCATGAGGACTTTGAGGCGCTGCTGCAGAAGTTACGACAGAATGGGACAGTGACTGAGTACCAGACTGAGTTCGAGAAGTTGGTCAACCTGGTACACTGGGAAGAGAAGTCACTGCTGAGTTGTTTTGTGTCGGGCTTGAAGGAGCATTTGCGGGATGAGGTTCATGCTTATATGCCACGAAGCTTGAATCACGCTATCACCCTAGCGCACATTCAGGAGGAGCGATTCAACCGGCAGCGGTCACGAACCACGGGGAAGCCTCTTGTCACACCCGCCATAGCCAGGAGATAGCCACAGGCGGTTGCCAAGCCTACGGTGACTCGTTTGTCGTGGGGCGAGCTCCAGGCCCGCAAGGAGAAGGGTCTCTGCTTCAACTGTGACGAGAAGTTTGTGCTCTGGCATAAATGTCAGAAGCTACAGGTTTTCATGCTTCATGAAGAGGTGGCCGACGAGTCTTCGCCCGAGGTAGCAGTGGAGGAGGCGCTATTGGAGGAGGATGTGGATGTGACGGAGTTTGGGGTCTCCATCCAGGCTATGGAAGGGTGCAATCTGCCCTCACGATGCGGGTTGTCGGACGAGTTAGACAGGAGAAAGTGGCGATATTAGCGGACAGTGGGAGCACTCATAATTTCATTCATCCGTCGTTGCTCAGCGGGTTGGGCATGACAATGATAGGGAGCTGCATTCCAGGTTATGGTGGCTGACGGCAGCAAGCTGCAGTGTGAAGGGGTCATGAAGGGAGTGGAGTTGCGGATTCAGGGATACATTGGGAGCACGGATGTATACCTTCTACCCATCCGGGGATCAGACATGGTACTCGGAGTTCAGTGGCTGCAGCAGCTGAAGCGGGTCACTTTTGATTGGGAGCTCATGACGATGGAGTTCCTGCAGCGTGGCCGACAGTTCTGTTTGAAGGGTCTCATAGTTTCGCCAATAAAGGAAGTCTCTCTTCGGAGCATGCAGCAGCTCAGAGAGGAAGGGAGCTTGATGGCAGTTCTTTTGGGGGTGCGGTCGGATGAGGCCGGGTCGTCTGAGGTACCCATACAGTTGCAGTCCTTAGTCGAGCAGTATTCTGACGTCTTTCAGGAGCCACGTACACTATCGCCATCGCGGTTTCGGGATCACCAGATTGTACTCAGGGCCGGAGCGGAGCCTACCAATATCCGGCCTTACCGATATCCACACATGCAGAAGGCAGAGATCGAGCGCAGCGTCCGGGAGATGCTCGACGCCGAAATCATCCGACCCAGCACGAGCTCCTTTTCGGCCCTGATTATTCTCGTCAAGAAAAAGGATGGCTCATGGCGATTCTGTGTCGACTACCGGGCTTTGAACGGCAACACTTTGAAAGACAAGTTTCCATTTCCATTGGTTGAAGAGCTCTTGGATGAGCTACACGGGGCGACTCGATTCACAAAGCTTGACCTACGATCGGGTTACTACCAGATTCTTATGCGGGAAGAGGACGTCCATAAGACAGCTTTCAGGACCCACGACGGCCACTACGAGTTTCTGGTGATGGCCAACGGGCTGACTGGCGGGCCCTCCACCTTCCCGGCCAATATGAACGAGATCTTTCGCCCACTACTTCGCCTTTTTGTGTTGATTTTCTTTGATGACATCTTGATATACAGTGCTAATTGGGAAGATCACTTGTACCATGTTGAACAAGTCTTTTTTATTCTACGCAAGCATCAGCGCTATGCTAAGCGCACCAAGTGTTCTTTTGGGCATGAGGAGGTCGAGTACTTGGGCCACTTGGTCTCGGCTGAAGGGGTCAAAGCTGACCCAAGCTGACCCTCGGAAGATTGAGAGCATGGTTTCTTGGCCGCGACCCCAGACTGTTCGGGCTCTGCGGGGATTTTTGGGCCTCACTGGCTACTACCGACAGTTCGTGCAGGATTATGGGAAGATTGCTCTACCACTGACCCATCTACTGCAGAAGGATGCCTTCTCGTGGCAGGATGATGTTGGGCGGCTTTTCAGGCGCTCAAACAGGCGTTGACGACCACCCTAGTGTTAGCCCTCTCGGATTTCACTAATGAGTTCGATGTGGAGACGGACGCCTCAGGGGTGGGGCTGGGTGCAGTATTGATGCAGGAGGGCCTCCCACTGGCTTTTTATAGTAAGGCGTTGGCGCCCAAGACGTTGGGACTGTCCACGTGTGAAAATGAGTTGTTGGCAGTGGTTCAGGCAGTGGCCCTTTGGCGGCCATATCTTTTGGGGCGGCACTTCAAGATTCGTACGGATCACCAAAGTTTGAAGCACTTGTTGGACCAACGAGTCTCCTCTCTTCTTCAGCAACAGTAGGTCACCAAACTTTTGGGCTACGATTATGAGATCGTTTACCGCCAAGGCAAGGAGAATGTGGTGGCGGACGCCTTGTCCCGCCTACCTGATGGTGCACTCACCCAGATTTCGGGGCCGGTCCTCGACTCGTTCGATGACATACATGAGGAGGTCTTGCGGGATCCCTCTCTACGCGCCCTCGTGGAGGCCCTCAAGCGTGGGGAGACTGTGACGCCCGATTATCATCTACAGAGTGGGCGACTACATTACCACGGCGGAGTGGTCATACCTCGAGGCTCAGCATGGAAGACAGTTATGCTCCACGAGTTTTATTCCTCTCCAGTGGGGGGTCATGCGGGGTGCTATGTACCCTCCAAAGGGCGAGAGCAAATGTATTTTGGTTGGGGATACGCCGGGATGTGCAACAGTTTGTACGACAGTATGAGACATGTCAGCGATAGAAGTACGAGACCACCACACCTACTGGGTTGCTCCACCCACTTAAGATTCCGCAGCACATCTGAGATACAGTGTCAATGGATTTTATTGATGGATTGCCCAAGTCTCAGGGCAAGTCGGTCATTCTAGTGGTGGTCGACAAGCTCTCCATGTATGGTCACTTCATCGCTCTCAGTCACCCTTATACGGCGGAGTCGGTCGCCGAACTCTTTACTCGGGAAGTCGTCCGCTTGCACGGCCTCCCACGCGCCATCATTTCTGATCGTGATCCCACTTTTGTGAGCCAGTTCTGGCGAGAGCTTTTCAGGCTTCAAGGGACTTGCTTGAGTTTCAGCACCGCAAATCACCCCCAGACCGATGACCAAATGGAGGTTCTTAACCGCAGCGTGGAGACATACCTCCGATGTTTCGTCATGGACGAGCCTCGGACTTGGACCAGTTGGCTACACTGGGCCGAGTATTGTTACAACACTGCTTACCACTCCGCCAGCAAGATGACGCCATTTGAGGTGGTTTACGGCCACCCACCACCTTCTTTGAGCAGTTATGAGTCGGGCAGCACGGCATTACTGGCGATTGATCGTGCCCTCCGCGACCGCGACCGCACCTTAGTGACATTGCGGGCGAATATTCGCCTTGCCCAGAATCGTATGAAGTCCCAAGCGGACAAGCACCGCAAGGAGAACGAGTTTGTCGTGGGCGATGAAGTATTCCTTAAGCTCAAACCCTACCGACAGCTCTCAGTGGCTCGTCGTACAAATCAGAAGATGGCTCCTCGATATTATGGCCCATTTCGTGTTCTCAAAAGGGTGGGGTCGGTCGCTTACACGTTAGAGCTTCCCGCGGGCTCCCGGATCCATCTGACATTTCATGTTTCTTTGCTCAAGAAGAAGATTGGTGACGGTGCCCAACCGAGCCCTTTCTTGCCGGAAGCTACCGTTGCAGGTGAACTTCAGCCGATGTCGGAGAACGTTCTATTACTCAGGAGGAAGCAGCGGGGTGCCGAGTTTCGAGCCGAACTCTTGGTCAAGTGGAAGTACTTCTCGGAAGCACATAACTCCTGAATTGATCTGTTGGACTTCAAGGAGCTGTACCCAGATTTCCATCTTGAGGACAAGCTGGGTCTTGATGGGGAGGGGAATGTTACGCCCCCGACCGCGGCCCGCTTCTCGGGGCGTTATTATGCTCTCAGGCGCAAGGAGACGACGAGCAACGAAGGGGCTGAACCATCCGGTTCAGCCCCCACTCAGTAGAACCGGTCGGCCAAGGGCTGAACCAACCAGTTCAGCCCTATGTGGAGGGGCCGGCCGGCTCCCTCCTTGGCCCGGGTATTTATACCCTGGGATGTCATCTTTTGGAGGCAAGCAATTATCCCTAATGTATTTCTCCGTCTTCCCCTAAACCCTAGCCTCCTTCCTTCTTCTCTATAGTTTCCTTCCTCTCTCTAGTAGTTCCTATCATGTTTGTAATGTTTTAATTTGTAAAAGTGTGTTTATAATGTTTTAATTTTGCTAAAAAGGACTTTTCAATAGAATATAAATTGTCACATTGAACTTTAAAATAATATTTTTAAGTGAATAAATTTATATGTAGCAATCTATTAGCCAATTTGCAATATGGTGCCTTCCACATCTTCTAACTTTTGCTCCTGAATATCTTCTTCTAACAAAATGTGCGCTTCTTAAAAATATATTTTTAAAAAAAATTCAAAACCTGATAATTTCCTACTCAATAAAGAATTTTTAAAAAACCTGATGGTTACGTGAATGTTTTTTAAATTTGTAAAAAAGTTGGTGATGCTTCGATAAATTTGAGCTTCGCAAAAATCGTCACTCATGTAAATGTGATTTTTTAAAAAAAAATTAAGATTACGTTTAAAAATCAAAATCAACAAAGTTGTTCATATAAGAAGAAATGAATCACGCCCTGTTCAAATCAGACAATCAACTAGATAAGCAACAGAAGAGAGACCAAAAGTAGAGGAAGATCAAACTATCTTTATACTTGTTAAGATGTAATGAAAAAATCTATTAGCAGGAGCTCATGTATAAGCACATGAATATTCTATTTAGCCCCACATTATAGATGTAGAAGGTTCTTCCTCTCTTATATAAGTGTTTGTATTCTTGTATTTAAAGATATAATAAAATTATGGGTTATTTTCTCTCTCTTGCGTCTTTCTCTACATGGTATCAGAGCTATCGATCCCTCTGGGCGGTTTCTGATATTCTAACCGCAACCCTCTCTGCGGTTTCCTAACTCCACGTTGTGCTCTGGGCGGTTAGACTTCTTCTATCCGCACGTCTTCCTGCCTCTGGGCGGACTCTCTCTTCTATCCGCAACCCCCCCCCCCCCTTCCTTTTTGTGGTTCCACCTCAACTCAATCCTTCCCTCCCGCGGTTTCTACTCTAGGCCGCCATCTCTCCTCAGACCGCCAGTCTAACCGCCCATGTTAGGCACCTTTGCGGCCTTCTCCCTTCTTAGTCGCTTCCTTCTCCTTTTTGTGGCATCCACCTTTCTTCTTCTTTCCCCTGGTTTTTATAAATCTCCTGACCAGTGGGCCCCTCGCTTTCGCGGCTTCCTCTTCTCTACGGCTTGCGTATTTCTAACCGCCAGTCCGCTCTCTGCTTTCTCAAACCGCGGGTTCTCTTTCTAACCGTGTCTAACCGCGTGTTTGCTCTCTGCTCTCTACTCGCAGCGGCCTTGTTGGCTAGCCGCTTGCCTTGTCCGCTAGCCGCTCTCTACCTCTAAACCGCCGGTTCTCTTTTTTAACCGTGTGTTTGCTCTCTGCTCTCTACTCGCAGCGGCCTTGTTGGCTACCCACTTGCCTTGTCCGCAGTGGCCTCTGTTTGCGACTTACTCCCCGCTGCTCTCAACTTGTTGCGGCTTGACTTGCGGCCTGCTTCCCGCGGTTTGTCACTTCTGCGTGTTGCTTGTAGCAGCCTCTGCTTCCGTTGATTTTTGCTCTCTTGTCGTCGTGCTAGTCGCAGCTTGTCTGTTGCCAACTAGTCTGTTGCGGCCTTCCTTAGTCGCCTTCCACTCTGCTCACTCTTGTCTGCGGTTTGCCTGCTTCTATCCGCCAGATCTCCGTCATCTAGCCGCCCGGTCATTTTCTCCTAGCCGCCCGGCCGTTCTCTTCTGTCTGCCATGTCCTTTACGGCAGCTCCCTCCCTTCCCGGACGTGTTGCTGCCCCGTCTTCTGAAGTTCGTGATGAGCTTCGCATAACCACTATCTCTCCCAGCGGGAAGCCCAACTTTGTCGAATGGGTACATTCGGTCTGTCGTGTTCTACAGACCAAGGGTCTTCTCCATCATCTCACTCGGACCTAACCTACTGATCCTACAGATGATTGGCTCTGTGATGACGGTCGGGTACAATCCTGGATACTTAATTCCATGGACAGCGAGTCATATCGAATGGCCATGTATTATGAAACGGCCAAGGAAATGTGGGATGAGTTGTATTATCTTTACTCTGACAAGGACAACTTACAACACATGTTTGACATTATCTCTGTCTTTCAATCACTGTACCCTGGAGCCACGGGAGACTTGACTTCCTTTGTTGCGAAGGCTAACACTCTGGTGGAAGCCTGGATACAACATCAGCCCCCCTCCACAGATCTTGCAACTCAACGGGCATAGAAGGAAGCTGTTGGGATCGCTATGATGATGGTCCATGTTCCCAGTCATCTTCGCAGCGTCCGGGCTCAGATTCTTTCCTCTTCCACTACGCTCTCTTTGTCTGATGTTTGCTTTATGCTGCTCAAGGTTACACCACCATCTGAGGTGCCTCCCAGCTTCTCTCTGGCTCTGCTCCAGCAGCCCCTCTTACCTACTCCAACTCCATCTCGTGGCTCTTCTAATCGGGGAGGTCGCTTCACGTCTCAAGGTCGAGGACGTGTGGGGCGATCAACTCTCAAGTGTACCCACTGTGGTCGGGATGGTCATCTTGAAGCCACCTGCTACCGCAAGCATAGACTGCTTCCTCATCCTACTGCTACAACTAGAGCTGTCACGGTTCCGATTTGGTTATGGTTCGATTCCGGTTCTACTAAAACTGTGAACTGAACCGCTAAGGAAACGGTTCTTCAAATTAGAACTAAAACCTTATTTGTTTTGACCGGTTCCGGTTCCAGTTCTGGTTTCAGTTCCAGCATAATTTTTGGAACCGTCGTGTCAACGGTTACGGTTCAACAAGAACCAAAACCAAACTGGACACTAACGGTTCGGTCCGGTTCTATGCAGTTCGGTTTGGTTCCAATCGGTTCCAGCCAGAACCAAAATCAAACATGGCATAATGAATAGGGGAGGTCAAAAATAAAATACCCGAGGGAAAAAGTAAACCCGTTAGAATTTTTTACAAGAGGTATTCGAAGTCTGGGGCCCGGACGCAAGAATTTCACATTGTACCAAGAGGAAGTATTTTTTTGTGTAATATAGTATGTAGAACTGAAAGTTAAAAATCAAAATCGTAAAACCACAAAAACCGCATGCGATTTTTTGCGATGCAAAATCTACAAAACCGCACCATACTGTTGTCATCGTTCGTACTAACTTCTTCTAGAGGGCCTGACATTTTAATTATCGCGAATTAGTATAGGTTACCATCATTTTTCGTAGCTTTGTCGTCTCCTCTTCGGCTAGTGGTTCCTTTTTCTTTGACTATTCCTAGACATTGATTGCAGATATTTATGTTAGAAATTATTTTGGTATTATTCTTCATTTTCGGCTCTTCCTTGACAAGTATTAAATAATATTCAGAAATTAAATTCCTGACTCCCGAGACCTGAAATGAACCGTGGACCTCTAATCTGTAATCAAAGATCACGATCGTGTAATGTTGATGCATTGTTCAAACCACACCGCACATTTTTGGTGCGATGTGATTTTGTTTAGTCCAAAACTGACCTCAGTTGGTACGATTGCGGTTTGAGTTCAAACTGCATCAAACCACACTAATTTCACCTTTAATAGTA
This sequence comes from Platanthera guangdongensis, assembly GCA_039583875.1. Classification (NCBI taxonomy): domain Eukaryota; kingdom Viridiplantae; phylum Streptophyta; class Magnoliopsida; order Asparagales; family Orchidaceae; genus Platanthera; species Platanthera guangdongensis. Next base: position 24,801,208 of record CM077166.1, on the reverse strand, counting down.
AGTATATATATTATAAATAGATTATAAATATAACAACATTATAATAATAAGACGTTTATATTGGCAGCCCGGTTTTGGATATTAGCAGCCCAGGAAATCGATAATGGCAGTCCATTGGCTATTGGCATCCCCGCTTTTTTAAAAAAAGTCATATAACCGCATTAACGGCCTTCGTGATGATTACAACAAAACCCAACTTTTTATCAATTTTCCTCGCTCATTCAATCAATTCCTTTTTGCTACAAAATAACTTATTTGTAATGAAATGTGATCCAACATTGATTGAACTTTGTTCAGGGCAATCTCCATACGTAGAGAATTTCATTTCTTCATCGAAACTCATTTTAAATATATTAATGCTCAATAAATTAATTTTTATATTAGTATGTATATTTATATAATCGGAAAAGTGTAAGAACGCGGAACCCGGAATCAGCTATATACGGGTTTCACGCGCCTTTTGAAAATACGCCTACTATGGCATATTTAGGAAATGTCATATAGTATACTTATTTTCAAAAGGCGCGGCACCGGGCGGAACTATTGTGAATCGCATAGTTCCGCTCGGGTTCCGCCCCTTTTGAAAATAGACTTACTATATTGCATTTTTAGAAAAAGTGTTCAACATAAAAGTTGTAGAGATCTACAACTTTCATGTTGAACACTTTTTTTAAAAATGTTATATAGTAGGCCTATTTTCAAAAGGCGCGGAACCGGTCGGTCTCGTTCGAGTTTTAAAAGCTTATGCGAAGTTTGTTTTTGTGCTGCTATTAATGGTTATATTATGTGTGTTTTTTATTGTTTTGTCGGGCTGTCAATATCCAAAGTCGGACTGCCAATATAAACGTCCTAATAATATTAATACTAATAAAAAATATTATAAATAATAATAATAAACGGGTCGCGATTCGGTTCTGCTTCGGTCCGGTTCGGATCGGGTCTAAAATTCTTGAAACCGCTTGAGACTTGTATGTTGCGGTTCCGGTCCGAATAATAAAATGAAAGAACCATACCCGGACCAATGTTGTTCACGATTCCAAAATTCAAACCAAATCTAGATAACTAGCGAACGGTTCGGTTTGGTTCTTTGTGGTTCCGGTTCGGTTCCGGTTTGGTTTACAGTTATCGGTTTTAAGTGACAACTCTAGCTACAACTTTTGTTGCTCCTCATCACCCAGGCTCTACTCTAATCAATTCATGCTCGTCTACCCAACAAGATATCAATGACATTCGCCTACAGCTTCAGCAGCTCCAAGGTGTTGTTAATCGCTCGTCTGCCTCGGTTGCTTCTTTCTCCATCGAAGGTATATCTTGTCTCTCTCATAACTCTCACTGGATCGTGGACTCCGGTGATACTCACCACATTACCTCTCAGAAGCCACCTCAATACATGCACTATAATTATCCTAAGTACATCACTGTGGCAAATGGCGACACAACTCCGGTGTTTGGAGCTGCTGACTTGCGGTTCACTCCTACTCTCTTCTTGTCCTCGGTCCTTCATGTTCCGGGATCACCGTTATTCTACTCTTTGTTAGTAGGCTTGCTCAGGACCTTGATTGCTACCTAATCTTCTTTCCCTCATTTTTTGTTGTGCAGGATCGTCGAACACGAAATATCATTGATAAAGGACGGATGTCAAATGAGTTTTATCTTTTGGATGTTTCCACTACCATCCTCTCTACAGTTCCCTCCATTGATTGTCATCGTCGTCTTGGTCATGCTCCTCTCCCGATTCTAAATAAGGCTCTTACTGATGTCTCTTTGCATGAGTTTTTTTATGAATCATATATCTTTGGCAAGCAGCATCGTGTTTCTTTTTCACCTACATGTAATCGGAGTGATACTCTGTTCTCTTTAGTACATTCTGATATCTTGGGGCCCTATAAAGTCTGCTGTGTTTTTGGTTATAGATATTTTGTTACCTTTATTGATGAGTATTCGTGTCTCACATGGCTTTATCTACTTTGAGATCGTACTGAACTAACATCTGTCTTTCGAGCCTATATTATTGAGACGTGTACGCAATTCTCTGTTACCTTTAAGGTAATTCGCACTGATAATGCTCGTGAATATATTAGACGCACATTCTCAAATTTATGCACCAAGTTTGGGATTGTCCATCAGACCTCGTGTGTGTATACCCCCCAGCAAAACGTTGTGGCCGAGCGGAAGAATCGACATCTTCTTGATGTCACTCGGTCACTTGTGTTGCAAATGCAGGTGTCCACCAAATATCGAAAAATTGTTGTCCATACTGCATGTCATCTCATCAATCGTATGTCTTCCTCCGTGTTTGACTTCGCTTCTCCGTTTGGCCTTTTGTTTCCTTCCAAGTCTCCATTCTCCTCCACGCCTCGTGTCTTTGGTTGTACCTGTTATGTCCACTCTCTTGGACCACCGAATGACAAACTTGCCCCTCGAGCCACAAAATGTATGTTTGTTGGCTACTCCTGCACTCAGAAAGAATATGTCTGCTACTGATGCAGGACGGCGCGTAAGGTTTACGCGTCTGTCAGCTGTTCTAGAAAACCATAAATGCATGCGATGATTCAAATGAATTTTGCAACGTTTGAGCGAAATTTGCACAAACTTAAAAAAAAGGCAACTAATTTTTAATACGGCACAAATCGTTATTTTGTTTTAAAATTAAAATTTCTTTAAAAATGGCTCAGTTTAAATCGGGGGAAAGAAGTTTGCAACTTTCGTTCTGTTCCCCTTGTCGTAGCAAAACGGAAATCGTGAACTCCAAATACGTTTCCGTTTGGAGTTTTTGACGTAGCGTTTGCTGACAAAATTCTATTTAGTCCCACATTGTAGATGTAGAAGACTCTCCCTCTCTTTCTCTCTGTATAAGTGCATGTATTCCTGTATTTAAAGAAATAATAAAATTCTGGGTTATTTTCTCTCGCTTGCGTCTTTCACTACAATACTCAAACAATTATCTACTTGCAAAGGAAAAAGGAGAATAGGAGAACCCGGGTCGTCGATCTAGCGGCAGCGACAGGATGAAATGCGGGAGCAGGGAAGACGTAGTGGCAACAGCGGGAAGACCTAGCGGCATTGCGGGATCGTGCAGGAGTGGCAACAGTGAAATATTTAATGGGGAGGGGTTTAGGGCTTTGATTATTATGATTCTTTTTAAAGGGAATTACAATCCTTTTTTATTAATTATAACGGAAAGAGACTAAATATAAACCGCGAAAATATTTTTTTTTTTGTGTGTGTGTGTGGGGGGGGGGGGGGGGGGGAATTGTAATCTCGAGGGAAGGTCACGTGCGTGCACGCTTTAAATGGGACTCACATTAGGGTTTTAATCGGGGACTTATATACAATGTTTTGGCCTTTTTCACTCAGTTCAACCCGTAAGGCCACCGTAAGCTGCCGCAAGGTATTTTCCTCTATATTTCTTCATGGTATCAGAGGAAGTTAAAGGAACCTAGTTCTCCCTATTTTGATTGGCTGGGATCGCTGCTTCGAAGGTTACTGGAACCGACGACGTCGACGGGAGGCAGTGTTGTGATCGCTGGAGCAAGTGTAGTCGTGATCGTCCCCGGGAGATCGATTAGGCGGTGGTACTAGGACATAGCTTCTCTTCCTCCGATTGGCTGGGTCGCCTTCTTCCATCGCAGGAGCCGCTGAGAAGTCCTTGTTTCTCGATCCCAGGGATTCTTTTTTCAATCACTACTTCAGGGAGGATTAGCTAGGTCGCTCTTCCTATTTCCTGATCTCTGGTTTGTTCGCTCTTCCTATTTCCTGATCTCTGGTTTGTTCTTCCTGGTTTGCACTTCCTGTTTTTTGGTGCATTCGGTCATCAGTGTACGATTTCTTTTCCTTTTGTGGCTTCCACACTTCTCGTGGGTTTAATGGATTTTGATATCATCGTCGGGAAAGGAAAAATGGTATCTAATGTTTCTAATTCATGTGTAGATTTTTGAGTGATGGCAGTTACTAATGTCAAATTAAATGGAAAAAAATACTTATTATGGCCGCAATCAATGAAGATGGTTATCGGGAGCAGCTTCCTATCACTGATCCATCCTATGAAAAGTGGGAAGCAGATAATCTAATTGTTATGACATGGTTAATCCACTTTATGGAACCTACAATTGTTTGTCACTTCATGCTCTGTGAGACAACTAAACTCTTGTGAGATTTGGTTGAAAAGAATTATTCAAAAAAGTGTGACCTTGCTACAATCTATCAACTAAATACAGAGGTTATATGTATGGACAGTGGGATGTCGTTTGAGGGTTACTACAGGAGGCATACTCAAAAATGAGAGATAGATCAATATTCTAGTGTAAAAAACACTCCTGCCTGTTCTAGGTGTGGGGATAGTCAAAGAGAGCTAAGTCAAAGAAGAGTATTTGAACATCTTGCTGAACTTGAATTTCAAATGGTCAAAATGCTTGGAAGAGATGTTCTATGAATTTTCATAGTTCTCTGCACTACTAATTTTCTTTATCAAGATTCTATGAGATTTTCCCCTGAGACAACTAAACTCTTCATTAGTGGATCTAATATGAATCGACCTCGATCGACTGAGTTGGAGAAAGCTAAACTATTTTTTTCTTATTGTGGGGCAATGAAAGGCGTGAAGGAAATTTGTTGGGAGTTATATACCCACACCTTGTTCCTAAACACTTCATTAAAAATGTCGCAGGCAAGTATGTGGTTAAAATTCAATCTTCTCACTCGAAAATTTCTTTTTTGGGAAGTGGAGATCACTCCATTAGTCAAGAAGCTATATGATTATTTATTCAGGATAATGATAAGAAATTGGCGGCTCTTGAAGCCTCGCTTGGGCAACAACCAACAGGAACACACTCAGTCATTAGGTATGGTTGGTCATGCTAATTTATGTCTTCCTTTGGAGACAGTACTTAGTGGATAATTGATTCAGAAGCCTCCAATCATATTCGAAGCAAAATGATCTTAGTTTATGGCATCACAGACTGAGATACGTGCCTCTGCGGATTCTTAAATTAATGTTTCCTGATGATTATTCTATTTCTAGCTTGGACTTATCTTGTGAAGTGTGTGAAATAGCTAAACACTGCAGAACTACTTATTTTTCTAGTACTAATAGAACTAAACAATGTTTTGATCTTATCCATTCTGATGTCTGGACTGCTCTCATTATGTCTTTGATTGGATTTTGTTCTCTTTTTGATGATTATTCAAGATTTACTTGGTTGTGTGTGTTGAAAAGAAAGAATAATGCTTTTGAAGTGTTCCAAAAAAATGTACGTTTTGTTGAAACTCAATTTGAAGAAAAAATTAAAGTCTTAAGGTCAATCTAGATGGAGTGTCTAAGGAGATGTAATTGTTTTTTAGCAATAAAGTGATTATCTTTCAAAGCTCCAACTCTTATACTCCCCAACAAGATGTGAGTCTAAAAGAAAGCATAGACATCCAATGAATGTGGCCAGAGCTTTGTTACAAGAGATGCATGTGCTATGGGATGACGCAGTTTGGACTTCTGTGTATCTGATAAATCGAATTCCATCACGAGTCATCGAGAACAAGAGTCCTTTTTAGATTTTGAAACCTCCTGAGGATATTTTTCACTTGCCTCCTAAAGTTTGTGTGTGTGGCATTTCACATCATTGGTCCCGCAAAAGACAAATTGGGACCTCAGGAAGTTAAGTGCATCTTTGTTGGTTATGCTCATAACCAGAAAGGGTATAAGTGTTATTCTCCACAACTTCATAGACGGGTCGTGCCCAAGGATGTTACCTTTTTGAAGAAATCTTTCTTCTCGGATCAAGGTCCACAAGTTTCTGTTTATCACGGGTTCAACCAGCTCTCCAGCAATGTACTACCTCTCCCATCTTTTTCTACACATGAAGATGTCGACGTTGTTCCTATCCCTGAAGTTATCCAGGAGAGTGTTTCTTTGGAGACATGTATACATACTGACATTGTCCACTCATAGAAAGAACTTCAAATTTATCAACGAAGAAGGCAAGAACCCCACATCACTCATACCCTCCCATCAGATATTGATCCCTAGATTCCTGTACCTGAACGTAGTCCATACTTGTATCGTAGTATTCGCACTTGGTATCCTACCGAAAGATATGTGAGTTATCATTCTTTATCCCCCTCTTTCCGTGTTTACCAAGCAGTTGTTTCGTCTGTATCTATTCCTAACAATTTCTCTGAATCACTCCTCATTCGTTCATGGAAAGATACTATGGAATGTGAAATGATGGCTCTTAAGAAACAAAATACTTGGGAATTAATGGAACTTCCTCTAGGTAAACATGTTGTTAGGTTTCACAATTAGGCAAAATCACAATGGATCCATTGAAAATTATAAGGCCAAGTTGGTGGCTAGGCTAAAGGTTTCACTCAGGTTGATGGAGTTGATTATCAAGAAACATTTGTTCTTGTTGCTAAATTAACTTCAATTTGTATCCTTCTTTCTACTGTGGCTCAACAACTATGATCTCATTAATCAATTGGATATTCAGGAAGAGGTTTATATAACACCTCCACCAGGCTTCTCGTAGCTCACATCTAATCATTTGTGCAGGTTATAGAAAACTATCTATGGTTTGAAACAATCTCCTCCGGCGGGATTTGAGAAACTTAGCACTAAAATTTTAAAACTTGGTTTTTCTATAAGTGTCTACGATCAGCTGTCTCTATTCACAAGGATGCCTCTCATATGACTATAGTTGTTGTGTATGTGGATAACATCATTCTCACTGGCTCCAATGCTAGCCATATTCTTGAGGTTAAAAATGGCTTGCCTCCACCTCTGATATTAAAGATCCTGGAGCTCGCCGGTACTTTTTGGGGATAGAAGTGGCTCGGTCTATGATGGGGTCTTCATCTTTCAACAGAAATATCTGCTAGACCTCCGTGATGAAACGGAATATGATGGCGCTAAACCTGTGGAGAGTCGCATTAACTTGAAATATGACGTTAACAAACAAGACTCCCCAATTTTGATGCAACAATTGAAGTTTCAACATTTAGTGGGTAAATTGATCTACCTGACCATAACCAGGCCCAATATTGCGTTTGTTGTATCAATGGTACGTCAATTTATGCATGAACCAAGAGTTCATCATTGAGGTTGTTTTAAGGATAATAAAATACTTGAAAGGATCATCAGGGAAGAGATTTCTGTATAAAATCAAGGGAATTTGAATATATCGGGATACTACAAAGCTGACTAAGCTGGACCATCAAATGATAGAAAGTCCGCCGGTAGATTTGTATATTCTTGGGAGGAAATTTTGTACCTTAGAAAAGCAAGAAACAAAAAGGTGTGGCCCGATCATCTGCTGAAGCTAAATATAGAGCATGGCCACTGCCACCACAGAACTATTCTGGCTTAAATCCATAATTAAAGAACTTGGGGTTTGAGGTACAAGGAGCTATGTCTTTATATTGTGACTATCAATCGACTATTCACATAGCCAATAATCATGTTTTTTAAGAAAAAACCAAACATATTGAAGTGGATTTTCATTTCCTAAGAGAAAAAGTACAGGCTAAAATCATTTACACTTCCTTTGTTACGTCAGAGAATCAACTTGATGACATTTTTACCAAAGCTCTATCTGGGAGAGGCTTACAAGACAATGGGACCAAATTGGAGCTTCACGATCTCTACAAAGTAAGCTTGTGTGTGTGTGCGCGCGCCAAATGAGGAAAGTGTCAAATGAGGAATCTTAGATTGATAAGGCAACAAATTAGAAAAAACTCATTCGGGGACTGTTGAAAACAACTCAACATACATACAAAAGTATTATGATCGGAGGCCTGCAACGGAATTCAATGCTTGAGGCAAGGCATTGTCTCAAGTTCATACAAGTTAACGATATTTCGAAACTAGAAAAGGATTAAGAAGCTAAGTCCAAGATTTGTTAGCCACTTAGCCCATTTGAAACACTTGCCCGTATTGGTGAGGTTGTTTACGTGATAACATAATCCGAGGAGATGGGTAGAGATACAGAATAGGTGAACATAAATCCACGTATCATTCTTGAGAAAAATGGTTAAGAGCGCAGTCATTAGGTTAGTACTAAAAATGTGTCTGCCCAATCTAATCTTAGCATCAGTGCTTTGCCCGTCAAAAATCCTCATGGCAAGAGTATGTCTGGGAGAAAAAAGAAGCGAATGATAAATACTCCTTATTTAAGCCATCTACGATCATAATTTTAAAGGAAAAAGATTTTATAAGGAAGATTTATAAATTCTAAGAGTCCCTAGTATTTTTTTTTGGTTAGTTCCAAATTGCAAAATTAATTTCAGGGCAAAGAATGAATAACTCCTTATAAGATTACAACAACAACATTCAAGCCTTTATCCCACTATAGTGGGGTCGGCTATATGGATCCTTTGTCACCATTGTGCCCTATCTTTTGTCATAATCTCACTAATGCCTAAGTACAAACTCCTTATAAGATTAACTGCGTAAATATATTTTGACAAAAATATTAAGAAATCGATTAATATACATTTATTTTAATTAAATTGGTATTTGACCAAGATCAAAACTATTCCTCGTTTGTTTAAGGTCCAAATTTAAATACACGATTACCTTCATGTATTGTCATCTAGCTAGAGTGTTTTAATGAGGTGTCATTTATTAATTCTAGAATCTAGACCCAATTCCATAGATAATTGACTTTCTGCAACTATGTATATAACCATAGATGGCATTATTTATAGCATAGTGGCAATTAAGTAAATAAAGAACTTTAACTGTAAGATCACTCTTTATTAACCTACCAATACCCATGTAATATCATTCACAAACCACCAAAGGCATCTTGTTCTCTTGTTGAATGATACCTCGCCTCTTTATTTTTACGCAGACGACGCCCACACATGAAGCCTCGGTATCTTTCCTCACAGGATCACATGAAATTGTCATGGCAAGCATTACTCTCTTCTTTCTTTAAAGGTTGAAGGTCAGTCTGCTCTTCTGGACGCCAAAGCTGATTATTTTCTCTTTTTGCATTTGATTATAGCCATGAGCCTCTCATCTTTCTCTCTCACTAAATTCCTCTAAGACCCCAAGACCCTCTCTCTCCAACTCATGTGCCATTGTCAGACTTCTCTTTGATGACAAAGAAATCCTACAAGAGGGTAAAGGTGGATTGAGTATGGAGGAAGGAGAAATTTACAAGTACTAAAAACCTAAGCAGTAGCTAGAAAGCCATGACATATATTTGAAAGGAGAAATAATTCTGTAAGGATTTTTTTCCCCTAAGTTAGGAATCCAGCTTATATGTTTTCATGAATTAGACAACGTTTTTATTTTAGATTTTGTAAATGAACATATGCAGGGTATCTTGCAAAAAAAAAATCCTTAGGTTAATCCCTTTGATATAAAGTTTATAAATGGCAGTGAGAATCTAGAAGCAGAGAATAATGGTAAGTAGAACTTACACTACATTATATGCATGGAGCCTTTAATGTTAACAATGTGTTTAGACAGACATAGCCCAAAACTAAAAGTTTTATTTAGATAAAACACTGATCAAAATTATTAAGAATTGATTTAATAATAATACTTAAATGATGGATCGTGCAAATGTCATGTTAGATTGTATAGGTTGACCACCCGGCGAGGGAATTTGGGACGGGGGACTCGACTCTTTGTTGACGGCCACTCTTGACTCCTACTCGGATATGAACTTTTAGACGGGTCTGAGTGCTGATTCATCTCGTGTATGGTGGAAGAATGTCATCATACTTGATATAAGGTATTGGAGCAAACCTTTCTAAATCAATTGGTATTGTAGAAAATAATGGGCAAACCTTATAGATCCTTCTTCATATATAAAATACAAAAGAGAGTACAAATATATAGGAGAAGAGAGGGAGAAATAATCCTATACAAGAGATGTGGGACTAAAGAAGAGGAAGGAATTGGGTCTATAAATGGGCCTTTACATCAATATTTCCTATATCATCTAACACTCCCCCGCAAGCTGGAGCGTACAAGTCGTAGGCACCAAGCTTGGACAAGAAATGGTAATATAATTTGCGAGGTAAGGCCTTGGTAAGGATATCAACAACTTGCCCAGACGCGGGAACATGTTCAAGCTTCAGCTCTTCTGATTGGACCTTTTCTTGAACAAAGTGACAATCAACCTCAATATGTTTTGTTCGCTCATGGAACACAGGATTCTTTGCAATGTGTATTGCAGCGGATACCCCGACAGAGGTAAACCACATGTTGCGTGCTCAGGGATCTGAGGAGGATTCTCTAATCCCGAATCCGGAATACTATCGCCGTCATGCGGGAAAGTTGGGGTACTTAACAGTTACAAGACCAAATATATCATTTGCGGTTGGTGTGGTTAGCCGATTTATGCATACCCCACGTATCTCTCACCTCCAGGCTGTGGAGAGCATTCTCAAATATCTGAAGACTTCCCCTGGGCAAGGACTTGTGTATAAGCCATCTTCCTCCATTTCTCTTATTGCATACTCGGATGCCGATTATGCGGGCTCGTTGGATGATCGGCGGTCTACTACTGGGTTCTGTACATACTTTGGAGGAAATCTCGTCATATGGCGGAGTAAAAAGCAGACTGTAGTTGTCCGCTCGTCTGCTGAGGCTGAGTACCGTGCAATGGCGGCTGTTACTTCTGAACTAACCTGTCTCCGATAGCAGGTAGAAAGTAATGGGCAAACCTTGTAGATCCTTCTTCATGTATAAAATACAAAAGAGAGTACAAATATATAGGAGAAGAGAGGGAGAAATAATCATATACAAGAGATGTGGGACTAAAGAAGAGGAAGGAATTGGGCTTATAAATGGGCCTTTACATCAATATTTCTTATATCATCTAACAGGTATCATAGTTCCTCTAAATTCTACTTCAAATCAAAACCTAAACACCTCATTAACAGTTACACTCATCCTCACACTTAATCATACTCTCACTGAGCACTCGAAGATACTAGATCTCGCACCTAAGTTAGGAGAGTCCTCAGTTGGAGATAATGTGTGGCTTAGAATAGATTTATTCTGTAGTTATCAAACAGTCTGAAGTAGAGGTGCAGCTAGAAGATGGATGCAGGAAACTCAAATTCATTTATTTCCAATTGAAAACCACTATAATGTTTCTAGACGGAGGTCTCAAACAATGAGCTAACAAACTCAAATAACTTCTTATACACAATAGAACATTCCTCTTAGGTGGGAATCCATGAATTTATTTGGTTGTCATTTGTGAGCAAAGGAGTTTGATCATAGGGTGGAGGTCACAAGTATGTGTTATAGTCGTGTGGTTGTAGATGTAGTGGAGAGATGGAAACCGTCCTTGCACTCCACTAAGAATGCAAATTCACAGCCTAAAGCATGGCAGAGGTGAAAAGGTGGACGTGAGGATTAACCTCACATTTCTCTTCAACTGAGAACACCTTATAGTATTTTTTGGACATACAACAGCACTCAAGCCTTTATCCCACTATAGTGGGGTCGGCTATATGGATCCTTTGTCACCATTGTGCCCTATTTTTTATCATAATCTCACTAATACCTAAGTACATCATGTCTTTCCTTATAGTTTCATTCCAAGTCTTATTGGTCTACCCCTCCATCGTTTAACATGCCTAGTGACCAGACTCACACAACGCCTAACAGGTGCCTCTAATGGTCTCCTTGAACATGTCCAAACCATCTTAGTCGAACTTCTCGCATCTTCTCTACAATTGGTGCTACTTATGTCTTATCCCTAATATATTCATTCCTAATTTTATCCAGTCTCATGTGTCCACACATTCACCTAAGCATTCTCATCTCCGCAACTCCCATTTTTTGCTCATGTACACAATTCACTGCCCAACACTCAAAACCATAGAGCATCGCTGGTCTAATTGCAGTACGGTAAATGATGCACCCTGCGATGCATCATAGTCTTTCCTCTCACACACATTTATTTATGCATTGCATTTCTTGTACGCATTTTAATTCATGTACTCGTTTAGCTCATCGGTTTGACCGCCCGATAAGACCTTGAATAAAAAGTCCCGAATTATCAGTAGTAGGACGGTAAGGCAAGCCCAAGTTATTTAAATAAAGATAAATTTAACATTTTAAATTTAAAATCAAATGCACCGGGTTAGGAGGCTAATTGAAAATCTTATTAAAATGTAATTGTTATTATTTGGGTAAAAGTATGTATAAGGAAAAAAATATTTTATGGTGATGTATTAATTTTTGGCAAGAGCTTGCAAGGAAAGTTAAATAAGAAGGAATTTTATTTCCTGGCCATTAAAAGCACGGGCTAAGAAGGAGAAAGACAACCGGGAAAGAACAGAGAACGAGTCATGTTCTCTGTCCACGCCAGTATCGCCTCCCACAATCCCGTCGTTCCTCAACCATCTGCTCTAGGAGAAGCCTGCCGCCACCTGCCTCAACCAGTGACCCAGGTCCCTGCCGCCTTGTCCACCTGCGCCTCCCATGCCAGGAGGGGGTCCGTCTGCAACCTATTTCACTGACACCCCAACCACACCGGAATCGCTACTGCCGCCCGACCAGGTCCTCCACCCTCTTCCAGTCTGCCTGGAAGCGTGCCTCCCAGGCCGTCGTCGACCACAGAACCACATTCCGGCGGTCTGGACGAATTCTGAGCCGTCGAACTCGGCTCTACTCTGGTTGTTTCTTCTACGGCCGATTCCGCGGCCGCATACAGAATTCTCCCTCTACGGGGAAGGCTTGGAGGACCGCTGCCTCGCTCTGCGCTTTGGGTATTCTTGTTTGCTCCTCTGCATTAGTATAAAATTTATGTTTTCACTTAAATAATCTTTGGGCTTGCCGTTACGCTCGCACTACTGCTAATACCATTTATTTCATAAATTGTTGTTTACAAATTTTGCTTATTGCCGCTCTAATCTCAAGGACGGTTCGAATCACAAAAAACGTGAGAAATCCACTCGAGTGATATTAACGAATCTCTAAAATCCAAAGTGACGAGTCATTCGCGCGCGAAATTCTTTTTGGCCGCTCGGCACACATACTCTCTCAAAATCAATACCCAAAACAAATTTCAATTTTCAATAAAATAATTTCTACTAAAAATATTTATTCTTTTGAAAACTCTAGCCCTAGGCTGCATCAGTTTGATATCAGAGGGATTCGGTTCACTTTTACTGCGGATCGGTCGATCCGATGTTTTAAATTTAAAAAACAAAAAAAAGAGGTTTTACTGATTTTATTTGTCTTAATTTAAAAAATATAACAAAAAAAGATGAACAAAAATTAAATCCTTCATTAAAATGGAGAATCTTAGAGAGTGTATGAAAATTTTAATGAAAAACATTGAGTTAGTGACTTCGGAATTCAAGCAAAATCTGAATGGGTTATGCACCGATGTACACATCAATTTAAATCCTCTGTAATTAACACAATTTTGTATATTCTTTTGTTCTTATACAAAGATGTCAAGATACTTTCTCTTCATTGGTCTGACATACTCTTTGACTTCAGTATCTTATTGAAAAAATATGTGAGGCACAAAATTTCTTCATTCCCTAGACATTTTCAAACTTCGATGAGTATATCGTCTGGCTCAACCGTCATTCCATTTTTCATCGTCTCTAGAGCATTATTTACTCTAATACTTGAATTTTACGAGAAATTATTATGTTCTTATACTCTTCTGATTTACTTAACTATTTCAAGTTCAATTCATTGTTTTTTGCTTCATTATAGAGTTGATAAATGTATCTTTTCCATCGCTCTTTAATATTCACATCATCCGTCAAAACTGTATTTGTTTCATCTTTTATGAATTTTACTTGGCTTAAATTTTGTCTTCCTTTTTCTAGCTAGAATAACTTTATATATATCATGCTCTCCATCTTAGATATTTCGTTGCTTACAAAATTTCTTATAAGCTTGACTTCTTGTTTTACTTAATATATATTTATCTTCTTTTCTGACAATTTTATATCTGGCTAAGTTTTCATCATTACTACAAGTGTAGAGTGATTGTTGACTTTCTTTGCCTTCACTTTATATTGCACTTTCTCTATACACCACCAAAATTTTTTATTTGGGGACACACGACCTTTTGATACTCCAAGTATATTCCTTTCATTTATCATTAAATGTGAAGACAACTTCCTATAAAGCACTGGGATCAACATAAGGGTAATCAACTAGTTGTTCCATAACTGCTGTCTTGAAAGCAACCTGTTTTTTCATCTTCAAGTTCCACCACAGAATTTTTGGCAACATTTTTGTTCTTGTATTAAATTTAGCATATTTAATTTGTACGTCTAACACCACTAACTGATGTTGTTTTGTCAGACTTTTTCCTAGTATTACTTTGCAATCCTCACAAATCATTTTATCCATTTTGCAAATCATAAAATAATTAATTTGTGACTTAGTCCATTTTTAAATGTAATTAAAAGTTCTTCCCCTTTATGAACAACGTATTTGTCACAATTAGCTCATATGCTACGACAGTTTAAAATAATTCGTTTTTCTTCATTTTTTTCTTCATATTCAAATTCTCCATGAACTGTTGCATAATCTACATTTTCCTTCCCTATATGTTAATTTAAGTCTCCTCCTATAAAAATATTCTCTCTTTGTAGAATTTCTCTTACTAAATAATCTAGGTCTTCCCAAAATTACACTTTAATTACTTCACTTAATCCTACTTGTGCCGCATAAGCACTGATCACATTAATAATTTCTTTTTCTATAACTAAGTCTCTGTTTTACTCAGCTGCAGCGACTGGAGAAGTAGCTGATTTGAAAAATTTTGGGAAAATTTGTTGTTTTGCAGAGTGGTGAGAGAATTAATGAAATTGTGTGGAAGATCTGCTTTTCCAACACTGTATGAACAGAAAATCTGTCAGTCCAGTTTGGTAGAGTAGCTGTTTGGTGGCTTATTCAAAATTAAAGCAATTACTGGCAGAATATGAAAATTTAATTTTTTTGTCAAATATTAATATTACATAATCAGAGTTTGTAGACATAATAAAATAAAACTACAGGTAATTTTGTAGTACCTTCCTTCGATCCCCACCCTTCTTCACTGATGATGTTTACCTGCGAAATAAAGAAATATTTTTTGATCATTGATTTTGATGTAAATTATTTTTTAGTTTTAACTACTAAAAAATATTGTACTTGTGATCATTTTGTAATTGGTCGGTTATAAAATCTCATAATGCCGACATTTCATTAGCTCTAGTTCTTTCAAATGTTACTGGATCAGTGTTTGGATTTGCATTCGTGGTTCTTCAATTACGCGTTGCCCTAAGCTCATACGCCTATTGGTGCACAAAGTTAGGATCCATATCACATGCGTTAAACTCTCAATCCACCCGTGAGGGGTGCCTCAGAATATAATTATACAGGGTCATTGTCGCCACCACAATGACACACTGCTTTAAAAATGTGTATTGTGATATTTTTCTCAAGATGCCCCACTTCTTCTAACGACGGAGCAGATTGCGGAAAAAAACTCTGACGATTATCTGCAAAACAGAGCAAATTGCAAAAAAAAATGGAGATTAGTTCTTAGATATTGAAAGAACGAGTAAACAGAGAGCGATCTGAAGAAAAATCGAAAGCAGAAATAGCGGAAGAGAAATCAGAAGAGGTTACCTGCTAGGACGCATGGACGCGAACGAGCGACGCAATCAAGCGACGCGATCGAGTGATCAGAAGAGGAGACAACAAACCCTAGTTGCGCGAGGAGAAGAAAGAGAAATCTGAAAATGAGCGGTGCACCGAGGAGAGAAGAAGCGTTGTTATGGTAAAAATCATGATTTGCCTTTTTTTTATTAGAAGTTGCAGTGGGAAGTTTAGTATCCAAATTTGTTTGGCGCGGATTAATGAGAAGTTACGGTGTGCAACTCTTAATAATCTGCGCCAAACAAAGCCAAATTTAAGACCTAAGATTCTATCACATTCTCTTATTCCCTCCAAGTAGTATCCACAATAATATCTACTTCACTGTTTGTTTTATTTTTTTCCTGTGTACCATAATTTAAAACTTAAAATATCTAAAAAAATAGTTTTATCACTCACTCATCTAGTCTCTGCATGCATAAAATAATCGCATTCACTACTTCCATCGTTTTCCCCGTTAGAGTACCAATATTCCAATTTTCAAACCTAAGTCAGTCACAATTCCTATGACACACTTCCCTAGGACGTCTAATATGTGAGTATTTTGTCTATTTAACACTACACTCAAGTTTTCTTGGAGGTGCAGCGGTCCTTTGCAAAACGTCGCATTCGAACCATATGACGAGGATTTTTGTATATTTAACACTACACCCAAGTCCTGGAGATGCAGTGGTCTTTGTCAAGATGTCGCATTCGGACCATGCGACGCATTCCTTAGGGGAAATAACCTAGCTATTACACAATTTTTCAAATGATCCATATTCATAAGGGTGACTAAATTTTATGTTGGTCGTCTATCTAACACAACTCTCACCATTTTTCATTCGGGCTTGTGACCGGCATAGGCTGGTTTATTTTTTGGACATACTGATGAAGAATTAAAAAGAAAACTATCAAACTCAAATAACTTCTAATAAATAGCAAAACATTTCTCTTAAGCGAGATAATCCTTGAATATGATTAGTTGTCATTTGGGCGACATAATAGTTTGATCGTGCAGTGGTGATCGCATGATATGGTTATTGTTGAAGCTGGGAAAATCAACTTCAAAATATTCGGATCAATGCAACCTAAGGTTACTGATTCTGTGGTCCGACGCCGCAATTCAGATTGTTAGAGAGTGAGAGAGAAAACTGTCTATAAGCACACCCTAAATTCTCCAGAAGGGAGGTCCCACCACGTACCCAAAAGTTTGGGAGAAACTTCCCCTCCGCAACCAAAAGCTGGGAGAGGTAGTAGGCAGGCATGGGCTTGGCGAGTATCCAGCTTGGGGGGGGGGGGGGGGGGGGGGCTCACCCTCTTCCAAAAGTCTCATTTCTAGTACCCCCGGGGGGTTATTTATAGAGAAATCCTAGGGGGTAGCGAGTATCTAGCCTCTACTAGCGAGTACCAAGGGTTACTGGCTCATACTCACGAGTCACGAGGTACTCGCCTATGCACGCCTCTGCGGGCCCAAGCTCGTCTCTGCGCGCCCAAGCTCGTCTCTGCGCGCCCAAGCCCGCCTCTGCTAGCCCAAGCCCGCCTCTGCTCGCTCAAGCCCGTCTCTGCTCGCCCAAGCCCGCCTCTGCTCGCCCAAGCCCGCCTCTGCTGGCCCAAGCCCGTCTTGCTCGCCCAAGCTCGCCTCTGCTCGTGGCTAGGTCTGTGAATAGATGTCTCCTTAGGCATCTCTGATCTCGACGAATTACGGGTTATACAGTTATAATTGTGAGGTTGTCGACGTTGGTGGAAAGATGGTCACCATTTGTGCGCTCCACTAATACCGCAAATTCATTGCAGTCTCATTTTCGATCACACATACAATTACATGAGCGTCCCAAGCACCGACATCAACACTAATCACACAAACTTGCATGCACATTGAACCACTTAAACACATTAAGTTACTTGCAAGCACATGTCACACATCAGCTCATGCACTCAGCAATTAGAGAGCCCCTGATGCACAAACTCAACTGCATTCTCCTTTGTGAGACATGCACAGTAAGTGCCTCCAAAAACTACTAGAGACCACCTCATGCACACACTCAACTGCATTTTTGCAAGAGGCTGCTTTCAGAACTCGAACCCGTGACATCAAGATCACACGATAACAGCTCAACCGGTGCGCGAAGGCTCCCCTTCACCATTTTTGCAAGCTTTTTTATATCTCATGAAAATTATTATAGTGACACCTAGCTTCCTCACCATCAACTAAATATATGGATGAAGCATGAACGTTATTTGTGTAAAACCATCATTGATACAAAATGTATCGTCAGATTTTAAATGACAGATTGCTCAACCTCATCCAAATGGACATCACTCACATTATACTGATATGACTCTTCAATCTTCTTAGGCATTCAATTCACAACACAAGCTCAATTATTATCCTCACCACACAATTACCTTTTTTAGACAGACAAACTCCATATCTTTCAGTAGCTAGATAAGTGTTGCCAGTCTCATTAACTCCCCCAGCTCACTTACACCCAACCTACTTGTGCTAAGAGAATGATAACCGCCGGAAATAAAAATGCATATCTAAACAATTAGAGTCACACTTATGACAAGGTGATCAAAGAATGGTCTTAGAACTAGTTTTGACAATAAAATGAAATTTACCATGGTCATGACATTAAAATATTTTTTAGCAAGATAGCAACAATAATGTTTAAAGTTGTTACTGTGAGTATTATTGTTGTCAATATTTTCTTTCTTGTTATCGTTTATTGAGGATGGTGCTTCATGTTTTTTTTGTTGTAGTTGTTTGCTATTGTTGCTACTTGTTGATGCTATAATTTGTTCGATGATGACGTAGAAGAGCAGCCATACATAATTGTTTTTGTTGTGTTCTTTGTTTGGTTATTTTTGAGGGTGGTGTCAAAGGAGGGCCATAAAAACACCAGTCTTCTGTGTCACAATAATAACATTGTGACAAATAGTTTCAAAACAAAAGAAACAAGATAATGAAATTATGATGAAATCATGGAGGTAAGTCCCGCAGACATTGTGCTATTTTCAGCAATCAATTCCTAAAGCAAAGTAAAATTCTTCTTAATGCGATGTAAACAAAGAAAAATATGCTCGTAGAAATACCTTCATGGATTGCATGAACTCTCCGCAATGACCATCGAGAACATCGGTCCTGGGGCCCGTGGAATTAGCAAGCTCGTCCATCGCCAATCCAGAAAGCTCCAGTGCATGAACAATCATCTGAAACGATATGTCAAGATCAAAAAGTGAAACACTACCAATTAGCCAAAAGGAAAGGCTAAAGAGATACAATAATGGAAAAAATAAAGCTTTTGTTTAACATCCATGTATGACCTTCTCGGCATGATTCAAGCGTTGTAATGAAGTTGATTGGTTCTGAGGGCCCAACATTAAGGTAACAAGTAAGTAGGAGGGCGCTAGAGGCTGGATAAAAGCTTTTGCATATTTGGTGCAGTAGTGGAACCCTAGAAGACTTCGTATTGCCTGAGCTACAGGGGGGAAGAAGACAGCTAACTATTGGACCTGGATGGAATAAAAAAGATATTTATATAAACAACTTTACTGGGTCTTTCAAAATAAATATATTGAACTAAAAGAAACTAAGTTCAATAACAAAATAGTTACGGTCCGTTCGGCCCCCCGGAATTGGAATTCTGGAATTGGAATTCGGAGGTTTGAATTCATTTTCGGCATTCAGCCCCTTAGAAATGGTTTGGAATTGGCATTCCATGAAAAACTTGGGAATTAAAAACGTGCTATGCCCAATCCTTAGGGGTCACGCTGTTTCTTCGCTGGTTTTCGGCCGGAGAGCAAGCCAGACGACGACCTACTGCGTGTTCTCTTCTTTCCGCCAGTCCCCCCCCCCCCCGAACCGCTGCCACCGGTAAACTCTTCCTCTCCCGCTCCTCTTTCTTCTTCTTCTTCGTTGTTGATCCGTCGTCGACGACGACCTACTGCGCGAGATTTTGCATCCTGATTTTTTTTTGCATCCCGATCTTCTTCTTTTTGCGAGATTTTGCATCCCCGTTAATTTTTTCAAAGTAAAGCACGGGGAAGCTTTGTGCACCGGACTGCTCTTTTGCATCCCAATCTTCCCGATCTTTGATCTTCCCGATCGTCTGTGTTGTTATCACAGTGTTGTATTCATATTTTTCACTTGTCCCATTTCATCAACAAGAAGATATATTATTTGTCAGTAATCAGAATTTTTTTGTTCCTCAACTGTTGAGGATTATATAATTCATCATTTATATGAACTTCTCTTGGTATGATCATGGAGTTATAAGTCTTTTTAATATTAATATTCATGCATTCCGATCTCTTGATCATGAATCTGTATTATTAGTTTTTGTACTCTGTTAATTTCAATTCCAGATTTGAATTATATTCTGCATCCGAACAGCAGAATTGTCCAATTCCAATGTCTGATGCACAATTCTGCACAGCAGCCGAACAACAAAATTGAAATTCTGTCAATTCCAATTCCTACTGGTTTTGGAATTCACAGAATTCCAATTCCAGAATTCCAAATCTGGGGGGCTGAAAGGACCACTATGTATTCTCTTCAATATACTATGATAATTTGATATATGTACATGTGATGTCAACATTATATCTATTTTATACATCAAGTAAATTCCCATATTTTGTGATGACATTATCAAATTCATTATAGTCGTGTGATTGTTCTATCATTATTGATATGATTTTTGTTGGAGTTATTAGTTTTATCGTAATATTTAACTCTTTAGGTTTGGTTAAGTCTTTAGTCCCACATTGTGTATGTGAGTTATTGAGTCCATGTATGTCCTTTAAATACCCTCTTTGTGGGATGAATAAAGCATTCTTCTATTCTCTCTTTTCTTTCCAACATATTATCAGAGCCTCTCGATCTTAAACCCTAGAAAAATATTTCAGTGTCCGCCACTTTAATTCTCGGTTTTTTTCCGCCCTCGCTCTCGTCGTGTTGTTATGCATGTGGTCCCACTGAGAGATTTCTATCCCACTCCCGTCGACGGTCTTTGATTCAGTCGGCAGGAGCGGCAGTCTGGCTTAGTCGATCTCTTCGACCAGTCACCCGTTGCTTGCATCGATGTTATTCTTGTCGTTCTCGTCGATGCAGCTCCCCATCGCTGATTCAGGGCAGATCCCTGGCCGCTTGCTCGCGCAAGACCGTCTGGTATTTTTTTCTTCTCCTAGTCCCGTCAGATCTCCTTCTCGATGCGTCTGCCTGCTGCTTCGTCGATCTTGTCGGTGGCTCTCTGCCCTATCGACAACGCATTTGTCTCCTTCGTCGATCTCGTCGTGCTTGTTGTCGCGGTCTATGCTTTTTGTCATTGTGACACTTGGGATTGCATCCTCCAGTCCCGCCTGGTTGATCCCGTGGAGCACATCTCTGCCTTGCGCTGATCTCTTCCCTCATCGACTTAGTTATTAAAGACGCAAGGCACACCAAGGCGCTAAGGGGACTTGGAGCCTAGGCGCAAGACTCAAGGCGCAGGCGCGTGCCTGACAAAGGCAAGGCGCAACCACATTCATTTTAAATAATCACCATCAAATATAATTTCAACTTCTCGATCAAATTCTTCATCTAGTCCACTAATTAATTATTCATTATTATCGTTTATATCTCTTAAAAATAGAATCAATGTGGTCACTTATATCATATATAAGTCTCAACGCACAATTATCTTTCACAAACACCGAGTCAATAAAAAATTACTGAGTTCTTGCAGTATTTTTGTTCTTACTTTTTGAAGAAAAAAATTTACAACAAAAAAATCACTCAAATGCGTCTTTTATATTCTAAAGGCGCAAATAAGGCGCACAAAGGCGCAAACCTCTGAGCCTGGTGAGCCTGGAGCCTTGGGCACGCCTTTAACAACATAAGTCATCGACAACTTCATTTGTTGATTTTCTTCATCTCTCATTGAACGATCTCGTCGACGTTGACAATATTATCTACTCTGGTCGACGCCTCCACATGGGGTTGATTCTTGTCCGTCGGATGGCTTCTTGCCTACTGCTGCTTGGTTGCGCCTCTCCTTGGAAGGCTACTTCTGTGCCTGCGGCTTATACGTCTCTTCATCATGTTGCTTATTATGACAACTTGATCTGGCTGACATCAACGATAGCGGTTTCCTTTGTTACTGTGCTTCTTGATCCCGTTGCTTCGACTGATGATCCAGCTGGCTGTGATTTCTCCTGTGCAGCCACTCTTGGCTGCTTTCTACTAATCCCATCGGAGCTTTGGATCTCGTTGCTCGCCTCTCTCGAAGAATGATGTGTTGATGTTTTTTTTTCTTTTTAGTTTGTGTCTTAGTTTTATTGTGTGTTATATGCTTATATGCGTGTGGTATTCACGTGAGGGTGAGTATTGGGAACATAGGCGACTCGGATGGTCTTTCCCGACTTTCGTCTTCGTTCCACACGGCCTCTAGTCGCATGTCGTGTGTTGTTTGTGTCTCCCCTTATTTCTTTGAATTGGTTGTGTGTTGAGACACGGCTGATGTTGGTGTTTCAATCTCAGCGGGTTGTGTCGCATGGGAACGTGTCGTGCGGGACTGTGTCGTGAGGGACCGCCCTTTGTGCGGATTATCCCCGATAGATTATCCCCGATCACTCGTTTGATGATTTGATTCACATCTTTCGTTCTCTTTCTCATAATGTGTGTAGGTAATGTTGGTTGACCGGTTTCCAGCGAGTCCATGTCTTGTGTGAGTCTTGCGTCGTGTGTGGGTCAGCGTCGTGTGTGGGTCAGCGTCGTGTGTAGCTATGTCCCCGGTTTGGAATTCTCCCCGATGGCTCGTCTGTTTTTTTGTCTCACATTGTCTACCTTCATTGTCGTTATTTGATGTGTCCAAGCTAAGGGGGAGTGTTGAAGTTATTAGTTTTATCGTAATATTTAAGTTTTTGGTTTGGTTAAGTCTTTAGTCTCACATTGTGTAAGTGAGTTATTGAGTCCATGTATGTCATTTAAATACCCTCTTTGTGGGATGAATAAAGCACTCTTCTATTCTCTCATTTCTTTCCAACAATTTTAAACTAAAATAAGTATATATAAAATAAATAAAATAAAAAATGTTTTCAAATGAGAGATGATTGTGTGTCCAAGCTAAGGGGGAGTGTTGAAGTTATTAGTTTTATCGTAATATTTAAGTTTTTGGTTTGGTTAAGTCTTTAGTCTCACATTGTGTAAGTGAGTTATTGAGTCCATGTATGTCATTTAAATACCCTCTTTGTGGGATGAATAAAGCACTCTTCTATTCTCTCATTTCTTTCCAACAATTTTAAACTAAAATAAGTATATATAAAATAAAAAAAATAAAAAATGTTTTCAAATGAGAGATGATTGTGTGTCTGCATAATGTGTCATTGCTCCCAAATTATAAGATCACTGGAGTGTTGCAACTGTCTATTGTGGATACTTCCACCATCATATATTGCGCACAAAAAATTTATTGATGTCAACTATGGACGGGGGACACTGTGCCCCCGACGCTAGAATAAGTATGGATTAAAAATAATATAAATAACATAATAGAAAATTAAAAAAAGGAAAAAAATAAAGTAAAAAATTAGAAAGTAAAATATAGAAAATAATTTCAAAGTAGAGAAAAATAAAGTAAATAATATAAAAACAAACAAAAAAATTTGTATAGGAGAACATTATACGGCTACTGAAGTTATTGTCAATTTGTCATCATCAGACACTATGCATAAGTGCTCTTGATACCATTTCCCTACTTTAGTGAAGTTCATAATTTGTGGGTTGCACTAGGTTTTGATAGTATGAGCACTCTTTTGCATTCTCCTTGTTGTTTCTGCATTCTCCTTGATGCCCGCATTGAATTTTCTTCACTGTATTACACCAGCACACACTTCAGCCGTCGCTTCCTGGTTATCGCTATTCATAGTGTGTGTTTGTAATAAAAGAATTGTAATGCAAATTGGATGGATATTTGAAATTGCAGATAATGTGATCCGGCATGCAAATGATCCAAAATTCTCAAGTAATTTTAACAACCCACAAAAGTGAAGGCCTAACTTGTAAATAGTTGATCGACGCGCTAAATTGTGTATGGATGCAATTTTAACAATACTCAATCATCTATTTGTAGATTAGTATATCTTACTTTTATATCCGCTGATCTACATTTTTGTTGGCATTGTGAAAATTATCCCTTAGGTGGTATATGATGTTCTCACTGTGTAGTAAAGCAATACATTTGAATCGAAACTGGGAAATGTCATTGATTTTTTTTCCTAAATGCGCTTGAAATTCCAGTTTTTCTTCTTTCATTGTACATTATATTAGTAGGAGAAAAAGAAAAAAAGAACAGAATCTTCCTTAAGGACTCTTATTTTATGATATTATATGATGCCTCTATGTCATGGTAAGGTCAACATTAACTAAAAGGGCTCATGAGGGCTGTTCCTTACAAAATGTGGGGCACAGTAGCATGTTGAATTGTTGATGGAATTTATAACTTCCAATTTACTTACAGAATAATATGTCTAATTCTATGTTATAAGTAAATATGAGTACATGAAATCATGTCCAAAATATAGGACACGGTGTGTTATGCTACATGAGTTTTATGTTCCCAGGAAATAAAGGTTTTGATATTAAGGCTCTTCTTGCCACAAAGTTTTAGCTCCGGTGACATTGCCAAGACAATGGTTATGACCGCCACTAAGAAAAGAAAAGTAGTTTTGAACAAAAAAGTGGTTGAAGTTCCATAAGTGAGCTACTGTTCATAACCACCACCACTGTGTCAAATGGAGCCTAAATAATATTTGCAAACAACTTTAACTTTAAGCGGTGGCTCGAAGATAGGGTTGCGTATAACGCGCGGGCGCGGGGGGGCGGGCGCGTACACACAGAGGCCTAGCATTACAATGAAAAATAAACATGATACAATCTACCACAAGCAAAAATGTAAGAACAACACTGGGTTTTCAAATTAACACAAATAGATGCAGCCACAAATTTGAGATGCAGCCACAAATTTGAGATGCAGCCACAAATTTGACAAACCCTGAGCATGCATAAAAAAGTATTTTAACAAAATCGAGTAATGTGAGATGAATACCACAAAGTACAAGATCCTCGTTGAATCCTGGATGATAGGGTCTCGGACAGGATACTTGGGGCCAAATAAAATTGCTGGAAGAGGGGCACGGGTTTGGTTATAGGTTATGGGGGGAAGGAAAGGGAAGTAGTTCACTGGATGACTTGATGAGGGTTAGACGGGGCTGGTTTGTGTTCTCTGAAGGTGAGTTTAGGGTCGAGCTGGAGTCAGCTAACTAGGAGGGGTTCAAATGGGTAACTGGGATATGACAGAAGGCTCGGTTTGCATCAGGAGGGTAGGGAGAGAGATCGGAGGGGGGAGGAGATGGCTGGGGTTTGCTGGACAGGGGCGGAGCAGCGGGAGCTGGAGCGTCGAGATGCTTACGGACGATCACAGGGCCGCTCAGGAAGACTCGTTCCAGACTGTCGGCTACGGAGCGTCGAATGATGCTACGTATTTTATAACTATGTGATCTGTTGGTGTAGCCGGTTGTATAGCCAGGAGCTGTATTGCCTTTTACTGATTTTAGGGTTGGGCTTATCTTACGGGTTGGGCGGTGAACCGTGTGTGAAAAAATTTGCTATGTTATTGTCGGTGGGTGTCGGGTGTTAGCCAAGGGAAATCTCCTTTGTTCCTCTTCAATCTGTTCAGGGTTCTTCCTTCAGATTGTTTATCTATTCAAGTTATTCCTCTGTTTGCTGGATTGTTGGTGTGTTGTGCACTGTGCGAGTTGTGCTTGCTGCAGAAAGTCGTTGGGGATCCGGTGGTGATCGGTGGTGATTCTGAAGATCCGGCGGTGGTTCATGAAGGGACCGCATCAGGATATCAGAGCCAGGTTGGTGTCCGGGCAAGATGCCGATTTCGGATGCCACGAGGTCCAAGGAGGCGCGGTCGGAGATCGATGTACTAAAACACGGCCAGGAGGAGTTGGCGCGGGCCATGCAGGTCATGGGAGAAGAGATGTGGAAGATGTTTGCAGGATTGAAGGGGGATCGCAAGACGGCGAGCAGACGGGGACCATCGTTGGATGGCAGGTCTTAGGGGTCGTCGTTTTCATCATCGCATATCGCCAACAGATTTCCGCGATTGGAGTTTCCCCGCTTCTCTGGTGAGGACTTGATGCCTTGGATATACAAATGTGATTAGTTTTTTGAGGTTGATGGAATGTCGAAGGACATGAAGGTCAAGGTGACTTCAGTGCACTTAGAAGGGAAGGCCCTATATTGGCATCGGTCATATATGAAGGCAAGGTTGACCCGTCAGTGGTCGAATTGGGAGGAGTATAGCCAAGCATTCCAATGGCGTTTTTGTAACATCACTCAAATAACTAGACCCCTCGGAGTGGTTTTGTCATGACTAGGTCATGAAAAAAGTCTAAGAAACTCAAAATACCAAGTGAGCAAAGATACAAGCGAAAATTACCTTGGTTTGCCTATAGCATAACCTTACCACCACACCTAGGGTTTGAACTTAGGGCTTCAACTTTAATCCATGTCCCCACCACAACCCCCCTAACCCCTTGGATGTCCATAGGGTCACTAAGGACTCATTGGGGGCAATCTAGTGGTCAAGCTGACCTAAGTTCACCATAATCCTAAATAGGTCAAACTAACCTGCATAGAGCCAATTGACCTTCCCTTAGCTAAATGAACCACACCTATACCTTCCTAACCCTTAAGGGAGGTCAATGGGTCAGCAAAGACCCATTGGGGTCAACCCAAAAGGTCAATTTGACCCAAGTCAACCCTAACCCCAAAAGTGGTCAAAGTGCCCTAATTAAGGGACAAGTGACCTTCAAGGTGTCAAGCCAACCCTACCTAGACCTAGGGGAGGCCAATGGGTCATGAAGGACTCATTGGGGGCAACTCAAAAGGTCAATTTGACTAAGGTCAACTCCACCCTAGTATTAAGTCAAACTAGCTCAAATGGGCTAACTCAAGCTCAAGCCCAATCCACTTATGTTAACCTTATTTTCATTGATAATATGGATTAGTGGGGTGCCTTTAGGCTGAATTAGCCATCAAATTCGGTCATGGTGACTAGGAGAAAGAAAAATTTCATTCCCCCTTTTATGGAGGAGATAGAGGAGGAAGAGAGTCATTCATGGCCAAGGGCCCTCTCCCTTCATCTCCAATGGGCTGATTCATCTCCCCATCAGTGTTGAGGAGATCAAGGGACTTTACATGCCCTTTCAGTGGCTGGGTGCAGTGAACCCACATTTGCCGAAAAAGCTTCCCCATGGGCATTAATGGTCATTGAAGACTGACCCCCCCCCCTTCCCCAATTGGTTATTTTAAAAGCTTCACAGGGCAGAGAGGAGCTGTTTCCACTCTTCCCCTGAAGAAATTGAGTCCTTCTATTATGTTGTTGCAGAGCACCCGACGGCGCCACCACCGTCCATGTCAACCCGGCGATCGGCCCGACTCCAGCCCTTCACTAAGGTCCTGTCCCTCTCCTCTATTCTAGTGGGAAGATCTACACTCGACGGCTGCCGGAACTGAGGCCAATAGGCCCAAGATCGGCATCGCCAAAGGTTGGTTTTTCAAGCTTTTTCTTCCACCCATAAACCACTATTCCGGCCACCACTTGCCGGCCAACCACCGCGAATCGTCAGCCACCACTTCAACGTAGGTGGTGGTGGCGGTGCCTGGCGGGGAAGAGTCGTGGGTGGCCAGGAAATCGCCAGCCAAATCGGCCCAGGACGGGCTAAATCCTGGTCGTTGGCGCATTGGAGAAGACGAACCGATCTCGTCGATCCTGCTTCAAGATTCGTGCATAATCTAATAATTTATTATTTGCTTTTAATTCAATTCTATTACTTAAAAGGCTGTGAATGTTTTGATTTATTAAAAATACCTAGAGCCCCCTACAGTGAAAGTGTCCTACATAAATATTGTATCCTTTGATGTCTAGTTTAATTTATAATTAGTTTCAACCAATTTGGGTCAGTGGTCTGACCTAACACTCAAAACGGTGCAACTTATACATAAGGCTAGTCAGTTATTAAAATGAGTGCCCTTATCAAACCAGTCATCCAAATATCTTGAAATTTTGGATGGGGGTCACTCTTATATATACCTAAAACATATCCAAAAATGGAAATTTTTGGAAAAAATTCTCCTAAAGTTTTTCTAGAAATTTAATAAACCATGTATGAATTATTTAAGGGGTCTAATGACCACTAAACCAACCAAAATTTTGGTGTCTGTCTCTTAGGGTCATGACATGACTTTGATAAATATTTCAGCCCAATTGGATTTGATTTGAAAAGGTTTTGGTGAGACCAATGTGTGGCCCTTTAAGGTCAAATTCGGGCAAAAGTGTGTCTGGGGCATGGAGGGGTCAATACTCACCCAAAGGGGTTTGGACCTTGGTCAGAGCCCCAAGATTAGTTTAAACACCCCCTCATGGAGTTTGAGATGGATAGTGGTGGATTTGTCTTAGGACCCTAGTTCAAACCCTAAGGTTGAACTTTGGGGGTTTGTGAAGGACATGGTGTGATATGTCCTTGTATGGACTTGGAGTTTTGTCCATGAGGTCATAGGGTGGTGAATAGTCCTAGGAAGGAATTTGGTGACATTTAGATTTAGGCACACAACTTAAATCAATTAGGATTTGTTTAGGCCTATACCTTTTATGGAAAAATTGAAGGGTCATATGACCTTGGATCTTTATGAAATTCTAGTATAAGAGTTTTTATATCATAATGAGTCTATGAAATTTGTTGTAGGGTGTTTGGAAGACAGTAGCTCATACTTGTAGTTAAAACTTTTTTGTTGCCCTTATTGATGATTTTGATAAATTCATGATTAAACTAACTTGGAACTGTATGAAACTCAGTCAGTAATGTTTTATGATTATGTTTAAGCATTGGTAATTTTTGTGTAATTTTTGGATTATGATTGGTGGTACTTCCTTCTTTACCCTTAATTACTGCAAATATCTTGAATTAATTAATTAGGGGCTGGCCTGCGCGCCAATGTTTGAGGCCACTGTTGCTGCTGCTGTTGCTGCTAGCCCGTGAAGGCTACGCTTAAAATGCTTTGTTTGTTTATACGTGGCCGACCTGCACGCCAATGTTTGAGGCCACTGCTGTGTAAAGCCTTGTAAGGCCATAAGGCCAACTGACTTTGTATTTGGACATTCCTGTTTTATATAAATGTGGAGCTTTTATATGGTGGACATTCATGTGTGTAAGTTCAGCTTCGTGTTATAGGCTTCCGCTAGAATGCAATGAGTTAGAATGCGCAACTCTAGTATCACTCCGTGACTTCGCCGCCTGTTTTATGGTATATGTTGTGGGGCCCCAGCCGGACCTTCTAGTATATACCTGTGAACGGATGGAGTTGTTGCACATCGTCATCTGCTTTTGACCACTATCCACCTTCATAGCTTTCCTATCACTCCTCCCACATGGTGCCTAGGGGCCATTAGGGGAGGGATGGGAGAAATCAGGCTTAGTCCTTTTGACTAACGGTCTGTGGACCAAACATTTCAGGGGCTCTGGATGAGAGACAGGGACCAGCAACAGGAGTTGCAGCACCAGCGGAGCACGATACACATGGAGGTGGGTCAGTCTAGTACAGGAGCGTCAGTCTCTAGCTCCGTGATTGATAGTCTTTCTTTAGCTTTCGCTAGAGGGTTGTAGTGAGGATTTGATGTATCAGGCTTAAGCCCGTTTGACATCTATTTGTACTGTTTATGTTTAGTAATTCTATTGTCATGTGGACTTACTGTGATTTCCTTACATATATCTTATATGTGATGTGTGTACTTGGATATAACTAGTCTATATACATGCTTCTCTTTCCATGGTGATCATAAAGGCCGGTAGGATCGGCGTTTTATGGTGACGAACTTCCCGAGTGTCGGTGTCACTACAAAGCGGCGGTTTTGGGCGTAAAACCCGGTAGCGTAGCAAAAAAAGAGGGTCTTACAAACCGGTATCAGTGGAAACATCGATCCAAAAGAAGAAGTCCACAAAACCCCGGGCCACCCCGCACGAGCTTAGTTTGAGAACAAACTAGCAGCAGAAGCAATGGTGTGCCCATAAGGGAGAATCGCATGCAAAAGTCCACTTTTTGTTTATTCCACTTGTACATTAACTAACAATTGGAATTTTCCTTATAGCCTGTGACGAACCCTACTCCACAGCAGGGTACACCCCAGGCAAAGAACATGGCTCCACCCCCACCGGCTCCGACTCTGTTCCAGCAGACGGAGATGGGGCAGACTCTGACAGTCATTCTAGAGGCCTTCAGGGCTCAGCATGCTCCAGCCCCATAGCCAAACCCCAGGGCCAACTGGTTGAGTGTCTTCCGGGGGCTTTCTCCTCCATCCTACCTTGGCATAGAGTCAGCAGTCCGTAGAGAAGAGTGGCTGGATATTATCTACAAGATGATTGTTGAAGACAAATATGACCTCAACTGAAGTTCGAAGAAAAAGGGGTGCAGCCAAAACCTACTTCTCTCAAGTCTCACCCCTTGACTGGATTCTAAGGACCTAAGACTGACCCAAAAGCCTCAGCAGGGAGGTCCCACCTCACACCCGGAAGATCTCTGAGAGCTTCCCCTCCAAAGCCAGAGCTGGGCTAGGAGCTCCTCAGAAAGCACTAGAATTCCGGAGACAATGATAGCTTGCTTTCTAAGGAGCCCTTATGGGTCTATTTATAGCATTTTGCTGTCCTGAATTTACTGAAAAGCCCCTGGTTGGTCTGCCAATAGCCAAAACCCGTTGTTTTTCTGAGGGTACTGAAGTAATTTCTCCTGAGGGCAATTAGGACATTCTTCTAAAGATCCTGGGCCCCACTTGGCGAGAGCTGATGCCGAGACCTTTCGGCCCAGGGTGTGGCGCAAACGTTCTCGCCCCAGGCGAGAACTCTCGGGATTGAGGCATGGTTTGGGCGAGAGCGCTTCCGCGTAGCCCGCGCTTGGCGCTCTCGGCCCACGGTTTCTCTCTTATAGCATCCGGCGAGAGCGTTTCCGCCTTCTGTGGGCGAGATCCTCCTTAGGGCGGGACCACTTTGGCTAACCCTCCTGTGACCATTGTGCCTCCTTGTCTGGCTCAGCGAATATGGGGTTGTACACAATCCCCGCTCTTTTTGAGCTAGCGCCGCGCTCGAAAAGGCATGTTCAACCCAAAATATTCGCTGAGCACGTGTCAACGTCAGGGAATCTTTCGGTGGGCCGTACGACGCCTATAAATATGAGTGCCGATAGACGGTCATAACACTTCCCTCGAGCTGTCATTCTCCTTCTGAGCTCTCGCCCTCTCTCGCTATGCCTTCCAAGCGTGCCGATAAACCTCTTCCGCAGGATCTGCAGGACCGCATCAACGCGGCGCAGGCGCGAGCTAGGGCTAACAGTGCCCTTGTCGCCCCATGGCTAGCGAGACAGTCGTCAGTTGCTGAGCCTTCTCTGCCTAAGAAGAAGAAGAAGAAGAAGAAGAAGGCGAAGGTGGTTCAGCGGGACCTATCCCGCGAGAACAGGAGCCCGCCCACCCCGACCCCTAGTTGCGCGGACGGCATCTCGCCGCGGAAGGTAAGCTTGATATACCAATTAACAACCAGTTGCTCAATTGTTGAACTTAATACCTCTCGCAGGAGATGGTTCCTGACGCTGCCGCGTCCCCGCGAGAACGTTCGGATCCACCCTCTAGCCATCACGATGATCATCCACAGGTTCCCGAGGCGCCTCCTCCGCCAGACCCGAACACCGCTGGTAAAGGTTCCCTTCTTGGCTTCGCCTGGTATTTCCAAACGCTGACCTGATTTCTCGCAGCGTTGGTTTCTGCACCTTCGGATCTCGCCACCCAGGATGGTGGGGCGAGAACTGCGAATCAGCCTGCCCATGTGGTTGACTCCTCCCTATCGGCGAGAGGAAAAAGTGCCGAGATCCCTGTGCCACCGCTAGACGTTAGTCCTCCAGCGGCTGAGGAGACCCGCTCCCCCGCTCTCGATCAGGCCGGGATCACCATCCGCAAAGTCTACCCCCCCCCCCCCCGACAAAGGAAAGCCAATCCACCTCCTCTTTGGAGCTGAGGGGGGGGGGGGGGGGGCTGGGCCTTCTCGCCTGCCGTCGACCGGGGGGCCTCGTCACTCTGAAGGTATACGGCAATTTTATCGCTGCTATCCTTCAGCTTCCGCTAAAATGGGGATTCTTTTGACAGGGGACATGGACTCGCGGCCTGGCGCTGAGGTAGAGGAAGAAGAAGAAGAAGAAGAAGAAAGAGAGGGAGAAGACGGCGAGAGCTCTCCCTTCCCTTCATCTGACGAGATGGAGGAGATCCTGACCGGTGCCGGGAGCGCGAAAAGACGAGGGAAGAAGGTTGCCGCCATTCTGTCGAAACTCATCCGGCGAGAACGGGTCTGCGACCTTGCGGCCCGAGAGTTTCGCCAGTCAGTGGAGAAGAGGCTGGAGTCCTTGGAGCGAGACTTCCTTCTAGGCGAGATGGACCGGCCCGGGGGAGCTACCGCTGGGTCTTCACCTGAGAGATGCATCGAGAGAATCCGGGATCTGTCTCGCCGGGTTGACCTGGGATGCAGCGTTCTGTCATCCTACTTCAACCCGCAGGCGCCCCCCGGACCAAGTTGCGGGACCGAGGCAAATGGCGTTGGGAGCAAGGGAAATGGCGCTGGGAGCCGTACTGAAGCGCGAGACCTCCCCTCCTCTTCCCCTGGCCTTCCCTTCTCTAATGTACCCTTACTTTTTCGCTTGGAGTTGTAACTAATGTTCCCGCACTTTATTCGCTTATTATATTATTATTATTTTTTTTTATCGCGTTCCCGCTCAGCGAGAGCGATGGCTCTGTCTTTAATATTTTTGTATGCGTATGAGTTATCTTCCCAGCTCTTTAGGGTGGCGAGAGCCACCTTGCTTCCGCCTACTTTTCCTGCCGTATGACACTTCGCAACGTTAGCGCCAGCTGTTTAATCGGTCGCTGTCAGATTCGGGCGGGAAAAACGAAGCGTCGCTGACCTAGGACGCGGCGGCTGTACCCTCGCCGCCTTTCTGAAAACAGCCATCATTACCACGATTTTCTATAAATAGGAGGCTCACCTACCACATTCATTCCTCTGACTCCAGTCTCTCTCCTCTTTGCTCTTGTTC
The DNA here is from genome assembly GCA_039583875.1 of Platanthera guangdongensis. NCBI lineage: Eukaryota > Viridiplantae > Streptophyta > Magnoliopsida > Asparagales > Orchidaceae > Platanthera > Platanthera guangdongensis. The sequence goes on along the minus strand of CM077166.1, from coordinate 24,768,410 downwards.
TCGCGGTCTTCGCAAAGCTCTCGCCCTTTTCTGTCTTCCACTTCCGTTCTCGCCCCGTTCTCGCTCTCGCCTTCTCCCCGTAGATCTCGCCTTCAATCCCTATTGCGATGACGGGTGGTGGTGAAGGACGATCCAACTGTGCGGAAGCCTTCCAAAAGCATCTCTTCCCTTCCTGTACTCTCACTCTGGAGGAGTTCAATCTGACCAAGACCCAGCACGTTCCCGCCGGCTTCGTCGCGCGGCCCCCGGGTAGTCATGACAAAGTCAACACTGCAGGGGAGGGGGAGCTCGCCATCCCTATTGAACACTTCGAGGTGGGCTTCCGCCTTCCGCTGTGGCCTGAGATGCGACAGGCTCTCCGGTACTACGGGGTGGTTCCCGCGCAGCTGAACCCTAATTCAGTTGCCATTCTCGTGGCATTCATATGCTACATGCGTTCCGAGAGGATCGAGTTCAGCTTGCCGATCTTCCGCAAGTTGTTTACCTTCCGCGCGAAAGGAGGCGTGGTGTTCTTCTCCGGGCAACTGCTGAAGACGATCGGTCTCGCCAACAAGCATCATCATTGGGGCGAGAAGTTCATCTACGTCTCCGGCGACTTCGGGAACGTACCCCTACCCCCCATCCAATACGAGGATGCCGCCTACAAGCCTCAGTCCTTGGGCTCCCGCGAGAGTGCCCTCCTTGAGTTCTTCGGAACCAAGGACTTCGACGTCCTCCACCTCCGGCGAGACGTCGATTCTCTTTCCCCTGTACTTCCGGGAGAAGGTAGGGTCTCGCCTTCATTTATCTTTTTCTTGCCTTTTCCAAGGTTAGAACTTATCGCTATTGTTTTTGCAGGAGAGCGCGAGATCCCTCTCCGCCAGCCTTTCGACGAGGCTCGCGCCGGAGGGAGTCAGCCTCCGAAGGACCCGCTGGCTCTTGCGAAAGCCGCCGCGCAAGCCTGCCGAAAGGAGCCGGGCCTCCCCCCCTCGAGCGATGTTGTGAAGCGAAAGCCGGTTGCTTCCGCACCTCAGCCAATCAAGAGGCCCAAGACCACGGATACCGAGAAGGGAAAGGCTGTGGTTGTCCAGCCCGTCCAACCTCTCCCCGCCGGCCGCTCCTTAGAGGAGGTCCTGGAGGCAGTAAGCAGGATTGCGGCCACCAGGGGCGGCCCCGGGACGCCTGCCGAGAACCCTCGGACCCCTGGCGCCGCCGAGAGCGAGGGTGCCGCCGCCGGGACCTCCGGCCAACCCCCGTCTAACGAGGTGCCGCGGGGTCATCGCAACTTTGGTCTCGGCGTGAGGTGTCTGGACGCGGAGAACAAGCCGCTGCTGCAATGGGACCCTGACGCCAACAAGGTCACGATCTCGTCCCTTTTGCCGAGCTGGGCGGAGCGAGACGAGGTCACCGGCGAAGCTTTCGCTTTAGGCTATGGCCTCTACAGCCGGGAGGACGCTAGCGTCTACGACAGGATGTCGACCCGGCTGTTGGCATACGACTCCACTCGCGCTTTAATGAGCGGGCTGGAGCTCGCGCACATGTGCGCCCGGCGGAGTATTACGATAGACCGCAACTTCCAAGACATGTTCAAGGTGAGGGACGATGCGGTGGCCCAGGCGGCCTCTCTGGCCAAGGAGCTGGCCGAGACCCAGCAACTGTTATCCTCGCGCCAAGCGGAAGGGGTAAGCGAGACCTTTCACAGTCACTTGTTCTCGCCTTCCTAACCTTTCTCTTTTGCTAACCTTCCGCTGTTCAGGATTCCGCTCAAGCCGCACTTCGCGAGGAGCTGTCTCAGGCCCGATATGACAACGTTCTCCTGCGAGAGCAGATCGCGCGCCTCGAGGCGAGTGCAGCCCCTCCGCTGGACGAGAGATTGAAGAGCCAGTATTACTCTGCTTATGACATCGACAAGCTCCTTCAGGGGAACGCGCAAGCCACCGTAAAGTTGACGCTGGAGACGCTGCGCGACATCAACTGTTGGGACGGAAGGGGCAAAGACATTACCGATCCACAACTTGTCCCATGGCTCTTCGAGCCCATCCCAAAGCCCCCTGGCGCCCCCAATACCCCTCCCGCGGATGTCCCAAAGTCCCCCGCAGCGGATGGCGAGACCTCCGGGGGGAGCTCCGGCGGAAGCTCCAGCGAGACTTCAGAAGGATACAGCTTGTCCCCTTGAGGGTCCTCTTCTTGCTTTTGTTCTTCACTTCTATGTAAAGCGCGAGACGCTATCATTTTGTACCCATATATAGTATTTGTTAATGCAAATGTTTTTTCTTGCGAACATTTTTTGTTATTTGCGAATGTGTTTGATGTGATTGTCGTAGTTGAATGCTTTCGGCGTAGGCTTCCGCCAAGGCCCTTGGCCTTCTTAGGAAATTCGTAGCGATGAATCAGCAAGAACCCGCGGTAACCGGCCAGCCGGAAGAGTGACTCTCGAATCCTTAAGACGGGACCGTCCCCTCTAGACTGCGCGAGTCCCCACTAGCCCATCGTATGACGATCTCGCCTATTTGTTCGAGAACACTGAGAGGAACCCCTTTGGCGGAAGCCTCCCCACCTCGAGTTCCCTTCAATAGGGAATCTTCTGCCGAGACCTATCCCTGCCGAGATCTATCTCTGCCGAGATCTATCTCTGCCGAGGCCTATCCCTGCCGAGATCTATCTCTGCCGAGATCTCTCTCTTCTTTTTCACTTGTCATTTGGTATTCCCAACGTGCTTCCTGCCTTTCATTAGCCAAGCCAACCAGACCAAACCTATTCCCCACAGGCGAGCCTTCGGACCTGCCAGCTAGATGAGAGCATGCGCAGCGGGTCTACCTGGGGCCGAGCCGAGCTCGGGGTGCCGATGAAGATCTCAAACCAACCAAACCTATCCCCCACAGGCGAGCCTTCGGACCTGCCAGCTAGATGAGAGCCTGCGCAGCGGGTCTACCTGGGGCCGAGCCGAGCTCGGGGTGCCGATGAAGATCTCAAACCAACCAAACCTATCCCCCACAGGCGAGCCTTCGGAACTGCCAGCTAGATGAGAGCCTGCGCAGCGGGTATACCTGGGGCCGAGCCGAGCTCGGGGTGTCACAAAACATTCAACTATGTTATGTCATGAAAAATTCGATACTAGTTAAAGGAGAATCAATCGGTATAATATAACAAGTTTAATTTTGAGATACACGGTTACATCCTTCCCCCCTCATGGGTAGAATCGTTTTAGATCATCACCACTCCACGTGTGGCTTAAGGCTCTTCCCTCCACGTCCTGGAGGTAGTATCCCCCTGTTCCGAGGACTTCCTTTACAATGTATGGACCTTCCCAGTTCGGGTGGAGCTTACCCACGGGAGCCGATCTTCCCGCCGCGTCGACCTTTCTCAGCACCAGATCCCCTTCTGCGAACTGTTTGACCCTGACATGCTTATCAAAATGCTTGGCCATCCGTCGCTTGATTTCTTCTTGCCTGATGGCCGCCACGTCTCGCAGTTCCTCCACCATATCTAACGAGAGGCGCTGCCCCTCTTCATTCTCCACCCTCCAAGTCTCGTCACCTTCGCCCGCGGCTGTGACTCGCGGGGACCGGACCTCAAACTCCACCGGTAGGACGGCTTCACACCCATGAGAGAGCTTGAAGGGGGTCTCACCGGTGGCCGTGTTCGGAGTCGTTCGTAGTGCCCACAGGACCGATGGGAGATGTTCCACCCAATTTCCCTTCAAGTTTTCCACCTTCTTCTTTAGTAGATTTACAATGATTTTGTTTGCTGCTTCCACTTGACCGTTACTCCGAGGGTGATGGACGGAGGCAAACCGGAGATCTATTCCCAGTTGAGCGCAGAAGCTGATGAACTCCTCGCTGGCAAACTGGGGGCCGTTATCGGTCACTATTGCTTGGGGCAACCCATGTCTACAAATGATCTCCCCCCAGATGAAATTCCTTATAACCTGCGAGGTGACCTTGGCTAAAGCTTTAACCTCTAGCCACTTCGAGAAATAATCGATCATGACCAAAAGGAACCTCCTCTGTCCACTAGCCGGAGGAAAGGGCCCAACTAAGTCCATTCCCCAAATAGCAAATGGCCATGGTGCCGTGATACTCCGGAGTCTTTGAGCTGCCAAGAGTTGAAGGGGGGCGAAGAGCTGACATTTTTGGCACCTCCTTGCAAACTCCATGGCATCCTTCCTTAGGGTGGGCCAGAAGTACCCCTGTCTGACCACCCTAGCCTCCAGTGTCCTTCCTCCAGAGTGACTGCCGCACTCGCCCGAATGCACCTCCCTTAAAATCTTCGGGATTTCCTCTTCGGTCGCACATCTGGCTAGGAGCCCTGACAACATCTTACGATGCAGACCCCCCTCCATCATCAAGTAGTGAGCCGCCTTGCGCTTGAAGCTTCTCCCAACCTTGGTCCCCTCAGGCAGTTCACCGGTGGTTAGGAAGGCCACAAATGGATCCACCCACGAGGGCTGTCGATCCACCATCATCAATTCTCCCTCATCTATAGCCGGTCGGAATAGCTCCGTCAAGGTCCCTCCTACCTGAGGTCCGAACTTGGCCAGTCGATCGGCGGCTACACTTTCTTCCCTTGGAATATGTTGAATTGAGAAAGACCGGAATCCTCCGATGATCACCCTTACCTTGGAGAGGTATCTGATGAGGGTTGACTCCCGAGTTTCAAACTCTCCCCGGATTTGTGATGCCACTACCTTTGAATCAGTGAAAACTTCTACCTCCTGAATCCCCAGCTCCTTTGTCAGGCGAAGGCCAGCAATAACGGCCTCGTACTCCGCTTGATTGTTGGTCACTGGGAAATGTAAAATGACTGCTTGCTCTATGGTTACCCCCTGGGGACTTGTCAACACCACCCCTGCCCCTAGGGAGTGCCTTCCTGAGGCCCCATCAACCGTCAACTTCCATGCTTCTCGCGGTTGCTGCTCTTCCCCCTCAACCTCAACAACGTAGTCTGCTAGAAAGTCCGCCACCGCCTGTGCCTTGATGGAGAGCCTTGGTACAAAGGAGATGTCGAACTCGCTTAGCTCAATGGACCACTTAGCCAGCCTCCCCGAGTGCTCCACTCCTTCGAAGATCTTGCGAAGAGGGTGGTCGGTCACCACCCTAATCGAATGCGCTTGAAAGTACGGCCGGAGCTTTCTGGCCGAGATGACCAAGGCATAAGCGAGCTTTTCCAGGATGGGGTAGCGAAGCTCTGCATTTCTCAATACCCGGCTGACGTAGTAGATGGGAAGCTGCTTCTTTCCTTCTTCTCTTACTAGGACGGAGCTTACCGCCTCCGCCCCTACTCCGAGGTACAAGGTCAAGTCCTCCCCATCCTTTGGGCTCTGAAGGAGGGGAGCCTGAGAGAGTTGCCTTTTCAGCCCTTGGAAAGCCTCTTCGCACTCGGCCGTCCATTCGAACCTTTGATTCCCCCGCAGCACTTTAAAGAATGAAGAACACTTGTCTCCTGCCCGGGAGAGGAACCTGCTTAGCCCAGCCAGCTTGCCTGTCAAGCGCTGGACCTCCTTGACGTCGCGAGGTGACTCCAAATCCAGGATGGCCTTGACTTTGTCCGGGTTGGGCTCCACTCCTTCCGGAGTCAGGAGATGCCCGAGGAACTTCCCGCGGCTTGCCCCGAAGACACACTTCAAGGGATTTAGCCTCATTTTAAATCTTCTCAGGGTGGCGAATGTTTCCTCGAGGTCTTGCAGGTGCGAAACTATGCATTTGCTTTTGATCATTAGGTCGTCGACGTAGACCTCCAAGTTCCTCCCCCTCTGATCCCGGAAGACCCGATCCATCATGCGCTGATAGGTAGCCCCTGCGTTCTTTAACCCAAAGGGCATCATCTTGTAACTGAAGCACCCCTCCCTTGTGATGAAGGACACATCCTTGGTGTCAGGAGGGTGCATCCGGATTTGGTGATAACCTGAAAAAGCATCTAAAAAACTCATGACAGGAAAACCAACGGCTGAATCAACCAGCGCGTCGATCCGAGGCAGGGGATAGCAATCCTTAGGGCATGATTTATTCAACAAAGAAAAGTCTACACACATCCTCCATTTACCACATCCTTTCTTCACCATTACCACATTGGAGATCCAGCCTGGATACTGGATCTCTGAGATGAAGCCCGCCTCCAGGAGCTTCTTGACCTCCTCGCGAATGGGCTCCTCCAGCTTGGTGGCGGTGACTCTCATCTTCTGACGGATGGGGCGGGCGCGGGGATCCAGGTTCAGGCGATGACAGGCGATGTCGGCGTCGATGCCCGGCATGTCCGCCGCGCTCCAAGCGAAGACGTCAACGTTGCTTTGAATGCAAGCTCGCACCTGCTCCCGGGCCTCAAGACTCAACCCCCCGCTGACCCGCACCCTTTGCACCTCTCCTGCTTTGGTGAAGACCTCCATCTCCACCACTTCTTCAGCCGGTTCCAACCGCGGCTGCTCCCAACCGGTTTTTGCCTCTTCCTCCAGCTCCAGCTCTCCTTTTTCCTCAATCTCCATCGCTTCTACCCCCCTCTGCTGCTGCTGTTCGGCTCCTATGCCTCCCGGGACTTCTCCCTCGACTTCTATCGCCGCCTGCTCTTCTACTTCCACTGTCCCTTCCGCGCTTTCCTGCCCATTGCTCCTCCGTACCACCCGCACATCCCCTCGCATCTTCTCTGTCTCTTCCTCTTCGGCTCCCTCTCCAGCTTCCTTTCTTACCTCCTCAAGGACCATCTCCTCTTCCTCCACCACCTCCTCTAGGGCCGCCATCTCAATTTCCAACTCTTCCGCCTCCGCCATCCACGAAATAGTGTTGACTGCCGTAACATAACATTGCCTTGCCACCTTCGGGTCTCCTCTGACCCTGACCTGCACCCCCCCATTGTTGAACTTGAGGCACTGATGGAACGAGGAGGGGACGCAGCGAAAGGCGTTGATGAGGGGACGCCCAAAGATGGCATTATAGCTGCTCGGGGCGTCCACGATCACGAACCTGCAGTTCCGCGACACGCCCCCCAACCTTACGTGTAACCCTACTCCTCCTTCTACCTCCTTCCTCTCCCCGGAGAACCCGAACAGAGGTCCATTCGATGCCAAGACTCTCTTCCCTTCAACCCTCATCTCATCAAAAGCTTTCTTGAAGATGACGTTAACCGAGCTCCCGTTATCTACCAGTATCCTTGAAACGGTATAGTTCTCCACTGCCGTCTGGATCACCAGGGCGTCGCAGAATGGGTCTTCATAGTCCGGCATGTCCGCTGATGAGAAAGTGATCTTTTCTTCTAGTGGAGGAACCTGGGAGGTTGAGGCCACCCCTCTCCGGTACATGGTTTGAAGGCTCCCCTTACGGGTTGCCTCAATCCCCACTCCTCCATGAATCACCCCGATTCCTCCCCGGGTCCCTACATCCACCCGGTCTTCACACCTGTCCTCCGCTTCACCCTGCTGCACCTCCACTATCTTCATCGGTGGATCTTGCCTCCCTGCCCCTCTGGCAGCCCTCAACTCTAAGAACTCCGGGCAGGTGGCCGTTGCGTGCCCCTCCTCCTGGTGGAAGTCACAAAATAGCAACGCCTCCCCGCCCCTTCTCCCGTCTCCCCTTCCTCTTCTGCCTCCTCGAGCTCCCCTGGCTGCTCCTCTCCCTCTTCCTACTTTCATTGCCTCCTGCGGTGGTGGGGGACGATCCCTCGGCTCCTGCCTCCATGCCGGTCGATCGAACCTTCGGGGCTCCCGTAGGTTATCTCTCCCCCGATAGCCTTCTCCTGGACCTTGGGGGCGACCCTCCTGGGGCCTCCAACCCAACCGGTTGACTGGCTCCCGGGCCCCCCAACCCTGCTGCTGCCCAAACCTTCGGGGCTCCTCCCTTCTCCTATCTTCCCTCAGCTCCCTCTGCTCTCTTGATTCCTTCTGTCTTCCCGCTGCTGGTTCCTTCCCGTCCTCTTCCGCTAGCTTGGCCAACTTCCTGGCGAATGCTGGGTTTGCTCTCTCGAAATCAATCTCCTTTGCCGCCCTCTCCATGAGCTCCTCAAAGGAGAGGGGGGCATCCTCTTCAACTCCATGCTAAAAAATCCCGGTCTCAGCCCCAGGGTGAAGGCCAGCATCAGCGCGTACCCTGGGACCTCCTGGACCAAAAGGATCTCCTCCTGGAACCGGTCGACATAGTGACCCAACGTCTCATCCGGCCTCTGCCTTACCGCAAACAGACACTCTGCTTCCTTCTTCCGCTTCTTTGAGGTTGAGAACCTCAACAGAAAACTTCTCCGCAGATCTTCAAAACAGTAGATTGACCTTGCTGGCAACTGGTGAAACCAGTCCCTTGCCTTCTCCTTCAGCGTGATCGCAAAAAGGCGACACTTGAAGGCATCCGTCATCTGTCTTATGGACACCACGTCTTCAAACCATTGTACGTGCTGCACTGGGTCATCCTTCCCTGAGTAGTAGGACATGTCGGGCTCCCGGAACCCCTCCGGTACCGGAGCCGAGATGATGAGCTCGCTAAATGGGCTCTCGCCCCCTGCCTGGCGAGAGGGCACGTCTCGCGGCCTCGGCTGGCTCGCCCGATCCGCGAGACTGTGCCCTGGGAAGAGTTCCCGCACCGCCGCCTCCTTCTCGCCAGGCTCTGTCAATGCCTCCTTGCCCGGGCGCTGGCTCTGGCCTGGGAATAGCTCCCGCGCCGCCATATCTCTCTCGCCAGCCTCGCCCGGGACCTCCTTTCCTGGGCGCTGCCCTGGGGCGTTCTCGCCCAAGAGCGGAACCTCTTCTATCGGGATCTGAGGGGTGGCCCACTCGCCTCTCGCCGAGAAGGCCAAACTGATCGTCTGCAGAACCTCTCGCCTGAACTCATCCAGCATCCTCTTCGTTGCTTCCTCTCCCCGGGTGGGGGAGCCTCCAGAACCTGACCCTTCACCTTCACCTCCAGCCATGGGACAAAACTTAAGGCTTTCTTGAATCGGCTGCCTTCCACGCTCACCGCACCAGAACTGTTGAAGCCAAATATGACCTCAACTGAAGTTCGAAGAAAAAGGGGTGCAGCCAAAACCTACTTCTCTCAAGTCTCACCCCTTGACTGGATTCTAAGGACCTAAGACTGACCCAAAAGCCTCAGCAGGGAGGTCCCACCTCACACCCGGAAGATCTCTGAGAGCTTCCCCTCCAAAGCCAAAGCTGGGCTAGGAGCTCCTCAGAAAGCACTAGAATTCCGGAGACAATGATAGCTTGCTTTCTAAGGAGCCCTTATGGGTCTATTTATAGCATTTTGCTGTCCTGAATTTACTGAAAAGCCCCTGGTTGGTCTGCCAATAGCCAAAACCCGTTGTTTTTCTGAGGGTACTGAAGTAATTTCTCCTGAGGGCAATTAGTACATTCTTCCAAAGACCCTGGGCCCCACTTGGCGAGAGCTGATGCCGAGACCTTTCGGCCCAGGGTGTGGCGCAAACGTTCTCGCCCCAGGCGAGAACTCTCGGGATTGAGGCATGGTTTGGGCGAGAGCGCTTCCGCGTAGCCCGCGCTTGGCGCTCTCGGCCCACGGTTTCTCTCTTATAGCATCCGGCGAGAGCGTTTCCGCCTTCTGTGGGCGAGATCCTCCTTAGGGCGGGACCACTTTGGCTAACCCTCCTGTGACCATTGTGCCTCCTTGTCTGGCTCAGCGAATATGGGGTTGTACAATGATGGCTGGGATTTGATGCCCGACGGAGGAGGCAGTGGCTTTGGCAGTTTCTTGCTTGGAGTCGCATGCGAAGAGATGGTGGAAGTCACTGCTAGACACCAACTTTGATGGAATGGATTGCGCAGACATTTTTTGGGAAGAGTTTAGAGTAGCTCTATTGGAGCACTTTGTACCTTAGTCGGCGGGGGATGAGCTGGAGGACAGGTTCTTGCAGTTGAGGCAGGGCAGCAGGACGATGTTGGAGTACTACTGGGAGTTCACCCATCTAGCTTGCTTTGAGGACTCATATCAGTTGGTTGACGCGGGCTACACAAAGAGGTTCTACAAGGGCCTTCACGACGAAATGAGGCAGGCCCTCCTCTTTGTCTCTGATGAGAGCTTGGCCAGGATCTTGGAGATGGCAAAGAAGCTGGAGGCAAACCAGCTCACAGTTCGGGGCCGGACGAGACCAGCCAATGACTCAGTGATTGGTGGCAGGAGAGACCAGTCTAAAGGTCGCGTCATCGGGTAAAGAAGGAATGAGGATCAACCCCTCCAGGAGGAAAGACAGGAGCAGAGGAACACGGTGGTGTTGGCTCCTCAGCCATTACAGATACGGGAAATGACGAGGGTAGTGGAAGAGGCACAGACATGTTTTCGATGCAACCAGCCGGGGCACTTCAAGAGGAACTGCCCCATAAGGGAAGCATCCCCCACTAGCACTTCAAGATGTCCCACCTACACGACAGTTTGGGGGTCGAGGTCGCGGTCGAGGACGTGGATTTCAGGGTGGTGACCGCAGGCAGGACAGAGAGCAGGTGTGTGCCCTGGACTTAGCTCAACCTCGGAACCCGGATCGGGTGATAGCAAGTACGCCCGTTATTTAAAAGTTTTCTTCCCTTTCTAGAAGTTAGAATACATGAACATAAAACTGTAGAACTAAAAAGGAATCGAAAACTAGATAACTAAGTAGAATAATTTTAACTAACTCAGGGATAGTGATGGTGTATGCCCTGGACTTGGCTCAACCTCGGAACCCGGATAGGGATGAGTTTGACTTATTATTGCACCAAGTGTTGGTGTTGGGGGGATCATGCAATTAGTTTATGCCTTGCCTGCCTCCGGGAGGACATACAATACGGTGTTCTAATGTTTTTCCCAAAGTTCGTACAAGAGACGTATTTGTTGTCTTGGTTACAAGAACAATAGTTGATGTACCGCTATAGGAAGCCTACAACCACTCAGGAGGAGAATCATTTCACTGAGGAGCATATAGGGTACACACATCGACAGATAGCTAAACCAGCAGGCCATTATTCGACGAGCCCACCGTCGCACTCAGGAGGACGTAAATCCACGTCGTCGGAGTTGGATGAGAAATGAAGGAAAGGGTTATGCTTTTGGTGTGATCAACAATATACCCCGAGTCATAAATGCCCCAACCGGAGGCAAGCATATTCAATGGAAGTGGTGGTGGAAGCAGTGGGAGAGGGGGAAACTGAAGGCGAACCAGAGTTGTTAAAAGTGGCGGATGAGGGGGGGGGATACTCAGGTACCCCACGTTTCCATGCATGCCCTAACATGGATGACACACTATCAAACTATGAGAGTAACTGCTTCCCACCACGAGCAACCCATTAACGTGCTGATTGATTCGAGTAGCACCCATAATTTTCTCGACGAAGAAGCGGACAACCGGCTACAATGCCTCCAAGCATAAATAACATCTTTTGCAGTGGCGGTGGCGAACGAGAAGACAATGTCAAGCTCAAACAAAGTAGTGGATTTCCAGTGGCGAATGCAGGGGGCTGAATTTGTATCAGACATGTTTATCCTTCCTCTAGGCGGGTGTGATGTGGTCCTCGGAGTGCAATGGTTGGTTACTCTCGGCCCGGTTAATTGGGATTTTGGCAACTTAAAAATGGAGTTCTGCAATCGAGGGCGGAAGGTGGCATTGTGCGGGTCGAAGATGAATTACGAACCGTGGAGCAAGGGTAACCGAGTTCAAAAGTTCTTGGATAGAGGGGGTGTTGAAACTGAAAATTCGGTCTCTGTGGAGTTCACCCTTGGGGAAGGGGTTGTCACACACTTACTTCTCTCTTGCGAGCCTAACAACGAAGGAAGAAGAGAACAGGGAACGGACCTAAGGGCTCGGCGTGGAGGTCCCACCACACACCCGAAAGATCTTAAAGCGCTTCCCCTCCCTTAGCCAAATGCCGAGCTAAGGCTACCTCAGAAAGCGCAAGAAGATCTGGGAATAAACAAGCATGTCTTCTGAGGTGTCACCTTGGGTCGATTTATAGTTTTCTAACAACGACCTACGAATAGCCAACCTCCGCTGTTTTGGACCGCTATGTGCAGCCAAAAGTGGCATGCCAACAGCGTGACTCCACTGTTCTGGTAAGCTATTTGCACCCCCAACAAGGGCATCCAGGTAATTTTGTCTCTGGATCCCACGGGGCGTGTTTTCCAAATACGACGGCTTGCCTCAACTCGCCATCCTGCTAGAGCGGACGCGGCCTAGATCCCGCAGCTCGCCTTCCCTCCTTAGGCGAGAGCGAACCGGGCCGCATCAGTCTGTCAGCCCTTGTTCTGAGGCGGGCTGGCAACCAGGTCGCCTATGGGAGTGCGGGCTGGATGGACCGGCTCGCGCAGGTCGCCCGCTTAGCTTTGGCGAGAGCGAGCCGGCCATCCAGATTCGCCCGCCTGCTATTCTGGCGCGAGCCGGTTGTCCTGGTTCGCTCGCCCGGCCTGGTGGACCCACTCGGCGAACACGGGGTTGTACAGTGGGGGGAGCTCAACATGCTTGCCTTATGCAGCATCCAAAATTGTCCAGCGGGGGAGGAAGAAGAGCTGAATTGTGAATTTGGATCATGAAAGTTAGAAGGAGCACCCCCGTCTGTCGCCAAGCAACAAGCCCTGCAGGAGGTTTTAGAAGAGTTTGCGGAGTTGTTTGTGGAGCCCAGTGGGCTGCCACCTAAGCGTGGGCAAGAGCATAAAATAACGCTGAAGGATGAAGGGAAGAGCGTCAATTTACGACCGTACCGCTACCCGCCACTTCAAAAATTTGAAATTGAGAAGCTCATTGGGGAGTTGTTGCATACTGGTGTCATTCGGTATAGCAATAGCCAATTTGCATCGCCCGTAGTGTTAGTGAAGAAGCAGGATGGATCTTGGCGTTTATGTGTGGACTACCGGAAGTTGAACCTGAACACGGTGAATGACAAATTTCTCATTCCCCTTATCGAGGAGCTGATCGACGTGTTACATGGCGTCGTATACTTCTCCAACTTGGATTTCCGGTCCGGGTACCATCAAGTGAGGATGGCCGAGGAAGATATTCACAAGACGGCTGTACAACCCCGTATTCGCCCCTATACAATTTTAAGCTTTTGGGGCATATGAGCACTCTCGGTGGCCAATTTTGGCTCTAGCTTGGAAATATACTAGTAGGGGGAGGAAAAATCTACCTCCCCCCAGTGGCCCTCTTTTGGGGGGCGGGTGCGACAAGTTAGCTAGCACCCGCCCCATCCTGATAAGTGCGAGGTGGGAGCGGCGGGACCGGCCGGGGGCTGGGGTCTCGCCCCTGCCCTCTCCTGCCTGGCGGCCTGGTGGCCTGGCGGGGCGAGACCGGCCGGGGGACGGGGTCTCGCCCCTGCCCTCTCCTGCTTGGCGGCCTGGCGGGGCGAGACCGGGCGGGGGCCGGGGTCTCGCCCCTGCCCCTTCCTGCCTGGCGGCCTGGCGGGGCGAGACCGGCCGGGGGCCAGGGTCTCGCCCCTGCCCCTTCCTGCCTGGCGGCCTGGCAGGGCGAGACTGGCAGGGGGCCGGGGTCTCGCCCCTGCCCTCTCCTGCTTGGCGGCCTGGCGGGGCGAGACCGGCCGGGGGCCGGGGTCTCGCCCCTGCCCTTTCTTGCGTCGCGGCCTGGCGGGGTGAGACCGGCCAGAGGCCAGGGTCTCGCCCTTGCCCCCCTGCTTTTACCGTCTTGCCCTCGGGGGGGGGGGGGGGGAATACCTCTTTACCCCCCGGCGTGGTTGTTTTCTATTGGCCCAAGGTGTATTTGGCGTATGTGTGTTTCGGGCATTTTGGCCCATGGGATTTGGAAAACTATAAATAGACCCTTAGGGGTGCCTTGGAGGGGGGCACTTGATCACTTCTTCATTCTCTCTTCATCCTTCAAGACACCTTAGCTCAAGCATTGGCTAGGGAGGGGGAGACCTCAAAGGTATTCCGGGTGTGAGGTGGGACCTCCACGCTAGAGCCGAGGGTCTGTTTCTAGCTTCTTGATCTTTGGTCCGTGACATTCCTCAGGGTGTAGTAGGTGTGAGGTCACCCCTTTCTAGGGACCCCGAACTCCACAGAGGTCATTTTTGGCTTCAACACTTTGGTGCGGTGAGCGTGGGCAGGGTCGGTGGTACCTCTCGTGGATGCCTAGAGGCCTCACCTCGAGATGGATTTCGCTGTCAGGCTCTCACCTAGCTGGCAGGGCAGGTTGATCTCTCGAAGGGTGGGGTAGGTCTCACCTCGTGATGGATTTCGCTGTCAGGCTCTCACTAGCTGGCAGGGCGGGTTGATCTCTCAGAGGGTGGGGTAGGTCTCATCTCAGGATGGATTCCACTGACAGGCTCTCACCTAGCTGGCAGGGCAAGTTGATCTCTCGGAGGGTGGGGTAGGTCTCACCTCGAGATGGATTCCGCTGTCAGGCTCTCACCTAGCTGGCAGGGCAGGTTGATCTCTCGGAGGGTGGGTAGGTCTCACCTCGGGATGGATTCCGCTGCCAGGCTCTCACTATCTGGCAGGGCAGGTTGATCTCTCGGAGGGTGGGGAAGGTCTCACCTCGGGATGGATTCCGCTGCCAGGCTCTCACTAACTGGCAGGGCAGGTTGATCTCTCGGAGGGGGGGGGGGGTAGGTCTCACCTCGGGATGGATTCCGCTGCCAGGATTTCACTAGCTGGCAGGGCAGGTTGATTTCTCGGAGGGTGGGGTAGGTCTCACCTCGGGATGGATTCCACTGTCAGGCTCTCACTAGCTGGCAGGGCATGTTGATCTCTCGGAGGATGGGGTAGGTCTCACCTCGGGATGGATTCCACTGCCAGGCTCTCATCTAGCTGGCAGGGCAGGTTGATCTCTCGGAGGGTGGGTAGGTCTCACCTCGGGATGAATTCCGCTGTCAGGCTCTCACCTAGCTGGCAGGGCAGGTTGATCTCTCGGAGGGTGGGGTAGGTCTCACCTCGAGATGGATTCTGCTGACAGGCTCTCACCTAGCGGTCAGGGCAGGTTGATCTCTCGGAGGGTGGGTAGGTCGCACCTCGAGATTGATTCCGCTGTCAGGCTTTCACTAGCTGACAGGGCTGGTTGATCTCTCGCAGAAGCCAAGTCCTTTGCTCCGATGATGATTCTGCGGTCAGGCTCTCACTAGCTGACAGGGCTGGTTGATCTCTCGTGGAAGCCAAGTCCTTTCCCCGGAGGAGGTCTCGCCACCCAGGATCCCATAGCTGGCATAGCAGGTTGACCCCTCCGGGGGGTGAAGTGTTTTCTACCCGGAGGAGGTCTCGCTACCCAGGCTCCCATAGCTGGCATGGCAGGTTGACCCCTCCAGAGGGTGAAGTATTTTTTACCCGGAGGGGGTCTCGTCACCCAGACACCCATCAGCTGGCATGACAGGTTGACTCCCCGGGGTGTCGCGCAAGAAAATTACACTCAGTGAATACGTTGGGTTGGACGTTTCTTTCTGAGTTTGTGCCAACCTCGAAAAGAGCGGGGATTGTGTACACATATTCTCCCCTATACAGTTTTAAGCTTTTTGGGCATATGGGCACTCTCGGTGGCCAATTTTGGCTCTAGCTTGAAAATATACTAGTATGGGGAGGAAAAATCTGCCTCCCCATAGTGACCCTCTTTTGGGGGGCGGGTGCGACAAGTTAGCTAGCACCCGCCCCGTCCTGATAAGTGCGAGGTAGGAGCGGCGGGACTGGCCGGGGGCCGGGGTCTCGCCCCTGCCCCTTCCTGCCTGGCGGCCTTGCGGGGCGAGACCGGCCGGGGGCCGGGGTCTCGCTCCTGCCCTTTCCTGCCTGGCGGCATGGCGGGGCGAGACCGGCCGGGGGCCGGGGTCTCTCCCCTGCCCCTTCCTGCGTGGCGGCCTGGCGGGGAGAGACCGGCCGGGGGCCGGGGTCTCGCCCCTGCCCTCTCCTGCCTGGCGGCCTAGCGGGGCGAGACCGGCCTGGGGCCGGGGTCTCGCCCCTGCCCTTTCCTGCCTAGCGGCCTGGCGGGGCCAGACCGGCCGGGGGCCGGGGTCTCGCCCCTGCCATTTCCTGCCTGGCGGCCTGGCGGGGCGAGACCGGCAGGGGGCCGGGGTCTCGCCCCTGCCCTCTCCTGCTTGACGGCCTGGCGGGGCGAGATCGGCCGGGGGTCGGGGTCTCGCCCCTGCCCCTTCCTGTCTGGCGGCCTGGCGGGGCGAGACCGGCCGGGGGCCGGGTTCTCGCCCCTGCCCCTTCCTGCCTGGCGGCCTGGCGGGGCGAGACTGGCCGGGGGCCGGGGTCTCGCCCCTGCCCTCTCCTGCTTGGCGGCCTGGCAGGGCGAGACCGGTCGGGGGTCGGGGTCTCGCCCCTGCCCTTTCTTGCCTGGCGGCCTGGCGGGGCGAGACCGGCCAGAGGCCGGGGTCTCGCCCTTGCCCCCCCTGCTTTTACTGTCTTGCCCTCGGGGGGGGGGGGGGGGGGGGAATTACCACTTTACCCCCCGGCGTGGCTGTTTTCTATTGGCCCAAGGTGTATTTAGCGTAGGGGTGTTTCAGGCATTTTGGCCCATGAGATTTGGAAAACTATAAATAGACCCTTAGGGGTGCCTTGGAGGGGGGAACTTGATCACTTCTTCATTCTCTCTTCATCCTTCAAGGCACCCTATCTCAAGCATTGGCTAGGGAGGGGGAGACCTCAAAGGTCTTCCGGGTGTGAGGTGGGACCTCCGCGCTAGAGCCGAGGGTCTGTTTCTAGCTTCTTGATCTTTGGTCTGTGACGTTCCTCCGGGTGTAGTAGGTGTGAGGTCACCCCTTTATAGGGACTCCGAACTCCACAGAGGTCTTTTTTGGCTTCAAAAACGGCATTCCGCACTCACCAGGGGCACTATGAATTCTTGGTTATGCCCTTTGGGTTGACCAATGTGCCATCGACGTTCCAAGGGCTTATGAACCGGCTTTTCCAAGGTCAATTATGCCAATTCATTTTAGTTTTTTTAACGATATCTTGGTTTTCAGCTCGACTTGGGAGGAACATTTGGCTCATCTCTCCTTCACATTGGAGGTATTGCGCTCTAATCAGTTGGTGCTCAAGAGGAGCAAGTGCGAGTTTGGCCGCCCGCGAGTGCACTATTAGGGGCATATGATTTCTAGGCTTGGCGTCGCAACTGATCCGATAAAGATACAAGCCATGCTGGATTGGCCAATCCCAACGACGTTGAATAAGATCCGTGGCTTCGTGGGAATGACCAGTTATTACCGGAGATTCATTCAAGGGTACAATAATCTTGCCCGACCCCTCACGGAACTGTTGAAGCAACGCAATTTTAGATGGTCGGACGTGGCCAACACAAACTTCCAAGATCTAAAGAGGGCGGTATCCAACCCACTGCTGCTACAGTTGTCAGATTTCCAACAACCGTTTGTGGTCGAAACTGATGTCGTGGATACCAGAATAGGAGCTGTGTTGTTGCAAAATGAAAGGTCAATCGCATTCTTTAGTAAGGCATTGGGGACTAAGAATGTAGGCTTATCGACGTACGAAAAGGAGCTACTTGGTGGGGTGCTCGTTCGATGTACGCACCGATCACCAAAGTTTGAAGTTCATGTTGGAATAAAAGCTCACAACACCGACACAACAACGTTTCCTTTCGAAGTTGATGGGGGTATGATTTCAAGGTGCAGTACAAACGCAGCAAGGAGAATGTTTGCACGGATGCGTTGTTTCGGATGCATGAAGACCACCCGGAAGGTACCTTATATGCTTTGAGTTTAGTGCAATCCGACCTCTTGCACCTGGTAAAGATGTCCTAGGATCGAGACGGATCCTAAGATACAGGAGATCATCCAAGCCAAAGGGATGGATCCGGTGGCTTACCCGAAACTGAGCTGTCAGTAGGGCCTCCTCCAACGGAAAGGAAGGCTGGTCGTAGGGAGGGATGCTCTTGTTCGGCGACAGTCGATGCAACTGTACCATGATAGTGCTCTTGGTGGTCACTTGGGAGTTACGACCACCTATAAACGGATGAAGTGTCGGCTGTACTGGAAGAATATGAAGCCCGATATATACGACTATATCCAGCAGTGCCCAGTATGCCAGCAATGCAAACTGGATAACTAGCGACCTATGGGCTTATTGCAGCCATTACCGATTCCAGAGCGGGTGTGGCAGGGAATTTCGTTGGACTTCATCGACGATCTACCCAAAAGTAATGGCAAATCTACGATCATAGTGGTGGTGGATCGCTTGAGTAGGCACGCACATTTCATGGCACCAACTCACCCATACACGGCGGAGGTTGTGGCGTCGCTTTTCTTGGATTTGGTGGTGCAGTTGCATTGGTTACCACATCGATTGTCAGTGATCGGGACGCAGTCTTCATTAGTAAATTTTGGCAGGAGCTGTTTCAGTTGCTACAAGTACAATTACATATGTCGGCAGCCTATCATCCACAATCTGATGGGCAAACAAAGGTGGTGAATCGTAGTGTGGAAAGTTACCTTCGTTGCATGTGCTTTGATAGGCCGCGCAGTTGGGTGAGTTGGCTTCCCTTGGCCAAGTGGTGGTATAATACAACGTACCAGAGCGCCATACAAATGACTC
Source organism: Platanthera guangdongensis (assembly GCA_039583875.1). Taxonomy (NCBI): domain Eukaryota; kingdom Viridiplantae; phylum Streptophyta; class Magnoliopsida; order Asparagales; family Orchidaceae; genus Platanthera; species Platanthera guangdongensis. The sequence continues at coordinate 24,749,994 of CM077166.1, read as the reverse complement.
TGTACGAAGTGGTGTATGGACAAGAGCCAACCACACTACCAATGTACGTGGAGGGGACGGCTACCTTGGAAACGGTAGACCGGTCGTTAGCCGTGCGAGATAGAGTGATGCAAATACTTAAGAGTAATCTTGTTAAGGCTCAAAACCGCATGAAAGTGTTGGTGGACGCCAAGCGACGTGAGCATTCCTTCGAGGTGGGAGAAATGGTATCGGTGCGGCTTCAACCATACCGTCAAGTCAGCTTACGGGTGCATCGGGTTCACAAATTATCACCCAAGTTCTTCAGTCCCTTTACGATCATTGAGAAGGTGGGAGCGGTGTGTTGTGCAATTGGCACCGGCCCGCGAGTACGGAACTCGTCGCGGACAATAGCAACGGAAGCAACTTGAGCAAATAATGGCGCGCACCAAACAATCACAGCACGAAATTCCAAAACACCACAAACACAAGAGATTTACGTGGTTCGGAGTTAAGCTCCTACATCCACGGGGAGAGCGCGCCGGATCCACTAAACGAAAAATATCCGATTACAAACACAGCCACTCAACGATCCTCAACGGATCGACACTAACCTAGTATAGGAAAAACAAGAACAACAAGAAATCAAGAGAGAAGAAAAAACTCCCCTAGGCACTGCTGTCCTCCGCCTCTGATCGGTGTCGCAGCCCCCTTTATCTCCCCTAGACGCTGCCGACAAGAGACTGCCGCAGCCTGACGTCGCCGGAGAAGAAGGGAACACCTCTGCCAATCTTGCCGCTGCCGGAGCCGAACCTCGCTGTCGCTGTCGCCGGAGAAGAAGAACTCGAAACAGCCGCCGGCCGTTGCCGGAAAAGGAACTGAAGATCGGGTATTACTCCCGATCTCTTGCCGGAGAAGAAACGCCGAAACCCTGTCGCCGGAGGAGAAGCCGCTCGATAGCTGTCCCGTAGTCGCCGCTCCTCCTTTGCCCGATGAAATCGCCGGAGAAGAAAGCTCCAACGTCGCCGAAGTCGCCTTGCTCGATCGGGACTCGAAGCCGCCGCTCCTTCGCGATTTCTCCCGATGGCGCCGCCTCGTTCTTTCTCCCGATGGATTTAGGTTAGAATGAATAGTTTGCTGTGCAAGACAATATACATATATAGGCAAAAAAGCTGGACCGGTTTAGACCGGTCCGGTTTGGGGGGGGCATCAAAAAAAAAATAACAATCTCCACCTTGATGCTCTACAAACACTAATACCGCCTATAACACACAAACCCCTACTGGCGACTACAAGCCCCCTCTCCCTGGGGCCGGCACGATCAGCATGAGCCGATATGAGCCAAGTCCAAGCAATGCTTGAACTTGATTCCGGTCAGAGGCTTGGTCAACATATCCGCTATGTTATCCTCTGTCGGGACTTTCAGCAACTGAATGTCCCCACCACCGACAAACTCCCTCAACTTGTGATAACGAACGTCAATGTGTTTGGTCCTTGCGTGGTAGACCGGGTCTTTCGCAAGACAGATAGCACTCTAACTATCACAATGAAGCTTCACAGCCTCCTGAGAAACCTGCAGCTCTGCGGTGAGACCCTTGAGCCAAATGGCTTCCTTCGCGGCCTCCACCGCAGCGATATACTCCGCCTCTGTAGTGGACAAGGCAACTATATCCTGCAAAGTAGCCTTCCAACTTATGGGACCTCCACCTAAAAGGAAAATGTACCCTGTCGTGGATCTCCTTCTATCTAGGTCACCCGCGTAGTCGGAATCTACATAGCCCTCTAACACACCCGCAACGTCTCTCTTCCTGAAGAGTAATCCAACGTTGGGTGTCCCGTTCAGATATCGCAAAATCCATTTGACAGCTTCCCAATGTTGTCGCCCTGGATTTGCCATATATCTGCTCACGACGCTCACTGCCTGAGCGATGTCTGGTCTAGTGCAGATCATCGCATACATCAGGCACCCCATCGCATTCGCATACGGTACACTGAGCATCTCATGTCGTCCCTTCTCAGTGGTAGGGCACTGAATGGACGATAACCGAAAATGCTGTCCCAAGGGGGTTGAGACAGCCTTGGAGTCACTCATACTGAATTTCTCCAAAACCTTCTTAATATACCCAGTTTGAGATAGCCAAAGCATGCCGCGCTCTCTGTCTCGACGAATCTCCATCCCAAGGATCTTCTGCGCATGTCCGAGATCTGTCATCTCGAACTCCGAGCGCAGCTTCTCCTTCAATAAGGAGATCTCCTGGGCTGATTTGCACGCGATTAACATGTCATCGACGTACAACATCAGAATTAAGATATCCCCATTCGCCAGGAATCTAAAATACACACAAGTGTCGTACTGACTCCTAGTGAACCCCAATGAAGCCATGAAGACATCGAACCTCCGGTTCCACATCCTCGGTGATTGCTTCAAGCCGTAGAGAGATGCTCTAAGCTTGCACACCTTCTTTTCATTGCCGGGTTTCACAAACCCCTCAGGCTGCAATATATAGATCACCTCATCTAGGACACCGTGAAGAAATGCAGTCTTCACATCCAATTGCTCCAACTCCATATCGTGAAGTACCACTAAGGCGAGCAAAAACCTAATGGAGCAATGCTTTACGACAGGCGAAAAAATCTCATCGAAATCTATGCCTTTCTTTTGCGCAAAGCCTTTCGCGACAAACCTGGCCTTGTATCTCCAGGGGTCCTTCCCGGAGGTAGACTCCTTCTTCCGGAATACCCATTTGGAGCTAATCGCCTTAGCTCCTTTCGGGAGATACACCAGCTCCCAAGTTCTATTCTTGTGGAGAGACTCGATCTCTTCCTCCATGGCCGCCATCCACTGAGAGCTTTCCTTGCTCTCGATGGCTTCCTTGTAGGATCTAGGGTCGGAGGAGATAATCTGGAAAGCGTATGCTACAGAATCCTGTAGCCTGAGAGGCACTCTGACCTCTCGCCTAGCCCTTCCCCTGGCAATCGTATACGGCTCCTCCTGAGCGGGTTGTACAGTGTCAGATCCATCAGATTCGGATGAATCATCCTGATGATCGGTCCTGCTAGTGCCCTCATGCTCCACTCCCTGATCTGCAGCTCTGCTACTACTCTCGAGCTCCACCTCCACTGTTGGACTCGGAGTCTCCTCCACCTCCTTCGCTTGGGGCTGAGACTTCTTCAATATAGAAGCCTCATCAAACACCACATCGCGCCTCACCTCAGTCTTTTTGGTCTCGGGATTCCACAACTTGAATCCTTTGGTGCCGGTCTTTCGACCCAAGTAAATGCACTTCCTAGACTTAGCATCAAGCTTCGTCCGCTCTGTGTCCGGCATCAGGGTGTATACAGGACAACCGAAGATATAGATGTCAGAATACGTGACTGGCGTACCTGACCATACTTCCTGTGGGCACTTTAAATCTAGTGACATTGATGGGGATAGATTCACTAGATACCGTGCAGTGCTCACCGCCTCAGCCCAGAAGGGCTTGGGTAGGTCTGCGTATAGACGCATGCACCTGGCCCTCTCTAGAAGCGTCCTATTCATCCTTTCGGCGACGCCGTTCTGCTGCGGCGTGCCAGGGATGGTGAAGTGCCTAGTGATACCCTCCTGATCACAATACCCATGAAACTCTGACGATGTGTATTCGCCACCGTTGTCGGATCTCAGATACTTCACCCTCTTCCCCGTCTGATTCTCCACCAGGGTCTTCCAGATCTTGAACTTCTCAAATACTTCGGATTTTTGTTTGAGGAAGTAGATCCAAACCTTCCTGGAGTAATCATCGATGAACGTCACGAAATAACTCGCGCCTCCAAGTGACGGCACCGGGGCTGGCCCCCATACATCCGAGTGAATATACTCCAGGACGTCCTTACTGCGTCGACTCGATGTCATAAACTTGACCTTGTGCTGCTTTCCAAGAACGCAGGTCTCACAAAAGTCAAGTCTGCATGTTTTGACTCCCTTCAGGAGTCCTCTCCTATGCAGTTCTATAAGACCTCTCTCACTCATGTGGCCAAGCCTAGCATGCCACAACGCAGAGGTATCCTCATCAGACATCGCGGCAACGGCCGCATCACCAGCTATCGTGGTGCCTATCAACCTATAAAGCGTATCAGTACGCTCCCCCTTCATGACTACTAGCGCGCCTCTCTTCACCCTGATAAATCCTCCCTCGCCGGTATAGGAATACCCGGCTGCCTCTAAGGTACCTAAGGAGATCAAGCTCTTCCTTAGGTCAGGCACAAACCTCACATCGGCGAGTGTCCGAATCGCTCCATCAAACATTCTGATCCGGATAGTCCCGATCCCCTTAGTCCTGCACTCAGAGTTATTTCCCATCAGGACCCGACCGCCATCGCACTCTCTGAAAGTGGTAAACCACTCTCTACGTGGGCACATGTGGTATGAGCACCCAGTGTCCATGATCCAGTCGTCCGTGATCTCATGACTCTGTGACACGTGCAAAACATCCGCATCGCTATCGTACCCGGCTGCTATAGCGGCCTGCTGAGGCTCAGGTGCTTTCCCCTTGAGTTTCCTCTTAGGGCAGTTCACCTTCCAATGCCCCTCCTCCTTGCAGAAGTGGCATTTATTATTCTTGCCTCTGGACTTCGATCTGGGTCGAGAGTCCTTCTTGCCTCGCTCCTTCGATCTCCCTCGGGGTGGGTCTCTGCTCTTCACGAGCAGACCCTCGCTCGCCCTCGATCCAGAACCACTCCTCTTCTCATTTGAAAGAAGCATCGTCACTACTTCCTCCATCTTAAGGGTATCCTTTCCATACAGAATGGTGGTGACTAAATGATCGAACGGTCTCGGGAGTGAGGACAAGAGGAGAAGAGCCTGGTCTTCCTCCTCGACCTTCACATCCATACTCCGCAGCTGGGATACCAGCTTGTTGAACACATTCATATGGTCCAACAACTGCGTTCCCTCGGACATCCTCAAGCTATACAGTTGTTTCTTAACATATAGCTTATTCGTAAGCGATTTGGACATATAAAGTTCTTCGAGCCTTTTCCATAGATCCGCGGTAGTCTGCGCCTCGACTACATTGTACATGACCTCATCTGCCAAGCACAGCTGTATGGTGCTGATGGCCTTGAGATCCAGCTCATCCCACTCGTCATCGTCCTTCACCTTGGCCTTCTCCTGTCCAAGGAGTGCCTTGTGAAGTCCCTGCTGCACGAGTACGGCCTTTATGCGCTTTTGCCAAAGGCCGAAATCAATCTTGCCATCGTATTTTGGAATTTCGAATTTGGCCGCCATTGAATTTGCTCACTGGTCCGAAGGTCGGAACCTGGCTCTGATACCAATTGTTGTGCAATTGGCACCGGCCCGCGAGTACGGAACTCGTCGCGGACAATAGCAACGGAAGCAACTTGAGCAAATAATGGCGCGCACCAAACAATCACAGCACGAAATTCCAAAACACCACAAACACAAGAGATTTACGTGGTTCGGAGTTAAGCTCCTACATCCACGGGGAGAGCGCGCCGGATCCACTAAACGAAAAATATCCGATTACAAACACAGCCACTCAACGATCCTCAACGGATCGACACTAACCTAGTATAGGAAAAACAAGAACAACAAGAAATCAAGAGAGAAGAAAAAACTCCCCTAGGCACTGCTGTCCTCCGCCTCTGATCGGTGTCGCAGCCCCCTTTATCTCCCCTAGACGCTGCCGGCAAGAGACTGCCGCAGCCTGACGTCGCCGGAGAAGAAGGGAACACCTCTGCCAATCTTGCCGCTGCCGGAGCCGAACCTCGCTGTCGCTGTCGCCGGAGAAGAAGAACTCGAAACAGCCGCCGGCCGTTGCCGGAAAAGGAACTGAAGATCGGGTATTACTCCCGATCTCTTGCCGGAGAAGAAACGCCGAAACCCTGTCGCCGGAGGAGAAGCCGCTCGATAGCTGTCCCGTAGCCGCCGCTCCTCCTTTGCCCGATGAAATCGCCGGAGAAGAAAGCTCCAACGTCGCCGAAGTCGCCTTGCTCGATCGGGACTCGAAGCCGCCGCTCCTCCTTCGCGATTTCTCCCGATGGCGCCGCCTCGTTCTTTCTCCCGATGGATTTAGGTTAGAATGAATAGTTTGCTGTGCAAGACAATATACATATATAGGCAAAAAAGCTGGACCGGTTTAGACCGGTCCGGTTTGGGGGGGGCATCAAAAAAAAAATAACAGCGGTGGCCTACAAAATGGATTTTTTGGTGGAGGCTAAGGTGCACCACACCTTTCATATATCGCAGTTGAAGAAATATAAGGGTGCCCCAGATGGGGTGATACACCCTCTTCCGTCCGCGGTCAATGAGGAAGGCAATACGCTAGTGGAGCCGCTAGCTATATATCTTGAACCGACGCCTCATCAATCAGGAGGGTCATGCAGCCACACAATTGCTAATTCAATGGACCAACGACACACCAGAGGAAGCAACGTGGGAGGATCTATGGTCTCTACGCCAAAGGTGGCTGCATCTTGTTCTTTGAGGACAAGAAACTTTTGACGGGGAAGTTTTGTTACGTATTTTATTATTATGCGGTTTGTTGGGTGTAGCGGGTTGTGCAGTCAGGGGTTGTATTGTCCTTTACTGTTTTTAGGGTTGGGCTTATGTTACCGGTTGGGCGGTGAACCGTGTGTGAAGAAGTTTGTTGTGTTATTGTCGGTGTTTGTCGGGTGGTATCCACGGGAAATCTCATCTGCTCCTCTTCAATTTTTTCAGGGTTCTCCCTTTAGATTGTTATCTATTCAAGTTATTCCTTTGTTTGCTATTTTGTTGGTGTGTTGTGCACTGTGCAAGTTGTGCTTGCTGCAGAAAGTCTTTGGGGATCCGGTGGTGATCGGTGGTGATTCTAAAGATCCGGCGGTGTTCAAGAAGGGACCGCATCAAATGAGCGGTCGTCGGTCCCAGAAATGAACACCAGCGGCGGCGGCGGCGGGAGTTGGCGAGGGCAAGAGAGCGACTTGGAGGCGGGATCATCGGGCTTTCGCGAGGGCAGGGGAGATTTTTGGGAATCACGATCAGTAAAATGACGTCTTTTATATTTTTATTTAGGACGCTGATATCCACACCGCAGTTTTGGCTATTCGCACTGCACTTTCTCCTAATTTTTCACATCTTTTAAAAATACGTCTTGTACATGCATTTTTAAGAAAAGTGTTCAACACGAAAGTTGTACAACGAGATCTACAACTTTTGTGTTGAACACTTTTCCTAAAAATGCATGTACATGACGTATTTTCAAAAGGCGCGAAACTTGTATGTATTTCCAAAAACGCCTTGTGCATGCATTTTTCGGAAAAATGTCAAACACTAAAGTTGTAAATCTTGTTGAGAACGAGATCTACAACTTTAGTGTTGGACACTTTTCCGAAAAATGCAAGTACAATGCCTATTTTCAAAAGGCGCGAAAAATTAGGAGAAAGTGAGGTGCGACTAGCCAAAACTGCGGTGCGGATATCAACGCCCTTTATTTATTCAAAAAATTTGGAAGTATGAAATCGAATAATCGATGTCCATGAAATGGAGAGGATGTGAAATGGGGGAAAAAATTGGTAAGTATCTCGCACCTATTAAAATTTAGGGTTTAGTGTTTAGGATTTAGGATCCAGGGAAAACATATGCCTTCTATTTGGATTTCAAGACCGAGATCCGGCCATAACTGATTGTGGTACATACGATTGCATCTCTAGCGGTACATACGGTTGTATCTCTAACAGATACGGCCATGATTCAACCGTTAAAATAAAGATCCTACAATAAATACACAACACACACCTATTAATTAGCACATTTAACGTACCAAATTCGGACCCGTTAAATGGACGGTCATTTGGGATCCGAAATGGAGAGGATCCGGGTCCGATTTTCGGACCAACCCCATTCTTAAATTTGCGTTCGGAAGGGCAGTCCTCTGATGCATTTTTGCGCCTTGCGGGCTTTGGTGACCGCAGGATAAGTTGGTGAGTGCATCTAAAGCAGTCTCCACGGAGATCATTTTCAAACTCTGTTGAGATCATCCCAAAGTCTCGAACACAAGAAAAAAATTGTTGGTGTGAGTAACGCACCTTAGATCATCGTGAGCGGTCCTCGATCTCGCTGTATATTGTTGTCAACACAAATTTTGTCGCATGATTGATCTAAAATATGATCATCTTTCAATATGATCGTATTACACAAATACGGCTGAATATTTTCACAAACAATCTACTCCATGGAAATAGAGGTGCAAACAAGCAGAGTTCGATTTGTTCGCAAGTTTTTTAGCTCAAGAACTCTATTTTCTTGTCATTTTAAAATAAATGTTGAAAAAAAATAATATGTGAGCTCGAGTTCGACTCATAATCGAGCTTGACCGTGTCGTGCATGAACTCCCCAGGCTCGAGCTCAAGATGAGCTTTTTTTGCACTGGATCATCGAGCTTTCGAGCCGGCTCAACGCAACTTACACCCTTATATGAAAATCACAAATCATATGGCTGTATTTGCTTCTACACGATCTCTATAAAGATTACCGTGCATTACCCGTACCTAAATATCTTTAGGAACACAGTGACAAAAAATTTGCTGAACCAAGTTGAGCAACTTGGTCTATCAAAAAAAAAAGAAAGGTTCGGGTGTTCCCTTGATTTTTTTTTCTCTGGCAAAATGACTGAGTACCCAAGCTTTTGAAAACCGGACCGCACCGGTCATTTCGACCGGTCGAACCGCGGACCGGACACACACCCGGTCCGGTCCAGGTCAGAAACACGCTCCAGCCGCGGACCGCCCGGGAACCGCTAAACCGGGCGGGCGGACCGGCGGGCCGGGAACCGGGCAGAGTTTTACTTAACCGGGCGGGTCAAGAAACCCCAAAAATTTTTACTGCTGTGAGTGATCAAACCCATACCGTTTATCAAAGTAATGGGAGAATCAACAACAGCAACTTTTAGTTTTTTATGTTTTATGTTGTATTATATTATATGTATATAAATAATAATGTATATATTTAAAAACTTATATAATTAATATACATAATTATATAATATAAATTAAGTATTTCTTAAATATATTATTATAATAACTTATTAAATTATCTATTAAAATTTATGAAATATTTAAACTCTGGTTAGCAAGGCGGTGACAGTCATAAACGCGTTTCTTTTGAACTGTCGTTCTTCATCGTCCGACCTTATCTAAAAGCTTCATCCAATTTTATATTCAAAATTCAAAACTTGTTTTATTTTCTTGATTGTGTTCTTAACCATTGTCATGTCAAAACTCCATTTTATTACTTTATTACAATGTCATTTTTGTCCAAACTCAACAGAGCAAAGACGTCACAAAAAATGAAGTTTTATAAGTATAGTAATAATGTATACATCATTTTATTTGTATCGCAATATAATGATTATAAATTATCAATTTATAGATAAATTTCTGAGATAATGGTAATTAATTTTATTTCATTATATATATATATATATATATATATATATATATATATATATATATATATATATATATATATATCTTTATACTATAAGTAAAGGCAAAAAGGACTTGGTGTAACATTCTGGATGCCTAAAATACTCTTCATAAATCATCTTTTTATTTCAAAAATGATAATTAATGGGTCATTTACTAATTCCGGCGCATATCCATCAACATCACGCGTCTTCTAGGAATTTAATCCGGTTCAAGTCCGCCGAAAGCAACGCTACTAAATAGCCTTTTCCATGCTAGGTTCTTTCTTCCCCAATCTCGACTTTATGATTTCCCTGTTTCGCCGCCCGGGCGCCCACGACAAATGTCGCCTCCATGACCCATGTCATCACCCACAATCATTGTCGTCACCCCACCGAATGTCGCCACCCACGACCAATTTTGCTGAACCCGACCAATGTTGTCACCCCCGACCAATGTCTCCTCCTCTGACCAATATCGCCGCCCCCAACCAATGTCGCCACCCACAGACCAATGTCGTCGTCCCCAACCAATGTCGCGGCCCCCCGACCAATGTCGCGGCCCTCCGACCAATGTCGCTCTCTCTACTAATGTCGTCCTCACGACAAATGTTGTCACTATGACAAATGTCGTACCCACGACAAATGTATCCCTGCACGGGGTCCCCCGTGCAAGACTGCTTGTATATATATATATAACGGTTCAACCCTGGTTGAACCGGTTGGACCGGTTCAACCTTGAACCTCTCCCTCCGCCGGTTCGATGTCCGGTCCGGTTTTAAAAACCTTATGAGTACCTTCGTTTATCTTTTCACTTTAATTTTGTTTTGCTTTTAATAAGTATTTTAATTTTATATTTTATTTTAAATTATAACTTCCCTTAATATTATATTTTAAGGGCTCCGGATTACTGGACGTTTGATAAGATGTTGATGAATCTTTTATGTAATATTGATGTGATTACCTTAAAGATTTTCCAGTCAAATTATTAGGACTTCAATCAAAACGTTCAAGCAAACCTCAACCAAGTAAGGCTCGGTTTGTTTGCACGTTTTCAGTCCATTGAGTTCTGACCGCAACGCGGTTTATTTTTCCCAACAGTTTGTTTTGACGTTCCATCGTGAACTGAGCTTGCGTTTTTCCGTTGCCAACGGAGGTTTCCCACAGCTCCTGGGATTAGCTTTCCAATGCCGGCGTTGCCAATACGAATGGAGCCCTGTACATCGGCGAGGGGCGGAGCGAGGGGAGGAGTAGCCACCATCGCAGTTTTTTCCCGGAGCTCCACTGTCACCATCCTGCCGGAGCTCCACTGCCCCCATCCCGCCGGAGAAACGCTGCCCCTGCGGGCGAGAAGCCCTCCCCCCTCCCCCCTCCCCCGGAGCTCCGCTGCCATGGCCATGATTAATAAATTTTAATTCATTTTAATTCCTTTTAATTCATTTGAATTCATTTTAATTAGTATAATTATAATTAGTATTAGTATCATTTTTTTATGATTCATAATATTAATTATAATTCATTTTAATTAAAATAATTATAATTTATTTTTATAATAAAATGAAGCAGAAACGTCACCGCTGTTTTACCAAACTGTTTCTCCGTTGTGAACAGCTATGTCACCGCTATTTTGCCAAACTGTTTCTCCATTCTGAACAGTTCCTTTCTCACAGCTTCATTCTCACAGCTTCATTCTCACAACTCCTTTTGTCACCGCCACCGTCGAAACAAACTGACCCTAAACCGTGCGCCGATGTGCGTGAGCCGCGTCCGCTCGAATGGTTCAAAAATACCCCAAAAGAAGGGGATGAAACCAGGTGCGCATATCGTTATTTTCGAAAAATTGATGATCAAAGGTCTTGCTCGGTTTAGAGAAATTCTTTAACAGTACATAAAGTACAAAATTGTATTTCATAGAGCTTAATGCCACAACTTATTTTTACAAATGAGTGCAAGAGACTAAGGCTTCGTTTGGAGGGACTTATTTTCACCGGTCAAGCGATTACGACCGCATGAATCGGACCTTAATCAAGGTCGGGTTCATGCGGTCGTAACCGCTTGACCGCTGAAAATAAGTCCTCTCAAACGGAGCCTAAGGTTTTGTTTGGGGGACTTATGTTCACCGGTCAAGCGGTTACGACCGCATGAACCAGACTAAGGTTCATGCGATCGTAACCGCTTGACCTGTGAACATAAGTCCCCCCAAACGGAACCAAAGGCTCTGTTTGGCACAATGATGGCAGTCGTAAACATTTGGATTAAATCGTCATTTGTTAAGGATCACCTAACAATACCATATGTTTGAACACAAGTGAATGAAGTTCCTTAGATGGGCGTTGACGAACGACAATTTAACCCCCATGTTCATGATCACCGCCACCATGCCAAACGGAGCCTAAAATAATTATTTTCATATGCATCGTTGTGTGAGCGGTGTGCTGGGATGTGATTTTAACCATGCTTATGAATCCACTGTGTAATGGGGTGTGGTTTGTGGTGGAGGAAGCACAAGATGTTGAGTGTGCCACGTGGAATGGACGGTGGTGTCTGAGCATGTGTCGCGACTCATTAAAAGGGGTGGTTTAGTCACACATCATCCAGCGTGCTCTTTGGTCCTGGGTGTATGACCAGGGTGGCAACTCCTCCCCTAACTGCGTGATTTTGGGGAGTGACATCACAATGTTTACATGGTATCAGAGCAGGGGGGCACGTGGCAGGGGAGGGGGCGTGAGTGCGCCACGTGGAATGGACGATACTTTTTGAGCGTGTGTCGCGACTCGTTAAAAAGGATGGTTTAGTCTAACACCGCCTAACGTGCTGCTTGGTCTTGGGTGTATAAGCGGGGTTGCCACTCCTGTTATTTTGATGCTCAGTTGAAACCGGTCCAGGACCGGTTCAATTTTTTATTTAATGCCTATATATAGTCTTGCACAGGGGAAACCCGATAGATACCCGATCCTTTTTCCTAAACCTAACTGAGAGCGGACGGCGGCATCGAACGGGGAGGCGGCATCACGAGCGGCATCGCGATCGGTAGGAGGCGGCAGCTTCGGAGCAATCGCCGGCGGCATCGTGCGCTAGAGGTGGCGGCGGCTTCGGCAGGGAGGAAGAGCAGCGGCGGCGGCGGGCTCTCCAGCGAAGGCCGACGGTTCCTAGGGCAGCTTCTCCTTCGGCGACGGCAAGATCGAGGGCGGCCTCCTTCTGCGGCGGCATAGGGCCCGATCTTGGGCTTCTCCTCCAGCGGCGGTCGACATCAAGATCAGTGGCAGGCGGTTTCTTCTCCGGCGACAGCAGCGCAGCGGCAAGCCCGGTATAGGGCTACCTTCTCCGGCGATCTTGCAGATCCGGCAGCGGCAAGAACGGCAAAGAAAAGGAAGAAGAGGTGAGCGGCGGGCTTTCCTTCTCCGGCGGCGACTTCGGAAATCCGCCGACGGCAGCAGCGGCGGCAGCCCGGTCCGGTGCTCCTTCTTCAGCGACAGCGCCGATCAGAGGAGGAGGACAACAGTGCCTAGGGGAGTTTTCTTCCCTCATTTTCTTTGTTGTTCTTGTTTTTTTCCTATACTAGGTTAGTGTCGATCCGTTGAGGATCGTTGAGTGGCTGTGTTGTAATCGGATATTTTTCGTTTAGTGGATCCGGCGTGCTCTCCCCGTGGATGTAGGAGCTTAACTCCGAACCACGTAAATCTCTTGTGTTTGTGGTGTTTTGGAATTTCGTTCTGTGATTGTTTGGTGCGCGCCATTATTTGCTCAAGTTGCTTCTGTTGCTATTGTCCGCGACGAGTTCCGTACTCGCGGGCCGGTGTCAATTGCACAACAATTGGTATCAGAGGGAGGTTCCGACCTTCGAACCAGTGAGCAAATTCAATGACGGCCAAATTCGAGATTCCAAAATACGATGGCAAGATTGATTTCGGCCTTTGGCAAAAGCGCATAAAGGCCGTACTCGTGCAGCAGGGACTTCACAAGGCACTCCTTGGACAGGAGAAGGCCAAGGTGAAGGACGATGACGAGTGGGATGAGCTGGATCTCAAGGACATCAACACCATACAGCTGTGCTTGGCAGATGAGGTCATGTACAATGTAGTCGAGGCGCAGACTACCGCGGATCTATGGAAAAGGCTCGAAGAACTTTATATGTCCAAATCGCTTACGAATAAGCTATATGTTAAGAAACAACTGTATAGCTTGAGGATGTCCGAGGGAACGCAGTTGTTGGACCATATGAATGTGTTCAACAAGCTGGTATCCCAGCTGCGGAGTATGGATGTGAAGGTCGAGGAGGAAGACCAGGCTCTTCTCCTCTTGTCCTCACTCCCGAGACCGTTCGATCATTTAGTCACCACCATTCTGTATGGAAAGGATACCCTTAAGATGGAGGAAGTAGTGACGATGCTTCTTTCAAATGAGAAGAGGAGTGGTTCTGGATCGAGGGCGAGCGAGGGTCTGCTCGTGAAGAGCAGAGACCCACCCCGAGGGAGATCGAAGGAGCGAGGCAAGAAGGACTCTCGACCCAGATCGAAGTCCAGAGGCAAGAATAATAAATGCCACTTCTGCAAGGAGGAGGGGCATTGGAAGGTGAACTGCCCTAAGAGGAAACTCAAGGGGAAAGCACCTGAGCCTCAGCAGGCCGCTATAACAGCCGGGTATGATAGCGATGCGGATGTTTTGCACGTGTCACAGAGTCATGAGATCACGGACGACTGGATCATGGACACTGGGTGTTCATACCACATGTGCCCACGTCGAGAGTGGTTTACCACTTTCAGAGAGTGCGATGGCGGTCGGGTCCTGATGGAAATAACTCTGAGTGCAGGACTAAGGGGATCGGGACTATCCGGATTAGAATGTTTGATGGAGCGATTCGGACACTCACCGATGTGAGGTTTGTGCCTGACCTAAGGAAGAGCTTGATCTCCTTAGGTACCTTAGAGGCAGCCGGGTATTCCTATACCGGCGAGGGAGGATTTATCAGGGTGAAGAGAGGCGCGCTAGTAGTCATGAAGGGGGAGCGTACTGATACGCTTTATAGGTTGATAGGCACCACGATAGCTGGTGATGCGGCCGTTGCCGCGATGTCTGATGAGGATACCTCTGCGTTGTGGCATGCTAGGCTTGGCCACATGAGTGAGAGAGGTCTTATAGAGCTGCATAGGAGAGGACTCCTGAAGGGAGTCAAAACATGCAGACTTGACTTTTGTGAGACCTGCGTTCTTGGAAAGCAGCACAAGGTCAAGTTTATGACATCGAGTCGGCGCAGTAAGGACGTCCTGGAGTATATTCACTCGGATGTATGGGGGCCAGCCCCGGTGCCGTCACTTGGAGGCGCGAGTTATTTCGTGACGTTCATCGATGATTACTCCAGGAAGGTTTGGATCTACTTCCTCAAACAAAAATCCGAAGTATTTGAGAAGTTCAAGATCTGGAAGACCCTGGTGGAGAATCAGACGGGGAAGAGGGTGAAGTATCTGAGATCCGACAACGGTGGCGAATACACATCGTCAGAGTTTCATGGGTATTGTGATCAGGAGGGTATCACTAGGCACTTCACCATCCCTGGCACGCCGCAGCAGAACGGCGTCGCCGAAAGGATGAATAGGACGCTTCTAGAGAGGGCCAGGTGCATGCGTCTATACGCAGACCTACCCAAGCCCTTCTGGGCTGAGGCGGTGAGCACTGCACGGTATCTAGTGAATCTATCCCCATCGATGTCACTAGATTTAAAGTGCCCACAGGAAGTATGGTCAGGTACGCCAGTCACGTATTCTGACATTTATATCTTCGGTTGTCCTGTATACACCCTGATGCCGGACACAGAGCGGACGAAGCTTGATGCTAAGTCTAGGAAGTGCATTTACTTGGGTCGAAAGACCGGCACCAAAGGATTCAAGTTGTGGAATCCCGAGACCAAAAAGACTGAGGTGAGACGCGATGTGGTGTTTGATGAGGCTTCTATATTGAAAAAGTCTCAGCCCCAAGCGAAGGAGGTGGAGGAGACTCCGAGTCCACCAGTGGAGGTGGAGCTCGAGAGTAGTAGCAGAGCTGCAGATCGGGGAGTGGAGCATGAGGGTACTAGCAGGACCGATCATCAGGATGATTCATCCGAATCTGATGGATCAGACACTGTACAACCCGCTCAGGAGGAGCCGTATACGATTGCCAGGGGAAGGGCGAGGCGAGAGGTCAGAGTGCCTCTCAGGCTACAGGATTCTGTAGCATACGCTTTCCAGATTATCTCCTCCGACCCTAGATCCTACAAGGAAGCCATCGAGAGCAAGGAAAGCTCTCAGTGGATGGCGGCCATGGAGGAAGAGATCGAGTCTCTCCACAAGAATAGAACTTGGGAGCTGGTGTATCTCCCGAAAGGAGCTAAGGCGATTAGCTCCAAATGGGTATTCCGGAAGAAGGAGTCCACTTCCGGGAAGGACCCCTGGAGATACAAGGCCAGGTTCGTCGCGAAAGGCTTTGCGCAAAAGAAAGGCATAGATTTCGATGAGATTTTTTCGCCTGTCGTAAAACATTGCTCCATTAGGTTTTTGCTCGCCTTAGTGGTACTCCACGATATGGAGTTGGAGCAATTGGATGTGAAGACTGCATTTCTTCATGGTGTCCTAGATGAGGTGATCTATATATTGCAGCCTGAGGGGTTTGTGAAACCCGGCAATGAAAAGAAGGTGTGCAAGCTTAGAGCATCTCTCTACGGCTTGAAGCAATCTCCGAGGATGTGGAACCGGAGGTTCGATGTCTTCATGGCTTCATTGGGGTTCACCAGGAGTCAGTACGACACCTGTGTGTATTTTAGATTCCTGGCGAATGGGGATATCTTAATTCTGATGTTGTACGTCGATGACATGTTAATCGCGTGCAAATCAGCCCAGGAGATCTCCTTATTGAAGGAGAAGCTGCGCTCGGAGTTCGAGATGACAGATCTCGGACATGCGCAGAAGATCCTTGGGATGGAGATTCGTCGAGACAGAGAGCGCGGCATGCTTTGGCTATCTCAAACTGGGTATATTAAGAAGGTATTGGAGAAATTCAGTATGAGTGACTCCAAGGCTGTCTCAACCCCCTTGGGACAGCATTTTCGGTTATCGTCCATTCAGTGCCCTACCACTGAGAAGGGACGACATGAGATGCTGAGTGTACCGTATGCGAATGCGGTGGGGTGCCTGATGTATGCGATGATCTGCACTAGACCAGACATCGCTCAGGCAGTGAGCGTCGTGAGCAGATATATGGCAAATCCAGGGCGACAACATTGGGAAGCTGTCAAATGGATTTTGCGATATCTGAAAGGGACACCCAACGTCGGATTACTATTCAGGAAGAGTGACGTTGCGGGTGTGTTAGAGGGCTATGTAGATTCCGACTACGCGGGTGACCTAGATAGAAGGAGATCCACGACAGGATACATTTTCTTTTTAGGTGGAGGTCCCATAAGTTGGAAGGCTACTTTGCAGGATATAGTTGCCTTGTCCACTACAGAGGCGGAGTATATCGCTGCGGTGGAGGCCGCGAAGGAAGCCATTTGGCTCAAGGGTCTCACCGCAGAGCTGCAGGTTTCTCAGGAGGCTGTGAAGCTTCATTGTGATAGTCAGAGTGCTATCTGTCTTGCGAAAGACCCGGTCTACCACGCAAGGACCAAGCACATTGACGTTCGTTATCACAAGTTGAGGGAGTTTGTCAGTGGTGGGGACATTCAGTTGCTGAAAGTCCCGACAGAGGATAACATAGCGGATATGTTGACCAAGCCTCTGACCGGAATCAAGTTCAAGCATTGCTTGGACTTGGCTCATATCGGCTCATGCTGATCGTGCCGGCCCCAGGGAGAGGGGGCTTGTAGTCGCCAGTAGGGGTCTGTGTGTTTTAGGTGGTATTAGTGTTCGTGGAGCATCAAGGTGGAGATTGTTATTTTGATGCTCAGTTGAAACCGGTCCAGGACCGGTTCAATTTTTTATTTAATGCCTATATATAGTCTTGCACAGGGGAAACCCGATAGATACCCGATCCTTTTTCCTAAACCTAACTGAGAGCGGACGGCGGCATCGAACGGGGAGGCGGCATCACGAGCGGCATCGCGATCGGTAGGAGGCGGCAGCTTCGGAGCAATCGCCTGCGGCATCGTGCGCTAGAGGTGGCGGCGGCTTCGGCAGGGAGGAAGAGCAGCGGCGGCGGCGGGCTCTCCAGCGAAGGCCGACGGTTCCTAGGGCAGCTTCTCCTTCGGCGACGGCAAGATCGAGGGCGGCCTCCTTCTGCGGCGGCATAGGGCCCGATCTTGGGCTTCTCCTCCAGCGGCGGTCGACATCAAGATCAGTGGCGGGCGGTTTCTTCTCCGGCGACAGCAGCGCAGCGGCAAGCCCGGTATAGGGCTACCTTCTCCGGCGATCTTGCAGATCCGGCAGCGGCAAGAACGGCAAAGAAAAGGAAGAAGAGGTGAGCGGCGGGCTTTCCTTCTCCGGCGGCGACTTCGGAAATCCGCCGACGGCAGCAGCGGCGGCAGCCCGGTCCGGTGCTCCTTCTTCAGCGACAGCGCCGATCAGAGGAGGAGGACAACAGTGCCTAGGGGAGTTTTCTTCCCTCATTTTCTTTGTTGTTCTTGTTTTTTTCCTATACTAGGTTAGTGTCGATCCGTTGAGGATCGTTGAGTGGCTGTGTTGTAATCGGATATTTTTCGTTTAGTGGATCCGGCGCGCTCTCCCCGTGGATGTAGGAGCTTAACTCTGAACCACGTAAATCTCTTGTGTTTGTGGTGTTTTGGAATTTCGTTCGGTGATTGTTTGGTGCGCGCCATTATTTGCTCAAGTTGCTTCCGTTGCTATTGTCCGCGACGAGTTCCGTACTCGCGGGCCGGTGCCAATTGCACAACACACTCCTTCCCTAACTGCGTGTTTTGGGGAGTGACGCCACAATGTTTTACATGGTATTAGAGCAGGAGGGCACGTGGCGAAGGGGTGTTGAGTGCGCCATGTGGAATGGACGGTGATGTCCGAGTGTGTGTCACGACTCGTTAAAAGGGTGGTTTAGTCTCACGTACACCATCCAAAGTGCTCTCTGGTCCTGGGTATATAAGCGGGGTGACCACTCCTCCCCTAACAACGTGGTTTGGGGGAGTGACACCACAATGCTTTACATGGTATCAGAGCATGGGACACATGATGAGGGGGTGTTGAGTGCGCCATGTGGAATGAAAGATGATGTCCGAGCATTTGTCTCAACTCGTTAAAAGGGATGATTTATTCCCACACCACCTAGCGTGCTGTTTGATCTTGGGTGCATAAGCGGGGTAGCCACTCCTCCCCTAACTGTGTGATTTTGGGGAGTGATGACACAATCAATGCTTTACACAAGAGCGTAGGATAGGATTAAGATTCTTATGTCGTACGTAGGCCTCCACTATCATAGCTCATTTCTGTTTGTAGTAGAAAAAATGAGAGTACTGCGCAAGTTTCTTCTCGTCAAATGTGGGTTGTAGCTTGGGAAATTTCTCATCATCCTTTCACCATTCAACCTCTTCAAATGAATGATTATCTCCCTTCCATAAAATATTGAGGGGGCCTTTAGGGGTTTTCGCCGCTGTTACTTTCATGGATGATTAGAAACTCCCGGTATACACCCTCAAAGCAAGACTTTTGATGGTTGAACAATTTTGCCCAAAGGCAGATTCGAGCAACCCGATCAGCCTGGTAATAGCGTGGCGGCCAACGTGGTTCTCACATCATTGGTAAAATGAAAATCCTCTAGTTCCAACAAATATTTCAAGAAAGCTTTATCTCAATGTCACAAGCCTAACATTAATGACAGCTTCTCGACCAATCTGTGGATCTCCTACAAACAACAATGGAAGGTCATTTTAGGCAAAATTAATATTTATTGATGACCTTATGGTGTATATTTTTCAGAGAGGAGTCCAATGGGACATTCAAATTCAAGTTTAGTCAAGTGGTTGAAAAGTTATGGAATCCTAAACAGCGCTTTTTAATAATAAAAGATAAAAGGAGGCACCCGACAGCTAGAGATTTGGAGGTGTTAGCAGTCCTCCCCGCCCCTCCCCTTCCTAGCTCTATGGTGACTGCCTTGGAGTAAGAAAGAGGACGAGCTAGTTCGTTTTGATTCGTCTGAGCTGCCTTCTATGGGCTATTTGAAGGGTCACACAGTCAGAATTGTGTGTTCTTGGACTTTCCATAATTGTCTTGGTGATCCCGTTACAGTTGTGCTTCCTCAGCCCCGCTAACCTAGTTAGTGAGAACTAGAGTATTGTCTTCTCGGTTCGATCATCTTATCCTAACTAAAAGACCGTTTGGTTTGTCGTCTGACCGCCGGTGCAGGAGCAGACGCCACCGCAGGGCGGGAAATAAATGGGTGGTGTCTGCTCCCGCCGAACGCAACGGAGAATACGCTCCGTTCCGAACCCATACCTCCCCCTCCGACCGTGAATGGTGTCGGTGTCTGCTCCCGCCGCGTCTTCTCCCGCCAAACCAAACAAATCCTAAGAAGACCAAAAGGTCTGTTCCATGGCCTTCATCATTTTTTTTAAAAAAATTTACAATATATTATCAGCTCACTGTAATTAAATGAGCCAAAATCAACTGTTATGACTTACTTAAACCTATGTAATGAATAGGACTTGGCATATTATAAGTCAAAGTCAAAGATATAAATATCCATCTTACTTGAGAAACAAGTTCTTCCTACTACGCAAGTTGTAAAAGTCTATATAAAGGCACTGTTGTTCTAGTAAAAAAGAAGAAGAGAAAAAGTTTAAGCTACAAGGCTTTTGTTGCTTCATCTTTAAGACGCAATATCTTTTACTTGCACCTATTATTAACTATAGTGACATCAGAGGCAATCTTTAAGGCATACGTGCTTGCCTATCTTCAAAATCATGGCTTCATCATCTACCCAGTACTCACACGCTTTAATTCCAATCTTTAATGGAGAAAAATATCAACACTAGTGGGTACAGATGCGTACTCTGTTTCGTTCCCAAGGGCTATGAGAACTAGTCCAAGAAGGACCTCTCTTACCTACAGATGACAGAGAAAAGGCAGCAGAAGCAAGTTATCTACAAAGTAAAGCAGAAATACTAATGAGAGATTCCAAAGCTCTTATGCTTATTCAACAAGGAGTCACAGAAATTATCTTCCCTAGAATCATGAGTGCTGAAACTGCAAAGGAAGCATGGGACATACTACAAGAAGAATACAAAGGTTCGGCCAAGTTAATTGCAATGAAGTTGCAAACTCTATGGACAGACCTTGACTCTATAAGTATGAAATCTGGGGAACCAATTCAAGAGTTTCTTGCTAGAGTAGTTAATTTAATTAACCAAATATGCAATCTTGGAGATACTGTGGAGGACAGGCGGATAATACCAAAGCTACTGAGAAGTCTTTCAAGTATCTTTAATCCAGCAGTAACCGCAATAGAAGAGTCAAAAGATATCTACAAATTGCCACTAACTGAACTCATAGCCTCACTAAAATCCCATGAAGATCGACTAGCAAGAAACGCACAAAACATAGACCAAGCTTTGCAGATTAAAATAAAAGTAAGTAAACCAGTGGACTATCAGAAAAATAAATATTACCAAAAACAGGTCAATAGAGAGACAATAAAGGAAAACAAAAATGAAATTCTAAAACAAGAGGTAGAGGGAAAGCACCAACATCCTTCCAAGATAAAAATGTTGGGAGTTCACCTACCTATTGCATAATCTGCAACAAGACAACTCACAATTCTCGTGATTGCTACTCCAAATGCAAAAGATGCAAAATTCTCAATTAGTCTAATAGGGATTGTTGGCATAAAGATGCAGCCAGATTTGTGGACAAGGGAAAAGCAGAAGAAATAGGGAAAGAAGCACTATTCTACTCTTGTCTGAAAACAGAATGTAAATTATCAAGCACATAGTATATAGACAGTGGGTGTTCATCCCATATGGCTTATAAGAAAGAAACTTTTGCCACATTAGATGAAACCCATAAAGCTTCGTTCTCTCTGGTTCTATGTTGATCAGCTATAAGGCTTCATACAAGAAAAAAGTAAGGAAAAAGTTTATAAACTCAAAAGGTCTTATATGGACTGAAACAGGCTCCAAGAGCCCTGTAATGCAAATATTGATGTCTATCTACATATGAATGGATTTAAGAAATGTCAAAGTGAACCCACATTATATACCAGAAGGAATCAAGACACATTCATCTTAATTGGTCTCTATGTTTGTTGAGATTATATTAGTCAGCAGGACACGTATGTGTGGGACCGCATGTTTGGGCTTTCCCCATCGCGTTCCAGGTCTGGGTGTTGACCCCGGTGGGCCCCCTTGTATGGCGGAATATCCCCGCGGTCCTGTGGTTGGGGTTAGTCTCACATCGCCTGCAGTAGTCGATCCTTTGTGTTCATGTACCCCCGTCCCCCCTTACCATCACCTCGGGGTTTTGGGAAGATGTGTGGTGACGGGTGATTTCCACATGGTATCAGAGCCAGGTTGTCCTGCTGCGGGGGTGTGTTGAGATTATATTAGCCAGCAAGACACGTGCGTGTGGGACCGCATGTTTGGGCTTTCCCCATCGCGTTCCAGGTCTGGGTGTTGACCCCGGTGGGCCCCCCTTGTATGGCGGAATATCCCCGCGGTCCTGTGGTTGGGGTTAGTCTCACATCGCCTGCAGTAGGCGATCCTTTATGTTCATGTACCCCCGTCCCCCCTTACCATCACCTCGGGGTACAAGGGGAGCCCAAAATATGCGTTCTCACACACACCCAATCCCGCTGGACCTTAGTTCTCAACACACCCCCGCAGCGGGATGGCTTTGATACCATGTTGAAACCACCCATCACCACACATCTTAGGTCCAGCGGGAAGATGTGTGGTGACGGGTGGTTTCCACATGGTATCAGAGCCATCCCGTTGCGGGGGTGTGTTGAAAACTAAGGTCCAGCGGGATTGGGTGTGTGTGGGACCGCATATTTTGGGCCCCCCTTGTACCTCGGGGTTTTGGGAAGATATGTGGTGACGGGTGGTTTTCAACATGGTATCAGAGGCAGGTTGTCCTGCTGTGGGGGCGTGTTGAGATTATATTAGTCAGCAGGACACGTGTGTGTGGGACCGCATGTTTGGGCTTTCTCCATATCGCGTTCCAGGTCTGGGTGTTGACCCCGGTGGGCCCCCCTTATATGGCGGAATATCCCCGTGGTCCTGTGGTTGGGGTTAGTCCCACATCGCCTGCAGTAGGCGATCCTTTGTGTTCATGTACCCCCGTCCCCCCTTACCATCACCTCGGGGTTTTGGGAAGATGTGTGGTGACGGGTGGTTTCAACAATGTTGATGATCTGATGATTACAGGTAATTCACCTCCCCTGATTTTGGAATTCCAAAAAGAAATGGAGGCTAAGTATGAAATGACCAATCTTGGTTTAATGAAGCTCTTCCTTGGCATACAAGTATCACAGATGCCAATTGGAATCTTCATCTCCCAAAGCATGTATGCCTTAGAGACTCGCTCTCATACCTATATAAATAATAATAGGTGCAGGTAAAAGATATTGCGTCTTAAAGATGAAGCAACAGAAGGCTTGTAGCTTAAACTCTTTCTCTTCTTCAATGATGTCATTAAAGAAAGCCGATTTCACGTCACAATGGTACACAGGAAGGTGTTGGTGTGCTGCATATGCTAACAGTAGACGAATTTTACTCATACGAACCACTGGAGAATAAGTCTCTTCATAATCTCTTCCTGGTTTTTGTGAGTACCCTTTAAGCTACAAGCCTTCTGTTGCTTCATCTTTAAGACGCAATATCTTTTACTTGCACCTATTATTAACTATAGTGGTATCAAAGTGAGTCTCTAAGGCATACGTGCTTGCCTATCTTCAAAATCATGCCTTTGTCATCTACCCAGTACTCACACTCATCAATTCCAATCTTTAATGGCGAAAAATATCAACACTAGTGGGTATGAAATCTGGGGAACCAGTTCAAGAGTTTCTTGCTAGAGTAGTTAATTTAATTAACCAAATACGCAATCTTGGAGATACTGTGGAGGACAGGCAGATAGTACTAAAGCTACTAAGAAGTCTTCCAAGTATCTTTAATCCAGCAGCAACCACAATAGAAGAGTCAAAATACATCTACAAATTGTCACTGACTGAACTCATGGCCTCACTAAAATCCCATGAAGATCGACTAGCAAGAAACTCCCAAAACATAGACCAAGCTTTGTAGATTAACATGAAAGTAAGTAAACCAGTGGACTATAAGAAAAAACCAATATTACCAAAAACCAGGTCAACATAGAGACAATAAAGGAAAACAAAAATGGAATTCTGAAACAAGAGGTAGAGAGAAAGCACCAACATCCTTCAAAGATAAAAATGTTGGGAGTTCACCTACCTATTGCATAATATGCAACAAGACAACCCACAATTCTTGTGATTGCTACTCCAAATACAAAAAAATGCAAAATTCCCAATCATTCTGATAGGGACTGTTGGCATAAAAATGCATCAAGATTTGTGGACAAGGAAAAAGCAGAAGAAACATGGAAAGAAACACTATTCTACTCTTGTCTGAAAAAAGAATGTAAATTATCAAGCACATGGTATATAGACAGTGGGTGTTCATCCCATATGGCTTATAAAAAAGAAACTTATGCCACATTAGATGAAGCCCATAAAGCTGAAGTTTACCTTAGTGACGGAAAAGCATCCAAGATAGAGGGGAAAGGAAGCATTAACATCATCACTTTAACTGGACAAGTTAAACAAATAACTGATGTTCAATTTCTACCCAAGCTAGCTCAGAACCTGCTAAGTGTAGGGAAACTACTACAAAAAGGCTACAATGTATCTTTCTCTCAGAATTCATGTTCAATAACCGATCAAAAGTTAGGGTCTCATATTGTCTCAGCTCAGATGGGAAAGAACAGGTTGTTTCCTCTAGATCTTCCCATCTCAAATCTTGATGCTTCCCTCACCTGTCAACAGGGTTGCAGCTCATCTCAACTATTATAGCATCATCGACTTGGCCACCTGCACTGGTATACAATCAATATAATGAAGACCAAATAATTGGTGACAAGAATTCCTGATTTATCCAAGCAAGCCATCTTTTGTCCAAGCTGTGCAAAGGGGAAGGCTTACAGAAGACCTTTTCCCTTGCAAATGGAAAGAAAATCTAACAGCCCCTTGGAGTTGATCCATGGTGATCTATGGGGCCCAACAACAACAAAATCTATAGGAGGTAAGCACTGTTATTTCCTATTAGTAGATGATTTCAGCAAATACATGTGGATTTACTTCCTCTCCCAAAAATATGAAGCCTTTCAGTTTTTCAAAACTTTTAAAATGGAAGTTGAAAACCAATTTAACCAGAAAATCAAGAGTCTCGGGACAGACAGGGGAGGGGAATTCACATCCTCCCAATTCCAAAATTTCTGCAGTGAAAATGGAATTAGAAGAATATTAACAGCTCCATATTCACCCCCAACAAAATGAAGCTGTAGAAAGAAGGAATCAAACAGTAGCAGAGATGGGAAGGACCATGCTACTACACAAAAATTTGTCAAAGGAGTTTTGAGCTGAAGCTATGAGCACAACAGTTCACATCCTAAATAGAGTTACAATAAGGTCACTTCAGGACTCCACACCTTATGAAAAACTGTTTCAAAGGAATCCTACTGTAAATCACCTTCGAACTTTTGGATGTATAGCATATGTATTACCACATAAAGGAAGAGAAGAAAAACTAGACAGGAAGAGTAATGAGTGTATTTTTATTGGGTACAGTGACCAGTTAAAAGCCTATCGGCTATATCAGCCAGAAGGAAGAAAACTGTCTGTATCCGTGATGTAATATTCAATGAAGAAGGAGAATGGCTATGGGACTCAGTTGAGCAAAATACTATACCTCAAATGAGAGTGGTTGACTCATCTCAATTGTATGAATCCATCCAACCTCTCCAAACTGATCAGCCTAAACAAGTGGAAGACTCAGCCAGTGATTCTGGCTCAGAAGCATCATCGTCCCAAAAGACCCGCAACTTAGAAGATATATATCAAACAAGTGATCTTGCTCTATCATGCATAGCACCCGCCACGTTTGAAGAAGCAAACCAATCTCAAGAATGGAGAATTGATATGGCTGAAGAAATGAACATGATAAACAAAAACAACACTTGGAGCTTAGTCGACAAACCTCCAGGACACAATACAGTTGGAATAAAATGGTTCTTTAAGATCAAACATAATGAAGACAAGACCAAATCAAAAAACAAAGCTCGTCTTGTAGCCAAAGGGTACTCACAAAAACCAAGAAGAGATTATGAAGAGACTTATTCTCTAGTGGTTCGTGTAAGTACAATTCAGCTACTGTTGGCATATGCAGCATACCAACACCTTCATGTGTACCATTATTACGTGAAATCAGCTTTCCTTAATGGCACCATTGAAGAAGAGATCTATATTGATCAGCCACAAGGCTTCATACAAAAAAAAAGTAAGGAAAAAGTTTATAAACTTAAAAAGGCCTTATATGGATTGAAACAGGCTCTGAGAGCCTGGAATGCAAATATTGATGCCTATCTACATATGAATGGATTTAAGAAATGTGAAAGTGAACCCACATTGTATACCAGAAGGAATCAACACTCACTCCTCTTAATTGGTTTCTATGTTGATGATCTGATGATTACAGGTAATTCTCTTCCCTTGATTTTGGAATTCCAAAAAGAAATGGAGGCTAAGTGTGAAATGACCAATCTTGATTTAATGAAGCTCTTCCTTGGCATACAAGTACCACAGATGTCAACTGGAATCTTCATCTCCCAAAGCAACTATGCAAGAGAGACATTCTAAAAAAATGTGAAATGAGTAAGTGCAATCCCTCAGTCACTCCTATGGGAACTACGGAGAAGCTGGTAAAAGGAAGAGTTGATGAAGTAATTGACGGAGAAATGTATAGATCGATAGTAGGATCGTTGATCTATACATGTAACACATGCCCTGACATGGATAATGCAATGAATATCACTTCCAGATTTGTAAGCTTCCCAAATAAAACGCATTTTGAAGCCGTAAAACGCATCCTTCGCTATGTCCAAGGGACAATCAACCATGGCCTTCTATACTGCCAAAATACAAAGCTCCGCATACATGGGTTCAGTGGCGCTGACTGGGGTGGGAATCTTGATGATCGAAGGAGTACCAATGGTTATGTATTCATGCTAGGGCATAGTCCAGTTACCTGGAGCTCGCACAAACAATAATCAGTGGCACTCAACCGCAGAGGCGTACTATATGGCACTATCTGCAGCAAGCTGTGAAGCCATTTGGCTTAGGGAAATCATGAAAGTAATAACAGGAAAAGAAGAAGAAAATGCAATAGAAATCTAATGCGAGAACACCTCGGCTATTGCGCTATCTAAGAATCCCCTTACTCAACAAATCAAAGCATATCGACATGAGATTCCATTTCATCAGAGAAAGAACGAAGGAAGGAACCATCAAAGCCATCTACTGCAAGGGAGAAGATCAAGTCGCCGACCTGCTAACAAAACCACTCCCTAGGGCACGGTTCGAAAAACGACGAAGTAGATTGGGAATAAAAGAGATTTTAGGTTAAGAAAGAGTGTAATTAGTTAAACCAAAATCAGTTGCTATTGTTATTAAATTTATGTTGTATGTGTCGTTACGGCGAAATAATATTGTCAAAATTATTAATGAATGCAGCAACGCATAAACCTTTAGTATCGATTTAACTAAACTCTATTAGTCTCTAATTAGAGTTAATACACAAATTTATTTTCTTAAATTTAAGAACACAAAATAAAGCAAACTTGAGCGAACGGTAACTAAAGTGCGGAATTAATTTATACCGTTCTTGAATTCGAGCTCGTACTTCATGGTAGTAGCCATACCCAATAACCTTCGAGTATTTTTTCTTATGTACTTCATGACGTTAGCGGCGTCTGCAAACATACAAGAGAGAGACTAAGCTTTGATCTCTACAACAAAGGGAGTTAGCACTAAACCGATATTGCAATCTATTTGGCTGTGACTAATGATCAAATCCAAAATAAAAGGAGAGATCAAAACTGAAATCATGCTTAGATTATAAATTGAAATCATGCTTAGATTAATAATGAAAAGCTTGAAATTATCTGAACATAAACAGGTCTAAATTAATAATGAAAAACAAACTTGAAATAATCTTAGCATGAACAGATCTCTTTTCCAAATGTTAAATCAAGGATTAAAATGCATCTCATTTGTCTAAGAATAACTGGGAATCAAACCCTAAATCCTTAGTGTTATCAATCTATCTTACTTGATAAACTAGGATTTGACATATTATACATCAAAGTCAAAGATATAAATATCTATCTTACTTGATAAACTAGTTCTTCCTACTACGCAAGTTGTAAAAGTCTATATAAAGGCACTGCTATTCTAATAAAAAAGAAGAAGAGAAAAAGTTTAAGCTACAAGCCTTCTGTTGCTTCATCTTTGAGACACAATATTTTGTATCTGCACCTATTATTAATTATACTCAACTCCCCATTTGCTAGGCCACTACGAATAAATTGAGGTTTATGGGCAAGCACAAACTAAATTTTTGCATTAAAAAAAAGCAATGATAAACAGAGCCAACTAATCCACCCAAAGGCCGCTGCTGGGTCCCTTTCTCTACAAGTAAATTGAGCAATGTGGGACCTACATCGCTAACAAACACCTACAATTTCAACAACACCTCCTCCCACAATCCGCCACCTGGCTGCTTGGCAATCACAGGTGCATTTCGGCACAGCCTATAGCGGGTGACATAGGCTCTGTTTGGGAAACCGGTGCCGTTTTAAAAGGGGGAAGTTCAAAAAGGAGATGCTAAACTGTATTTTTAAAACGGTGGTTTTAAAACTGAGAGTTTGTTTGGGTAATCTCAGTTTCAGTGACGGTTTAACTTATTTTTAAAATTATCTTCACATGAATTTTATTTATTTCAGGCCAATTTTTTCTGATTTTTTTTTAAAAAAAATTAGGTATTATATTTGTGATTTTTTTGCAAATTTATGGATATAATTATTTTTTTTATTGGGGTTAAATTGATTAAGTAAAATTAAATTAAATTAAAAAAATATTCCAAACGACCGTTTTAAAAGGGAGAATGGAGGTCTCCCTGATTTTTTCAAAACGGAGGAAAAAGTAGGTTTTAAACCGGCCGTTTTAAAATGACAACATTTTAGTAGTTCCCAAACACCTTTCCTCCGGTCCGTTTAGAACGGAATGGAGTCAAAACGGAATCCCAAACATAGCCATAAGCTTTTTCTCTTCCGTTCACCAACCCCGTTACCAATCGCACTGCCAAACACAAATTAGAAAAAAAAACATAAACTTCCTATCTTTTGCTGGTCCGCCTCTCCACTAACTCCAAATTCCTTTCCTTCCCCCTATATAGTCTCTATGTTTTCATCTTCCCTTCTCATCTTCTTTCCAGCTTCTCTATTCTCATCGGAAAAAAATGGGCGGCGCATCGTCGGAGAAAACAGCCACCGGCTACGCCGCCCACGATGACTCTGGAGTCCTTACCCTTTATACTTATAAACTGAGGTATGTATATACATATGTATATATATATGCATCGAATAGAAGAAGCATATATATTTTCTCATTAAAATTGCACTGTTATTTATATATTTGTTATGTTTGCAGGCAAACTGGGCCTGAGGATGTATTAATAAAGGTGTTATTTTGCGGCATCTGCCACACGGATATACATCAGATTAAAAACCACCTAGGCATGTCCAAGTACCCCATGGTTCCCGGGTAATTATAATAATAAATTAAATATATATGTATATATGCTCCTCGAATATTTAAATTAGAATTTGTATGGCTATCATTAATTTGTTAATGATCTTATTAGTTATATGTAATAATTAATCAGATTGATACCAAAAAATCTTAATTAACATGCACAACCATCATTACAAATCCTAGTTTATCAATCTCTCTGTCACAAAACATCAGGGCCCGCTCTGATCGCAAGAATTGAAATTGCAAAATTAGAATTTATCCGGGAATTGGAATTCCAATGTGGGGGTTCAACGGTGATAGTGAAAAACTAAATTCCATGGACTATCTGTCTATTGGTTATATTATAAAATTGAATTTCATAGAATTAGATCAATTCCAATTCCGCATGAATTCCTGACATCCGTATTCTAGAATTGTAATTCTGCTTCTCCAATTTCAATTCTCAATTCCAATTCAAGAGATCTGAATGGGCTCTTAAGCAATTCCATCATGGCTATGAAGATTCATCTACTTGTACCAGACACGAGGTGGTCGGAGAGGTTGTGGAGGTGGGTCCAGAAGTGACAAGGTTCCACGCAGGAGACATCGTCGGCGCCGGAGTAATCGTCGGCTGCTGCCGAAACTGCGGCCCGTGCAAGTCCAACATCGAGCAGTACTGCAACAAGCGCGTCTGGTCGTACAACGACGTCTACCCAGACGGCCAGCCCACCCAGGGTGGTTTCTCCTCAGCCATGACCGTCGACCAAAAGTGAGTCACGCATAAACACAAACACCTTGTGTTCATGAGCCCGCAGGCTCATATATATATACATGAATGATTTGTTGATTGTGGACAGATTTGTGGTGAAGATACCGTCGGGAATGGCGGCGGAGCAGGCGGCCCCGCTGCTGTGCGCAGGGCTGACGGTGTACAGCCCGCTGAAGCACTTCGGGCTGACGGGAAGCGGGCTGAGGGGAGGAATACTGGGTCTGGGTGGGGTGGGGCACATGGGCGTGAAGATTGCGAAGGCGATGGGGCATGAAGTGACGGTGATAAGCTCGTCGGATAGGAAGAGAGAAGAGGCGGTGGAGCACCTGGGAGCGGATAAGTATCTCGTGAGCTCCGACGAGGCGGCCATGGCGGCGGCGGCGGATGGTTTGGATTATATTATTGATACGGTGCCGGTGGTTCACCCGCTGGAGCCGTACCTGTCGCTGCTGAAGGTGGACGGGAAGATCATCATGATGGGCGTGATCAATCAGCCGATGCAGTTCATCACGCCCATGATCATGCTAGGTGAAAAAGCTTCCTTGAATACTTATCTCCACTTGCTGCTTTTGTCGCTTTTGATATTTTTCTTTTGGGGTGGGGATATCTGCTGCGACAATAACAGGGACAAAGTTTCTTGGAATATTTATTTATATTTTCTAAACAAAAGAAATTAAATAGTGTTGTTATCAAACAAACTTTATATTTTCTAAACAAAGGAAATTAAATAGTGTTGTTACCAAAATACTTTATATATTCTAAAAAAAACAGGTTTTTATTTTGCATTTTAAATATAATTTTTTTTTTTTGAAATTTCGGATCATCAGTTCTAAAATTTGACACTATACATCTCATAATTACTTATTTTTGAGGTTTTGCACCTCAGCTGAAAATGTAAAATATATATAGGCTCAGTTTGGCGTGGTGGTGTTCTTGAACATGAGGGTTAAATTGTAATTGGTTAACACGCCCACTTAAGAAATTTCGTCCATTTTTATGTTCAAACGGATGTTGTTTGTTAGGTGATTCTTAACAAATGACGATTTAACTCATGCGTTTACGACCGCCACCACCATGCCAAACGGAGCCTTTGTTTTAGGCACCATCAAAAATGCTCATTTGATGGTATTTAGACCAAAGCAGTACCAACAATTTAAGGTACAAAGTGTCAAAAGGAGCATTTTTGATATTGTCTGGACCTAATGCCTTGAAATTTTGGTCCGGTGATGTAAAATGCTAGAAAATCAATAATTAAAGGTGCAAAATGTCAAACACCCGATTATATATATATATACACGAGTCGCAGGCACGGGCCTCCGGCCCGATGGCTACGCGCCACAGTACCTTCCCACCGACGGCGGGCTTCGCCCGCCCCCCGCAGGGCTTTTTGGTTTTTTATTTGATTTTTGTAATTTTGTTTTAAAAAAAGGGCGGTCTGCTCCGTACGGGCAAGGGAATTTGAGGGTCAAGATAATCTCAAAACGAAAAGTGATCAACATAAAAGTTGTAGATCTCAGCGAGACGAACAACTTTCATGTTGATCACCTTTTGATTTGAACCCGTCTTGAACCTCTATTTGGGCCCCGAAATCGGGGTCGGCGGAACGGTTTACTGTAGCAGTTCCGCCGCCTCCGATTTCGGGGCCCAAATCGAGGTCTAAATCGGCTCCAAATCAAAAAGTGATCAACATGAAAGTTGTTCGTCTCGCCGAGATCTACAACTTTCATGTTGATCACTTTTCGTTTTGAGACCATCTTGACCCTCAAATTTCCTTGCCCGTATGCCTGTACCTTAGTTATTATATTCCCACAGCGCCCGTTCTAATGTTAAACCGTGTGTTTATAAGAAAGATGCAGTATACCACCTCTGAATTGTTTCCTTGAGCAAATTGGGTTTCTCTTGTGCTGAGTTGGGCCGGTCAGAGTGGGCCTTTTTGAGTGTGTTGTCAGTCCTTCTTGCTTTTCAGTTAGTCTTTCATTATTTTTAGAAGTATATAGGGGCAAAAATGTAATTTTACATAACCTAGTTAGTAGGTTTAGGAGACCTATTAAAATGTGTAGAGATGATGGAGTATGATTGAGGTTGATCGGACGGCAGCAGAATTATCAAATCATAATCAGATGGCTATTGTAATTTCGAACTCATAAGTTTATACTTTCTTTATATTAGTAAAGATATATAGATAAGCCTTAGAATCAGATATAGGTTTACACACAAATACTGTAGCCAAAAACTCGTCTCGCATGTACGTTGGGAGTATATTTTTAGGTGATTGTTAACTGCAACCCGTTATTTTGCTAGTCGCATCTTAAAATCTCACAATATTTCGCGTATTTTTGAAATACGTCTTGTACATGCAATATCAGGAAAAGTGTTCGACACGAAAGTTGTAGATATCGACGAGATCTACAACTTTCATGTTGAGCACTTTTCCTAAAAATGCATGTACAAGGCGTACTTTAGAAATATGCCCAGATTTTGCTTTTTTCAGAAATACGCCTTATACATGCAATTTCAGGAAAAATGTTCAACACGAAAATTGTAGATCTCATCAAAATTTACAACTTTTGTGTTGAACATTTTACCTGAAATTGCATGTACAAAACGTATTTCATAAAAGCGCAAAAATTAAAAAATTTTGAGGTACTACTAGCCATTCACAGTTGCTGTTAACAATCGCCTTTTTCTTTTTTTTACTGTATGTTGAAGTTGAAATAAGTTGAATATATGTAAATTCTGACGGGCGGTGTTGGTGTTGAAGGGAGGAAATCCATAACTGGGAGCTTCATCGGCAGCATGGCGGAGGCGGAAGAGATGCTGGAGTTCTGCGAGAAGAAGGGGCTGAGCTCCATGATCGAGATCGTTCAGTTCGATCGGATCAACGAGGCATTGCAGAGGCTGGAGCGGAATGATGTTCGATATCGCTTCGTCGTTGATGTTGCTGCTGGATCCAACGCCTCTGCCGCATCATCAAATGATTGATTATTAATTACTTAATTAATTTCCCTCAAGATTTTTCGTTTAATTAATTGTCTCCCTCTCCTCATCTCTTTGTTTTGGAACAATTTTAGGTCCCCTTTGGAATAATCTCTTATCATGCTGTGTCAAGGGAAGAAATAAAAACCTCTGTTTCTTATTCCTGTCGTGACAATGGCGTGAACATGGATGCTGTTAATTTCTTTGTTAACTTCATCGTAATAATAGATCTGTTTCTTTTTGTTGTTAATTGAGAATTGTGAGAGTTAGCCGCTCAAAGTATTCTACTATACCCTATCTAAGTATGGAATAGGGTATATATAGTACTTCCAGCTTAGTGTCAAACCCTAGAATGACACGAAACCCATTAACCTATTCGAGTCGGCCTCGACACGTGCGGAGATATAACAAAATAACCTAACAATCTCCTCCTATGTCCGCCGTGAACCCAGACTACGAATAGAGGGTGGTTTGTGCAAAGTTCAACCAACTGTGAATCATACACAACCGTGTCCAGCACCTGTTTCAAACAAAAATTAAACTTAAGCACAGAATAGTATGCACGCATAAGTAAAACAGAAAACTCAGCTGCAACACAGAATAGTCTCAGGTACAACAAGACACAGACCCAAAACGCCAGATGTCCCAAACAAACAGAGAGCTAATAGTCCAATCAAAACAGTGCATAAAATAAGAGCTAAACAATGCTCTGAACAGAAGTAGCAAAAGATAAACTACAAATACTCTAAAACTCATCATCCAGAAGATCATCCTGATCTGAATTCCAATCAACCAGTGCTCCTCCTATCCCAGCAACTCCTGCAATTTCAACAGAGAATTTCATTTCAGAATGAATTCTATGCTTTGCAAATTTGCAAATATCTAGTTCTTACACAAAGAGAACTTAGTATTTAAATATTTTAATTTGGCTGGAAGGACACGTTCACAGAGTATTATAGTTTTACCTCAGAACCTGATATCTGTTTCAACTGAAACGATTTCAGACTTCTGGACACCGCAGCTATATCTGTGATCCTATATGGAATGTCACGGTTACTGCCCTTCTAAAGTTAATTGGAACTCATCAAGTTTGGAATGGAACCAATCTTCAGAAGAAGAGACAAGACCAAGTCAGATTGTGTTATCAAGTTTGGAATAACACTCTCCTCCAAGGCAAAAGCTGAATCCAGGTGAAGTTGTTAACATCAAGTTTGGAATGAAACAACTTACCAGATCCGAGCTCAGCAACCAAGAGCATCAACGGAACACAACATGCTTGCTTGACAAAGGAAATCGGAATAATCAAAACTTCCGGACAAAGGCTGAACTGAATCACCTAACGCTGAACTAAGGCCGAACTAAATCGCCTTTAGTCTCATTTCCCCCACAGTTTTGATTAGACGGTCTTTTGGCATTCCTTTCGTCAATGGATCAGCCAGGTTATCCTTTGAACGTACATCGATCAAAGTGATAATTCCTTGTTCTTTTAGATAATTCAACAAGGCATGTCTCAGTCGTACATGTCTCATCTTAGTATTATAGAGGGTATTCTTAACGACTTGAACTGCTGCTTGATTATCGCAATACAAGCTCAATGAGTTGACTTGTAACTTAGACAAGGGAATGTCTAGAATCAAGTTCCTGATCCAATCTGCCTCTTCACCGGCCAAGGCTAAGGCAAACAACTCAGCTTCCATAGACGACAATGCTATACAGGTCTGTCTTTTGGATTTCCAAGTAATAGCAGCTCCACCCAAAGTGAATATATATCCACTGGTGGACTTGCTGTTCCCGACTTCTGAACACCATGACGCATCAGAATGTCCCTCCACAGAAGGTGGGTAATCAGTGTAGCACAGAGCATGAGCTTTAGTACCTTTCAGGTACCTCAGCAGCCTATCTAGGGCTTCCCAATGCTCTTTGCCTGGATTACTGGTAAAACGACTCATCATGCTAACCGAAAAAGCAATGTCTGGTCTAGTACAACTTGTGGCATACATGAGACTACCAATTATTTTGGAATATTTGACTGGATCAATGCTGGTCTCTACGTTAGGACTCAACTTCGCATTATGATCAAATGGCGTCTCTATCGGCCTACAGTTATCATATCCACAAGTAGAAATAAGTTGCTCAATATAATGAGCCTGACTAAGAGTAACTCGACCCTTGTCAACTCTAACCTTCATACCTAATAGGGTATCTACAGGACCAAGGTCCTTCATGTCAAAAACTTCTGCCAGAGTGGATTTAATATCCCTAACTGCAGCAAGATTAGACCCCAAAATCAACATGTCATCTACATATAAGCATATGATGACTGTCAGATTCGACAATGAGCGGTGATAAAGGCATTTATCTGAGAGACTGGACTGAAATCCGAGGCTCTTTACCACCTGGTCAAACTTCATGTGCCACATCTTAGGCGCTTGTTTAAGCCCATAGATTGATTTATCCAATTTGCACACTTTATCTTTTAGATCTTTCTGCACATAACCTTCAGGTTGTGCCATGTAGATCTCTTCATCAAGCTCTCCATTTAAGAAGGCTGTTTTCACATCCATCTGATGAACTATAAAGTTCTCGATAGACGCTAAGGCCAAAAGAATCCTGATAGTCGACAGGTGACACACAGGTGAATAAACATCAAAGTAGTCTATTCCCCCTGTTGTTTATAACCTTTAGCTACGAGACGCGCTTTATACCTGGCTATAGACCCATCACTATGTAGTTTCTTCTTCAACACCCACTTGCATCCTAGGACTTTAGCGCCTTTTGGCAAGTCAACTAGATGTCAAGTATTGTTATGTAACAGCGAGTCCATCTCATCATCAATGGCTTCTGCCCACATCAACGAATCTCTAGATCTCATTGCCTCCTGGTAGGAGAATGGATCATCCTCTAAGTGGTAGGTGACGAAATTCTCACCAAAGTTCTTAGGGATTCTCTCTCTTGTAGATGCTCTAAGTGGAACCGTTTCCACCTCTATAGGTTGGGGAGCAGAGCCAGAAGGGCCAGCTACAGGTTCTACGATAGATTCTGAAATCATATCATTAGACCCGGAAACAGACAGACCATGATCCTTGACAAATTTATCTTCAAAGAATATGACATCTCTAGACTCTATCACGATATTCGTGGATAGATCGAAAAATCTGTCGGCTGCACTATCTTCTGCACTGCCTAAATAGACGCATGTGGTCGTCCTAGGTCCCACCTTAGGCCTCTTAAGGTCTTGTAATCGCACATATGCGATACAGCCCCAAGTCTTTAGAGTATCGTATCTACAAGGATGACCGTGTCACAGCTCATACGGGGTAGCAGTGAGCTGAGAATGAGCCACTCTGTTCAGAATGTGATTTGCAGCACGAATTGCTTCTCCCCAAAAGGAATTAGGCATGCCAGCTGTTAGGAGCATAGAGTTCAACATTTCTGTCAAAGTTCTATTCTTACGCTCGGCAACACCATTTGACTGGGGTGAATAAGGAGCTGTGGTTTCAAGAATTATTCCTTCAGAGGCGCAAAATTCCTTAAACCCAGAAACAGTATATTCTCCTCCTCGATCACTTCTAAATCGCTTAATTTTCAAGTTCAACTGATTTTCTACACGAGACTTAAAGGTCTTAAACGTCTCAAAGGCTTCGTCTTTCGATTTTAACAGATACACATGACAATATCTTGAAAAATCGTCTATGAATGTAATCAGATACTTCCTGCCCCCTCAAGTGACGTGGCTACGAAAATCACAGAGGTCTGAATGTATCAACTCAAGATGTTTCGTGCTCCTAGAAACCGATTTGAATGGCTTTCTAGTGATTTTGGTTTGAGCACACACCTCGCACTTGTCAAATCGAATCGACAGATCTAAGGGAATATTATGACTCTTCGCTAGATCTAGCATTTTCCTATAGTTCACGTGTCCAAGTCTGTTATGTAACAACTTAGGATCAATAAGGTTCGAACTTATTTGGTTAATGCTATCGTTGTTTAAGCTAAGTCTATACATTCCATTGATCAGGTACGCACACCCAAAATAATGTGAATTTACCGTTAAGGTCATTCTACCGTTTTGAGTTGTGAAGGACATCCCAGCCTTATCTAATAGACTCATAGAAATCAAGTTTTTAGTTAAAGATGGAACTACTTTAACATTAAGCAGAAAAAGAGTTTTACCTGATGAGAGGACCAGCTCGGCTGTCCCAGCATGGGTCACCTCGGTCTCTCCTCCATTGCAGTTCTCCACCTTCTCCTGGGCCGCCTTGACCTCAGCAAGTAGACCTCTGTCATTCGTCACATGACAGGTAGCACCGCTATCAAGCCACCACTCAGAGGACGAACTGCGGTGACTGCTCCCGATCATAGCCACGAAGGACTTGGGATCTGAGGCATCAGCCAACATGTTCGCCACATTTTGCGGGGCATCCTCCTTTTTCTTCTTAGGAGCCTTGCACTCAGCCGCCCAGTGTCCCCACTTGCCGCAGTTGTGGCACTTGCCCCTCTTCCTTTTGAAAGAGGGCTTTTTAGGCGCCAACTGTGTAGAGGGTTCACCTTTGGGTGCTGGTGGCTTCCTTCGAGGCTTGCTGGGTCGAGAAACGAAGTTAACAGCCTGCGAGGACTGACTAACTTGTTCCAGGCTCTTACCAGCTATGTTTTGATCCTCGATATGAATGAACCTTTTGAGTTCATCCAATGCGATCTTTTCCTTCAGTCTGTGCATTTCAGTCTTGAAGGTCAACCACTCAGGAGGTAGCTTGCTAAGTATCAGACATACAAAGAGATTATCCGAGATATCGGACTTATCGTCCGCCAGCTTGAGACGCAGACTCTCCAGTTCAATTATTTGAGAGGTGATTGACGAGTTTAAATTAAACTTAGAAGTGAAGAGTCTCTCGCCAAGGAGAGTCCTCGACAACCCCTCTTCCTTCTGGAAGTGCGCATTCAAGCGATCCCAAATCTCTTTTGCAGTCTTATGACTGCTGTAGGTCAGGGCGAGTCTAGGGTTCAGTGAATTTAGGAGGTAGTCCCTGCAGAAGTCTTCGTCTTTTCTCCACTGAAGTTCGCTCACGTCCTCTTCGGTAGTGGCAAAATCACTCAGGACCGTGTAGAAGATCTCACGTTCCTTCATACCAAGTTGGACGTGCAGCTTCCAAGCGTGGAAGTCGGAAAGATCGAACGACTGAAGCTTGACGATGTCGTAGGAGGTAATCTTCGACATCTCGCTAAAGCTAGAACAGAAAAAACCAGAAAGAAGTCACCTGATCCGCGTGTAGACGAGAATGGGTCTTCAGATCCAATCCAGGAAATAAGTTTGTTCCTCCCCGGCTGAGTGCAATCACCGAAGAAACGATCTGAATAACAACACTTAGAAGCACACCGACTTCCCCAACTAAGGTCTGAATGGATTGATGTAGATCAAGCCCTGAATTAAAGTTTGCTTTTCTTCTGGATTGGATCAGCAAGGTGAGTCCAACCAGTTAGGCAACAATGTTAAAAATCCCGATCAGACCAATCTTCTTCCTGATGGGGGATCGGAGAAACTGTGACAGCGCCAGTGGAAATCTTCCTCTTCCAACCAGTTAGGCAACAATGTTGCTGGAGATGAGAAAATCAGCAACCTTCCTCCCTGGAGACGCGATCAACGGCGGAAGAAACGATCGACTGGAACTCCGGCTCAATCCGCGATTCGCGAAATCCGGTGGCTGCACTGGAGACCAGATTTGCTCGCAGGATCCGATCGACGGCTGAGAAACTTAGATCCTTCTCCCTTCTTCTCGATCGGAAGCGGACGAACTGCGGAATCGAGAAATCGCAGCAGCGGCTACGCGAACTGGATGGCGACAGAGGAATCGCGAAAAACGCAGAGCGCGGCGGAGCGGAACCGAGAGCAAACCCTTGGGAACACCGGATCGCGAGCGAGAAGAGATCTCTGGATCGATCTCTTGGCAGCGGCGGAATCGCGAGAGCACGCACGAGAGCGACAGCGTAGAGGGTTCGCGAAATCGCACGGGAGCGGCGGATCGAGCACCAGACGGCGGAAAAATCGCGAAAAATTGCAGAGCGGCGGAATCGGATTCGCCGAGATCGCAGAACACGGGAGCGGTGCTGTAGAACGCGTGAGAGCGGAAACCCTAGGAGCGATACTTTGAGAATGTGAGAGTTAGCCGCTCAAAGTATTCCACTATACCCTATCTAAGTATGGAATAGGGTATATATAGTACTTCCAGCTTAGGGCCAAACCCTAAAATGACACGAAACCCATTAACCTATTCGAGTCGGCCTCGACACGTACGGACATATAACAAAATAACCTAACAAGAATCAGATCAATCGAACCGAAACGGTTCCAAATAGGTTTGATTCGGGACTCGTTTTCATAATATCAGAACTGACAATTCGTTTCGGGTATCGGTTTCACGGGTTGTATACCCAAAACATACCCGAGAACCGACAATCATTGCTAAATAAAAAAAATAGAGACGATGATTTTAGTCATATATATTAAAAGGGAAAAACACATTTTGGTTAAATATTTATTTTCAAATTTTGCCCTTCTCTATTAATAATTTTTATTTTTATTTATTTTGAAAAACGTGCTCTCATATGTGCAAAGTTCCCTACCTATAAAAAAAATGTGGTCTACTGGATGCTCGCAAATCCTCGTGCAGGCGTGCACACAGCAAAAATGAGCGATGAGCGAAGTATAACGCCGGAGGATTTGCGAGCGGCAGGAGCGTCGTCGTGCCGGGGCAATGTCATGACTGGAATGATGTTGCGCTGAACACTGGGGCCCCCTCTGCACTATCACATTTAGGATACTGACGCGATTGCTCGTAGGGGCAAAGCCCCGTGCCAGTCACTTGTATGCCTTAATACGAGAAAATGATTGAAAATATATGTTATAAAAATTTATGGAGTGTGCGTCGCTATGATGAATTTGTATCTACTGTTATAAAAAATTATGGAGTGTGCGTCGCTACGATGAATTTGTATTACCGAAAATTCTGCTTAATGCAGCGACTAATAAAGCTTCAAAGGTCTTTATAACTAGAACAATATTAGTCTCTTTATCGGTGTTAACATACAAATTTATTTCCTAAACTTATGAACACAAAATAAACTGAGCTTGTATGAACGGTAACTGAAGTGCGGAAAATCAAATTATACCGTTCTTGGATTCAAGCTCGTATTTCATGATCGCGGTCATTCCGATTAATCTTGACGGCACTGGCAGAACTCGCTAACATACAATGTCTTTCTATATGAATCTCTGCAACTCAAAAGGTTAGCACAAGCAATCATGCATGTGTAGACACACAAAAAAACTCGCAGATAACAAGAACTTAGATCCAAAATAAAGTTAAGAATCTCCCGTGAAAATTAAAGAATTTTCGCTGCATAAAACAGAACATTCACATCTTACTCATTAAAAATAATGAGAATGGTATACCTGGAAATGGAGATCAAATCTAATCAAATCCCTTGTTTTTATTTCAAAAAACCATGGCTAAAAGGCTACTTGTATTGAAGTTCTTCCTTGTCGATGGCTTTGATTGAAAACAAAAAAGAAACCACAAAACCAGAGCACCCGTCTTAGGAAGTGGAGCAAAATCTCAACGTTGATGGTATTCCAAAACTGAACGGAAAATCTCTAATCGTTCTTCTGGAGGAGAGTCGTTCCGACCTTTCAGTAGCCGAGAGCCCTTGCCGTCAATGGAGGTTCAAATTTGGTGGCCGGCGACTTGAGATCTACTCTTGCCCTAACCTTTGCCCTCGTGATCTACTCGGACAGAATTGAAAGAGTAGCACCGATGATCAACCAAAGATGAAGATCCAGAAGCGTGGTCGGGTTGAAGCCCGGTGGCCGATCTCTGATCACCTCCGACGATCTGCTCTTCCAAAAACTAAAGGGAGGAGATGTGCAGCCGGTGGTTTTGTGAGGGAAACAGGAAAACAAAAAGGATCGGGTTTTCACCCTAGTTCACAAACGGCGTGATTTCAGAATAATGAATAAAAATCCTCATAAGATTTTAATAGGAAAACCACTTTAGGAGTTACAAAATAATGGATGAATTAATCCCATTTATTTCAAAATAAATTGGAGAATATGTAACTCATATCATTAAAAAGGATTTTATGTCATGCCAACTCTTGTACCTAGGATGAGACCGAGTCCGCGCCCTTAATGTACGAGACGATCTTGCCTACCTATCACAGGCTTCGACCGTTCGCACAAGTGAATTAACGCGCGCTCGTAGGAGTCCAAATAGACCTAATATGCGCATACGACCTTAATGGGTCACCTCGATGAATCGAGTCCGTCTAACGAAAAATTTCCGACATTCTCCCACTTGGACTTGTGTTCATCGTAATTTATGACATTCCGATAAAATCTTCACTAAACTTAAGGGTATCAATTAGCGAACGCGATATAGTGTCTACTCTCACGTCAATCCGATCCAATCAAATCTTTCACTCTGAATCATGACGGCAACCGCATCATTGAGCGACATGGGACCTTCCATGGTCACAACAGCTTACATATCTAATCGACATGAACAAAGCGTGGTTATATAAATCATAGAACAACAAACTGAAATTATGCACATGAATGTTGTTCTAATTTGGTGGTCAACCAAATTTCTCAAATGAATGCACTAAACCATGCTACGAGAAGTTATTAAGTGTTCGAAAGAACAAGTATGTCTAACCTTAAGGTTTTTTGAAATACATGTGTCAAAAGACATATTACATGTCATAATTCAAATGAAGTGTCCTAGACCTTATGCTCTGACTGACACAAGTCATGAGACTTTGTATAAAGTGTGACGTGTCACATAAATTCAACGAATATTAAAACTTAATAATAATGTTGAATGAATATTCTTAATTATTAATGAATTAAATAAAGTGCAATGTAAATGACAGAAAACTGAATTGGAGCTACATGTAGCCTCCCACTAATCTAGCATATCGATCGGCTCTTTAAGTCTCATATTAATAACATGTTTTTGAAACACGTTAGAGCGAAGTCCTTTAGTAAGTGGATCAGCCAACATGTCATCTGTCCCTAAATGGTCCATTAAAATTTCACTCTTCTTGACCAATTTCTTAACGCTCAAAAATTTTATTTTCATATGTTTGGACCTTGTGATATTTTTATTATTCATCGAGAACATAGTTGCAGAGTTATTATCACAGTACATCTGGATGGGTCCAGCTACAGAATCAACGACCTTCAACTCTGTAATGAAATTCTTAAGTCATATTGCGTGAGTAGACGCTCTAAAAAGAGCGACGAACTACGCATGTATTGTGGATGAAGTGATGAGTGTCTGCTTGACACTCTTCCACGAAACAGCCTCACTAGCAAATTTAAATATATAACATGAAGTAAACTTCCTATCATCCTCACACCCGACAAAATTAAAATCTGTATACCTCATTAACTCAGAGTTTTGAACTCTACGATAGACTAACTTAATATCCTTGGTTACATTCTGATACCTTAAGACTTTCTTGGCAGCCACCCAATGATCAGGTCCTGGGTTCGACTGATATCTGCCTAAAAGTTCCAATGCGAAGGCAATGTTCGGTCTAGTACTGATTTGGACATACATTAAGCTGTCTACCGCTCTAGCATAAGATATATCCTTCATGCACTCTCTCTCTCTATATCGTTCCTGGGGCATTGTGATAAGCTGAGCTTATCACCCTTAAGCACAAGTACGTCACCAGCCTTACAACCGAGCATGCTAAATCTCTCAAGTACACACTCAATGTAGGCTTTCTGAGAGAGTGTCAATGCATAGTGAGATCATTCCCTAATGATCTCAATTCATATAACGAATGATGTTTCTCCAAGATCTTTCATTTCAAAGTGTTTTGACAGTAATTGCTTAGATTCATGCAATAGCGCCAAATCACTACTTACAAGCAGTATATCATCTACATACAAAATTAAGAAGATGAATCTGCTCCCACTGATCTTGAGATATATGCAACGGTCTATCTTATTTTCTACAAAACCAAAAGAAGTAACCAGCTCATCAAATTTCAGATACCATTGTCTAAAAGCTTGTTTCAGAGCATATATAGACTTGTTAAGTTTACATACAAGTTGGTCAGAATGACAAGACTTGAATCCCTCGGGCTGTACCATATAGACTTCCTCGGCAAGATCGTCATTCAGGAATACAGTCTTTACATCCATCTGGTGTAGCTCCAAATCATAATGAGCCACTAATGTCACTATCACTCTGAAAGAGTATTTAGAGGAAATAGGAGAAAAGGTCTCGTGATAATCGATTCCTTCTCTCTACGTAAATCCCTTGGCCACCAGTCTAGCCTTACACCGCTCGACCTCTCCTTTATAGTTTTTCTTTATCTTAAACACCCATTTAGAACCAATGGGCTTACACCATTTGGGTAACTCAACCAACTCCCAAACCTTATTCAGCTTCATAGACTCCATCTTGTATTTCATCACATCCCACCACAGATAAACTTGAGGTCCAGACACAACTTCATCAAATGTCACTGGGTCAACCACTTGACCAAGATCATAATCACTCTCTCCTAAATAGACTTCATAGTCTGAGAAAATTGCAGGTCTTCTCTGCCTAATGGATCTTCTAGCGGGTGGATGAACCTCCTGAACATGAGGAGGAACCTCAACTGGAATCAGTGGCAAGACCGCTTCCACACCCTCCACTCGTTCCATCGCTGGTTCATGAACCACAGGATCTCCTACCAAGGGCACAGATAAACTAATAAGCACAACTTCCTTGACTTCACTAATAGGATGAGAGCAA
Source organism: Platanthera guangdongensis (assembly GCA_039583875.1). NCBI lineage: Eukaryota > Viridiplantae > Streptophyta > Magnoliopsida > Asparagales > Orchidaceae > Platanthera > Platanthera guangdongensis. The sequence continues at coordinate 24,706,261 of CM077166.1, read as the reverse complement.
CTAAGTTCATCGGCGACATCCCATTCTAAAAATTTAGTTGTTTGAGACTACACAATTCTGGAACCTCCTGAAGGGGAATAGAACTTAAATCCATTGGAGTGATCTGGGTAGCCAATGAAATAGCAACGACAAGACCTAGGGGCAATCTTACTTTTTGATGGGTTGTACAAACGGACTTCTGTAGGACAACCCCAAACACGCAAATAATTGAGGCTGGGTCGTCTACTAGTCTACAACTCAAAGGAGGTTTTAGGTACTGACTTAGACGGAACTTTATTAAGGATGTACACTGTAGTCTTAAGCGCCTCACCACACAAAAATTCAGGAATATTCGTTCTACTCATCAAGCTCCTTATCATTTCCTTAAGGGCGCGATTACGCCTTTCAGACACACCATTCTACTCAAGACTACCCGGCATGGAGTACTAGGTAACAATGTCACAGTTCTTGAAGTATCTGACAAATGGACCTTTATGTTGCCCGGAGGCATCATGTCTACCAAAATACTCTCCACCTCCATCAGACCTAACAATCTTGGTGACTTTCCATATTTATTTTTCAACTTCAGACTTGAAAATCTTGAATTTTTCAAGAGATTCAAAATTTTCATAAATTAAGTACAAATATCTAAAACGAGAGTAGTCATCAATAAAAGTGATGAAGTAGGTGTTCTTACAGAGTGTAGTGTAGTAAGGACCACAAATATTTGTATGGATGACATATAATAAATCGAGACTACGCGTGGAGCCCTTATTCTTAACCTTGGACATCTTACCTCTACAACAATCGACACATGTCTCTAGGTCACTGAAGTCAAAAGCAGAGAGAATATTATCCTTAATTAATCTCTCTACTCTTCCAACAAAAATGTGACTTAGACATTTATGTCACAACATGTGCGATGTTTCCTTAAGTAAAGATCTTTTATTTGCCAACGCGTTCTACATTATACGTGATCACATATATGTTTGTAGGAGCAAGACATAAACTATATAATCTGTTAGATAAAGAACAATGACCTATAACTTACGATTCATAAGAAATAATAATAGAATCACCATAAATGTTAAAATCATAATGAAGTTTATCTAAAATAGATACTGAAATCAAGTTACTTCTAAACGAAGGAATATAAAAAATGTCTTTTAAAACAAGTTCATATCCAGAAGAAAGAACTAAGCAAACATCTCCAATAAACTTCACTTCCACCCCAGCATTGTTTCCAACCGTGAGTCTGCACTCAGCCTTGCTTGGCCTCCTCCTTTTGATGAAGCCCTACAGTGTGTAAGCAACATGATTAGTTGTTCTACTATCGAGCCACCAAGAACTAGATGTGGTTTCAATTAAATTGGATTCACAAAGGAATGGAGCTAAAGAGTTACCTTTAGGTGCAAATCCGCGCTTTTCCATCCAAGCCTTAAACTTCAGACACCCGTGCTTCATGTAACACCCCCAGTTTTCAGACCTGGAGTCGCATAATCATTGGATCTAGTGCGCACGACCACCGATCGTGCGCCACCGATCATGCGCACTATTCTCCATTTTTTCAAGTTCTGCCTAGGGCAATCACACGACCATTGGGCATAGTGCGCACGACCACTGGTTGTGCGCCGCTACTCATGCGTGTTTATCCCAGTTCCTCCGGAGTTCTGGCACTGTTGATCGCACGATCATGGGATCCAGTGCACACGACCACTGGTCGTGCGCCACTGATTGTGCGGGCGGATGCAGTTCCGTCATTTTTCTTTTGTGGCCGTCTGATGCTTACTTAAACTCGATCCAAGGGCCCAGGATCTTCCGCCCTTTGGACTTTATTAGGGCTGAGAGTGCCTTTCCCCCATTTATATCATCTTTTAGAGTGAGAGTTAGGGTTGAAGAGGAGGATAAGGGAGGATGAAGGAGAGAGAGCTTCCTTCCACCATTGACGGAGCTTCAGAGCTCCGATCGCCGTTCCGAGACCAGATCTGTGGAGAGGGCGTGGAGCGCTTGTGTCAATCCGTTCAAAGCAAGGATTCCATGGCTAGGAAGAGGGGTCGTAAGGTAACGACATTTCTACTCTCGGTTTCTAGGATGCGTGCATATCATCTTTTTCTTTCTTACTTTTCAAGTTTTTTGACATCAAATCTCTCAAATGAGAGGGGTTTGGGTCGCCATGGTTCAAGAGGAACCACCAGGTCTATTGTGTCCGTCTCCAGCATGATATTGCATTAGAGATCTGATTCGTTAGTGGATTAGGCATTGTGGATGAAGCCGTAGTCGTGACCGTTAGTCCGACTCGGTGATGTTGCATAGCGAGCCTTAAGGATTTTGTAGAAATCCGTTGCGGCAAGATGCCATTTACGATGTATGTATTTTTTCCCCTTTTGAGTGCGTACGTGTTGTCAGAATCGGACAAGGTTAGCTCCGTGTTGGCGGTAGATGATTTCCTTGGTACGCGAGAACGTTGTAGTACAAATGATGGATTAGGTTGGGAAAGACTATGAATTGTGATGTGCTAAGGTGCGGCTTTGTCTCCAAGGTTGGCTGGCAACAGTGGCTATAAAACTCTAAATAACACACTAGGCAGAGAATCCTGCTGCGTCAACACGCAACACCTTTGGGCAGACTACGTGTCACGCAATTATTAATTCTTTACACAAGAACGAGCAAGAGTTACGCTTGAGCTTTTCGTAGAACTACCACCTTTGGGTGAATAAATTACTAGAGACATGCACTACCGTCCAAATGTCCTTGTGTGACCCTCTGAACCTATTGCGCAAACACTATTTTTGGGTGAATTATTGTGCACTAGTCTCAGAGAACTCCCTAAAACATGTGAAACCGTAATCTTACAAACTGACTCAAAAAGGTCACTTTGGCGGCTGCAATTCTTATAAATCCACGAGACCCTTTCACACCGAGATATCTGAATATTGCCTTAAAATTAATGTCGTGTTTCTTTTGTTTAATTACGTATGAACACTTAATCGTTTATAGAAAACACGAAGTTTTGTAAGAACTTGATCAATGGAAAACAATTTGAGTTTCAATTCCAAATTTTATTTCTTTCTGAATTACTTAATGAGTTTTGATATTGTGTTATTTAGTAGAAAAATAATTTACTCCAAATTAATGAAGAAGATTAATATGTTTGGTTAACCTCGCTCTGATACCAACTGCTATAAAAATTTATGGAGTGTGCGTCGCTACGGTGAATTTGTACCTACTGTTATAAAAAATTATGGAGTGTGCGTCGCTACGGTGAATTTGTATTACTGAAAATTCCGCTTAATACAACGACTAATAAAGCTCCAAAGGATCGTTATAATCAGAACACTACTAGTTTCTTTATCGATGTTAACACACAAATTTATTTTCTAAATTTATAAACACAAAATAAACTGAGCTTGTATGAACAGTAACTGAACTACGAAAAATCAAATTATACAGTTCTTGGATTCAAGCTCGTATTTCATGGTCGCGGCCATTCCCAATAATCTTGACGCGTTGGCAAAACTCGCTAACATACAATGTCTTTCTATATGGATCTCTGCAACTCAAAAGGTTAGCACAAGCATTCATGCATGTGTAGACACAAAAAAACCTTGCAGACAAAAAGAATTTAGATCCAAAATAAAGTTAAGAATCTTTCATGATAATTAAAGAATTTTCACTGCATAAAACAGAACATTCACATCTTACTCATTAAAATTAATGAGAATGGTATACCTGGAAATGGAGATCAAATCCAGTCAAAATCCCCTGTTCTGATTTCAGAAAACCGTGGCTGAAAGGTTACTTGTATTGTAGTTCTTCCTTGTCGATGGCTTTGATTGAAAACAAAATGAAACCACAAAACCAGAGCACCCCTCTTAGAAAGTGGAGCAGAATCTCAACGTTGTTGGTATTCCAAAACTGAACATAAAATCTCTAATCGTTATTCTGGAGGAGAGTCATGCCGACCTTTCAGTAGCCGAGAGCCCTTGCCGGCAATGGAGGTTCAGATTTGGTGTCCGATGACTTGAGATCTACTCTTGCCCTAACCTTTGACCTCGTGATCTACTCGGACAGAATTTAAAGAGTAGCACCGATGATCAACCAAAGATGAAGATCCAGAAGCGTGGTCGGGTTGAAGCCCGATGGCCGATCTCTGATCACCTACGGCAATCTGCTCTTCCAAGAACCAAAGGGAGGAGATGTGCAGCCGGTGGTTTTGTGATGGAAACAGGAAAAACGAAAAGGATCAGGTTTTTCAGCCTAGTTCACAAACGACGTGATTTCAGAATAATGAATAAAAATCCTCATAAGGTTTTAATAGGAGAATCACTTTAGGAGTTACAAAATAATGGGTGAATTAATCCCATTTATTCCAAAATAAATTGGAGAATATGTAACTCATATCATTAAATAGGATTTTATGTTATGCCAACTCTTGTGCCTAAGATGAGACCTAGTCTGATTCAGTGGCCTGGCTCTTATACAGTGACCCACTGCCGGGCTGCAGCCCATGCACCAAACCCATGACCGCACCTATTCTCAGTGCGGCGGGATGTTGAGGCGGGGTCTCGAACCCTCGCCCCCTTGATAAAGAGCTTTCCTAACAGCTCCCATCACCAGTTGAGGCGGGGTCTCGAACCCTCGCCCCTTGATAAAGAGCTTTCCTAACAGCTCCCATCACCAGCTCAGCTGGTGATGGGAGCTGTTAGGAAAGCTCTTTATCAAGGGGGCGAGGGTTCGAGACCACGCCTCAACATCCCGCCGTACTGAGAATGTTAAGATAAATTTTCTCCTAAGTATGAAAGAGGATTAGCCATCTTTGACCTGGAATTCAACATGTGCTCTTAAAGGAAGCTTCCAGGAAATTGTCCAAAGGAAGCTTCATGTCAAATGACATGTGTTTTTGACCGAGGGAAGCTTCATGGAAGCTTCATCCACATGTCATCTACCACACCTACCTCCTTGATTTTGGACCTATAAATAGGGATGAAGGAGGAGAGGTAAGGCATCCACTTCTCTCCAAACTCAAGCATTGAAAGATCCAGAGAGACTTTTGCGGCAATCGTCTTAGTTTGGGAGAGCTTTCGGACGTCGTTGTACGACGTTGACAAAGAGTACTTCGCCTACACGGATTGGATCTAGAGCAGATATTGGCAAGGATTCGAATAGGCATCTTGGAGAGGATTTGTGTAATCCGTCTCATCCGCCGTTGTCGGTAACTTGCAGTTTTTCTGTTGTTATTTATTGTATTGTGTAGTGTGAAGCTGGTGGAGATCCTTTGTGGATCGGTGGAGGGAAAGCCTGTAATCCGTGCGTGTGATTTTTCACACACTTTTAGTGGAGGCTTTCCGGGTTGGACTCCGATCGTCCCGTGGTTTTTTACCCGATTTGGGTTTTCCACGTTAAAAATTTCCTGTGTGCTTTTCTGTGCTTTTGTTGCTTTTATTTTTGTACTGTTGTTTCCGCTTGCATACCGCTGAACGCGGTCGCACAGGTGCTCGCTCAAAATTAAAACAGGTGCTCTGGTCGGGATTGTTCGCTCGCATTCCCAACAAGTGGTATCAGAGGGAGGTTGAGTGTCAGAGCCGTTCAGTGACAGAGCAGATACCAGGCTGACCTTTGGGATTTTAGGACGAGTCGATCGGGATCTCGGGTGTGCAATTGGGAGTGATAGTTTACGACCATTGGCCCGCTGGCTATCCTCTCCAGCTGTATACTTTGAGATAGTCGACTCAAAGATCAGTGGTCGGTCCGACCAGTTGGCAGAGCATAATGGAGTCATCATCAGGTTCGGAGCAGATGATAAAGTTGAATGGTGCCAATTATCACCAGTGACATCTACTGATGGAGGATCTGATATATGTGAAGGGCTGGCATGCTCCTATCTTTGAGGAGATGCCAAAGGACACGGATCCAGCAAAATGGAAGGTGGAACATCGGAAGCTGTGTGGGTTTATCAGACGATTCGTGGAGCCGAACGTCTACAACCATGTGGCTAGCATCAATGATGCAAAGGATCTGTGGAAGACTCTCGAGACCTTGTATGCCAAGAGCACGGGCATCAACAAGTTATATTTGCTGAAGAAGCTTGGAGAGTTCAGATACCGGGAGGGCTCTCCTATTTTGGATCATGTCAACGAGTTCCAGGGCATTATTGATCGTCTCACTGCTATGAAGGTGATATTCAAAGACGAGGTGAATGCATTGTGGCTTCTCAAGTCACTTCCAGATTCTTGGGAGATGGTCAGAGTTTCTCTGATCAATTCTTCCCCCCAGGGGATTGTTTCCATGGAGATCGCCAAGAGTGGGATCTTGAATGAGGAGGTGAGACGAAAGTCTCAGGGGACTTCAGGCTCTTCTTCACGAGCTGACGTTCTCTTTACTGAGTCTAGGGGGAGAGGAAGGAGTAAGAGCCGAGGAAGGAAGGAGGACAGGAGTCCGAGTAGGGGCAAGTCGAAGTCACGTTATCAGAACGTGGAATACCACTACTGTCATAAGAAGGGCCACATTAAGAAATTCTGCTACTCGTTGAAGAACGATCAGAAGAAGGGGATTGCCACTGAGGGCAAAGATGAGGGTCATACCGCAGTCACCATTTCGACTGAGGAGGACGACATCATTATTATTGGCGACGACGTCACGGCTGCACTCTCGTGTGACGACCGATGCTGGATCGTTGACTCTGGAGCCTCTGCGCATGTCTCCCACAACAGGGAGCTGTTTGCCACTTACACCACTCATGACTGTGGGGTGTTGAGGATGGGCAATGGGGATACGTCTAAGGTACTTGGGCGTGGAGACATGCATTTGAAGACAAGCACTGGAGCCCTACTAGTTCTGAGGGATGTACGATATGTGCCAGACATCCGTTTCAATCTGATATCTGTTGGCAGACTTGGAGATGAAGGACACCTGAGTGTCTTTGGAGGAGACTTCTGGAAGCTGATCAGGGGATCACTTGTGATGGCCAGGGGCTACAGAGATTCTGGACTGTACTACATGGAGGGGAGGCCTGAAGCTGCTCAGGCCAACTCCGTCAGGGATGAGGCATCCACTTCCTTATGGCACAGGAGGCTGGCACATATTAGCCAGAAGGGTTTGGGATGCCTGGCGAAGAAAAAGCTCATTAGTGACATTTCTGGTGATCATTTGGAGAGGTGTGACCATTGCATGGCTGGGAAGCAGAACAGGATTTCATTCCAGAGCCACACGTCCACCAGGAGATCGGAGCCTTTGGAGCTGGTTCATACAGATGTTTGCGGACCCCTGAAGGTCCACACTAGAGGAGGAGCTTTGTACTTCGTTACTTTTATCGACGATCATTCGAGGAAGCTTTGGGTCTATGCTATCAAGACCAAAGATCAGGTCCTCGATACTTTCAAGAGATTCCACGCTGAGGTGGAGAGACAGTCTGGGAAGAGGCTGAGATGCATCAGGTCCGACAACGGGGGAGAGTACATTGGTCCGTTTGACGAGTACTGCAGGGACCACGACATCCGACATGAGAAGACCCCGCCAAAGACGCCGCAGCTGAATGGCGTAGCTGAGAGGATGAATCGGACACTATTGGAGAGGATTCGGTGCATGCTATCTGAGTCAAAGCTCCCAGGGATGTTTTGGGGCGAGGCTCTTCTTACTGCAGCGCATGTCATCAACCTCTCGCCGAGCTCAGTGTTGCGGGAGGATGTCCCAGATAGGGTCTGGTATGGGAAAGACCCCTCTTACAGTCACTTGCGGGTATTTGGCTGCAAAGCCTTTGTACACGTCCCCAGGGACGAGAGATCAAAGTTGGATTCGAAGACCCGGCAGTGCATTTTCTTGGGGTACGACTATAGTGGAGAGTTCGGGTACAAGTTCTTTGATCCAGTTGAGAAGAAGCTTGTACGTAGCCGTGATGCTGTTTTCTGTGAGGATCAGACTATTGGTGATCCTGAGGGGACTGTTGAGTTTGAGGTTGACTCTCGTACTGCTGTAGAGTCACCTATGTTTGGAGATGACGACACTGAGGAGGCCGCTGAGCCTGAGCCAAAACAGGGTACTGATACCCTTCCGGATCATGATATCACCACTGATGGTGAACCAGGAGTCACTGAGGACATTATTGATGATGTGCCTGCACCGGCCCCTGAGCCTGCCCTGCGGAGGTCTAATCGAGCCAGGCACCCGTCTGCTAGATATTCTGCATCAGAGTTCATACTGCTGACTGATGCGGGGGAGCCTGAGAGTTTTGACGAGGCTGTGGAGAGCACCGAGAAGCGTCAGTGGATGGTTGCTATGCAGGAGGAGATGCAGTCGCTGCAGAAGAATCACACGTATGACCTGGTGAGATTGCCTAAGGGCAAGAAGGCCTTGAAGAATCGATGGATCTTCAGGGTGAAGCAGGGAGACTCCTCCACACCTCCTAGATACAAAGCCAGGCTGGTGGTGAAAGGTTTTGGACAGCGGCAGGGTGTCGACTTCGATGAGATCTTCTCGCCTGTGGTGAAGATGTCATCTATTCGTGTTATACTCGGCCTTGCTGCGAGGCTAGACTTGGAGATAGAGCAGATGGATGTCAAGACCGCCTTTCTGCATGGCGATCTTGAGGAGGAGCTATACATGGAGCAGCCTGAGGGTTTCAGTGTCAGAGGGAAGGAAGGTCTGGTGTGCCGCTTGCAGAAGAGTCTATATGGCCTGAAGCAGGCCCCGCGGCAATGGTATAGGAAGTTTGATTCCTTTATGGGGGAGATCGACTTCAGGAGGACCACCCTTGACCACTGCGTGTTCATCAAGCAGTATGCTTCAGAGGACTTCGTCATTCTGCTGTTGTACGTGGACGATATGTTGATCGTAGGGAGGAACACTGCTCGCATTGCTGAGTTGAAGCGGCAGTTGAGTTCCACTTTTGAGATGAAGGATCTGGGTGCTGCGAAGACCATTTTAGGGATGCACATTCGCAGAGACAGGGGAGCCAGACTTCTTTGGTTATCACAGGAGCGGTACATCCGCAAAGTGCTGCAGAGGTTTGATATGGATCAGGCAAAGAAGGTGAGCGTGCCTCTTGCAGCTCACTTCAGGCTTACCGCTGATCAGTGCCCCAGCACACCCGAGGGGATCAAGGATATGCAGAAAGTTCTGTTTGCATCTGCAGTTGGAAGTCTTATGTATGCGATGGTGTGTACGCGGCCAGATATTGCGCATGCCGTTGGGACAGTCAGTAGATTTCTCTCCAATCCTGGGAGAGAGCATTGGAGCGCAGTAAAGTGGATACTGAGATACCTGCAAGGGACTTCAGACTTGACGTTGAGATTTGGAGACAGTGAGCCAGAGTTGTTGGGCTACACCGATGCGGACATGGCTGGAGATGTGGATTCCAGGAGGTCGACGTCAGGGTACTTGATTCTATTTGTAGGGGGAGCTGTCTCGTGGGCGTCGAGGATGCAGAAGTGCGTTGCATTATCCACCACGGAGGCTGAGTTCATTGCGGTCACTGAGGCTGGGAAGGAGTTACTCTGGATGAAGAGGTTCATCAAAGAACTTGGATTCACTCAGGACCGATACACACTCCTGTGTGACAGTCAGAGCGCTATTCACCTGGGGAAGAACCCCACGTTCCACTCGAGGTCGAAGCACATCGACACTCGGTATCATTGGATACGAGATGTCCTGGAGCAGAAGGAGCTTGATCTTCAGAAGGTACACACAGATGACAACGGGGCAGACATGCTGACCAAAACTGTGCCAAGGGGGAAGTTCGAGCATTGCGTTAGAATCGCCGGGATGGCGGTTTCTTCCACCTCGATGTGAAGAAGGAGATTTGTTGGGTACAGTTCCCGTCCTTTGTGGAAAAAACTGTTGAGTTCGAGTCTCATTAACTCGAATTTGGTGTTGCTGATCAAATGTAGAGACATTGATGGAGGACCTGGCGGGAGGCAAATTAAAGACTCTGGGGAAGATTATCAGAATGACAAACTTTCTTCACTTAGTTGAAAATGGGGAGATTTGTTAAGATAAATTTTCTCCTAAGTATGAAAGAGGATTAGCCATCTTTGACCTGGAATTCAACATGTGCTCTTAAAGGAAGCTTCCAGGAAATTGTCCAAAGGAAGCTTCATGTCAAATGACATGTGTTTTTGACCGAGGGAAGCTTCATGGAAGCTTCATCCACATGTCATCTACCACACCTACCTCCTTGATTTTGGACCTATAAATAGGGATGAAGGAGGAGAGGTAAGGCATCCACTTCTCTCCAAACTCAAGCATTGAAAGATCCAGAGAGACTTTTGCGGCAATCGTCTTAGTTTGGGAGAGCTTTCGGACGTCGTTGTACGACGTTGACAAAGAGTACTTCGCCTACACGGATTGGATCTAGAGTAGATATTGGCAAGGATTCGAATAGGCATCTTGGAGAGGATTTGTGTAATCCGTCTCATCCGCCGTTGTCGGTAACTTGCAGTTTTTCTGTTGTTATTTATTGTATTGTGTAGTGTGAAGCTGGTGGAGATCCTTTGTGGATCGGTGGAGGGAAAGCCTGTAATCCGTGCGTGTGATTTTTCACACACTTTTAGTGGAGGCTTTCCGGGTTGGACTCCGATCGTCCCGTGGTTTTTTACCCGATTTGGGTTTTCCACGTTAAAAATTTCCTGTGTGCTTTTCTGTGCTTTTGTTGCTTTTATTTTTGTACTGTTGTTTCCGCTTGCATACCGCTGAACGCGGTCGCACAGGTGCTCGCTCAAAATTAAAACAGGTGCTCTGGTCGGGATTGTTCGCTCGCATTCCCAACAGAGAATAGGTGCGGTCATGGGTGGGGTGCATGAGCTGCAGCCCGGCAGTGAGCCACAGTATAAGAGCCAAACCACTGCATCAAAAAAAGTGGACTTTTTTTTGAAACCCTAAAGCTTCCCCTTGTCTCCTCCTTCTCTCCTTCCCTAAGTTAGGCCGACCCAACCCCTCCTCCCTCTTCTAGCCGCCCTCATCTCTCGCTCTCCCCCTTTCACCTCTCGGCCATCAACCCTCCTCCCTCTTTTAGCCGCCCACATCTCTCCCTCTTCCCCCTTCACCACCCGGCCACCAAACCTCCTCCACTCCAAGCCGCCGCCAAACACAAACCCTTCTCTCATCCACCACCTCCAACCACAACAAAACCGAACCCCCTCCCCTTCCCTTTCAAGTCTTCATCCAACCACCACGAGCGTGACGCGACGACGACGGAAGAACTTTGCTCCATCCGGCGTAACTCCGACGGAACCGCGGACGAGCGATCCAAACATGATAGTCAGAATCATCCATTCCGACTTGGGTAACGAAACTTCTACTCCCGAGTGTTTCCCTCTTGATAGTTTTTTTGTGGCAGCCAATTTTAGCGTTGCATTTCGAAGCTTGAAAATAAATCGTGGGTTCTTTCATTTGAATCGTGTTCTTCATAATTGATTTATTTTTCAAAAGGTTTGGCGAACCTCGTATCTTTTTGTTGGGAGAGATCTACCGTTTTCCGGATCGCAATTTTGGTATATCTCTTTGGTACAACCCGCTCGGTCGGATCTAATATTGATCCTTTTAGCCGGAACGGATATTGGCCTATAGCCTCTATTCGGTCCCTAACGGTTTGACTACTCGCTCGTTAGTATAATCGTGATAAAATTGCGTGGAGTGTGCGTTGCGGGAACTTCTGTGCGAGTGTCGTTTTAAAATCTTCAAGCTGCAGCTCAGTTGATGATGAGAGCTGTTAGGAAAACTCTTTATCAAGGGGGCGAGGGTTCGAGACCCCACCTCAACATCCCGCCGCACTGAGAATAGGTGCGGTCATGGGTGGGGTGCATGACCTGCAGGCCGGTAGTGGGCCACCGTATAAGAGCCAGACCACTGCATCATAGTCCGCGCCCTTAATGTATGAGACGTTCTTGCCTACCTATCACAGACTTTGACTGTTCACGCGACTGAATTAACGCACGCTCGTAGGATTCCAAATAGACCTAATATGCGGGTACGATCTTAACGGGTCGTCTCAATAAATCGAGTCCACATAACGAAAAATTTCCAACAATATAGTCATATGACTAAACAAACAATCTTTGAATTTGTGTAGTTGTATAACTGCAATACTATAGTGAGTTGTGATTTAATTATTTTGAGAGCATATAATCACTAAATATTTTTCGATTGCAAATACCGTTTTGACATAATATTAAATATGTTACATATGCGGATTGTAAGATAGTGTGTCACTTTCGAAACAACATATAAAGTTTTAATAATATACAAAAAATAGTATACTCTATAACAACATTTGTATATAAATCATTCATAACTTTTTAAGAGAATCTTATATACAATTAATTGTTAAATTTGATTTTGTAGGAAAACTTCATTTTGGCTAGATCAAAGAATATGGACAACCATTTAGATATGATTTAATTGAATTTTGTATGAAATTATTGTCCACATGACTTTTTGCATTGTGTTTTATTTATAAGACTATGAATTGTTATTTCTATTTTTTTGAGTTAATCTAGTAATTAGCAATGATTTGTTATTTTTTTAAAAACGTAATTTTTGGGCTGCCGGTATCCATCAGGCTGCTCATAGCCATTTGTTGCACTGTCATTATTTTTGGTCTGCAAATAGTCATATAGGGGCTGTCAATATAAACACCATTTTAAATTTAAAAAATTAAGAATTTTATGTGAGGATGGCTAGGTTCGATCACAAGTCTCAAGTGAAGAGAATTTGTCGCATATTCACTCCGTTTTGTTGTTAATTAATAGTACATTTGATATAAATAATTGTAATATTTGTATAGTGGGTATGTAATAATATTATTTTAGTTTTTTATATTATACGATACATCATACATATTTATTATTATTATTATTATATATATATTATAAATTTATAATCTTAATTTAATTTTAAATTTTGATGTTAAAATATGAAATCATATATATATATATCATATATTTTGTTATAATTTTTCAATGTCTGTCTACATAATTTTTAGAATTATTTTTTAATTTTATATGAATTTTAAATTATTTTTCTTTTAAAATATTTATATATTATTTTTATACAAATATTTGACAAAACTTTGATTATTTATTAAATTTCTAAGATTCCACTTCGATTGAATTAATGATTGAAATAAATATTTCAGGACTAATTATTAAATTTTTTTTTGTTAAATATCTCATGTTCTTACCTAATAATCTAATATCTACTGGTCTTAATTTTTTTTGCAAAACTATAATCTACATATCTCACAATTTTACAAGTGTAGTTATACCCAATTCAACCCCAATTGAACCTATTAGACGTCTTCCAATTCAATGTCTGGTTCAATTTTAAAAACACTTTATACAAAGTGTATTAGCAGTAGCAGATGCATTTTGCTGGATATTTCTTCGTGACAATTTTTCACAAATTAGAAAGCCGCATTGCTATACTCTGAGAGTGCGGGCATTGCAACAGCAAAGCAGCGATGGGCAGCTCCAACACAGCAGGCGGATGCGTTAAGGATGAAAGCGAGATGGAGGACGGAGGGGCTGACGGAGACCCCTCCCGGAGGGAAAAGTCTGCCTCTCGCCGGTTCTCAGAGGGCGAGAAGGTACTCGCTTACCACGGCCCTTGCCTCTACGAAGCCAAGGTTAGGGTTTCATTTCCCATCTTATTCTTTCTTACCTACGCCCTTTTCTACTATTTTGTTTCTTGAAGGTTAAAATTCTGGTTCCATAGGTACATTTTTGGAGTTTATGCGGGCCAAAGGTTGTGGAATGTGAAGATGTTTAGAGCGCATTCGACGCTAGGGTTGTTTTGGTAGCCGTAGAGTCAAGTGGCTTCTGTTCAAACGGAGTGAAACCAACTGATAATTTTTTTTAAGTCCAGACCTACTTGTTAGGTGGAGACCATCGATAAAGAAATGCGTTCTTCTTCTTCTTCTTCCTTTCGATATTTGTGATAAGAACAAATAGCAATGGCACAACAAGCAAATGGCACAACAAACTTCCCTCACCAGGGTATTATAAAATATCACCAATAACAAGCTACAACCACACAATACAAGCAAGAAGAACACTCAAAAAACACATAAACCAACCCTATGGATGACTCCAGAACAGGTGGCTGGAACAACTTACCGCTGCAGGATTTCTCCTCTCCCAGCCGGCAACAAGCACCTCCAAAACATAACATAACCTAAAAGACTCCCCCACGATGCCTTATATAATTGGCACATACAAGTACGGAAATACCCTCCCCAAAATAAGCAAACTACCACTAAACCGGCTAGCATTCCCGCCCGAATTCCTGCACGCATCAACTACTCCCTCCTCCGCAACATCCTTGACCTCAAGGATGGAAGTGTGGGAATTGTTGCTGAAGCTTCCACAGGTCCTCCCATGTTGCGTCCGTCTCTGTCCCTTCGGCCCATTGAACCAAGAGTTGTGTCACCACACATCCGTCGCGAGGAATAATGCGCCGATTCAGCACGGCGATCGGTTCCACCAGCGCATTGCCTTCCGTGTTGACTGCTGCTGGTAAGGGTATGACTTGGAGCGGTGGCGCCCCATGATGCTCCTTTAACTGGGATATATGGAAGGTATGATGAATCTTGGCCCCTTCGGGTAAGTCGAGTCGGTAGGTCACGGTGCCAATTCGTTCCACAATTTGGAATGAGCCAAAGAACTTAGGTGCCAATTTGTGACAGCCCCTTGATCGAATGGATGTTTGTCTATATGGCTGCAAGCGGACATACACCCACGACCCTACCTCCAACTCGCGTTCGCGTCGCTTCTTGTCCGCCATCACTCGCATGCGGTTCTGTGCTGCTGCTAGGTTCTCCTTGAGAAGTTGTATGACTTGTTCCCGTGCCGCCAAGGATCGGTCCACCTCCTCCACTTCTGATGTCCCTGTGTTGTAAGCCATGTGTGGCGGTGGCGCTTGCCCGTACACCACTTCGTAGGGGGTCATTTTTATGACACTTTGGTACGTAGTGTTGTACCACCATTCCGCCAACGGAATCCAGTGGGTCCAATTCTTAGGCCTCTCAAAGCACATACAACGTAAATAGTTTTCCAAACATCGGTTCACCACCTCGGTCTGACTATCGGATTGGGGGTGGTAGGCCGTGGACAAGTTAAGCCTGACTTGTAACACTCGGAAGAGCTCTTGCCAAAACTGGCTGACAAAAGTGGCATCCCGATCGCTGACGATCGACTCGGGCATTCCGTGTAGGCGGAAGATGGAATCTAAAAACACTTGGGCTATGCCGTGGGCGGTATACGGATGGCTAATGGCGATGAAGTGGGCTTGCTTGCTCAGGCGGTCCACCACCACCAAAATTGTGGTTTTTCCCTGGCTCTTGGGCAACACCTCCACAAAGTCGAGTGAAATATCATGCCAAATCCTTTCCGGTATCGGCAGTGGTTGAAGTAGCCCCATGGCCTTTCGGTTATCCGGCTTACATTGTTGACACACTGCACAACGTTGTATGTACTCGTAGACGTCAGCCTTCATCCTCTTCCAATAATACCTCTTCCGTAGGCGGTGGTACGTTGCTGTGATTCCCGAGTGTCCCCCCCAATGGCTGTCATGATAAGCTTGTAGCAACTTTAATATGAGGGCAACATCCGTACCGACTACCAAGCGTCCCTTCCGCCGTAATAGCCCCTTCTCCCACTGATATTTTGGGTGACTATTGCTGTCCGCTGTTTTGTCAGTGATAATGTGTTGAATTTTGGGATCGTTGAGCCATGAATCCTTGAGATCCCGTATAAAGTCGGATGTAATGGTGACTATAGCACATAACTCAAGCTCCTCCGATCCCTCCTTCCGCGAAAGAGCGTCGGCGCACAAATTCTCCTTTCCTTGCTTGTACTGAATAGTGTAATCATAACCCAACAGTTTGGCCAAGTACTTTTGTTGTGCTGGTGTCGCGAGCCTTTGGTTTGTCAAGAATCTCAAGCTCTGTTGATCGGTCCGAATAATAAAAGTCCCCGCAATCCAGTAGTGGCGCCACTGTTGGACTGCGAGCACCACGGCGAGCAGCTCCTTCTCATAAACTAAGAGTAGTGAGTTCCTCTTGCCGAGTGCCTTGCTGAAGTAGGCAATCGGCCGGCCTTGTTGGAGGAGAACCGCCCCTATGCCTTCATCGGACGCGTCCGATTCCACCATGAACGGTTTGGAGAAATCCGGTAAGCAAAGTACAGGAGGCTGTGAGACGGCAGTTTTGAGCTGTTGGAAGGCCTGCTCCGCTTCAACTGTCCATCGGAACCGGACTGATTTGAACAGCTCCGTTAAAGGCTTCGCAATACCGCCGTACCCTTGAATGAACCTCCGATAGTAGCCGGTAAGGCCTAAGAAGCTCCGCACCTGTTTCACCGTCTTGGGTGTCGGCCATTCCATCATGGCTCGTACCTTGCCCGGGTCCGTAGCGACTCCTTCGCTGGAGATGATATGACCCAAATAATGGACCTTCTGTTGTCCGAAGCTGCATTTGCTTCGCTTGAGAAACAGAGTGTTGCCGCAATGTCTCCAGAGTGAAGGTGAGGTGATCCATATGTTCCTGCCAAGAAGTGCTAAAAATCAAGATGTCATCAAAAAAGACTAGAATGAACCTCCGGAGTTGGCCTTGGAAGATCTTGTTCAGCAAGCTTTGAAATGTGGAGGGCGCGTTTGTCAGGCCGAAGGGCATGATCCAAGAACTCATAGTGACCATTGTGTGTTCGGAAGGCGGTTTTGTACACATCCTCGTCCGCCATCCTCACTTGATGATAGCCGGCCCGCATGTCCAGCTTGGAAAAATATACGGCCCCATGTAATTCGTCGATGAGCTCTTCGATGAGTGGAATGGGAAATTTGTCTTTGACGGTTTGAAGGTTGAGTTGGCGGTAATCGATACATAAGCGCCATGTTCCATCCACCTTCCGCACCAACACCACCGGTGCCGCATATGGGCTGTTACTCGGTCGAATGATGCCCGCTTGGAGCATGTCCTGCACGATCTTCTCGATCTCATCTTTTTGTAATGGCGGATAGTGATAGGGTCGCAAGCTGATGTCGCCATGTCCGTCCGTCAACGGAATGCGATGTACATGTCCCCGGTGCGGTGGTAACCCGGTAGGTTCGCGAAATACCTTGCTGAAAGCTTCCAGGACCCCGTCCAACGCACATTGTTCCTCTTGCGAAATGCTGCTGTCGCTGCCCAGCTCCGGGTGCTCCCGTTGGACTGTTCCGGGCTGGAATTCCTGCAGTTCCTGCAGCCCCTCTGAGTTGTCCTGCTCTCTCGGTTCCTCGGGTATGGGCCGTAAGGTGCATAAGGACAACATATTCAAGTCCCCTCCTTTGGATAACATTTTTTAAAGTTGGTGTTGCGTCATCCACGCTCCAGCCGCTGATTTGTTACCCCGCAAGGAAATTTTTCGGCCTTGGCTCGTAAAGTCCATGCGTAAAGCGCCGAAGTCCCATTGGATCACCCCAAGAGTGCTCAACCATTGTACTCCCAACACTGCTTGACACCCCCCAAGTGGCAGAACAAGCATGCCCGTTGTGAAAAAAACTCCTTGCATTCGCCATGTAAAGCCGACAACCTTGTTAGAGCTGGCGAGTCGACGTCCATCCGCAATAGCGACGTTGAAGGGAGCTATCGGTGTCAACCGACAGTGTAATCGGTGAGCCGCACCTTCATCCAGAAAATTGTGTGTGCTTCCCGAGTCAATCAAAACATGAATGGCGTGTCCTTGGTGCGAGGTGGTAACCTTCATAGTATGATATTGCGCGACGCCCATAAGTGCATGGATCGAGAGATGTGGTATGTCCTCCAAATTCCCGTCCTCATGCATTCCGTCCCCCGTGGCCTCCTGTGGGCGTTCAAAGGCTTCGTCCTCCTCATCCATAATAAGCTCCAAGGCATAAGACTTGGCCCTTGCCGGACAACGGTGATCTGCTGTATACTTTGTATCGCACCAAAAGCACAGGCCCTTAGCCCGCTTGTCCGCCATCTCGGACGGTGTTAACCAACGATGAGTGCCTTGGGTAGTGACTGGTGGAGAGAATGAAGCGAGGGGATGACGTGTTGAGAGTGGTTTGGTAGTTGAGAGCCGCCGGTCAGCCGCCCAACTTGTCTCCGAGACATTAGACGCGGTCCGCTGTTGGAATGATGCCGTGCGTCGTTTTTCCATTCGTGCTAGGGCAAAAACGTCTTGTAGAGAATTGGGTTGAAACATGCGAATAGCACACCCAATCTCCTCCTTGAGTCCGGCGATACAAAAGCTCTGCGCATATTCCTCCGTGATGTTGACCCGGTGCAAGAGCATGTCAAAGTCATCCAAGAAAGATTGGACCGTGCCTTTTTGCTTCAAATTTTTTAATTCGGCCATGGGATCATCGAAGAGAACCGACCCGAACCGCTGTGCCAACGCTTGAACATACTCCTCCCACTTCGGCCAGTGACGAGTAAGCCGTGACTTCATATAGGCTTGATGCCAGTATAATACCTTCCCTTCCACGTGAGCGGAGGCAATCTTCACCTTCAAGTCGTCGGGGGTGTCATCAAGCTCAAAAAATTGTTCCGCCTTATAAATCCATTCCTGTAAATCATCACCATAAAATCTGGGAAACTCCAAGCGTGCAAAGCGGTTGTTCAGATGGTTGTCCGAAGAGGGCTGGTGGCGCCCGTCGGCGTTGGAGCTGCTGCCCCCAGGAGTCGTGCGGTGGAGCTGCTGCCCCCAGAGTCCGCGCAAGCCCAAGGTTGGCCAATAAGGAGCGCAGTTCCTCCAATGTCCGGCTTTGTTGGTCGGACTTCGCCGTGAGGGATTGCACGGAGTTGGCTAATGCGATGTGTTCCTGCCGCCAGAGATCGAGATCCGGCGCGGCTTCCTTGGAGCGGGTACCATCGGAAACCGGCATGGTGTCCTACCCGCGGTGGCTCTGATACCAATGATAAGAACAAATAGCAATGACACAACAAGGAAATGGCACAACAAACTTCCCTCACCAGGGTATTATAAAATATCACCAATAACAAGCTACAACCACACAATACAAGCACGAAGAACACTCAAAACAACACATAAACAAACCCTATGGATGACTCCAGAACAGGTGGCTGGAACAACTTACCGCTGCAGGATTTCTCCTCTCCCAGCCGGCAACAAGCATCTCCAAAACATAACATAACCTAAAAGACTCCACCACTATGCCTTATATAATTGGCACATACAAGTACGAAAATACCCTCCCCAAAATAAGCAAACTACCACTAAACCGGCTAGCATTGCCGCCCGAATTCCTGCACGCATCAATTTGCCCCAAGTCGCATTGGGAGAAAGCGGGAGAGAATAATGTCGTAGATTTTGGCCCCATCTAATAAGAAAATAAATTTTGATTTATTTTTGGTGGTTTGCAAATAGAGAATTTTGGTTTGCACGTAACAACACTCTTAGTTTCTTAGTGTTGTTTATTCTTGGCGAATATCATTAATTGTTTTTTGTGGATTCCTATGGTGGCTGTTGCCTAAAATGATGTTGCCCACTTTGAATGAAAGCAAATAAATAATATTTATCTTTTTTGATCTCTTCTATAGTTTTATGCCACTTTCGTTAAATATCTCTAATTTAATGACATTCATTTGTGTAACGTGCTTAATTATTTGAATGGTTTCAAGAATAAGGTAAATCAAGTTTTCTTCCTTGAATGTCTTATTGACTTTCATATAAATGTTTCATTTTTATTGCATACTTGCACATTATAGTATCATATAGCAGTTTAAACAAAGTGTGTAAGATGAAAAATATTAAGCGTTCATATGCATCCCCATTGTTAGCCTGCCAGAAAGAGGTAAAGCTATGGCCGTATTGGGTGTAGAAGAAGTATAATCAGTTGAGATCATGACCCAAAAATAACACTAAATACCACACTTCTGAAAATAGGGATGGGTAATTTTTTCATGA
The DNA here is from genome assembly GCA_039583875.1 of Platanthera guangdongensis. Taxonomy (NCBI): domain Eukaryota; kingdom Viridiplantae; phylum Streptophyta; class Magnoliopsida; order Asparagales; family Orchidaceae; genus Platanthera; species Platanthera guangdongensis. The sequence continues at coordinate 24,686,366 of CM077166.1, read as the reverse complement.
TGTGTTTTCCACACCATTGACTTTAGTGAACAACACAACACCCCCTTCAAGTTGGAACAGAAGAGTTCACGTAATCACATAGATATCACAAGACCAACAAAGAGATCATGCAAGGCTGTAGGTCCAACTGACCTCATAAAAGAGTTATTGACGTGACATTGAACAATAAGATAACTATCATGAACATTCTGTCGAACAAACTAGGCATCTACCTCAATATGTTTTGTCCTCTCATGAAAAACATAATCAATCGTTATTTGGATCGACTTCTTATTGTTACATGAAGGTGATATTGGAAGAGCCACTTTGGAGCCAAATTCAGTGATCCGAGAATTAATTCACATTATCTTGCATGCTCCTTGAGAGAGAGAGAGAGAGATCTATATTCAACAATCACTTTAGAGCAAACAACAATGAATTATTTCTTGCTCTGCCAAATGGCTAGGCTGTCTAAACAAAGCATACTACCCTTCCATTGATCATCTATCAAATGGTAATTCTGCCCCATTCGCGTTGGTGAACCTCTAAGTTTCCATAAGCACAATTCATAAGATTTTTTTTACGTAGACCTTAATATATCTAAAAATCCTATATATGTCACCAAGTGACTCAGAGCGAGGAGCATGCATAAATTGTGATGCAGCACTTACAACAAATGTATCAAGATTTGCAATAACTTTGTAGATCAATTTCTCAATCAGACTCCTATACATGTGAATACCAACTAGATGTTTCCCATCACTGATAATAGTGACCCGAGGACACATAAGTGTCTGAACATGCCTACATTAGATAAGAGATCAATTACATATTTTCTTTTATTCATAGAGATACCATGATAAAATCTATAAACCCGAAGCTCCAAAAAGTATCTTAAGTCACCAAGATCCTTGATATCATAGAAGTTCTCAAAGAATGTCTATATAGAAGAAATAAATGTATGATTGTGTCCTAAATAATAATGTCTTCCACATTGTTGGAAAAAATGAAGAGAAATAATAATGCGAGATATTCTTATTCATCCACATAGGGGTATATTTAAAGCATCACAAGGGTCTCTTAAAGACGTACGGACAATGTGGGATTAATACCCACTCACACGTAAATATTAATACTAATAATCTCAACACTCCCCCGCAAGCTGGAGGGGAAACCTCCAACTTGGACACATCAAATAAAGGTAACGATGGCAGGCGATGCAGGATAAAACATCAGACGAACCACCTGGGGAAATTTCAGATTGGGGACATAGCCACACACGTCGCAGACCCACACACGACGCAAGACCCAAACGCGACGTGGACTCTCTAGAATCATGTCAACCAACATCACCTACACACAATATGTAAAAGAGAATGAAAGATGTGGAGCAAATCATCAAACAGACAACCTGGGATAATCTGTCAGGAATAATCCCCACAAAGGGCGGTCCCACACGACACAGTCCCGCACGACACCGTCCCACGCAACACAACCGCTGAGATTAGAATAGCAACATCAGTCGTATCCCAACACATGAACAATCAAAAGAAACATGAGGAGACGCATAACAACATACAACATAAGTCTGGAGGTCATGTGGAACGAAGTCGAAAGGTCGGGTAAGATCATCTGAGTCGTCTTCGTTCCAATCACTTCCCCTTACATGGAAAACACGTGCATGAAGACATACAACACAATAAAACTGAGACAAATAAAAAACCACTTAAAAAAGCAAACACTCCATCATCACCATCATCGACGAGAGAAGTGAGCAGCAAGATCCATGGCGACCGACAGGATCATCAGAGGCAGCAGCGGAAGGATGACGGATAAGCACGCCGAGCACACCCGAGGTAGTGCGAGAAGAACAACCAAGCGGGAAGAGGACGCGACAAACCAGATCCTTCAACAATGCAAGAAGCAAGACCATTCTTCTAGGCGACGCCTATGCGTCCAGCCGCCCGAATGTGTACAAGGCGTGACGCCTTAACCATTTTATAATTAAAGAAGAATAGACTGCGATTTTTGTAAAAACCACGGTATAAACCCTATTTTGAATGCAAATGTATGAATGCCTAAGTAAACCTAGACTGCAGTTATTATATAAACCGCATTCTATAAAAACTGCAGACTATTAATACATTAGATTGCGGTTTTTGAAAAATTGCAGTCTTTTATTATCGTAAAAACCGAACTTTACATTTCACCGCAACTTTTTACAACCGCTGCTTTGTGTGAAAACCTTCTGGCGATTTTCTTGCGAAAGTTTCTGCCTTCGTTTGTTTCGATCTGGTGATTCTTCTTCAAAAATCTTAAAGCATGTTAGAAACCAGGTCGGGGCCCAAGGCTCCGAATTATCTACGGGAATATTGGGTATAAGTCCGTCCTGATCGACTGCAGTCGAATGGCAAAGAAACATCCCCAACCAAATCTCATGGGTGCACGTGGATAAATCCCAGGTAGGTTGTTGAGCGCCGTGATAGAACCCCCGACCTCCTTTATAAGAGGGGACTAACACCACTTCTCATACTAGGCTATGTGCGATTCATTGAGGCCATATATAGATTTGAGAAGCCGACACACCTTTCAGACTGTAATTGCGTAAATCCATACTATACACATCATTCCTCCCCTTCTTAAGCCGAGAACATAATGTAAACATCTAGGACACCGCGAAGAAAAATATTTTTAATATCCAATTGGTCAAGGGGACACAAACAATAGCTACAAAGGATAAAAGCACTCTAGTGAAAGTAAATTCAGCAAAAAGAACAAAAATAGCATAATAATCAAATTCATAAGACTGAGTAAAGTCATGGGCCACAAAACGAGCCTTTTTTCGAACCACATACCCACCAACATGATATTTAAGGTTGAATACCATCTATATCTAACAACTTTTTATCACAAGTGGAAGGATGACCAATCGATGCCTGATTATGAGTAAGGACATCCTTCGCCTCCTTGATAGCCCTACTCGATCCATTTAAACGAGCATAGATCGAGCCTGCATGACAAGGTATGTGGATAACACCAATGTGGACAAAAGGCACACCGCACACATGGAGACAACTGATAAGGTACAGTCTGTAATGGGATGAATAATAACGCTATAATGGAAGATTTTATTGAAAACAATAGGAAGCTGCAAAGTTTGCGATCAAAAGGAAACACATGCTCAATACCAGAATGATGAGAGATTAGAAGATATACATTACCCAACAGTTAGATGATCTTGAGAAAAGAGAAAAGGGATGCCGAGAAAGGGGTAAATGCCTACCATAAGTCAGACCATATCTGGAAGTGGAACCCATGCTAGGTGCCAAAGAGGGAGGAATACCTTTTTGGGAACCGTAAGCAGGGACAAACAACTTCTAAGCGTGAATCACATCTATACGATTCAAATAAAGTGGAGAATTAGGAGTGGAAAAAATCAAAGCATACAACCATACATGCTCATGAAAGTGACTTTCTTGCGAAAAAGCTATTACTCGCTTGATGGATGGTAGCACTTATAACCCTTGAATTGTGTTACGGTCCACCATCCTTTCTCAAGAGGCCCCACTAGCCAGGTGTCCAAAGACTTCACCCCCTGGCCCACCCTCCTCATGGGCACCGTAACAGATTTGCAAACCGCACACCCCAACCCGTCTCCGCACTTGTTCTCAGTGCGGCGGGGTGTTGAGGCCGGGGCTCGATCCCCAGACCTCCTTGATAAGAAGCCTTGATTGTCGTCCTCATCACCAACTGAGCCGCAACGTGAACTTAGCTAAGAAAGCATCTGACATCACTATTACTTAAGCTTAGAGGTGATGACTTAATGACTCTAGCATCGAAGGACAGATTCAGATGAAATCCTAAGGCTCTGTGAATTTTACTAGGCCATGAGATCCTAAACCTGACTCTAATACCAACTGTAACACCCCTACCTAGTTTGACATCAATTCATAAGTCTGACCGAAACTTATGATGTGAAGCGAACCAAACAACAATATAAAATTAGTATCATAATAAGATTAACTAAAGTTTGCAACGAGAATAAATTACTGGGATTAAAATTAAAAGGCACCTTAAAGTTTGGAACACAGAGCCAAGTAGGAAGTATGAGCGAACAACTTTACTCATACACCTTGTCATGAAAATTCCGAAAACAGATCAACCCACTGGCGAGCAAGAAAGACTTTTCCCCCAGTGACATTAAAAATATAATTTAATTAAATTATTGGAGCATGTTTTTAAAATAATATTTTTATACTAATAAATGTAAACTATGTTCTATGCATGCTTTTCTATAAAGTACTTGAATATTTAAATGTCAGATCTGCCATGATCTTAAACTGGACTTTCTTTTAACTTTTTTAATCATTATTCTATAGAGTTTTCTAGATTTTGACTTACATTTGAAACTAAGATGTCTTTTTTTCCTAATCTTTTCATTCTTAGTTAAGTAGATTTACTTGCACATTCTAACGATTCGAGTCCCTACTAACGAACATGTGTTCTAGTGTCTATCTATCACAAACTCGAACCTGAATCTACTAAACTGGTATAGGGTGTCAAACTCCCAAACTTGAGGTTCATAAGGTCTTCTATGCCCTATGAGTATGATGGTGTGCCTCCATCAATCATAAGGAAAAATGCTTCTCATGCCCCCCATCTGAACTGATCATCTAGTGGTTGATACGATCAATATCTTATGTCGTCCATTTTAGGCCACTAGTCTGAACCATATTACATATTTTAACCTTTTACTTTTTGTATAATTGCACTTAACATCTTGAATTGATTCTGTTCGTGTGCTAAGATGTTATTTCATGCACTGACCTGTATGCCAAATTATACTAATTTAATTGACGTTTAATACATATTCATATGCCACTGATGATCCAATTTCATGTATGCTTTGTAATCAATTTAATATGAATTCATGTACTAGTGATGAATCAGTTTCAATCTGTTGTTACAGTCATGCAATGATCTGTATGTCGAATTATACTAATTGAATCGACATTTAATACTTAGGGGCGTAGGGAGATTTCCTAAGGATCTTCTTACATATTGATCCACATTATTTGTCTTACTGGCAACAATTGTAAAACTATAATTCACTATTTTTGTCTAATTATACCGTGTTTTCATAGTTAGTTTTATTTCTCATAATATGGTAACGTTACATTGGAGGGAATCATTCATATATTAAACATATGTCTAATTATAAGAAATAACATTTCTTACATTCTAAATTACATGTTTCTTATTATTATGGCAATGTGATTAAATCATAATCTACTATTCTAATTTGTGCCTAAAGTGCGTTATACAAAGTTTCATGTTTCTCCATTACCATACTATTATGTATAAGTTAAATTACCTGAAGACTTTTCTTGGTTCTAAATGCTGATCGTATTATGGTGACATAGTGCTTACGTTATGATTCACTGTTTCTTATTTATACATAAGGTATGCTACGTGAATTCTCAATTTCTCATCATAATCCTACATCACAATGTAAATTACATAAATTGAAACTACGTGATATGTCTAATCAAGGAAACAAATTTCTTACATTAGTGATGCGATGTTCGTAAATACGATGCGGTGGTCTTATTTATCTGGATCCATCCAAGAGACTTTTTCCTCGCTTCTATGGTTACATTAAAATTCCAACAGTCTCAATTAGGCGATATACAATCATAAAGTAAAATTCATAAAGAAATAACCTATACCCTTACCAAACAGTTAACCTACGACAAGTTTGAATCGGAAACTAAGAGAGTCCTCTCCGATTTACTTTTCACGTCTTCTTATCTATCGCTGGAGTTTCCTCTGAACCTATAAGAGAAACAACCCACTAAAATTTGAGGGATTCAACAACCTCCTTGCCCTAGAGTTAACCAAAACTCATCACCTAATACTAGTAAAAGGAAGTAAGGGGAAAGGAAATACATACTCTTCCTTAAAAATCAAATCTAGCTTGTGACGAGTCGGCTGTTGGATTTTTCCGAAAACTGGGAATCATTCCTTCTTTTAGAAATTGGGCGTAGGAGGAAGAAGAAATCATGAACTTGTTGGAATGACCATAATAGGATGTTAGAGGAGTAACAAGAGATTTGAGCGGTTCTTGCACCTGAGCCGTCGACCGGCAGCGGTTGAAGTTAGGAGGAGATTTCATTGACTTTGGAAGAGGAAAAGGAACTGAGAACTCACTAAGGAATCTTGTGCGGTTCCGCACTGCACCCGCCGACTATAGTTGAGGAGAGGAGCCTTCTGCGACAACCTGAGGGGAATCGATGAGACTGTTGATGTTGTAAGGGGGCGCTGTCGGTTGCAGAAATGCCCGAGGCTTTGTCGGTTGGAGATGTTTGCGAGAGAGAGGAGGCGGTGGTTTCGATTTCAAGCGCTCTGTTGGAAAAGAGAAGGGTGCGAGTGAAGTCGCGATCCACGACATTTACGTGGGATTGGAGCAGCGGTTTGTGAGTGAACTAGTCCAAAGAAAACTAAATTTTTTGGGTTTCCTCATAATTGCAAAAATGCCACACGCCTTTATCCTAAAGGTGTACTCCCGTGAAACTCTAAATAGTTTCTTATTAAAATTAAAAAATTTCCTTATTTAAATGATCTCATTCAACCAGCATATTACGTATAAAATTAATCGAAATGAGAAACAAATACAACCATTTAATGAATGCACGCATGAAATTGTTATGGAGGCATGACGACGCCAGTTATTACGTATCTTCAATTTATGTTGTCATTTTTAAAAGTATCGTGCCCATTTGTCGTAAGCCCAAATGGGTGTGTGTGTGTTTGTGAACTTCAATAGTTGGCTGTTTGGGCTTTGTTGGTATGCAAGCAAATTAGAACCAAAGATCTCTCTCTCTCTAACTCACAGGAAAGAAACCCTCGTACCCTATCCACAACTTATCACTCCCGCAGTTCTCGATTGGCCACTCCCGCGACAGACATAGCTCCGTTCCCAGCAAACCCTCCTCTTTCGGGTCCGATCACACGGTCGAAAAGGGAAGTCCACAACAATCTGGTATTAAAGCCTAACGCCGACCTCTCTAGTGCTTCCTCCACTCGCCCAAACCCGCGCAGTTGGCTCTGCGCAACCGCCGATCCTGCTTCCAGCCTTTCGTGCGCACCGGTACGTGCTCCCAGCCCCGCGACAACCCCCCACCGACACGACACGCTCGCCGACCCTCCTTCCTGACCCGCGGATCCTTCTTCCTCTGATTCCGCGTCTCCCGCTCACGTTCCCAGCTCCACAACAACAACACCACGCCTCTCCTCCTCCGTCGGCCTATTTCCAACACCGCTGACCTTCTGTCCAGCCCTATCACAGATGAAGGACAGTGCTTCCTCGCTCGCCGAGATCATGACACTCTTCGAAACCATGTTCGCGACTCAGAACGCCAAAATGGACGCCCTCAACGCACGCTTGGATGCCCTACATGGGCCGCCTTCTCCCCCACCTATGTACACGACCGATCACCATTCAGCAAGCCGTGTGGATTCCGCCACTCCTACATGCGCGGACTACCCCGCCTACGCATGAACTATCCGGATGGACTTTCCCATCTACGAGGGCTGTGAAGATCCTCTTCCTTGGCTCACCCGTTGTGATATGTTTTCTTCGCCAACCAATGCACGCCAGATGAATAACGCGTTGACATCGCCTCCTTCCACTTACTTGGCCCGACACAATTGTGGTTCACGCAACTTCTGCGCGAACACCCCAACCCTTCGTGGGTGGAATTCAGTGCGGCCTGCACCCTGCGGTTTGGTCTGCTCTACAAGGAAACCCACTCGGCGACCTTGTGAACCTCAAACAGGTCGGCTCCATTGACACATATTTAGAGCAATTTCAAATTTTGTTATCTCGGGCAACGTTCGTTTTACCGAAGCAGCAAGTTCCTCTCTTCACCGCCGGTCTTCACGAGCGATTACGTTAGGACGTCGAATTCCTTCTGCCACGTGACCTCAATACGGCGATGAGCCTCGCCAGGGCTTGCGAACGTCGACTGTTATTAGATCGTCCGCCACTTGTTAAATCCTCTTGTTATGATTTTATCTATACTAATATAAACAACATGGGTCTACTAACGATCATCAAAATTATCTGTCATTCTTTTGAATAGTGACGTCATCAAAGGCAGGGACACATTTCTTAGCGCGTGGGAGCATTTTATAATTACTTGTCAAGTTTTTTGCTTATGCATTTCTTTTTGGATTTCTAAACCCAATGAATCTTTCATATCCTATTATAGGTTGGTTTTGAAACAATGCTGATCCTTGTAATATTCTAGTTAATTTCTCTTGTTTATTTGTGCACATGATTTTATCTATACTAGTAATAAAAAAACATGGATTCATGATGGTCCTAGAATAGGATCGTCAAAATAATCTCATCCGTTCTTTTGCATAGTGGCAGGAACTTTCTTAGCAAGCGGGAGCCATTTATAATTAGTTGCTTTCTCCGTACATGAGCGATGAGACTATGTATTGCACCCCGTTTTGAACCCACTACATTGAAACCATGACATGTGAAAATATATCATACCCAATTTTATCCTCGGTAATTACAATTTATTGATGCACATCACTTGAAGAGAAATAAATTTAATTCTCTTATGATTATAAACCTGCCACTCTCTTCCATTTTAAATATTTAAAATTTTAGTTTAAACTGTAGACAAAAATGAAAGGTGCAATTTATTCTTCCACAAAGTGACATTAGGCAGTGTGAGACTAAACACAATAATATTAAAATACTACTAACTCTAACACTCCCTCTCAAGTTGAAGGGGAAACCTACAGCTCGAACACAACATAAAACGGAAGGTAAAAGAAGGTTGACAATATGGGACGAAACAGCAGCCACCGAGGTGTAACATCCCTTCTCAGTTTTTCAATAATCAGCCATCCGGCCGGGTCAGCGATATAAAGAGAACTAGAAAACAGTACTAAAACTAGTATACATCAAGTATAAAGTAGAAGCTACTAAAAAATTTAAAACTTACAACGGAAGCTAAGAATGTAAACTAAGGGTAACCACGTACCTGATATCTGGATTCACAGAGCCACTAAACATGAATAGAATTAAAATGAGTGAAAATCTGTAATATCATAATAAGTCTGATACAAGACATATAAAATATTAACAAGGTATATTGCCCACAACTATAACTATATGCTGAGAGTAAAGAAGAACTGAATGAGAAACACTACAAACTGACGCCACCAACGCTCATCCTAGGCGTAGTTTCCCACCTGGGTCACCTGTAAAGACATTGCCCACGAGGGGTCAGAGTAAAGAAAAATAATTCCTCCTAGTGACACTAAAAACATTTTCTCATATGATGAATGCATGCCTTTAGAAAATAGTTTTGTGCATTAAAAACATTTATGCTATATGTTATGCATGCCTTCAGAACACTACCTGGTCAAAACATCTACCTGTTCTATGTTCGCGACTTTCAGTTCACTAACCCAAGTCCCGACGTTCACTAACTAGTGTACTGTCTCACGTCAGGTCGATACTTGAGTTCTAGGTGACTTCTAGCTTGCACCTCTACTTGGAAGGCTCTAGGCAGAGTAGCTCCTAACACGCATCTGAAACTGACGGCCCGAGACCATCTGACGAACTCAATTGTTCCAGTGTCGCACGGACACGGTCTCGAATCTGCTAACTGTCTCAAAGGGAAGTCAACTCCCAAGACTGTACTGCTCATAGGGTACCATATGCCTTATGAGATAGGTAGTGCGCCTCTACCTAGCACGAAAAGACTTATGTGTGCTGACTGTCCTTCTCGGTCTGATGCCACTCTGCTTGGGATATCTCTTTGGGGGACTACTGAGCGACCCTTGACTTTCATGTGGTCGACTAGAAGGGACATTCACGCCCTTGGGTTGAACAAATTCCAAGCTCACGTACACGGGTAAAGGTTTCGTACCTACGTTATCATTCCCGATCTGACTACTTGGGTCTTGGAGAAGGGTGTCATCCTACACATTTTCCGCGACCATTTTCCTATCACCACACCTTTCTATACATGGTCATGATACTTGTACAAAACCTACACATGCGTATACAAAATATTTTTCTTGTTATGTCTAACTAACAGGAATTAGGTTTCCTTACAGTGGTGCTGCGGCGCTCGTACACTCGGCGCGGCGACATTTGATTTTCCCAACGAATTCCGACTGCTAGGGACTTTCAGAATCTTGCCCCGAGGCCACCAAAATCCTGCAATCAAGCTAACTCTATATCACCCATTTTCCCCTTAGGGTTTCATTTTTGGAAAAGTTTCAAAATACTAGGGTAACCCAAAATCCAAAACTAATTTAGTGTTTTATCTTTACGAGGGAGTGATTGAGGCTCTCAATGCGCCAAACTCAAATTTTGCGGTAGAATCCGTACTCCAAAACCTAATTAGGGCAAGAGGGAGAGAAATCCTAGTTTAGATTAGCTTCCAAATCGAAGGATTTTCACAAAGTAATAGAGATAAAGGAGAAATAAACTCACCGGAAACGAACGATTTCAACTTCCACCGGTTAGGTTGAATCCGGCTTTTCCACGGCCAAGGAAGGAAAAGGAACACCCACCGGCGCTCGTAGAGGAAGGAGAAGTCGGCGTGGACTTCTGGAGGGGATCGACCGGCGAAAAGGCAGCGGGAGGGCCGTCGGCTTGGCGTCGCTGCGTGCGGAACGGGGGAATATCGGGAGTCTGCGGTTTGCGGCTAAATCCCGTGAGAAATGAGAGCGTGCGACTTTCTATTCTCCCGTGAATGAGGTTTTCGGGAAATAAATTCATGGCTTGCGGTTTTCATATTAACCGCATGAGGAGAGGGGGTAAACTGCTATTGACACCCCATAAGCTATTAATTTTTTATTATTTCACATTAATTCCTATGAATACAAACCATCTTGTCGTGCTTCGATAGCAAAATTAAAATGTGTTACAATAAATTTATGACTAACACACATCTCAAATTAACGGACACGAACTTTAGGTATATTAGCATTGTACCTTGACGACGCGCTGCCTCGATCACAATCCGTCGCGACTCGACCCTACAATTAAAATTAAATTTCGCGTCAAACTTACGGATGTTACACAAGGCCCAACCGCGTGTCACCGGGGATACTACAACCAGGCAAAGGCCGCACGACGTTGGTCCACAAACCGACCATGATCACGCTGGATGCACCCGGAGCTGAAACTAGGTCAACCAAAAATCTCAAACCATTCCTACCACAAAACGAAGAAAAGAATCGGGAAGACACAAACAACAGACAAAATCAACCTGGGGGACATGTGTGACTAAAGCAGGAGTCGGGAAAGAGGCATTCGAGTCGCCGTTATCACAAACACTCCCCCTCACGTGGAATACGTGCATGAAGGTATAGAATATGCCTGGAGGCCGTGACGTACACTCCCCCTCACGTAGACCACGTGCACGTGTGAGACCCTGATGAGTCCGATTTATATAGTGTTTTTCGGACTCATCTGGCTAGTTTTCACGCGTTTGCACTTCACTTTTAGTTCGTTATCGTATATATTTCATCCTATCTTTATTTTCATAGGAAGTGCACACTTAGTCCCGTGGTTGTGTATTTTTGTACTTTTAATGTTTGTACTCCGTTTTGTGCTCGTCTGGAATGTCTGCACATATCAGTGCTGGGTTCAGGGGTCGTGTGCGTGTTCCGGGGACGTTTGGAAGCAGGAATACTGCGCACGATCATCGGATATAGTGCGCACGACCACTAGTCGTGCGCCACTGCTCGTGCGCAATGTTCCCTGATTTCCAGAATCTGCCTGAGGTATACACACTATCACTGGACACAGTGCGCACGACCACTGGTCGTGCGCCGCTGATCGTGTGCATTGATTCCATATTTTTCCAAGTTCTGCCTGGGGTAAACGCACTACCACTGGACATAGTGCGCACGACCACTGGTCGTGCGCCACTGGTCGTTTGCATTATAATTCATGCAATCTATAAATTCGCAGGTTCCGCCCTAATTCGGGATCGCTCGACATTTCTCCGCCGTTTTCGTCTCCGAGGAAGGGTTCCGCCATTCCCCTTCATCTTCCATCGTAGGGAGGTGCTCCAGGCATGCTTTCACCGCCAAATCCAAGCCGGAGCTTCCTCTCGGCCTCCTCCTTCATCCTTGAGCTTCAAGAAGAGATTGACCCAGCTTTCTCCATCAAGCTAGGAGAAGTTGTGCCATCCTCCACCGGATCGTGACACGAAGAAGACGGGCCATTGGAAGGTGGTGACAGCCCTTCTCTACCCCAGACGCAGTTGAGGACCGAGCTTGGACGCGGATTGACAACCCGACGATTCCAACCGTGAATCCTCAGCAAGACTTCAGATCCGGTCGATTTCGCACACTTTTCTTCTCTTGTTGTTGAATAGTATAGTTGATCTCTTGTTTATGATGAAGTGGTACTTATTTTGATATACATTTGTATCAAATCATGTCTATGTGATTTCATATTTTTGTTAATTTCTTGAGGTGCGCAATATTCCATCCACCACCATCCACCCTTGCCGCACTAGCAATTGCTAGTGGCGTGCGTAGCGAAGAGGTGCTCACGACCCTCATTCTGCTGTTATCACCACCTCATCCGCAAGCCTACTCGCCTATCCGCCTAGTGATTCTAGCGGCCCGACTAGTCTTCCATCCCGCCTGGTGAAGCATCGCATAGCGGCGTTGCATATGAGTAGTTGTTAGATTTTTACTTTCTTTTTATCGCAACAATCAAAACCCCCATCGTTACCGCCGACCTTGAGGACTTCAATCTCAAGTCCTCCTCGAAATTAACTCCACCTTACTGTGTTCCTTGAGAGATCGATACTTGGGAAAACTCGCCCATTTTATATTACTTGTGCGACCGGTTCACTGCCGTGATCTTTAGCATCAGACACTCGTCGGGTACATGAACCCAAATCACGTGAAAGAAGGCCGAAATGAAAGGTGCAATTTATTCTTCCACAAAGGGCATTATATAGGAAATACAACATGACTCACAACACCGATATGCGGTGTGAGACTAAACACAATAATATTAAAGTACTACTAACTCTAACATAAACTATCTTCGATGTTAATTAGAAAATTATTGGAAGATACCATTGTTTTTCATTTTAAATATTTAATATTTAATTTAATTTAATTTATTTACCATTTTTTTATCAAAAGATGCTCGAAACCGCTCACATCGCCCCAATACCCCTCTTAATGTGTCTTGCAAAAAATTATTTTGTATAGGAGGCATCATATATTATCTTTGCCGCACATTGCTCACAGGAGAAACCCATGTACGGCTGCTTATTCTACTTATATAGAAAATTAGAAATGCATCCTTTGCTTTGAGACCATATGCCCCCTATTAGTTGTTTTTAAAGTTTTATATTATTCATATTCCTTCTTATTTTTGCTGGCTTTTGGGCAGTTTAAAATTTTCCATACACTAGTCTTAGCATATTGTGAGCTTGCCATGTCATTTCGACATGACCAACTTTTGCCGTATAAAAACGGGGCAGCCGGTGCACAACCAGCACAAGGTTGAAATGTAGGCAAACCTTACCCTGTATTTTTGCAAGAGTCTGCTTCCAGGACTTAAACCCGCGCCTCGAACCCATTTTTAGCGTATACTAACCAAAAAATTAAAAGATATGTAAAAAAAATACTTGTTTTGTAAATTAAGCTCATCTTTCTTTGGAAAAAAACATGTAAGAATAACCATGCAATAACTGTCATTAATCCTTCTTTGCCAATTTTGTTGCACCAGTCCTAGCATAACAAATATTAGTACCAAAGAACCTGTTTTTATGGTCCTAGATGTTCTTAGAATTTTAGTTTCAATCATTCTTATTGCTTTCTTTTGTTATCTTACAATTCTCTTCGTGCCTTTGGTTAGACATCTTTTCTATTCTTTATGAAATATTTCTGACAACCTTATCTTTTCTTAGGTGCAAAGAATCGAGGCTCGAAAAGATGAATGGAAATATTTTGTTCACTATCTTGTACGTAAATCCCTGTACTATTTTTTTTCAGATTGATTACTTATCAAAAACGAGGATTTGAAATGTTTGTAAGTAAATGTTTTTAATGTTGCAGGGTTGGAGCAAAAAGTATGTTTGGGGCACGCAGTGTATTTTTGTTATCTTGCTTATATACACGCCATTGATACATAATTCCTATTACACTTTATTTTGGCGTAGGTTTTATTAATTGAATGATTCATTTTTGATGAATTTACTTTGAATTTATTAACTTAGAACTCAATCTCTCTTGTTTTATGCTGTAAATATTAAATGAATATGCACTGATTAAAGAAAATTTCACAAAAATAATATTTGAATAGGCATCCTTTGTTATATGAAGTTCCAAATTTCTTCCAAGTTTTACAATTTTGAATGTTACTGTGTAGAAGTATAATGGCATATATTATAGCTTTTTTATTCCGTTGGTGGAATATGAACTTTTCATGCCTAAATGCTGTGAGCTTTAGTTTTCTCTAGTTTGAATCCCGTCCTTTACCATATTTTGTGTTATAGCAGAACATGTTTGTATTTTGTTCATGGTTCTAAAACCCAAAAAGGTCTCACAATGGCTGTTTTTATGCCAATTTAGTAATATTGGGTCTAAGATTGAAACAATGTTGTATATGTCGTCCGACATAATGGTTTGAGGGAGAAAACGCCATGATATCGTCATTTTAAGAAAAAAATGTGATTTTTTAAATATTGCCTGAAATATCGGTAGATGTCTCGCGGCTGACATAGCAATGTGAGTATTAGTTATATCTTTTATTATATTAAAGAAGTAGTTCGGAGTAGAGGATTTAATCTTAGCCATCTAATTGAAACCATACTTTGAATCTCACCCTTACAAGTCATTTTAATGGAGAGAGAAAAAAAGTGAGGAGAGGGGGAGAGGGAATCTTTATAGCCCTCCTATCCCTACATGAGAGAGGGAGAGAGAGAGGGTGGGGGGAGATAGAGCGGGGGGGGGGGGGGGGAGCGGGTGGGAGAGGGAGTGGGAGAGAGAAAGGGAGGGAGGGAGGTGGCACTATTGCAATGAAGAAAAAATTTAAATTGCATTTTGTGAAGAAAGACAGGGAGAGAGAGGGAGGGATGGAGAGGGGGGGGGGAGGGCGGGAGGGAAAGAGAGGGGAGGGGGATATGCATTTAATGATGACAAAAATGTAAATTGCATTTAATGAAGAAAGAGAGAGGGAGAGAGGGTGGGAGGGAGTAGGAGAGGGAGAGAAAGAGAGGGCAGGAGCGAGAGAGAGTGGGATAGAGAGAGGGGGATATGCATTTAACAATTATTATTATTTAGTATAAATCATAATTATTATTTTCATATGCGGGCCTGCTCGAATGCGGGCGCAACCTGCTCCAATGCGGGCGAAGCCCGCTAAGAGTCAGCGAGCACGGGCGAAGCCCGTGCGAAGCTGCTCACACACACACACATATATATATATATATAATTTTTGTTAAGCAATCGAGCGGTAATAAATCTCTATGAGCTTAACTTTGTGACTTTCTCATCTCACTCTCTTTCGAAAATGTCTGTCGACATGAAGGTTTGAGGGAGAAGACTTCACGATATCGACATTTTAAGCAAAAATGCAAGTTTTTAAAATATAACCCAATATATCGGGCGCTGTCTCGCTGTCGACAGATCAGTGTGTGTGTATATATATATGTAATTTTTGTTAAGCAACCAAGCTGTAATAATTTATTTTGTGCTTCATTTCGTGCATCTCTATGAGCTTAACTTCGTGACTTTCTCATCTCACTCTCTTTTGGAAATGTCTGTCGACATGAAGGTTTGAGGGAGAAAACTTCACGATATTGACATTTTATGCAAAAATGCAATTTTTTAAAATATAAACCAATATATCGGACGATGTCTCGCTGTCGACAGATCGGTGTGAGTATTAAAAGTTTAAAACTATATATATTTTTATTTCTTTTAAGCAACATATCAGTATAATTTGTTTTGTGCTTCATTTCGTACATCTCTCTGAGCCCAGCCTCGTGATTTTCTCATCTCGCTCTCATTTGGTTCTCTTTATGCCGTTTACTATAGTCGACATCTCTTTCTTGTATCCTAATTTTGACACTTCTTTCTTATGTTTTATATCATGCAACTATTTGACAAATTTCATCCATCGTCAAACAATCATAAATGTATGTGCAAGTCTCTTGCTTCAATATTTAATTATTTGCTATATACAAAATTGTATTTCTTGTGTTCATTACTTTATTATAATTATATTATTATATGTTTATTATGTAATTTATAAACATACATTGTGTGCACATTTGTGCATATTTAAAAAAAAAATATATATATAAATATTTTTTTATTTATTAAAATCTGACATTGTAAAATATCCCGGATATATCTCCAACAATCCTACATATGATATTACAAACTCAAACCGACATGGACCCAGCATTTGACATCTACAACCTTGAATTGAAAGGATGACGAACCACTACGGAGTAGGAAGATTATATTGAGTTGATGTCATGCTCAAGTGCTAGGCTTAAGATGCCACATCTGATGGTCTATTGCAAAAGGTGCATTTTGAATGTTTAACATTCTTGATTGTGGGATTTAATCACATACTTTGGAATTCGACATGATTTGTAGTCGTGATGACCTTTATTTTGACCCATTATCCGTATAAATTATTCCATTCTTGTCTTTAATGTTCCATTACCTTTTTGTCAGATGATCACTTTACTCTTTTTGTTGAATTGTACTTAGCTCTCTAATTTATTTATGCATGAAAATCAGATTTTGCTTGTTATTTGATTTTGGTTTTATTGAGCTTGTTAAGTTACTCCACCCTTATCATTATTTCTACCTTCTGATTTTGTTGCTGACGTGGAGAGCATTTACTTTCACGCCATATCTAAACAATATTCCTTTGTGGCCCTTAACTATGACCGTTTTTCAGAGAGTGAAAGTTAGGAGGAAGAATGGGAAGGCTGATGGTTGTGAAGAAACCTTCCTTTAACAAAACTAAACTCTTCTCCTATATACAATTATCATTTTCACGACGCCATTTTTATTTTTCAAAAGTTGGCAAATGCCTACCTTTTGTATTCCATATGATAAAATACTTCTTTTTAAAGGTCATCTGAAAAATCTAATTGCTATCATAACCCTAATTTGCCTCAACTCATTTTGGCTTTGCTTTTATGATCTTGCATCAGGTGTTTTGAACATTTTTAATAGTTCAACCTATATTCTAGTTACCTTTGGTCGTTCTCTTTTTTTTTTCCTAATCCTCAGCATTGATTTTTTCTATCTTATTGGTGCACTTCTCCTTCTCAGTGTACATGACCTAACCATCATCATCATCCTTCTAATATAATTAGTTCTTATAGAGAATAAGTTTTCCTCTTTCTTTGTATGGCATGATATAAGCCTTTTATAGTATAGGAGTGTGAACTCGTCCTAATGGTAGACACGATGAATGCTTCCGCTCCATATTGGTAGGAGTCGACGACTTTTCCAGATTCCGCTTCCTTGATTTAGTATCTTAGATATCCCGCTCTAGTCTCGACAACAAAGTCGACGACTCCATGTCTCCTGCTAATGACAAAGTTGACCGCAAATGACCAAGCTGACAACTTCTCTAGGTATTCTGCTCGGTTGATTTTGTTGGTCGAAGCTTCAAGAAAACGTCTCAAAAGATATATCCAGATCTCTACCAACAAAATCACCAATCTCAGTTGTTGATCAATGGAGTCTATATTGGTGGATGTATAGCTTGAACATTGCTCACTATTGTCTTGTATTATGCTAATATAACTTGAGAATCATTGTTCTCTTTCACTAAAGTGGCAGATCTTTGTTTTCCTTTGGTGTACACACTAGCTTAATTTGAGCCCTTCGTCGTTATAGCTTTATCCTGCAATATGACAATGAATTTTGAGTCTTTTTTGTCCATCACCCTAGATTCTTTATTCACTTCCACTACGAGTCCTGGGATGAGCTCAAGATCATGACTATATCTGTGGTTCAGAAGAAGAATTTGTCGAGTGGGACCATTCAGTGTGCCGTGGGCTCTAGACTAGATATTTTCTTCATCATGCGACCAAACAACCACTGATTGTACCCATAGAGTTATTGATGCGGGACAGACGTCACACCTGCCCGCCACCCCGGAATCCCACCAGGGGGCCCACCTGGAGTCAGCACCAGGCGACTTTCATCAGGGCCGCGGCCCGTACACCCCAACCAGCTCTCCGCAATGGAATCACCACCATGCGGCAGGTTGTTGAGGCCGGGGCTCGATCCCCAGACCTCCTAGATAAGAGGCCTTCACCAGCGCTCTCATCACCAACTGACTCCAGGCGGGCCCCCTGGTGGGACTCCGGGGTGGCGGGCAGGTGTGACGCCTGTCCCACACAATGTTGCAGATGTCGGATGTCGGGGACACGTCGGTTTGGGTTTTCATGTCGGTTTTTTATATATCGGGGGATATATCGGGGATATTTCATATATCGGATTTTAATATTTAATTAATTATATATGTAATTACATGTTATTTTTATTTTTATACATATCACAGTACTACCTATTTTACAACCTATTGAACTTTTAAATATTAAAATCTATATGTAGCATTTAACATACAACACTTTAAATATGAAAACTCAAACATACCTCATTCTTCATCACCTGAAAACTCATCTATAGTTGGCAGAGTAGATAGAATATGATCTTCATCCGATGAACCCTCTAGATCTCCCTCGTCCACTTCAGATATTTTTCTCTTTCCCCTTCTTTGATAACTAATTGCCACTTCTTTGCTTGTAACTAATCTTTGAGGTCTCCTTTCATCATGATCAGCGTCGACTATATTGCCAATTTGCGCCCATGTCAGCCCCTCACCAGGAAAGACTTCATCATCGTCATCTTCATCTTCATCCTCCTCAGCATCAACATTTACCATCCACTCTTGTACCATTGCAGAATCAACATTTTTAGCTGCCAATGGATCCCGAGATGTCTCTGAATATTTCGACTTTAGCAAAACATTGAACTTTACAAATACTAAATCGTTCAATCTCTTGCTATCAAGTTTATTTCTCTTTTTAGAATGTATCTGTACATTTTTAAAAAGAGTTAAATAATGCATACAATCATATAATAAGATATAAATGTTTAACTACATAACTAAATTAATGTATACCATCTCGAAGGTGCTCCAGTTCCTCTCACAGCCAGAAGATGAAGTAGTCAGACTTAAAATTTTCATGGCCATAGTTTTAAGGTACGGCGTATCAGCACCGTTAAGCCGCCACCAATGTACTGTGAAAATTAAAATGACAACACAATGTATTAAACTATTAATTATTCATTTATTATACATAAATACATCATTATTGTTAATAAATATATATATTAAAATGTACCTGGATTTAAGTTGGGATTTTGTAGCTGTCTCTTTGCCATCTCTTTACCAAATAACCCTTGTTGGTATTGGTAAACATCAAGCTCAGCGCTGATGTGATCCTGTGTAGAGGATCTTTCCTATATGTCCTTGAGAGACACTCAACAAAACCACTCATAAACCTTCCGTCAGCCTCAATCTCCACTCGATGAGAATAATAAAAATATGGGTTTAAGTAATACCCTGCAAAGTGTATAGGACTGTTCAATCTCCACTCGACAAAAATAATAAAAATTTGGGTTTAAGTAATAACCTGCAAGGTGCAAGGGCTGCTCATCTTTTTCTCCCATCTGCTATCAATCAACTTCCATATAGGAAGATATTTGTTCTCTTGGTGATCGAGAACTACGACAACCTCTTCCCTAGCTTTTTTGATATCACCATATAACCACCCCATGGATGGTGTATCCCCGTCGACTTTTCTCAAAACTCTCACAAATGGTGTGAATATACCAACAGTCAGCTCGACATTCGCCCAAAATCTAGCGCTCATCACTATCATTGCAGCCTACCATATGCAAAATAAAATATTAAGAAAATACTATAAAATGGCAACTTTCAAAACATATATTTTAAATGAAAGGAATAAAGAAGCAATAGTTTTACCTGCTTTCCCCCAGCACTACTGGTCCAACTTTGTTGCAGCCCACTTTGCAGATGTGAATAAACCCCTCAATTGATTTTTCTTCTCTAAGATGCTCTCTAAAGATAGAAATGCTGTAGCGAATCTCGTCACACCTGGTTGAATAAGCTCATGAGAGTCCAAGTCCTTTGTTGACTCTCTAAACATGTCGAGCGAGATGGTGTGACCATAGATGAATATAGAGAGTTGCCGGCCTAAGGAGATAGCACTCTTTATTGCCTTCAATTTTCCTATATCTTGTAACAGTAGATTAATAGTGTGAGCCGCACAACAAGTCCAAAAAATCGTAGGTCTTTTCAAAGCCATAAGCTTTGCAGCAGCCATATTATTGGACGCCCTATCCGTCACAATCTGCAGGATACCATGCTCTCCTGGGCTCTCAGGGCTATCAATCCCCTCATCCAAGAAGTCAAAGATGAACTTCCCATCGTGTGTGGAGGAGGAGACATTCTTCGAAAGCCAGAATGCTACTCCAGAACTACAATGTATCATGATATTCATCACGCTCCTACCCTTCCGATCTGTCCACGCATCGGTCATGATACTGCAACCATTCAATTTGCATGTCTGCGTGAATATGCCCAACATCTCCTTCGTCCTCTCCACCTCCCCGCGTAAAATTTTCTCTCTCAACTCATAAAACGTTGGGATCTTCATCCCAGGTCCGCATAAACCAATGGCATGAGCCATCTGCTGAAAGCATGAATTACATATGACGTTAAACGGGATCCCGTTTTCATATGCCCATCTACCTATGTACACGGCAGCATCATCTCTGGCTTTCTTTTTGTACTTACTCTCTATCGTGCTTTGTTGGGAATCTTTTCCCTTGGTAGACTCGGCAGTTGAATGAACAAACTGGTCCATTGGACCCTTTGAACCTGTGCTCCTAAGTATGCTAGTGTCCTCTTCTTGATCAACATGCACTCCTCCAACAACCACCTCATTTAAGATTGCTTCAAACTTGGCACTTTTAGCCCTCTTACTCTGTAAATTTGAGTTCAGCGCCGAATCCGCTTTAGCCTTAACGTCGGCGGGAACCTGAGGACATGACTTAACATTACCCTTCCACCCAGCCAAGTGATGCTTGAAACGTGTAATTCCGCCATTCACTGTCTGCTTGCAGTAGTTGCATTTGATTCGGTTTGTGTCGTTTGCAACCAACTTCTCACCAAATGCCCAGAACGGATCTCTACCGGTTGGTACCAGAGATACGGGAGCCTCACTAGAACCAGCAGAAGAAGCCATTCTAATAGAACACAAAATGAAAATAATATTAGTTAAATGAAATGAAAAAATATTTAACATAACTATATCACGAGAAAAATTGCTAGTTGAAAAAAAAATCAACATCATAAAAGCCCCATAACTTCATTAGATTGTTAGATCTTCAGATATCTTTTATATTATCCATGCAATACTTTATTTATCTAACAAAATTTTTCATTCTCAGTAGTATACTAGTATACAAAGTTATAACTATCATTCAAACTTTTAAAGTATCCAACACTTTATTCAAATTTTCAAAGCATCTCACACTTTGTTTATTAAAAGACACAAAGCAGCAGAGCAACTAAAAATGTGCTTGGATATACATGCATCATTGATTGCAAAATGAAGTTGGATAAATAACTATTAATATGGGTATTTCAAATCATTTGTTGATTAAAAGCAGCAGGGCAATCAATGAAAGCTTCCGGCAGCAACTAATAAGACAAATAAAGCAACAAGGCAGCCACCAACAACTAAATGGGTCGGCAGCCACCAGTAACAACCCACAAGGCAGCCACCATGCTGCAGCCGACAGCTAGCACAACAACCAACAAAAAAAATGCAGAGCGATAGAATGAGAGGGGGAGGTAGGGAGAAAAATGAACCAGCCGAGAGAGAACCAGCGAGCAGGGAGAAGAGAGAGCACCAGCGAGCTAGAGAGCACCAGATAACTAGAGAACCAGAGCACCAAAGAGCACCAGCGAGTAGGGAGAAGAAAGAATCAGCGAGATAGAGTGCCGACAGCGCGCGAGAGAGGGAGAGCACGAACGAGCTAGAGAGCACCAGAGAACCAGAGAACCAGAGCACCAAAGAGCACCAGCGAGTAGGGAGAAGAAAGAACCAGCGAGATAGAGTGCCGACAGCGCGCGAGAGAGGGAGAGCACCAACGAGCTAGAGAGCACCAGAGAACCAGAGAACCAGAGGGCACCAACGCACCAAAGAGCACCAACGAGTAGGGAGAAGAAAGAACCAGCGAGATAGAGTGCCGACAGCGCGCGAGAGAGGGAGAGCACCAACGGGCTAGAGAGCACCAGAGAACCAGAGAACCAGAGGGCACCAACGAGCAGGGAGAAGAAAGAACCAGAGAGATAGTGTCGCCGGCGCGCGCGGGAGAGCTAGGGCAGGAGCGACGGGGAGAGCTAGGGCAGAGTGACGGGATGAAATGAAATGAGCGGGGTCGGGGTGTTAAAACAGTAGCCCGACCCGCTCATTTCATTATAAATATAAAATAATAAAATATATAATTAATAATTTTATAAAAAAAAAAACTTAAAAAAACGCCCGAAATCGGGCGTTTTTTGGGGCCGACATGTCGGCCCGCTATTTTCAAACCGCCACACCCAAAATTTGTGCCGGTTTTGTGTCGTTTTTGCTCCCAAACCTTCATGTCGGCCGACATGTCCGACATGTCGGCCGATATCCACAACAATGGTTCCACATCATTAAAGTGCACTTTTATGATGCAGGACTGGCAGCACACCAGCCTGCCACCCTGCCCTGGGATGGTGTGACGCCAGGAAGGGTGGCAGGCTGGTGTGACGCCAGTCCTGCATCATAAAAGTGCACTTTTATGATGCGGGATCAGGAGTCCACCTGCCCGCCACCCTAGAGTCCCACCGGGGGGCCCACTTGGAGTCAGCACCAGGCGGCTTTCATCAGGGCCGCGGCCCGTACACCCCAACCAGCTCTCCGCCATGGATTCACCGCCATGCGGCAGGTTGTTGAGGCCGGGGCTCGATCCCCAGACCTCCTAAATAAGAGGCCTTCACCAGTGCTCTCATCACCAACTGATCCGCATCAGTTATGGCTATGAGACGATGGTCGGGTTCAATCCTGGATTCTGAACTCAATGGATGACGAGTTGTACTAGATGACAATGTATCACGAGATAGACACTGCTATGTGGAACGGGCTGAAGTCCCTCTACTTGGGCAATGATAGTCTCCAACGCTTGTTTGAATTATTACGAGATTTTGAGACCATCGAGCCAGGTCTAAATGGTGACATGGCATCATTTTTGGTCCAGTGTAAGCCACTAATTAAGGTCTAGATTCAGCATGACCCTGCCACTCTCAATCTAGCTGCTCAGAGATTTCAAAGGGAGGTGGTTGGTATTTTCATGATGATGGATAGGGCTCCACTGCACTTTCACAATTTTCGATCAAACATCTTATCCGTCTTACGATTCCTTCCTTATCAGAAGTTCGATGGTGTTAAAGTTCACACTCTTTTGTTGACAGCTCCATGATTCCATCTCATGCTCTTCTTCAACAACAAACTAGAGAAAATCCCCTGCTTCTGGGCATGAGGGAGGTCGCACTGGTTTTTGGGGAGGTGGAGGACGAGATGGCTGTAGCCATGTTTAGGGGCAGCCGACCACTCAGAGCCAATTTCCTCAGGAACAGATCACTCGTATGTGCACCTTCTGTAGCCACCCAAATCAAACCTAGACGACTTGCTATCAGAAGCACATGTTCCCCATATCACTTGTTGCAAAAAACTAAGTAGGAAAGAAAGAAATCTATGGATAAAAAGGTGAAAGATTAATCATTTGAGATGAATATAATGAAAATAGTTATTGCTATTTAGTTTATTATTAATGGAAACAAAATCTAAGGATATTGAGGAATATTAAGTTATTGTTAAGTCAATACTGATAAATAGTTGAAAGATAAATTGTTTGAGATGAATATAATTGATGAATATAGCAATTGCTATTAAGTTTATTATAAATGAGAAGATTATAAATGTGGTTAGTGCTTATGCTTCTCAAATTAGATAAGTGGATATATAATCAAATCTCTTTTAGCACATGATATGAGTTCCTAGAACAGGGTATAGGAATGGGAGAGATTAAGGGTAAGGAAGTTCAATTTCCCATGCCTTGTAACAATTTGTAATGCAGTTATATAATGTCTTATAACAATTTGTGGGAATGCGCCTAAGTTATTATACTTCATAGATAATTACATTATTAAATTAAGAGGAATGCAGTTATATACTCAACATACAAAGTATTGTTTACTGTCAGCATGTATTAATTTTGTAGTTTCCTGTTTTTCTCTTTATGTATTTTTCTCCTCCCCTCACTCATATATATATGAGTGATGCTCTTTGTAATAATTAATGAAATCATTTGATCATCTCAACATGCTATCAAAGCGAGGTTTCGATCCTCAGACTTATGGGTTAAGAGCCCACTCGTAACACCGTCCGCAAGTTGGGCGTGTAAAGTTGTCCATGCCCAACTTGATAATAATCCTTCCAAAAGAACTTGTACTCAATCCTTTCATGAGGATGTCTGCCAGTTGTTGTTCAAATGAAAAGAACAAAGCACAAACGATTCCTCTCACTATGTTTTCTTTGATGAAGTGCCTGTCAATTTCAATATGTTTAGTGCGATCTTGTTGAATAGAGTTACGATCAATGTTAATTGTTGCCTTGTTAGCACAATATAGTCTGAGTGACTCATTGTTCTCAAAGCCCAGATCTCTCATAATAGTTTGAAACAATCCTTCACACATTCCAGTGCTGAAGCTGAATTCAGAGCTATGACACATGAAATATGTAAAAGACTGTGGATTCGAACTATTATGAGAGATCCGGGCTTTGAGATCGATCAATGAGCCACTCAGACTATATTGTGATAACAAGACAACTATTAGGATTGCTCATAACCTTGTTCAACACTATCGCACCAAACACATTAAATTGACAGACATTTCATTAAAGAAAACATAGTGAGAGGAATCATTTATTCACCATTCATTCCATCTGAACAACAATTGACAGACATCCTCACGAAAGGATTAAGTACAAGTGCTCTTGGAAGGATCATACCAAGTTGGGCATGATCAACAATTCAACATTACACACCAAACTTGAGGGGGGGGGGGGGGGGTGGGGGGGGTGTTAACATGTATTAGTTTTTTATTTTCCTGTTTTTCTCTTTATGTGTTTTTCTTCTCCTCCCCTCACTAATATATTTACAAGTGAGACTCTTTGTAATAATTAATGAAATCATTTTACTATCTCAACAATTACTTAACAAGATACTCAACCATGAGTAGTAGATGCAGTTGTTTGTCTGTCTGGGGTACTCGACAGTGTTTTTGGTGGACACTTACGGAAGAGACCAAAGGCAAGTGTAGCGGCTAGTAGTTGGTGGAGTAATAATCATATCCAGATGGGTGTACTAAAAGGGGTTGTATGCGAGAATGTCCTCAAAAAAGAGAAGAACCAGACATTAGATAGATGGGAAAATTGTGTCTTTCTTTCCCGCTTGAGAGGGGTTCAAGGTGTGTTGGTTATTTTGAAGGACATGCGGACGAATTCTCAGTGACCCATCTTGGTGCAAAAGGATGTTGTCTTGATGTGATCTTAATTGAATTTGGTGAAAGTTGCAACAAAGGTTGAGCTTGTAGAAGTATGTGGTGTTTCCGGGGTGTATGAACAACTTGTCTATAGTGGTGAGGAAACTGATTGGTATTGGGTTGAATGGTTTCGTCTCGCAAACATGTCGGCAACTTGTTCAAACTCTTATTTTTGGAGATGATGATAGTAGTTGGGGCAGAAGTGTTAGTGAGGAAGGAGTTGAGTTGAAGGTGTATGCGGTGGTCGGGGGAGTCGCAGGGGAAATGAGATAAGCCTTGATGATTTAGTGAAGAGTGTTTATAATTAGGTAAGTATGAGGTGATTTCTAGAAATAAAGGTGGCATATTGATGTCTTGTGGGGACAAGCAGGAATAACGAGGCGATTGTTAAGTTGGTGCATTCATGAATGACATGGGATGAGATGGAGGTAATACGGGTAAAAAGTGTGTCCGAAGAGGGTGAGTGTTCATCTTGAGGTTGAATGAAAATTGTGCCTTAGGGATTGTTTTTTTCTATTGATTTTTGAATATTGTGCATTTCCCGAGTGTTTAATGCATTGAACTCCATACTGATAGCCGACATTTGACTTTTTACCTAATTCCCCTCATTTTTATCTCCATCCTCTTCTTTCAATTTATAAATATTGATGGATGAGTGCATTGATCCCTGCACACTGCTGCTACCACTAACTCAACTCCTTATATCACGTGTTCCTATAAATTTTAGTTGGCCTAGTCCTTTCCACAACTAACGGTGAAATTAATAATTACCTCATTTACAGGAGAGGACTCTTAAGTTTTGTGTATTCATGGCTGATATTGTATGACTTATGATGTATATGCTCTAAGCTACTTCACATGTACCTGCAATGTCATTTGTTGGATTCAAACTCATCGAATCTAGGAGGTGCTGATGTGGGATATTTTCATTTTGATTTGTCGTCGTTATAGTCAAATATGTTAGTGTTGTATTTAGATTGTAAGTAGGACCCTCCTGATATTGCAATAGTGGGACTTTTTTTATGTATGGCAAAATTTTTTTATGTATTTTAATATTTTGAATGCATTTTGAATCATTTGGCTCACTTTTGTGGTAGTGGCTATCAATTATATTGGATTTTCTGTGCTAAATTGAGTTGGCCCAATCAACTTCTTATCTTATGCGCTCCTCTCTCTTCTACAATTTTTTTGTTTCATTTATTCTAACCTTGACTACTTTATTATCTTCTCCGTGGAAATTTAGATTCATTCTTCTTAGAAGTAAAATTTGAGCTTCTCCATGATGACTCTCGACCTTTTCCATGTGTTACGTGCTTTTATCATAACGTGTTAGAAGCTCATTGAAGAGGTGGCCGAAGGTGAATTGGGTGGGGGTGAAGGATACTACGACACCTTCTGCACCTGCCTAAACTGGGTGTATTCAGACAAAGAGAGCTACCACAATCTTATAATAATGGACAATGAAAGACTTAATTCATACTCCCCTTCATTCCAATATATATATTATGTCTTTAAATAGGCTTATAGGATTCTTACCAACCAACACTCCTACAACAACAACACTCAAGCCTTTATCCCACTATAGTGGGGTCCGCTATATGGATCCTTTGTCACCATTGTGCCCTATCTTTGTCATAATCTCACTAATGCCTAACTACATCATGTCTTTCCTTAAAATTTCATTCCAAGTTTTTATTGGTCTACCCCTCCCTCGTTAACATGCCTAGTGACTAGACTCTCACAACGCCTAATAGGTGCCTCTAATGGTCTCCTTTGTACGTGTCCAAACCATCTTAGTCGAGCTTCTCGCATCTTCTCAGCAATTGGTGTTACTCCTGTCTTATCCCTGATACATTCACTCTTAATTTTATCCAGTCTCGTGTGTCCACACATCCACCTAAGCATTCTCATCTCCGCAACTCTCATTTTTTGCTCATGTACACAATTCACTGCCCAACACTTAGAACCATAGAGCATCGCAAGTCTAATTGCAGTACGGTAAAACTTGCCCTTAAGTTTTAGTGGTACTTTACGATCACATAAGATCCCTGACGCGCCTCTCCACTTCAACCAACCCGCTTGGATTCTATGTGTCACATCTTTATCAATACCTCCGCCTTTTGAACTATCGATCCAAGATATTTAAAACACTCACTACGGGAAATATTTTGATCACCCAATTTAATAACGAAGTCATCCGTCCTTCTTGTACTGCTAAATTTAAGCTCCATGAATTCCGTCTTTGCTCTGCTCAACATAAAACCATTCTTTTCTAAAGTATCTCGCCAAGATTCAAGTTTTGCGTTTAGACCCTCGCGCGCCTCATCAACCAAAACACTATCATTCACAAACAATAAACGCCAAGATATTGCTTGTTGGATATGTTCGGTGAGCTCATCTAAGATAAGGGTAAAGAGATAAGGGCTTAAAACTGAACCTTGATGTATGCCAACAATGATAGGGAATTCCTGTGTTAATCCTCGAGATGTCCTCACCTTTGTCATTAAATTTGTATACATATCTTTAATTATGTCAATATATGGTACATTTACACCTTTCTTTTCTAAGACTCTCCATAAGATCTCTCTTGGAACTCTATCATAAGCCTTCTCAAGATCAATAAACAGTATATGCAAATTTTGTTTTCTTTCTCGGTAGTTGTCAACGAGTCTTTTCAAGAGATGTATATCTTCCATGGTCGACCGCCCTAACATGAATACAAATAGATTCTCCGAGATGTTACTTTCTCGTCTTACTCTTCTTTCTATTACCCATTCCCATAGTTTCATAGTATGACTACTCAATTTAATTCCTCTATAATTAACATAATTTTGTATATCTCATTTGTTCTTATACAAAAGTACCAAAATACTTTCTCTACATTGGTCTGACATCCTTTTTGAGTTCAGTATCTTATTGAAAAAACACGTAAGCCACAAAATTCCTTCATTCTCTAGATATTTCTATACTTCAATCAGTATATTGTCTGGCCCAACCGCCTTTCCATTTTTCACCTTCTTTAGAGCAACATTTACGTCAGATACTTGAATTTTACGATAAAACGTTATGCTCCTATTCTCCTTTGATTGACTTAACTATTCCAAGTTCAATTCATTGTCTTTTGTTTCATTATATAGTTGATAAAAATATTTTTTCCATCACTTTTTAATATCCACATCATTTGTCAAAACTGTATCTGTCTCATCTTTTATGCATTTTACTTGAATTAAATCTCCCGTCTTTATCTAGCTCGAATAATTTTATATATGTCACGCTCTCCATCTTTGGTATCTAGTCGATTATAAAATTCGTCATAAACTTGACTTCTTACTTTACTTACTGCATGTTTAACTTTTTTTTTTGGCGACTTTATACCTGACTAAGTTTTCATCATTTCTACAAGCGTAGAATGATTTATAGCTGACACTCTTTGCCTTCACTTTGTCTTGCACTTACTCTTTTCACCGCCAAGATTCTTTATTTGGGGGCGCACGACCTTTTGATACTCAAAATATGTTCTTTGCACTAATCCTTAAATGTGAAAACATAACTTCCCATGATACACTAGGATCAACATAAGGGTCATTAACTAGTTGTTCCATGACTTCTGTCTTGAAAGCAACATGCTATTCCATCTTCAAGTTCCACCATCGATTTTTTTGCAATATTTTTGTTCTTGTTTTAAATTTATTATATTTAATTTGTACATTTAACACCAATAACCTATGTCGTGTTGTCAAAATTTTTCCTGGCATGACTTTGCAATACTTACAAATCATTTTATCCATTTTGCGAGTCATAAAATAATGGTATTGTTATTCAAACCCCAAATTAGGATATTCATACCCAAATACCTTATAACTTTTAACATGTTTATTTCCCAACTCAACCCGATATCTGTACCCATCCCCCGTTTTTTCTCAACCCCAATTTCCCGCAGTCGAAGCGCACGTGCCCGTCTCCTCCCCTCTCGCCGACAATCGCAGTTTTCAAGCACGACGCCCGACGGCCAATGCACGACGTCGACGCTCGAAGCCCCTCTCTGCTCGCTGGCAGCTGAAGCCCCCGCACCCGTCTCCTCCCCTCTCGCCGACAGTCACACCTCTCCCCCGACGCACGACGGCCAACGCTCGACGCTGGCGGTCGAAGCCCCTCTCTGATCGCCGACAGTCAAAGCTCCTCTCCGCTCGCTGGCCGTCTACCTTATGGATTTGCCCGACGCCCCCCATTTTTACAGATTTCCCCTAGCCCGTCGCCCCCCATTTTTACAGATTTCCCATTAAGTAAGGTTCTCTTCCTTTGTATTGCATTTTCATTGAGAAGCAAGAGTTTTTTTTACAGATTTTCTTCTTCCTGATAATGGATTCATTTGCCTTTTTGTGTTCCAGATCATACAAACTTGTTCATAACAACTGCAGTTTTGTTCCAGATCCAGTTTATTCTTCCCTTGGTGAGCTTTTTGATGTGATATTATCAGTTTTTATGTTTGTTAATAAGTGGGTGATTTTTATGTTCATTAGCATGCATTTTATGATTGTATTTTGGGGTTACCTAATCATGAGCTCAAAAGAATTGATTTTGTTTGAGAATGTTGAATCTTCCCAAAATGTTGGAATGCACTTTTGCACATCCGTTAGTTTTGAAAGCAACAAAGACTTAATTGAGTGAGCTAGGAATGTTGCCAAACAGTTGAGATTTGTCATTATTATAAGGGCAGATAAGCTCAGTGATAGAGCTACACCCAGAGTTATTTTGGGTTGTGATAGAGGCGGGTTACCTCCAGATACTCAGAAAAAGAAGGGGTATGTCAAGAGAAATATCAGGAAATCAAGTTCCAATCGTTGTGAGTGTAAATTTGTACTTAAAGGAAAAAATGAGTACAATGAATGGAAAATCGAAGTTACACATGATAAACACAATCATGAATTTGTTCACCTAGAAGCACACCTATATGCCGGTAGGCTAGATGTGAATGGACATAAGATTGTCGAGGAGATGTACAATGCTGGATGTAAGCCTCGCAAACTTTTGGCAATGCTAAATAAGAGATATCCGGGTAACACTACAACCATCAGAACAATCTACAATGCGAAAGCTAAGTTATATCGAGCACAATTAGAAGGTGGCACTCCAATTCAACACTTGTTTAAATGCATTAGTGATTCCGGATACATTAGTTTCACTCAAGTAAATGCGAGCTCAGTTCAACTAGAAAGTATATTTTTTGCACATCCAACTGCTGTTCGCCTAAGTAATATGTTTTCAAATGTCTTTATGGTGGATTGCACGTATAAGACCAACCACTACCGTTTGCCACTGATTTCAATAGTTGGTGTTAACTCAACCAACCAATCATTTTTCTCTTCATTTGCCTTTATGTCAAACGAAAATGAAGCTAGTTATAAATGAGCCCTTGAATGTTTCAATCTCACTTTCGATAATAATGTGCATCCTAATGTCTTCGTGACGGACCGGGAGCTAGCATTGATGAATGCAATAGAAGTTGTTTTTCCACAGGCAAACAATATTTTATGTCAAGTGCATGTGCGCCGTAATGTTTTGGCAAATTGCAAAAAGTTCTTCACGCAGGGCAAAGAATGTGATGTCTTTTTGGGTGTTGGCAGCTAATAGTAAATGGAAGTACTGCAAATGAGTTTCAAGTGCGGTATAATGAATTGTTGACTGATTATTCTCCTAAATATCCTGATGTTATTGGTTACGTTACAAATACCTGATTAGAGCAATACAAGGAAATGTTTGTTTCAGCATGGGTTGACAAGTTTTTACATTTATGCAACACTTCTACAAACCGCGTAGAGGGGGGTCATAGCCAACTTAAAAGTTTTTTGAAGTATCAATTGGAAATCTAACAACCGTATGGAAAACTTTTGATAACATGATTAATTTACAACATACGGAAATCAAGCGACTATTTGGGCAAAGTAAAATTCAGATTTTTCCAGGTTTCAAAAGTATGTTGTACGCAAATCTTGTTGGTAGTGTCTCTATTGCTGCTTTAGAGATGATCAAAAAAGCGGAAGAGTCCATAAAATTCGGGTTCGTTCCGGTTGGGAAGTGCACACATAAGAACAGATACACACTTGGATTACCTTGTGCGCATGAGCTTGTTCCGTATATTAAAGGGTGCAATGCATTACCATTATGGATGGTACACAAATAATGAAAACAATTAACATTGAATGAGAATCCTGATTTAAACGTAAAGGAGGAACAAAAAGAATCAGTGGACATAGAGAATGACGTGGAGAGAATATTAAAAAAAATATAGTAGTATAAGTGATCTCCAAAGAGGAAATTAAAAGGAAATTGCGTGAAATCATCAACCCAGATGGTAGTCAAACAAAGGAGCCTAAAT
Source organism: Platanthera guangdongensis (assembly GCA_039583875.1). Classification (NCBI taxonomy): domain Eukaryota; kingdom Viridiplantae; phylum Streptophyta; class Magnoliopsida; order Asparagales; family Orchidaceae; genus Platanthera; species Platanthera guangdongensis. The sequence goes on along the minus strand of CM077166.1, from coordinate 24,654,216 downwards.
TGCCTACAAAATTAAGAGGCCGTCCAAAGGGAAGTTTGAAGAAGTTCATGGACGATTATAAGTCAACCAAAATAGAGCCATCACATTTTGAGCATGTATTGAGCGAAGAACAAGAAACATTGAAGATTAAAACTACAAAGTTGACAAAGAAATTTAGAAGCACAAGGAGTGGGTTTCTTGATAATGTGCGCAATCAAATGCCACCTAGTGCACAATCACATCTCCTTGACGTTGTTGATGTTATGGGCGATGGACATTGCAGATATAGAGTAATTAGTATTGCTCTAAATATGAGGGATAATTGGATGCAAGTGAGACATGATCTTGCAGGAGAGCTTCATGAAAATAATGTGATATACACTGAAATTTTTGGAGCTTCGGGGAGATTGAAGTTATTACAATCGCTTGACTGTTGGGTGTTGCCGGCCCCGCTTGATAGATGGATGACAATGCCCGACATGGGTCTAGTTGTTGCATCATGCTATAACGTACAACTTGTTCATTTTTCAAGCAAACAATCATTCACTTTTTTACCGCTGCATTCAACTCCACCAACGATTCGAAGGACAATTCATATGAGATTTATAGATGAAAACCACTTCGTTTTATTGAGGATGAAAGATGAATGCCCACTACCTCCTATATTTCCGGTGCGGCGAACATTTCATAAACAGGTAGCAGAAGAATGGGACATTCCGTATGTTGCACGACTAGTTTAAGGCTCCATTTGGTTCGGCGGTGGCAGATCGATTCGGCGGGTGGAAACGGAGAGTTCGAACCGGAGGGGGGAGGTGGCTGCTCCAAACAGAGCTTTTTATGGCGTTTCTCAAGGCGGGCGGGTGGAAACGGAGCAAACGCCGCCGGAGGTTCATTTGTTTACCCTCCTTCCGGCGGCGTTTGCCCAAAACGGAGAAGCGAAACGCCCAAACAAATAGACCCTAAGTGGTCAGGTATGTGAATTTAAATAAACTCATTGCACAATATATATTTAGTTTTAAATTTACAATGCTAATTTAAATCAATTTTTTTGTAGGTGGAGTTCATTTTGACAGAAAAAGATATTTTGATGCTGAGGAGAATTTGATGTCACTTCAAATTTTGCTTATGAAAATATTAACATGTTCTATGCAATGTTCATTTTCATAGTTTTTGCCTTTTAAATTGCATGGAAACATTAGATTTTTGCATTTATTAGTTTTCTTAAGATTATGACATCAAAATTTTTTTTTCTTAAGATTATTATGTATGTGTATAAATATCAATTATGAGTACAAATATCTATTTTGGGTACAACTTTCAATGAGTTACAAATATTCATTTATGGGTACCAATAACAATACCCTAAAATAATCAATCTGTGACTTATTTGGTTTGTTTTTAAACGTAATTAAATATTCTTCCCTCTGTATGAAATGCATATTTGACACAATTAGCTCATGTTCTTCGAAAAAGTCTAAAATGGTTCGTCTTTCTTCATTTATTTCTCCATATCCAAATTCTCCATGAACGACTGTTAAATTTTCCTTTTTTTTTCCCATATGTCCATTTAAGTCTTTCAGAACTATTGAACTTTAATAACTTCACTTAATACTTGTGGCGCGTAAACACCGATCACATTAATATTTTCTTTTACTATGACTAATTTAAGAGCTAAGATTCTATCATCTTTTCTACTTACCCCAACAATCTCGTCCTTCCAAGTAGTATCCACAATAATACTTACTCTACTACTTGTTTTATTTTTTTCCTGTGTACCATAATTTAAAATCTGAATTATCTAAAAAATTAGCTTTTTCACCCACCCATCTAGTCTCTTGCATGCACAAAATATTTATTCTTCTTCTAATCATCGTATCCACTACTTCCATTGCTTTTCCCATTAGCGTACCTATATACCAACTAACACTCCTAACAACTATTAATGATTCATAAAAATATAAAAGACCTGCCTTGATAATTAATCACGGCGATCGTGATGACTCCTAACATCATCAAGAACATGGACTTAATATGATACACAAAAACATGAAATAAAAGGGCAACTAGCCTATGCCAATAACACTATTTCATTCCACCTCCCCTTCACCATATCTAACCACCAATTCTCCAATATTTGTTTATTTGTCTTTTGGTCTTCCCTTCTTACAGTAGTAAATAGAAGGTCATTTTGTACTTCAATACCATGAAAATTAATCCGCAAGTTGACTTGTGTTGAGTTTTCTAGGAGATGAACTTCCTTGGGCACTTTGTAATAGGTTTTTTGGCGAAGGCTAGTTCATGAAATAAAGTTTCAACAACAAGATCAACTTCAGGTTTCTTGATAAATATTATATTTTATCTTCACTTTATCCCCACCCACCCACTCACCCACTCACCCACTCACCCACTCACCCCCTCACCCACTCACCCAACACGATTTCTATTTCGTGTACATTGTTAGAAATAGCTAGCTAAGGTAATAAGTTTGCTCACAAGAGATCTATCTACTTTATATTTTTAATCATTCTAATATGTTAAACCAAGTATAATCCTAAATTTGCTTAAATTTTAAGATGACTAAATTAAAATATTTCACTTCTCTTCAATTACACTAAAGGTAAGTTTTCAATTCAAGAGTATGCTTAAAAATTCATATCAGGTTGATTGGAATGAAGTTAATGAAGATCAAATTTATGTGTTTTGGTGCTGGATAGGAGAGATTAAAGCATATTCCTTCTTACATCACCAAGAGTCACAATTATTATGTCACTGGATATAAAAAAGATCTCTGCTATCTCCATCTTTTTATCAAGTTCTAAATTCCATCTTGTGAAATTCATCAAGTTCTAAATAGGCATCTTGAGGAATTCTGATGCGGAGCATAGACGAGCACTTGCAGTGGATGACGAGTTTTGGGTCCTTTCGGGGTTTATTTGGCGACTTTCCATATATGGCGTGCCCAGATCGACGATTGGACTCCGCAGATGTGTTAGGATTCGCGTTGCGAATCGATTTGATATATTATTTCACTATTTTGCATTTTATTTTGATGTATTTAGGTTGCCCCACCTTCAACCAATCATAGCCATCGATGGTGGGATGCCCTAATCCTCCTTTTATTATAAATAAATGGTTTGTGGGCTGAATGGAGGCATTGCAGAATTTGGTGAAAAGAATTCTCGGATTCCTGCGATCCCGCCACGGTGCCGACTCCGTGGAACCCTAGATGACGACTCCTAGGCTTGTATCTTCTTCCCCAAGGTAACCCCTAACCCTAAGCCTCATTTCTCCCTCGCAAACCCTCTCCCACAGTCCCCAAAATCCCTCAAAACAGCCCACCTTTGCTGTCCAGAACAGTGAGATTCCTATTCATTGCACTGTTGAAAAATGAAATTCACTATTTAAAACCTATATTTTTTTTCGTTTTTCCTCCTATTTCATCGTCGGCCCACTGCCCTCAGCAATCCGCCGCCTACTCCTCCCCCTCCTAAAGCCACAACCGTCACCCCTTCCTCCAGAAAACCAGCAAACCCGACCCCTCCTCCTGCTGCCTCAACCCAGTCCGACAGCCCCCTCCAGCAGCCACCAAGGCCCCTTGCCCCCACCACCACTGTGCCCCTCTCTACAGCCCAAAACCGACACCCCTCCCTTTCGTGGATCCACCTTCCATATCCTTTCCCCTTTCCAGATCAGCCCAGATTCAGAATTTTTCAGCCCAGATCCGATTCCAAAATATTGGATCTACTCCTCACCGCCCGGATCTACCCATATGTGGCCGGATCTCTCCATTTCTAGCCCGATCCCACCCTCCACCGCCAAGGACAACCACCTACGTTATTTCCACGTCGCTGGTTCCACCTCGGATCGTCGTACACGCATTTCCGGCTCCAGAATCTTCAGTGCCTTGGTCAGCCCATTACTTGGTGAGTACTTGTTGTATCAGATAATTATTTTCAGCATATCTATATTGGATTGGATCTTGTACTGGTTTTGCATCTCTTGTATGGTAGTTGCTTTTTAGATTATTATTGAGATCTGCAGGATTTATTCGCCGCGCGCTCGTGCTTTGGCCCTCCACGCGGAGGAAAGCCTAAGCTTGTTTGCCCAACTAAATTATTTTGTCTTGTCGTGAATTTATCTGCGTGGGATGATTTTAAATTATTATCTAATTTGTGATCTAACCGTCGGACTTTTGCATAACATGTTGGGTTAGGTCGCCGGTTTCCCGCCGCCTATAGATTCGTCCCGCGTCAATTGGTATCAAAGCGAGGTTCTGCGCTCTTTTCGATATGCAGTCGTAAAGTCTATAAGTTTTTTCATTATGACTAGGTGTCACAATTATTCCTCTCTTCACTTTGGAGGTCTCGAGTCCACTTGCACTTGCCCTTATAGATCCCCTTCAGCGAGACCCTCACGACACTACGATGATTATTCGCGATTGCAACACACCACTTCAGAGATTGTGTTGACCCACCGACACGACCCTACTATGTTAGAGACGATCAGTTTGATGATTGTCGTCGTTCTTATCCGTACACGCGAGCAGATCGTGTTGATCCCTCAACACGACTCGATTACCTTAGGGATGACTATTATGAGGATCGTCGCTTTGAGAGAGATCTTGGGAGTCAGTTTCGTACTATTGCCCCTTCCTTTGACGGCTCATCGAGTCCCGAGTCTTTCAGTTATTGGCTCGTGGATATGGAGTATTATTTCGATCATTTTGAGTTATTCGGTGAGCGTCACGTCAAGTTTGCGAAATTTAGACTTTTAGATCAGACGAGGTCATATTGGGCTAGCGTTGAGAGGACCCGCGAGCGAGACCGTATTCGTCGCATCACTAGTTGATGAGACATGAAGTGTACATTGTGTCAGATGTATCTGCCTTCGTCGTATCAGAGTCGCTTGCTCAACCAATTATTTTTCCTTCAGCAAGGATCCATATCTGTCGTTGAGTACATGGATCGCTTTGATGAGTTTGTTGTGAGGAGCAATATCCGAGAGGACCCATCCATGGCCACTATCCGATTTTGGTCTGGGCTTCAATCTGACATTCACACTAAGTTAGTTTATCATAGCTCGTTGTCCCTCGAGCAGACATATCAGCTCGCCCTTCGTTATGAATAGTCTTTGAGATCCGCAAGAGCTGGTCGATGAGATTCTCACCTTGACCTCTGCAGTACGAGTCCCTCCCACACTGAGGTCACCACAACGCCTACAACTGTCATGTCAGCCACAACAGAAGTGATACCTGATGCGGATTACTATCACCCCAATGAGGTGCTTAGCTCAATGAGTGACATATCTCTTGTTTCTGACCCGCCTCTTGTGACCCCGACTGAGAGCGAGCCCGAGCGACGTACTGAGTCTAAAGTGTTGTGTACCCCACCCACACCTCCTCCTCTACCATACACCGAGTTAGTTAGCACCCCAACTACAGACCCATTTCCTGACACCGCACCAACAGATCCATTCTTGGGTGTAGGTCTATGTCGCTCTCTCATTGTCATTACCCAGAGTCACATCACGACTGAGAGCCCAGAGCCTGATATTGATCTTATGGTGACTATGTCACCCATTCACGGGGACATGACCCCTTACAATGGTACTCACATGGAGGATCGTGACCCTAGTGACGAGTTTTACGATGACCCCCCGTTGAGCCTCCTGATGAGCCGCCACATCCCGGTGAGGATGCGATTCGGATGAGACGCTCGTTTATGAGCTTTGAGTTATTGACGTCTCTTTCGCTATTATCTATAGTCTTGCCCTAGAGAATTGATCTTGCGTGGAGCATAACGTATGTAGGACCTTCCTTGAGTACGCTTGAGCATACTCATATTTTGAAGGCCTACCTTATGGCGCATCGCACCATTGATGAGTTTTGGGACGCACCACCTGCTGACTCACCAGACGAGCTCTTTTTTTTGGGAACACGCACCACACTCGAGAGCCACGTCTTCTAGTCGGTGTACATGACTTTCACTCAAGTGGTCGTCTTATCCGTGATGACTTTTCGTACACACCTCCTGGTGAGCCCCCTGATGTATTACGTTCCCCGAGAGACATTTGACTCTTTACGAGCCCGTATTTGAGTATAGTTGTCTCTCACAGTCATCTGAGCACTCGTCTCACACAGGATGAATTTTTCTACACTCCGCCGAGAGAGCCTCCTGATAGGCCACCTCCTTTGATAAGTTTTCAAGTCATTATTAGATTCTCTCATAGAGAGCATGTTGTGTCGGTCGTGTGTCATTTGCATCATTTGCATGAGTCTGTTGAGTCATTTAATCATCTTTTGCATGAGTCTGTTGTGTTGTCTGTTCATCGTTTGCATGTATGTCATGAGTCGGTCCGATGAGAAATCCATAATGATAATAAATTTTATAAATCACATGCGGATGTTCATTGACAAGAACAAGTATTTCATGAAGGCGGGCAGGTGATGGTGAAAATCTGCGTTGTGAGGCTCCGTGTGAGGCTTGCTAAAGGCTTGAGCGTTAGACGAATGGATCCCTATATAATCATGAGACAGATCGAAGCAAACACCTATGATCCTGATATCCCTGCAAGTATAGGCATCCATCCGATATTTGATGTTGAAGATATGACGTCGTACTTCGAGCCTCGCGAGTATGTGAACCCAAGCAGTGGAGACTTCCAGCCGCCCACACCTCCACTCCCGTTGCCTTACCACCCTCATAGCCCACCTATGTCTGATGGCCACCACTACTCACCTACTTCTGACACCCACCCACCTGGGGACTCGTCTTCTTTCGTTCTACCGACGGCGCCGCCGATCGCACCGGGATCCACCACTCGTGAGTTGAGCGTTGAGAGCTTTATGGAGACCAGACTCCACCAGTGCATTCCCACTACAGACGTTGGTGACTCTTGGATACTTGCAGCAGAGCTTGATCGATTCGCCCCTGGACTTCGACTTCAGCACAACCGTCTCCATTCACCGGAGATGACAGCTTTTCAGTCAGTGGGAGTTGATTGGCGAGGACACTTTTCCAACGACGACACTTGGACGACCTCTAGTGGACTTCTTCGAGTTTTACCTGGCATGCAATGAGAGAATTCTTATCCCTATTCATCAGGAGATGAATTCTTTCAAGCCGGGGAGATTGATGCGGAACATAGACGAGCACTTGCAGTAGATGACGAGTTTTGGGTCCATTCAGGGCTGATTTGGCGACTTTCCATATATGGCGTGCCCGGATCGACGATCGGACTCCGCATAGGTGTTCGGATTCGCGTTGCGAATCGATTTGATATATTATTTTACTATTTTGCCTTTTATTTTGCTGTATTTAGGTGGCCCCACCTTCGGCCAATCATAGGTTTCATAGCCATCGATGGTGGGATGCCCTAATCCTCCTTTTATTATAAATAGATGGTTTGTGGGCTGAATGGAGGCATCACAGAATTTGGTGAAAAGAATTCCCGGATTCCCGCGATCCCGCCACGGTGCCGACTCCGTGGAACCCTAGTTGATGACTCCTAGGCTTGTATCTTCTTCCCCAAGGTAACCCCTAACCTTAAGCCTCTTTTCCCCCTCCCAAACCCTCTCCCACAGCCCCCAAAATCCCTCAAAACAGCCCACCGTTTGCTGTCCAGAACATTGAGATTCCTATTCATTGCATTGTTGAAAAATGAAATTCACTATTTAAAACCTATAGTTTTTTTCCTTTTTCCTCCTATTTCACCGCCGGCCCACTGCCCTCAGCAATCCGCCGCCTACTCCTCCCCCTCCTGAAGCCACAACTGCCGCCCCTTCCTCCTCCAACAAACCCGACCCCTCCTCTTGCTGCCTCTGCCCAGTCCGGCAGCCTTCCTCCTGCAGCCACCTAGGCCCCTTGTACCCACCACCACCGTTCCCCTCTCTACAGCCCAAAATCGACACCCCCTCCCTTTCGTGGATCCACCTTCCATATCCTTACCCCTTTCCAGATCAGCCCAGATTCAGAATTTTCATCCCGGATCCGATTCCAAAATATCGGATCTACTCCTCCCCGCCCAGATCTACCCGTACGTGGCAGGATCTCTCCATTTCCGGCCCGATCCCACCCTCCACCACCAAGGAAAGTCACCTACGTTATTTCCACGCCGCTGGTTCCACCTCGGATCGTCGTACAAGCATTTTCGGCTCCAGAATCTTCAGTGCCTTGGTCAGCTCACTACTTGGTGAGTACTTGTTGTATCAGATAATTATTTTCAGCATATTTATATTGGATTGGATCTTGTACTGGTTTTGCATCTCTTGTATGGTAGTTGCTTGTTAGATTATTATTGAGATCTGCAGGATTTATTCGCCACGTGCTCGTGCTTTGGCCCTCCACGCGGAGGAAAGCCTAAGCTTGTTTGCTCAAATAAATTATTTTGCCTTGTCGTGAATTTATCTGCGTGAGATGATTTTAAATTATTATCTAATTTGTGAGCTAACCGTCGGAGTTTTGCATAACATGTAGGGTTAGGTCGCCGCTTTCCCGCCGCCTATAGATTCGTTCTGCGTCAAATTCCTTAAAGGAACCTAGGGACCAAGGTGATGCAGACATACAGTATAAACTCAATATATCCTTCTGGAGGCTTTTACACCACAAAGTTGATGATTTTTTCTGTTGCTCCTTCAACTTATTCTTCTTGCTACTCTTCAGTAAAAAAAGATAGTTTTATCAATATCTTCTGGTGGTTCTTTACACCACAAGATGGTTCTTTCCGTTACCCCTTTAATTTATTTTCTTGCTAGTTTTATTCAGTCATCGTTTTTTCATTCTCTGCATTTAATGTTTCCTAATTTCTTCCAATATCTTCATGAGTTGCGCACTTTATTAATATCTCTAGTTTAATTTTTAGCTATGAATGCGATTCTGGAAAAGCTATCATTATCAAAAGAGGATTGTATTAGCTTAAATAAATTTGTATATTGCTGATTATTCATAGGAGTATTTGAAAGATTTTGTCTTCTTTGCTTTATGTGATACTTTGATTATAATGTTTTCTTCTTAATATGCTATTTTTTGTTTAATGTGTTCGTAAACTTAAGTCAAATACGATACCACCTTTTTAAGAGCATCACTCTGATTTATAAAAAAAGTAGTTTGTCTTTGTTAACTTCCCTTTCTGTAGTTGGGATGAATGGACTGCTGCTGACCGTTTGCTCAAGTTTACTGAGGAAAATGTTGCAAAACAGAAGTTTCTTGAAAAAAATCAGAATGTTGATAAAAGTTTGAAGTCAGGGAGATCAACTCAGAGCAAGCCAAAAAGCTCAAATGGTTCTTTCTTTTCTACTCTAGTTACCTTGTGCTAGCCTTTCCTTACATGGTTAACTTTTACCTTCTTGTTGTCTAATCGTTCTCTTGCATGCTACTGAGATGGACCTTTTTATCCAGTCGTTCTCTTGCATGCTCTACTGAAATGGAATTTTTTTCATCCCAAATATTATCTTTTATTGCATAACGTGTCTAACTGAATTCTTACTCATAACTTGTTGTAATGCATCCTTATATTGTGATTTACAGATGTGAAAGTGGAAAAAGAAGATCTACGAAATCAGGGTGACTAAAATTTTTGCAGTTTGATCTCCCATGTCTCAATTATTTGTTAAATTCATTTTGTTGATAGATCTGTTAGTTACTAGCATGTTCAACATACTCCTTTGCTTTGTGCATAATGCATGTATGGTTATTTTTGTTAGCTCATATCATATTAGTGTAACAACCTAAAATGAAAATACGTGAAATTTTCCTATTTATATCCCCGATGATGAAAGAGGCACCTTAAAAATGTTTTAAATTATTTTTTCGACGACTTTGTTTTCAACTTCATCTCGTTTTCTTTTATTGTTGTTTGGGTGCCAATGGAAATCTCAAGTTGTGCTATTGTGGGCTTGTTTCCTTTGGAAGTGAGCTAGCTATTTTGTTGGGCTTATTATTTTCATTTGGGCTGGCTGGCATAGTGGGCTGATCGGGTGAAATAAAGTGCTGGCTGGTTTGTTGTGCTGTGCTGGCTGCTTTGTTAAATGCTGGCTGTGTTGTGTTGTTGTCTGGGTATGATTTTGGATTCGGGCAAGACATCTGGAGCGGTTGTTGGCGTGACCTTGCCGCTTAGCCGCTTAGCTCAATGTTATAACTCGATGCTGAGCTTCAGTTTCTCCCGCACTTTCACTTCGACGCAGTTCTACTTCTGCGATTTCCGGCGGTTTCTTCTTCTTGCTGCTCTGTGTCGGCAGTGAAAGTCTTCTCCATCTTCTTCTCCTTCTTATACTTCATCTCCTTCTTTCTCTGTGCCTCTAATTGACGGAGCTAGGTCGAGCTAGCTGTGCCGTCGCTGCCGTGCTTCCGTGCCGACGATTTCGCCGCTGCTGTACCGCCGATTCTTCTGGACCGACGACTTTGCTATACCGATTAGGGCTGTTGTTGCTACTGTTCTTCTTCTGCTGCACTGATTAGGGCTCCTGCTACTGCTTCCTCCTCCAGGGTTTCTTCTTCTTCTTTCTCTGGCCGAGTACTTCCCCGCTTCTCTCTTCTCTCTTCTTCTTCTTCTTAGAGTTAGCCGAGAAACTACTCTACTGCTGCCGAGCTTCTGCTCTGCCGCTGTCGACTGCTTCTCTGCCGCCGCTCTTGTTCTCTGATTGCTGTTACACCGAGAACAGCTAGGTGCCGCTGATTTTGGGGTTTCCTCTGCTACAGCTTGTGCCGTGTGCTGTGAGCTTGCTGCTGTGCTTCTTGCTGTTGCTCCCGAGCTTCAGTGTAACTGCTTCGTGCCTTTCTCCTCTTCCCTCTTGCTGTAAGGAATTTCTTCTCCTTTGTCCCTTGGATGGTTTGGTTATTTCTTCTCTAATTAACTAATCTCTTTACTCTAATCTCTGAATTCCTGCTGATTTCCGTAATTAAAATGCTGAGTTTATGAAGAGGGCTGATTGGTGCTAGTTAGCTAAATGCTTTTAAATTCATTTTTATTGGTTAGCCATTTTGAGAACTTTTGGCACGTTGTTTCAATTTCGGGCTGATTTACATACCTTTTGAGCCACATTTTGTTGTCAAGGGGTGGTTTACCCAAAATTTTAAGCTTTGCTGGACAGAATTTTTGAGGGGACAGATGTCCATTTGGGGGCTGGTTTAGTCCATTTCGAGGCTTAATTATAGCTGTCCAGCAAAGTTTATAAGTGATTTAATATTTTGACGTTTTCCGATTTCCGATGTTTTTAGCAACTATAAATCATTTATACGATTAGAATGAGACGCAACCCAGTAAAATGAGTGCTATTATAGTGGTTTCCGCAACCAAGACCCAATTGGAAGAAACTGAGGCTGACGTAACAAGAAAATCGTAATAACAATGCAAATAAAAGTGTGGATAAAAGCAAAGTTGTGGTGAGTTTCTTATTTCCTGAAGTAGTTTTATTCAAGTAATTTTATTATTATTTTACTTTTTGAAATAAACGATGCATGTGCATATGAGTTTAACTCATTAAAATATCGCTATGGAACAAAATATGGGCGAGGGAAAAACATGAAGCGATATAACTATCTGAGAGGAACTTTTATTTAAAAACACTTTTCTTTTCTATATAAAAGTACGATAAGAACAAAATAATAAAATTCGGCATGGGAAAATGCAAATGTTTCGAATCCTATGATGTAGAGGAATCTACAGATGGATTCACCAGTAGGGGTGAGCCTACGGAAAGCCCTTAAGTGGGTGGTGGCCAAAAGATGCATAACCAGAGCATTTCCTATTATATGTAATTAAAATAAATGGGCTTAAGGGTTAGCATTAGGATATACTATCGAAATTATGCTTTATTGTACTGTATACATATTGTTATCATCCCCATTGTTTGCATTTACAATGCTTCATGAAATACTTATCTCACATAGTCATAATTTTTATGACTAACCCATTATGGACCTATTTTTTTAGGCAACAGGAGCGTCTCCCAGTGCTCTTAAGAGGATTCCTCCAGAAGAGTTAGCGAAGGTATGACTAAAGATCTTCGTAGACATTGGAGAAGTTCAACAAAAGCATATGAACTCGTGTAGAGATCCGTATTGTGACTTCTGTATAGAATATAAGTAGTACTGATGTTAGTTTTCATTTTATCGAATGATGTAATACTGAGAAATAAAGAAATAAAATACTGGTGTTTATGTTCTTTGTACTATGTTATTAAATGCTGTGACCCTTTTTATTCAAAACTGTTGTACGATCCTTGAATCATTTGAAGAACCCAGGAGTTGAGTCTCTACAAATTGGTATCAGAGGGACAAGTTTTCAATAAATTGTGTCACAGATAGTACAACGACATTACACGAATAACCCGCTAAATGTAAACATTTCCTTATATAGGAACCCATTCAAGTATATTCTCGTCGACGCCGACAGGTGAATCACGACTAACACGAAGTTCAAGGAGGAACAAAATCTGAAGAAAGTGATAATGAACATCAGCAACGTCCGGAAAATATGGTGCAAACACTCGCGGAAGCCCTAAGAATGGTTTTCCCTGCACTAGCTGCGTTAGGACCCACGATTCCTCAAGCAGACCCTCATCCACAACAACCTGAACAAAACCCAAGAAATCCTTCTCCTCCCCCTCCCTTAGCTATAGCACCTGCTCCTCACTACCGTCAAATGGACTACGATCTTAAGCAATTTATGGAATTGAAACCACGACCTTCATAGGAGGTTTGTCTCCTTTAGAAACAGAAGATTGGATACTCCGAATTGAGACCATATTCCAAGTCATGCGCTGTCCAGAGGATCAGACGGTTGAGTTCGAATCGTTCAAGTTATTACGTTAGTTTTCGAGGACGAAAACTCCTAAAGGAGGGGAGGATTTGTAACAACCTAAAATGAAAATACGTGAAATTTTCCGATTTATATCCCCGATAATGAAAGAGGCACCTTGAAAATGTTTTAAATTATTTTTTCGACGACTTTGTTTTCAACTTCATCTCGTTTTCTTTTATTATTTTTTGGGTGCCAATGGAAATCTCAAGTTGTGCTATTGTGGGCTTGTTGCATTTGGAAGTGAGCTAGCTATTTTTTTGGGCTTATTATTTTCATTTGGGCTGGCTGGCATAGTGGGCTGATCAGGTGAAATAAAGTGCTGGCTGGTTTGTTGTGCTGTGCTGGCTGCTTTGTTAAATGCTGGTTGTGTTGTTGGCTGGGTATGATTTTGGATTCGGGCAAGACATCTGGAGCGGTTATTGGCGTGACCTTGCCGCTTAGCCGCTTAGCTCAATGTTATAACTCGATGCCGAGCTTCAGTTTCTCCCGCACTTTCACTTCGACGCAGTTCTACTTCTGCGATTTCCGGCGGTTTCTTCTTCTTGCTCCTCTGTGTCGGCAGTAAAAATCTTCTCCATCTTCTTCTCCTTCTTCTACTTCATCTCCTTCTTTCTCTGTGCCTCTAATTGACAGAGCTAGGTCGAGCTAGCTGTGCCGTCGCTGTCGTGCTTCCGTGCCGACGATTTCGTCGCTGCTGTACCGCCGATTCTTCTGGACCGACGGCTTTGCTATACCGATTAGGGATGCTGCTGCTACTGTTCTTCTTCTGCTGCACTGATTAGGGCTCCTACTACTGCTTCCTCCTCCAGGGTTTCTTCTTCTTCTTTCTCTGGCCGACTACTTCCCCGCTTCTCTCTTCTTCTTCTTCTTAGAGTTAGCCGAGAAACTACTCTACTACTGCCGAGCTTCTGCTCTGCCGCCGTCGACTGCTTCTCTGTCGCCGCTCTTGTTCTCTGATTGCTGTTACACCGAGAACAACTAGGTGTCACTGCTTTGTGCCGTGTGCTGTGAGCTTGCTGCTGTGCTTCTTGCTGTTGCTCCCGAGCTTCAGTGTAACTGCTCCGTGCCTTTCTCCTCTTTCCTCTTGCTGTAAGGAATTTCTTCTCCTTTGCCCCTTGGATGGTTTGGTTATTTCTTCTCTAATTAACTAATCTCTTTACTCTAATCTCTGAATTCCTGCTGATTTCCGTAATTAAAATGCTGAGTTTATGAAGAGGGCTGATTGGTGATAGTTAGCTAAATGTTTTTAAATTCATTTTTATTGGTTAGCCATTTTGAGAACTTTTGGCACGTTGTTTCAATTTCGGGCTGATTTACATACCTTTTGAGCCACATTTTGTGGTCAAGGGGTGGTTTACCCAAATTTTTAAGCTTTGCTGGATAAAATTTTTGAGGGGACATATGTCCATTTGGGGGCTGGTTTAGTCCATTTCGAGGCTTAATTATAGCTGTCCAACAAATTTTATAAGTGATTTAATATTTTGACGTTTTCCGATTTCCGATGTTTTTAGCAACTATAAATCATTTATACGATTAGAATGAGACGCAACCCAGTAAAATGAGTGCTATTATAGTGGCTTCCGCAACCAAGACCGAATTGGAAGAAACTGAGGATGACGTCACAAGAAAATCGTAATAACAATGCAAATAAAAGTGTGGATAAAAGCAAAGCTGTGGTGAGTTTCTTATTTCCTGAAATAGTTTTATTCAAGTAAATTTATTACTATTTTACTTTCTTAAATAAACGATGCATGTGCATATGAGTTTAACTCATTAAAATATCGCTAGGTAACAAAATATGGGCGAGGGAAAAACATGAAGCGATATAACTATCTGGGGGGAACTTTTATTTAAAAACACTTTTCTTTTCTATATAAAAGTACGATAAGAACAAAATAATAAAATTTGGCATGAGAAAATGCAAATGTTTCGAATCCTATGATGTAGAGGAATCTACGGATGGATTCGCCAGTAGGGGTGAGCCTACGGAAAGCCCTTAAGTGGGAAGCCCTTAAGTGGGTGGTGGCCAAAAGATGCATAACCAGAGCATTTTCTATTATATGTAATTAAAATAAATGGGCTTAAGGGTTAACATTAAGATATACTATCGAAATTATGCTTTATTGTAATGTATGCATATTGTTATCATCCCCATTGTTTGCATATATAACGCTTCATGAAATACTTATCTCACATAGTCATAATTTTTATGACTAACCCATTGTGGACCTACTTTTTTAGGCAACAAGAGCGTCTCCCAGTGCTCTTAAGAGGATTCCTCCAGAAGAGTTAGCGAAGGTATGACTAAAGATCTTCGTAGGCATTGGAGAAGTTCAACGAAAGCATATGGACTCGTGTAGAGATCCGTATTGTGACTTCTGTATAGAATATAAGTAGTACTGATGTTAGTTTTCTTTTTATCGAATGATGTAATACTGAGAAATAAAGAAATAAAATACTGGTGTTTATGTTCTTTGTTCTATGGTATTAAATGCTGTGACCATTTTTATTCAAAACTGTTGTCCGATACTTGAATTATTTGAAGAACCCAGGAGTTGAGTCTCTACAATTAGTTTATTCTGTTATTAGTGTCACTAAAAAATTCTTACTGCAACCATCATCTTTTCCTGTCTTATTGTCTTTCCTGTAACTTTACAATTGCATGCTGAGATCATCTTCTCTAATCTTCGTCAAATTAGATACTAAAGCCAAGATTGCTTGACACGAACATCTATAAATCAACCTGAAAACTTGAGAGGTTCCTACATCCCATGTGACTCTCTCCTACTTGTTAGATATATTGTTCATTATACATAATAGACGTAGCTTAGGCTCACTTTGGGTGTTGTGAGCACCCTCTCATGTGCATGTATATATATCCTATTATTGATGTGAATAATAAATTTAATCCTTTTCTATCATGGCATTAGAGGTTTAGTTTTTTTTTTCACGAGCATATCACGCGCTTCCGCCTCTCTGCTTCCGTTTGCCGATCGGCCGATCCATACGCTGTCGATCCCACGCTCCTCGATACCGATCTGAGAAGCTCCCCACATCTGCGCGTGCTGTCGATCCTGTCACCGTCGATCTGTTCGTGGCCAATCCGTTCGCTTAATGCTTCCGCCTCGCATCTGCGCGCTACTGCCTCACATCTGAGAAGCTCCTCGCAGCCAGTCTTCTTCGCCGCAGGAGTGGTTCTCCGCACCTCTGCCGTCGTTCTCTCTGCGATTACTCACCGTTCTTCTCTCAGCAAAGGCAGCACCGCGACTCTGACTGGGTCGATATCGCTGTGCTTCTTCGCCGTCGATCTCGTTGTTCTTCTACCTTACGACATGTGAGACTCTACGACACTCCTCCCGCAGCCCGCCTAACACCATCAGCCTCCTCCGCTGCCTACTACAACCACCGTAACTCATAGGTCTCCTTCGTCCATTCTTAAGTGCACTCTTGACCTAGGAGACCACCTCCCTTGGTTTGATGACATCATCTCATTCCTCACTTCCTTCCAGCTCTCCGACTGTGCGAAGTGTCGCTCTAATGACTCTCGCGTGATAGCCATCATCTGTCAGTCCTGCGAGCTCCCCATTCGCATGACCGTCTACATGTTACCTACGACTATTGCGATGTGAGATCACTTGCGCCGCCTCTTCTTGCCATCTAGCCAGGCTCTGCGCTACTCCCTATTTCAGACCCTCGGGGTCTGCTTCCAACGTGATCGGTCTGTACATGCTTTCTTTGCTGAGCTCCTGGACCTCTGACGTCAGTGTGATGAATTGGCATATTCCCCATGCGTTACCTGCACTCTGTGTGTTGCTGCATCCCGGGATCGCGACTTCCAACACATGTATGAGTTTCTTATGCGCCTACGCCCAGAGTTCGAGCCTGTTCGAGTCTGTTCGAGCACAGCTTCTGCACCGGGATCCTCTACCGTCTCTCAGCGATACCTTGGCCTTGGTGATTGCTGAGGAGACTCGTCTCCACTCCTTGGACGTTGTTGCTTCTCCTGGTGTGATTCCTCATGTTGTTCTGGCTGCTCCCCAGCTTCTAACACAATCTTCTCTTGTGAGTGCTCCACTGCTACCCTTGTCTGGTTATAGTGCTCCAGTGCGCCCTGTTACTCGTCCTCCTTCTCCCTTGCCCTATGTTGCTCAGTCTGGTGCTCCTCGTCGCCCACCTATCCTCTGCCGATACTGTCAGTGTCTTGGTCATATCAAATTTGAGTGTCGCAAGCTTCAGAGGGTTCAGCAGTCAGGTCAACAACTTGCCCCTGGTGCACCTTCAACTCACTCTTTTGCTCTGACGCCGTCACTCTCTGTTTCTGAGCTCGCCCAACAACTCTCTTATGGTTCACTTCCTCGCTCATCTGCCTCCGTGCTCTCACCGGGTGCTTCTAACACCTCTGCCTCTCAGTCGGTTACCTCCGCCCCTACATGCATCTCTCCCTTCGACTAGTTACTTGATTCTGAAGCCTCTTTTCACATGACCCATGATTACACCCACCTTTTGTCCCGTCTGCTCGTCTCTTCTGACCTTAGCATCATGGTAGCAGATGACACTATTCTCCCCATCATCGGTCGTGACCTTCATACCAGCTTTTTCCATCTTCCCGATATTGCCTACATACCCAAGCTATCCATGAACCTTATATCCGTCAGCCAACTCACATCCCACAATTGTCTGATTCTTTTTGATGAGTTTACTTGTCGTGTTGTGTGCAGTATCGTCTGACATGGTCACTCCTTGGAGCTGCTCGTCGTTGTAGCGGTGTGTACGTCCTTGATCGCCTCCATCTTCCATCCACTCCATCACCCCCAGTGGCTTCTACGTTATGTCTTCTTTCGGTGGGCTTCTCTCAGTGGCGTCACCGTCTCAGTCATCCTAGTGGTTCACGTCTAGCTTCTCTCATCAGTCATGGTTTCCTTGGTCGTATTTTTGTTGACTGGGCCCACTCTTGTGCGGATTGTAAGCTTGGTAAACATCTACAACTCCCCTATCAGCCTAGTGAGTTTAGGCCTCAACATTCTTTTGATTTAGTACATTCTGATGTATGGGGTCCTGCATCTTTTGCATCCAAGGGCGGATACCAGTATTATGTCCTTTTTGTTGATAACTGTTCTTGTTATTGTTGGGTCTATTTTATGCATTCTCGTTCTGATTTTTTTAGATATATGTTATTATTATTTTTTGGCGCGCACCCAGTTTTTTACTTCCATACGTATTTTCCGTTCTGACTCAGGGAGGAGTACCGCTCTCACGCCTTTCGCGATCTGCTAGCTACCTACGACACTCTAGGGGTGAGCACAAAAAACCGCAAACCGCCCGCACCGCAAAAACCCCACTGCGTAGTGTAGGTGCGGTGCGGTTTTGAAATTTTATAAACCGCGTGCGCTGTGGTGCAGTTTTCAAATCTTAAAAACCGCAAACACCGCACCGCACCGATTATTTGGGTACTTTAAAATTTTAAAATTTGTACACAATCTATTAAATGTACGTGAATATCCCATTGAATCTTGAAGATGGAATGTTGAGACCTTTGCATCTAGAGTTCAGCGTAGAAGATAGATAAGCTGTTTTTAGGAATGGTGCTGGCAGTTCGGACAAGGGATGAAGTCGGTGATTTTTTTATTTTTAACATCTTCTGCCATGTTAACTTTGTAAATGCTAGGGTTTATTTTGTTTGCCAGTGTTATGTATACAAAAAACTATTCTTTAAATGTTTATTTTAATTCATATTAGCTAGCAAATAGTTTAATTGTCTTAGTAAAGTTTAAAAATAGCTAATGAGGAAGATGAACAATCTAATTGGACACAAATTATTAACCAAACAATTAATGTCAGATAATATATGGTGTCAAAAAATCGCACCGAAACCGCAACTGCACCGCAAAAATCACACCAAACCGAAACCGCACCACGTTATTTTGGTGCGGTACTGTTTTACATTGGCCAAAACCGCGCCCTTGCGGTGTGGTTGCGGTTCCAGAGCCGACTTCCTATTGTGAGGCTACCTAGATATCTGAGTGGCAGGCAACCATGTCTGCTGAGTTGGAGGCACTTGAGCAAGTGGGTCTTCAATGTCAAGACTTGCTCTGATGGTTTTGTGGAGAGGTACAAGGCTCAGCTTGTGACTTGTGGTTTTCAGCAGGAGCAGGGACACAACTACGACGAGACCTTTGCTCTAGTCTCTCACATGACCACGGTTCGTATTCTTATTGCAGCTGCAGTTGTTCGCCACTGTCTCCGTCTTAGCTCGACTTGAAGAATGCCTTTTTTACGGCGATTTTCAGCAAGATGTGTACATGCTTACTCCTCCTAGTCTCTCCTCTCCTCCAAACCTTGTCCGTCGCTGAGACGTGCTCTTTATGGGTTCAAGCAGGCTCCCCACGCGTGGTTTGCATGTTTCATCTCAGCCATTACAGCGGTCGGTTTTCAGCCGAGTTCACATGATGCAACTATGTTTGTGCACTCCTCTCGTGGCCGGTCGCTTTTGTTACTCTATGTGAATGATATGATTATTACCGACGATGATTTTTCTCATATGGCTTTCGTCAAGCATCACCTTTAACAACAGTTTTAGATGACTTACCTTGGACAATCGAGCTACTTCTTGGGCCTTGAGGTCAGCTCTACAAACTACGTCAGCAGCTTTACACATCTGATCTCTTAGCTCGGGCTGCACTCTCTGACTCTCGCACAGTGGACACCCCTGTGGATCTTCACCTTCAGCTACGTCTGGATGATAAATTTCCACTCTTTGATCCTACTTGCTACCACTATCTTGTTGGGAGTCTCGTCAACCTCACCAGTACTCAGCCAGACATTGCTCATGTCGTTCATGAGTTGAGTCAGTTTTTTAGTGCGCCTACCTCTGTGCATTATGGTCACCTGTTGTGGCTCCTACGCTATCTCCGGGCGACGACTTCTCGTGGTCTCTTCTTCTCCAGCTGTAGTTCTCTATAGCTCCGTGCTTACTCAGATGCTACTTGGGCTAGTGATCCTGTTGACCGTCGCTATGTCACTGGTTTCTGTCTGTTCTTGGGTATTTCACTTATTGCATGGAAGTCCAGGAAATAAACCAGTGTTTCTCGTTCTAGCACTGAGGCTGAGCTTCGGGTCATGGCTACCACCGCTGTTGATATCATTTGGCTCCGTTGGCTTCTTAAAGACCTTGGTGTCTCTTCTCCAGATCCTACTCCACTCTACTGCGATAACACCAGTGCCTTTCAGATTACTCTAAACCCGGTGAAGCACTCACTCTCCAAGCATATCAGGGTGAATGCTTTCTTCTTATGTGAGCAATATGACCGTGACACTTTTGCTCATTCCTTTGTTCCTTCCGAGCAGCAGATTGTAGATTTGATGATTAAGTCGCAGACGCGGACCCAACATACCTATCTATTGTTCAAACTCTCGGTGTATGATCTCCCATGAGTTGGGAGGGGGGGGGGGGTGTTAGATATATTGTACATCATACATGGTGGACGTAGCTTAGGCTCACCTTGGGTGTTGTGAGCACCTTCTCATGTACATGTACTACTCACTGATGATTCATATAACTTTTTCTCATCAGATTCAGTCCCATAGTCCTAATCCTCATGATTATCAAATTTTCTATCACATCAACTAATATGTTGTCAAAACTGCTGCTTTAAGGCCATCACAATTCCATTAAGAAATTGAATGGTACACTATATGCCTTTCTGGCTGCTGTTGTTTTGATCCGGTTTATAGGTGAAGGTCTGGTATTCTGGTGAAGGTCTGGAAGAATACCTTGGAAAGACGATCAATGCAATTGCTATTGGTGACAGGCCTGCCTGGAAGAGTATTTATACCCAGTTTTTTGCCATTTTATGGCACATTATATATATATATATTCATCGAGAACCAATCTTTTGGGCGTTTCTTACCTCCATACAACATGGACTCATGCCAAGATTTTGTCTAGGAGTAATTATGCTCGAGCATATGATGTAAACTAGAATCTATTTCAACTCAAGTAGTTTGAATCTAACATTTCCACTCATGTTGGAAAATTCCAAACTCACTCGATACCCTAAACAAATAATTTTAGCTTGGTGTGTTCTGAGGCCAAATCCAATGCTATGTATGTATTTACATGTGATTTGGTATAACTTAAATAACTCCTTATGGAGATTGAATTCTTCAGGAAGAGCCCATAAAACTCATGTGTGATAATTAGGTTGTAATACATATTGCATCAAATCCTCTACTTCTTGAAAGTACAAAACATTATTTAGATTGACAGCCACTGTGTTTGAAAAAATGAGTCCTAAAAAATTGTCACATCCTATTTTAGTTGAAATGATTATCCGATTGATCTTTTGATAAAATCATTAGGTCTTTGACGCAGGACAAAGTTATAGGTGAAGGTCACGCGATACCCTAAACCTAGATGAATGCACACAGTCACAAAATGCAAAGGACCGATGAAAAACCCTAAAATGAAGATGAGGATGAATGCACACACACAATCCGATGAACTAATGAAGGCTAATTCTACTACTATGCAAATGCAATGACTCAATCAAACAATTAATTCAGCCGCACAATTAATTAAAAATATTATTTTTAAAATACTTGTGCATTTAACCTCAATTAGGCACACACATCTGAGCACTGAAATTAAAATGTTGTTGAATAAATAACACATAAATAAGGAGCAGAGTCAAAACTAAAGAGAGTGACATATTGCCAGTAATAAAAATGACATCCACACATAAGTGATGAATTTGAAATAAATGTGGAGCTTACAAGTGAAGGGGCGTCAATGTAGGTGCAAAAATCCGGTTGTTGCAGATTTGATTTAGCCATTTAGGTACTTTAGAGCAATACCGATTATTGGACGGGGCTGCCAGAGGAGCGAGGGTGACTAATGTTTTTGTCTGGGAGGGATTGTTGGGTTGGGATTTTGAGGTGGAGGTAAAGGGGGAAAAAGGAGGGCATTTGACAAGGATTTTGGATGTGGGAAGGGTCGATCCATGTTTGGATAGACTTAGGAAAGGGAGTTTTGGGATGGAAGGACGAAGGCAGGCTATTAGGAGTGGGAAGGAATGGCTACTGTAGGGGAGAATAGTAGAAGTGTTGGGAGAGGGAAAATATAGTGGACTACGATTATTTGGAGTGGATTTATACTGTGATGGCTGCTGGCGAATGGTTGGTTGAAGGGGAATTGTGCATGGGAGGGGTGTTCTGCAAGGAGGGGTCGACAGAGCGTCAGAGAATGGGGGGGGGGGGGGGGGGGCGAGGCGACATGGGAATAGAAGGGTAGTTACAAGAGGTTCCGTAGAGGGAGGCGGCGGCTGCGAGTGAATCTGTATACAAAAAAGTAGCTGGAGAAGGACTCGTCGGCGGAATGAATGACTTGGGAACATGGGAGACTCACCAGAGGTAGGAGCGAAGGTAGACAGGGCGTCATGCCGTCATCACCCCTGGAAGTAGTATGTTGTGGCATTGACTCTCATATGGACGCCTAGCTCTCGATACCCCCTTACCTTAGCATCATAAAAGATATAAGTAAGATGTTGGGGATTTAAGTTAAACCATCCAACGACCTTATATGCACAATCAGATGACTTAATGTAAATCCCAAAATACAAGTCAAAAAAAAACATAAACATGCGAAATATCGAGTTGGTCGCGATCAAGGTCTCCGATCGTCAATCTGACGACCCATAAATGTCAATTTCACAAATATCTGAACTGATGTGTGATGATCTCCATCAATCTCATGATTACACACACACACACCCCATACACGAATAATTACCAAAACTTCCCCTGGAAGATAGCATAACTACAGCTTGCACCCCTCTTATTATGAAAATTACAAAAACCTCCCCTCAATGTTACAAAACATAACATTTACCTCCCCTGAAGTTTACATTTCATAACATCGGTGCACAAAATATCCTCCTTGAAAATGTACTCCGAGGGGGGTATTTTTGTGCACGGATGTTATGAAATGTGTATTTCAGGGGTGGTAAATGTTATGTTTTGTAACATTGACGGAGATTTTTGTAATTTTAATAATAAGAGGGGTGCAATCTGTAATTTTTCAAACTTAGAGGGGAGGTCCCGGTAAACGGCCCTATATATATAACACAAACCGAGATTCTATGATATATTGGATATATTAATATTTTGGTTTACATTGGTATTATAAATCCTTAAGCTCTACTGTTATTCAAGTAATAAGGTAGATTATATCAGTCACATCCTTTACTACTTTGATCCTCTCTATACAATGTGGAGTTGCTTGCTCCTAGAAGTTTGCTTTGTATGTAAAAGGAATGAGAAAATACAATATATTCATCCACAAAGCTTTTATAGAACACAACAGGACTTAACACCGATGTACTCAGTAAACATTTAATATCTTATCCCTCAAGCTGAAGGGGAAGCCTACAGCTTCACAACATAAAATAGAGGGTAAAAGAAGGAAGGCACGTGGGACAAAGCAACAGCTCCGAGGCCCAACCGCGTTCACCGGGATTTCAACCGGGCAAGAGCCACACGACGTTGGTCCCAAACGACCATCAACGCTTGCGGAAACAAGGTCAACCACGCAAGACCAAACCACCCTCCTTGTCATAGGGGCCATTATGCAGGAGTAAAGAAGCATATGCACACAATTTCTGCAAGAAGACATTCTAGGGGCCATGTGTGACAAGGCAGGAGTGGGAAAGAAGCATGTCGCCGATTCACACACTCCCCTCACGTGGAATACGTGCATGAAGGTATAAACATAGAGGCCGTGAAATCCCCCTCATTTGCACGAAGGCGGAAATCGTAAAGAGACCACACTAACACACCACAACAACAAGTGAAAGAGAAAAAAAACAGTAACATAACCCTAAACGCTAGACGAAGCTTATTTATTTGCGCTGAGTAGCAGCCATGCCGGAGAAGAAGAGAGCTCAGCGGGTGCAGACAGAAGCCGGAGAAGTAGCAGCTGCAGCAGCCGGCAAGAAGGCTCCGGTGGCAGAGCAGCATTGGACCGGAGAAGAAGAACGCCGGAGAAGATGACACCGCGGCAGCAACATCCGCTGTCGAAAGAAGCATCCGGCAGCAGCAGAGGCACGCCGAGTAGCCGGAGAAGAAGAAGAAGCGGGCGCAATTCGGAGGAGAAGAAGACGGGCCAGAGGAGGAGAAGAAGTAGCCGGAAAGTCGCCGGAGCCATTGATGTCTGGAAGAAGCCGTCGACGTGATCGGAAGAAGCATCGAGTTCGAAGTCTACGAAGGCCGCACGGGGCAGCAGCAGCGAAAGTGTCGTCGACACGACGTGAAATCCCGCTCCATCGCGGAATAAGCGACGATTCCGCGACGGGAGCGAGGAGGACAGGATTTCCCGTGAGCCCTAGCAGCGCGCGGGAGCGGAAGCACGGTCGGGTCCGGGGGAGGGAAGGGGAAAAAAATTTTATTTATTTTGAGAACCTGGTGATACCATGTAGAAAGGAATGGGAAAATAGAAAGTGCATATATTCTAGGGGCTTTATATAGGAACTACAACAGGACTCATAACACCGTAGGCGGTGTGGGACTAAATTAAGATTAAAATATTAAATCTCTAACAGTATGTTACCAACATGTACTCAGTAAACATTCTTATCCCTTTTTCTCCCCTATCTTTTTCCCTCCTTGCTCTCCTTGTCATTTATGCATATGCACACAATCTTTCTTGCATGCATGTTTACACATGCGCATAGAAAATCATTTTGTTGCTCCTTATTTATTTGCACTCTGTTTCCCATTGGACTTCCAAATTTTTTTCTTTGATCTCGAGTTCCTATGCTCGGTGAAATATTATGCTAATTTTTTATTTATGTGGTGGCATACTAGAGCATGTATAAAATGATTTGGTTACCAATCAGAGCCATTAACTGATCGCAGTTCTGAAGTTAAACCTTCCTTTTATGTTCATTTGTATCTATTTTTGTTCACATGCGGTACTGAAATAGAAAAGTTTAATAATTCTACTTTTTTTGTGGTTCAAATCAATTTTATATGGTTTGCTCTTTTTTTTTCTGAGAAGTCTAACAATGCTAGGGTGTTCTGTAGATTATTTCATTAAAGGTTAACCCTTTATTTCTATAGGATGGCTTAGATACATCTTTGTAGCTGGCTTGGTTCAGTTATGTTATAAATCTTTGAGACCCCAAATTTACAACTAATGAAGCCAACTCTGCTTGTGCAATAATATGAAATCTCAGCTAACAGAGCAGAACTCATTGTTTGTCTTTTTGGTTAGGCTCTCTATTTAAGTTTTTGTTTATCTGAATCTTGGAAGTTATCAATATGAAGTGCCAATCATTTCTACTCGGGATATGTTAAATGCTGATCTTTATGTTATTCATCACCTTGGTTTAAAATTATTATGTTAATAGTCCCAATCTGGTAGAGAAGTTGACATAATTAAGAATTACTTGCATAATAGATAGATCATTGAAGCGTTTAGTAAACCTTTAGGTTAGTAGTAGTATGATACAGTATGTTCACCAAAAACATGGTTTACAATTTTATTTTGCATTGTGCATCTCTTTTAGTATTTTGAGCTTTTAATTTCTTAAATTTGATTGTTTCCAGCCTCAAGAAGCAAAAAGCGTAAAGGTCACTTGGGTACTGAGGTACATGCTTCTGTCTAGCTGAATTATTTTTGCTTAGCCATACTCTGTTAATTGCTTAAGAAGTTAGCATTCTAGTCTCTATAAATCCCTTGATTTTGATGTTCTTCACCTTATTGCCAAAAGGAATACTTGCCTTTCACCTTACATATTTGTGTTGCGAAGTGCATGTTGTTATTCTGACTGTTTTCACATTGCCTTTTCATCGGAATTTTGTCTTGATTGCTACCATTATCTTTACATTTTTCTTTAATGTTTTTAGTATTATTGGAAGTTTTCAAATATTAGTAGGAGGATTTTGTTGAAAATATGTTAGAAAGAATAAGGACCGGAATTAATTCTGTAATTATCCAAGACCACTTTAATTCTTTCTATATACCTTTATCATCTGTAACCTAATGTGACTATTTGGGAGATTAACTAGAGCAACCTGGGTTGGGAAACAGAGGCAAGGTATCAGTAAAGAATTTAAGGTATCAGAACCAGGTTTTATGGTTTCTATGTCTTCTTCTAGATTACTTGGAGCACAGATGTTACAATATTTTTTAATGATGCATGGACTTTAGGGTTAGGTCAAGAGAAGAACAAGCACAACACAATCAAATCCACCACCATAATAGATTAAAAGAACATGAATGCTAGCATTTCATAAACAAATAACAACTGACACTGAAAGCAAAGTTCATGCTAGACAATCCCAATCAAAGAAGAAAGGAGGATGGATAAAGATATAAGACTTATCATCAGCAGAGGTAAGGCCTAGGGCACGGTTTTTCGGATAAGAACCAAGGGTTTCTATAACTCTCTCGACATAAAGGAGGAGGCCAACAAGCTTCTTCTGTGCTCAATTTGCAATATTACAAATGCTCGGGTGTACAACCCCGTATTTGTTCAAGTAGACTCATCAGACGGCTAGTAGAAAAGGAGAGACATAGCCGTTTGGGGGAGGGGGGGGGGGTTACAGCTAGGGTACCAGCGCACTCGCTAACCATGGGCAAGTGCACCCCTGGCGGCTGCATCCGCCCTGGTTTCGGGCGAGTCGCGAGTACCCATCACCACCGTGTACTCGCCGCCCCTTGCCGAGCCCGCCTTAAGTAGCGAGCACTCGCCCCTCAAGGGGTAACTTCTTTTCTCCAGGGAATTTCGTGTTGGACCACGGTGAGCAATACCAAACAACGAGATTTCACTATTAGCAGGCCAAATTGGGTTGCCATTAGTAATATCAAAAGGCGGGATTCGCTATCTGCATACCGATTTAAGAAAACTATAAATAAACTCCCGAGGAAACCTTTTGGAAGAGGCTGATTCTGGTCGGCGAGGGCTCCAGTACTCCGTTAACCCAGGTTTTCGGGTTCAACATTCTGGCGCTCTTTGGTGCCCATCCAGGGTGCCCAACTCATCTTTGGTTTGGGAGGGGGAGGTCTTCTCGATCTTTTGGGTTTGTGGCGGGTCCTCTTCATTGCAGCTCGCGGGGTTTGTTCTAGGTTAACCATCACTGTGAGGGAGACTCTTTGCTCCAAGTGCCTGACACTGTGCTCACACTCAGGAGAAGTAAGCAAAAACTACACCCAGTCGGTCGAACTCCTTTTGAACCAGGTTTTCGGGTTCTATATTCTGGTGCGGTGTGTGAACCGTAGCTTGTTTGGAAAATTCTGAGTGAGTTCCATGGCTGAAAGCGAAGGGCAAGGAGCTCACCCATGGAGCTCGCCCCCTTCGCGCGAGTACGTCGGAGAGAGACTTTGACGAGTTCAGGAAGACTCCTTGGAAGACGCTGCGCCTCTCTCTCATGATGCCGAGCGAGTGCTCGACCCCCACGGTCCCGATATTCGCCTCGCAAGCCTTGGGAGAGGAGGCGACAGGTAGGCAAACCAGGGAAGGAAGTATTGGTTGAGGAAGAGGATCGAACCTCTACGTGCGTGCCCTGTTCCCAATCTACCAGGATGCACCCAGGCCAGGAGACCGTAATGAGCACATCCAACTTGCTAGGCTGGGTCGGGGACCCATTCCGTGAACTGATTCTTTCTGCCCCGGTTCCAGAGAGATTCAGGAGCCACATGTCTTATATACATGAAAGGATGATCCCCTCCAACATCTCTAGTGGTTCGAGGACGCTGTCTCCATCGGCAAATGACAAACTCCTTCAAGTGTCGATTCTTTGCCATCAGATTCAAGCTTATCATCAGCATAGGTAAGGCCTAGGGCACGGTTTTTCGGATAAGAGCCAAGGGTTTCTATAACTCTCTCGACATAAAGGAGGAGGCCAACAAGCTTCTTCTGTGCTCAATTTGCAATATCACAAATGCTTGGGTGTACAACCCCGTATTTGTCAAGTAGACTCATCAGACCGGCTAGTAGAAAAGGAGAGACATAGCCGTTTGGGGAGGGGGGGGGGGGGTACAGCTAGGGTACCAACGCACTCGCTAACCATGGGCAAGTGCACCCCTGGCGGCCTGCATCCGCCCCTGGTTTCGGGCGAGTCGCGAGTACCCATCACCACCGTGTACTCGCCGCCCCTTGCCGAGCACGCCTTAAGTAGCGTGCACTCGCCCCTCAGGGGGTAACTTCTTTTCCCAGGGAATTTCGTGTTGGACCACGGTGAGCAATACCAAACAACGAGATTTCACTATTAGCATGCCAAATTGGGTTGCCATTAGTAATATCAAAAGGCGGGATTTCGCTATCTGCATACCGATTTAAGAAAACTATAAATAAACTCCCTAGGAAACCTTTTGGAAGAGGCTGATTCTGGTCGGCGAGGGCTCCAGTACTCCGTTAACCCAGGTTTTCGGGTTCAACATTCTGGCACTCTTTAGTGCCCTCCAGGGTGCCCAACTCAGCTTTGGTTTGGGAGGGGGAGGTCTTCTCGATCTTTTGGGTTTGTGGCGGGTCCTCTTCATTGCAGCTCGCGGGGTCTGTTCTAGGTTAACCATCACTGTGAGGGAGACTCTTTGCTCCAAGTGCCTGACACTGTGCTCACACTCAGGAGAAGTAAGCAAAAACTACACCCAGTCGGTCTGAACTCCTTTGAACCCAGGTTTCGGGTTCTATATTCTGGTGCGGTGAGCGTGAACCGTAGCTTGTTTGGAAAATTCTGAGTGAGTTCCATGGCTGAAAGCGAAGGGCAAGGAGCTGACCCAGGGAGCTCGCCCCCTTCGTGCGAGTACGTCAGGAAGAGCGACTTTGACGAGTTCAGGAAGACCTCCTTGGAGACGCTGCGCCTCTCTCTCATGATGCCGAGCGAGTGCTCGACCCCCACGGTCCCGATATTCGCCTCGCAAGCCTTGGGCGAGGAGGCGACGGGTAGGCAACCAGGGAAGGAAGTATTGGTTGAGGAAGAGGATCGAACCCTCTACGTGCGTGTTCTGTTCCCCAATCTGCCAGGATGCCACCCAGGCCAGGAGACCGTGCGAGCACCTCCAACTCGCCAGGCTGGGTCGGGGAACCCATTCCGTGAACTGATTCTTTCTGCCCCGGTTCCAGAGAGGTTCAGGGAGCCCACATGTCTTATTATACATGCAAGGATGACCCCCTCCAACATCTCTAGTGGTTCGAGGACGCTGTCTCCATCGGGCAAATGACGAACTCCTTCAAGTGTCGATTCTTTGCCATCACCTTCAAGGGAAAGGCGAGAGACTGGTTCCATCAGCTTCCCTTGGGGACCATCTACAGCTTGGAGGACTTGCGTCAGAGTTTTCTGCTGCGGTTCTCCACGTTTAAGAAGAGCAAGAAGGGGGTCGAGGATTCGTTCTTGATTAAGCAGGGTGCTGAAGAATCATTGGGGAGCTACATTGATCTCTTCCAGGAGGAGATTCTACTGGTTTAGGAGGTGCCCGGGCACACCTTGCAGCTTGCCCTCATCATTGGGCTGCAGCAGGGGCTGTTCAGGATGGAGTTTTCTTGTGACCCCCCTCTGTCTTTCGAGGAGTTGATCAGTTGAGCGGGGAGGGAGATCGAGTGCGAGGCCACAAACCGCACGTTTGTGACAAAGTTGTCCAAGTTGGGAGAAAGTTAGACAAAGGCACCTGGAGGATCCCAACGGTAAGAGGTGAGAAGGAGGGAGGAGTCGTGGAGGCAGGGACTTCAAGGCCCCCCCGGGGGTCAGGAGACAGGGTGGAGGTTTTAGCCGCCGATCAATCGACCGATCTGGAGGCTGCCGGAAGGGCCTCCTCAGGGCCGGGGAAGAGTGTTTGCCCAGGGCGGAGGGCCCTTCCAGGGGGGACTTTCAGTTAGGGCAAGGATGGTTCAACCCTCTGGGGTGGTGACCTAGTCTGAGGCAATTTCAGCCCCTACCCCAGCAAGCCATGACGATCAGACGAGGAGGAAGAAGAGGACGAAGGAATCGTCCAAGAGGGGTAGAGAAGAGAAAGGTGGCGTTGCCCTACTGTGACTTCAGGGAGTGGAGGGAGGAGCTGAGGTCCTCGTGACTCTGGGAGCAACATCGAAGAACTGCCGACTTGTCATTGTGGATGCCCTGAGCAGCTACAATGCCATTTTCAGACGACCACTCATCAACGCCTTCTGGTGCGTGCCTTTCTCGTATCACCAGTGCTTGAAGTACAACATGAAAGGAGTCCAGATCTGGGTCAAGGGAGATCCCAGGGTGGCCCGACAGTGCTACGTCACGACATTTAACACTATCTCGTGAGAGGATGAGGCAAAAGAGGTCGACAAGGCGATGTAGGATAGGGCAGCCAAAAAGGAGAGGGCCAAAAAGGTGCAATTAAGCAGGAGGTTGAGCGAGGACTAGGAGAGGGTCCGAGAGTGCATTCAGTGGAACATGGATGTCTTTGCTTGGAGCGCTGCAGACATGCCAGACATCGACGTAGATGTGGCTTGTTACCTCCTCAACCCCTACTCAAGCGTCCGCCTTATCTGTTAGAAGAAGGGGGCTGTGACAATTACTCTGGTCGGGCCCATTATAGAGGAAGTGAGCAAGCTGTTGGAGGCAGGTTTTGTATCAGAGATCCAATACCCAGGTTGAGTCTTCAATGTTGTAATGATTAAAGAGAGTGATGGGAGGTGGTGGATGTGTGTGAACTTTTCTATTTTATATAAAGTATGCCCCAATGATTGTTATCCACTGTCTCGAATCGACGCGCTGGTAGATTCAGTCGTTTGTTTTCCTGTAATTAGTTTTTTGGATGTTTTTCAGGTTATCAGCAAATCCGAATGCATCCTCTAGATGTCAAGGACATCTCGTTCATCATGTACGATAGGTGCTATAGTTATAAAATGATGCCCTTCGGGTTGAGAAATGCAGGGGTGACCTACCAAAGGATGATGAACCGAGTCTTCAGTGAGCAGAAGAGGATAAACGTGAAGGTTTATATGGATGACCTGATGGTGAAGAGCAAAGACGTCAGATCCCATTTCCAGGACCTAGCGGAGACCTTCTCTACTCTCTGAAAGTTCAAGATGAGGCTCAATCCCTCGAAGTGCGTCTTCAGAGACGGCAGGGGCAAATTCCTTGGTCACCTCCTCACATCGGTGGGGGTAGATCCTAACCCCGACAGAGTAAAGACAATCTTGGACTTCGAGTCGCCCAAAAATGCCAAGGAGGTCCAGTGTCTGACGGGAAAGCTGGTCGGGTTGTGTAGGTTCCTCTACCGAACAGGGGAGAAATGCTCACCCTTCTTCAAAGTTTTGCAAGGGAATCAGAAGTTCGAGTGGTCGCAAGAGTGTGAGGAGGCTTTCCAGACGTTTAAGAAGCAGCTCACGCATGCCCCACTGCTCCAAGGACCAAGTGAAGGGGAAGATCTGCCTCTCTACCTCGGGGGGGGGGGGGGACCTGAAGAGATAAGTTCGGTCCTGGTTCAAGAGGAGGGGAAGAAACAATTACCCTTCTACCACATCAGCCGGGTCCTGAAGAAAACGGAGCTCATGTATCCCATCCCGAAGAAGTTAGCCCTCGCCTTGATTATCTCGGCTAGGAAGCTCCGAGCGTATTTTCAGGCACATTCAATCAAGGTGGTTATCGACCACCCCCAAACGCAACATCATGGAAGGGGTGGAGCACTGTGGAAGGTTAGTAAAGTGGTCGGTGGAGCTTAGCAAATTCGAGATCTCGTTCGTCCCTCGACTATCAATGAAGGCGCAAGTGGTGACTGATTTTCTGGCAGAATACATAGTTGAGGTGGAAGAGTCCGAGTCTTCCGAGCATGTGGCTTGGGAGATACTCGTTGACCGAGCGTCGAGAATATACTCCCTGGGAGGGGGAGCCGTTTTGGTTAGTCCGCAGGGGACGAAGATCAAACAGACAATTAACATTCACTTCCCTCTCACCAATAACCAAGCCGAGTATGAGTTCGTTGTAGCGGTGCTTCGCCTGACAAAGGAATTGGGGATTTAAGACGTGGGGGTCTTCACAGATTCAATGGTGGTAGCATCTGAGATCAAGGGAGAATTCGAGACAAGAGAGCCGACTCTCTAACGGTACCTGGCGAAGGTCAAGGGCCTCATTGGCTTCTTCCGCACGTTTTTCATTCAGCATATGCCAAGGGAGAAAAACACTCAAGCAGATCGTCGGGCGATGTATGGCCCCCGTGCGAGAGGAACTGTGACAGAACTGTTTAAGCCATCAATTGCAGAGGGAGAGCTAATGGAAATCGACCGACGACCCTCGTGGATGGACTCTTTCATCGTTTTTCTGATTTTGGCAGATAAAAGGTTGTTCATGTACATGTCTGCCTATTACTTCACGACGGAGACTTGTAACGGAAGACCCTATCGGGACTCCTGGCGAGGTGTGTAACTGAGGAAGAGGTCCCTAGAGTCATGGAGGAAATTCACTCCGGGGAGTGTGACAGTCAATCTGGGAGTCGGGCCTTGGAGAAAAGTGGGTTGCAGCAGGGCTACTTCTGACCGATGATCGACAGGGAATCAGGGATGCTGCGGAGTGCGAGAGGAAGTGTCAGAAGTGACATCTCTTCACACTGCTCTAGCTCCTACCGGCACAGAGTCTCACGTCCATCACTGCACCGTGGCCCTTTGCAATTTGGGGAATGGACTTGGTAGGCCCGTGCCTCGGGCCAGCGGGCAGAGGAAGTTTCTCCTAGTCATGTTATACTATTTCTCCAAGTGGCTAGAGGTCAAGGAGCTGACCAAGACAACCTCGCAGGTAGTAAGAAATTTCATATGAGGGGAAATAATTTGCCGGTACGTGCTACCCCTAGTCATCGTCACTGACAACGACCCGCAGTTTGCTTGTGAAGACCTCCCCAGCTTCTGCAGCCAGTTGGGTATCGACCTCCGCGTTGCGTTCGTCCAGCCCCCCGGTGTAACAAACAGGTGGAGGCGGCGAACAAAACCATCGTAAATCCGTTGAAAATGATAGAAAATCTGAAGGGTAATTGGGCTGAACAGTTTCCCTCAGTCCTTTGAGCCTTGACAACCATGCCGAACACGACCACAAGAGAAACGCCTTTTAAACTCTCTCATGGTTTCGAGGCCATGTTATCAGTAGAATTCGAGGTGAGTTCCCGTGAGTTGTCGCCGCGTTGGAAGGAGATGACGAGTGGAGGGTGGAGAACGGGGAGGAACAATGGCCCTCACTTGACCTCGTAAAAGAACTCCACGACCTGGCAACGATCTGCCGGGAGGATATTAAACGCAGGATGGACAAGTATTTCAATAAACATATTCAGATCAAGCAATTTGTTATGGGAGACCTTGTTCTCAAAAAGGTCGACGCTGCGGGAAGGTCAACGACAGTTGGGAAATTCCATCCCAACTGGGAGGGTCCCTATGCAATATGGGAAGCATTGAAATCAGGAGGTATCGCCTCCAAAATACTGAGTGAGCCTCCCTCGATAATAGTTGGAGTGACGACAACATGAAACATTTTTATCCTTAATAAACAAAGAAAATTTTATCCCAGTGAACTCTTCTTTTGATGAATTTTGTTTTCGTTCTGCTGGGTTATGGCGTGGTGTAATAGGAAGTTCCCTAATAATAATAATAATAATAATAAAGTTGTTTGGTTAAATGCTCCCGAGAAGAAAATCGATGCCCAAGTTCTCACAAGCCGACAGGGCAGGCTCCCTCACTCGGGTGGCAAAGAAAAAATAAAGTTGTTGGTTAAAAGCCCCCGAGAAGAAAACCGTTGTTCGGACTCTCACAAGCCGACAGGGCAAGCTCCCTCACTTGAGTGACAGAGAAAAAAATGAAGTTGTTTGGTTAAAAGCCCTCGAGAAGAAACTCGCTGTCCAGAATCTCTTTAGCTGGCAAGGCAGACTCCCTCACTTGAGTGACAGAAAAAATGAAGTTTAGTTAAAAGCCCCCGAGAAGAAAACCGTTGTTCGGGATCTCACTAGCCGGCAGGGCAGACTCCTTTACTTGGGTGGCAGTGAAAAAACATGAAGTTGTTTGGTTAAAAGCCCCGAGAAGAAAACCGCTGCCCGGGCTCTCACAAGCCGGCAAGGCAAGCTCCCTCACTCGGGTGGCAGAGGAAAAAGTTGTTTGATTAAAAACCCTTGAGAAGAAAACCACTGTTCAGGCTCTCACAAGCCGGCAGGTCAGGCTCCCTCACTCAGGTGGCAAAAAAAACAAAGTTGTTTGGTTAAAAGCCCCTGAGAAAGAAACCGCTCTCCGGGCTCTCACAAGCCGGTAGGGCAGACTCCCTCACTCCGGTGGTAGAGAAAAAATGAAGTTGTTTTGGTTAAAATCTCCCGAGAAGAAAATCACTGTCCGAGCTCTCACTAGCCGGCAGGGCAGACTCCCTCACTCGGGTGGCATTGAAAAAATGAAGTTGTTTGGTTAAAAGCCCCTGAGAAGAAAACTGTTGTCCGGGCTCTCACTAGTCGACAGGTAGGCTCTCACACTCAAGTGGCAGAGGAAAAAGTTGTTTTGGTTAAAATCTCCCGAGAAGAAAACCACTATCCGGGCTCTCACAAACCTGTAGGGCAGGCTCACTTAATCGGGAGGTAGGAACAGACTAAGATGAGTTGGAAGGCACTTGACAGGAATCATCATGGGAACAGTAGATGCATAAACGATATCAACAAAGTGGAGGCTTTGTGATAACAAAAGTGAAAGTGGGGATAGGGGGGGGGGGGGGCACAGTTGGTCTCGCCTGGGTCAAGAACGCTTCCTACTCGCCCACTCTAGGACACTACTAGTCGTGTGAATTATACATCCCGCGACAAGTAGGGCAGGTGCGAGAAATTTGTCTCCCTAAAGGCACAAGTACTAATACCTAAACTCGAGCACTCGCCTGGTTAGGGGTGGAATTAATGTCAAAGTCTCTTATTAAGTTGACGCCCTGTGAATGGGACGCGTACGCGGGCACCGCTGACATCTCGCGGGCCAAGCGTTAAACGCACTCGCGCACTCTTGAGTATTAAACTACTTCCATCGTACATGTCACTTCGTTAAAGGATTTCGAGCACGTTTCGTTGGGGGCGGATTGAGCGTGTCGACAAGCTATCTAACCTCTAAGGCCAACACCCGGAGAGTTCAAGAGGCCGAGGTGAGTTGCCATTCAAGCACGTACGAGGCATTCAGTGAGAGAATGAAAATTCTAAAAGACCAAAAATATAAGGCAAATTCATTCATACATGTCCATCAAAATGTTTTTACAATAGAGGTGAGCCTCGCCCATGCATAAAAAAAATACTAAGGAAAAGAGAAGCCCTAAGCTAAGGGGCTGACAGGGTGTCTTGGGGGATCGGTCCAACTCGCCCTCATCATCACCAGAGGGAGTCGAGTACGCATGGTCGGACGAGGGGGAGTTCTCCTCGGGCTGGGGGAGGTAGAACTTCGAGATGAGCTGGTTGGCGGTGACGTCCTCCCATCCCTCTTGCAAGGCGCCGAGCTCGCGGAGAGTCTTGATCGCGAATTCAGTGGACTTGGTGACCAGAGTCTGGCGAGTGGCCTCGACCTCGCGCGGAGTGAAATGTAGGAACCTCGCGCCCTTGGAGGAGGACTCGCCACACTCCAGCACTCACACCTTCTCCGAGGCCCCGATGATTTGCGCTTTGAGACTCTCCACCTCCTGCTCGACCTCGCCGATTT
This sequence comes from Platanthera guangdongensis, assembly GCA_039583875.1. Taxonomy (NCBI): domain Eukaryota; kingdom Viridiplantae; phylum Streptophyta; class Magnoliopsida; order Asparagales; family Orchidaceae; genus Platanthera; species Platanthera guangdongensis. Next base: position 24,618,787 of record CM077166.1, on the reverse strand, counting down.
GCTTTGTCATTTGCTCCACCGCATCCGCATTCTGAAGCGAGTTCGCGTAAACAAGGTGAAAGAAAAAGAAATAAGCATGAATTCATCTAAGTGAGGGGGACTCACTACGCCACTGGAGGCCTTTTCGAGGAGCCTCTCGACAACCTCCACTCGCATCTCTGCATCATCGGCTCGCTCCTCTGTAAGCTTCTTTGCGGTCTCAACAAGGAAGTACTTCTTACTAAAGCTGAGCCCGCGGTGCGATGCCATGTGGGAGAGCTTGGCGGCGCGCTGAAGGGTCCGCAAGCTCTCTTAGGTGAGCTTGCGCAGGGTTGACTTCTCGTAGGCTGCCGCGTACTCCCTGCCGTACAGACTATAGGTAAGGCAGTAGGCATTCTCGCCGGAGTCGTCACCCTCAACCCAAGAGGGAAGGGGGAGGACATGGAGACCCTATTCACCCTCTATTCCCAGGCGAGTAGGGGGTCTCATACGCTGTCCAAGGCACTCTTCCCCAGGCCGAAGTTGGGGTGCGACGCCGACATATCTGGTTCGTTTAGCTCAGCATCCTTCTTAGCCGAGACCTCTAGGTCGCTCGGCTCGATGACCCTCTTCCCTTTCCTCCCAGACTTGTGCTTCTTCCGCGAGGAGGCGGGGGGAGACGGGTCTATATCCACTATAACCCTCTTCGTCTTTCCCGCGCTGGGGGCGGGCTTACCTAGATCGGCGGCACAGGCCTCCGCGGCGGCCATCGTAGCCTTGAGCTGAGGGGTAGGCTTGACCGTGCTCGCATAGGGGGGATTCGTCGGGATCTGCCGCTCGCCTACAACAAAAATTCAAAGAAAAGGTATGAAGGTTAGCCCTAAGAAGGGGCGAGTGGAAGGAGAAGCGAGCGAGTAATGAAAATACCTTCTCCCGACAACACGGGAGGGAGCAGGTCGAGGTTGCGTCGCAGGTAAGCAATCTTGAAGTTCTTCCCGACGAAGAATATGCAGAGCTCTGCCGCCATGCCATCCATGTGGGGGGCCCGATAGATCGCCTTGATCTTCTGAACGGGCGAGTACGACAGGTTGCTGAAGTCGCCCTTGATAATGAGGAATCGGTCGTTTCAGTGGTGTACCTTGTTTGATGTCTCGCTGACCTTCAGTTGCGAGCTGGTCAGGTAGGCGACTCCATCTGATATCTCTCTGAGGATGAAGACATTTCAGAAGACGGTGTGGTTGAACTCCACCTTCTCCTCGCACAGGTGACACGCGAACGCGACCAACATGGCGATTGCGTTGGTGTCAATCTGCGCGGGCACCAGCTTGAATTATTTTAGGAACTGTTTCACCTCGGGCCAGAGCGGGAGGCAGAGCCCAACCTCGAAGTGGGGAAGGGGAAGGCAAGCCGATCCTGGTAGAACGTGTTGATGGCCTCGCCTTCGTCCGGGCGGCGAGCTGAATACCCCAGCAGCAGGTGTGTGGCCTTGAATGCAAGTTGTTCCTCCTCCGACACCTTCCCGTCGGGGAAGAGGTGGTCGGTGAAGTTCTCAACACACTTTTCCCTCCCATTCGCAGTGTCCGAGTCGGCAGACATTTTGCAGTAGGGGTGGCAAGTGGGGGCCGCGAGATTAAGGAGAAGAGGGGAGAAAAAAGAGGAGGGTCTGGGTGCAGTTATGGCAGTAGGTGAGGGGGTGGGATCGCGGTTATTGGCGCACCCCGACCCCCTCACTCCCGCCCGCACCACGAAGCTTTGCAACTCGCTGAGAATTGGCGAGTGCACGCCCCTATCATAAATCCAGGCATCATAAAATAGAAAAAATAATAACATGCGAGTTTAATCAAATAAAAGCATGAATCCCCGTAAGGCGGGGTTAAACACATTAGAAAAATAGTGTTGTCCAAGGTGCATGAAAGAAAAAAGTAAACATATCGACATTTTAAAAGAAAGGAGGGTGCAAGCGGGCTCAGAGAGAATGCATCTTCCAGATGCCCCGACCTCGCGTGTACACTCTTGGACCTTGCAGGGTGCTGGCGCGCTCGCGCGCGACGACGACCTTCTGCTGCATGGCACACATGCTGTCCTCAACTCCCCGCAGGTGGTCCTCCAATGGCACGACATCGCCTCCTGTGCTCCGCTGGACCTCTTCCGCGAGCAGGACATAATCTCCTTCTAGCACGCTCGTTCGCCGCTCCAGGGCAAGGATGAGAGGGAAGGCAACCTCTTGCTGCCCGAGCGGGGTTCCCTCCTCTCCCGTCGACTCACGCCTAATCTTCTTGGCAGTTGTTTTCTCCCCTCGCCTCAGAGTAGTGCTCAGAGACAATGGCCATAAGGCCAGAAGTGTCCGCCTTGCTCTTTTCCTTGTGAGTAGCGAGGCGAGCCAGGATCTCCTGGGAAGGAAGCATGTTGATAAGGAAGTGATGGACCAAGGGGAAGCATGGGGAGAAGTGGGGGAGTCCTTGGAGTTGCCTCCCCCTCCCCCCTCAGTATTTATAGCCCTCTGGTGGGGCCCAACAAAACATTCTCTAGAGTTCGAGCACTCGCCAAATAGAGAGGTTGAACCGTCTTTCCGAGCTTTAAACAAACTCACAAAGACCGGGGATTGTGTACAACCCCATATTTGTCAAGTGGACTCATCAGACTGACCAATAGAAATAGAGAGACGTAGCTGTCTTGAGGGGGGGGGGGGAGTGCGGCCAGGGGCACCTGCGCACTCGCCAACCACAGACGAGTGCACCCTTGGACGCTTGCACCCGCCCCCGGTTCCGGGCAAGTCGCGAGTACCCAACATCACCGGGTTCTCGTGTGTACTCGCCCCTTAGGGAGTAACATCTCTTCTCAGGGAATTTCATGTTGGCCCGCGGTTAGCAATACCAAACATTGAGATTCCGCTATTAGCAAGCCACATTGGGCTGTCGTTAGTAATATCGAAAGGCGGGATTTCGCTATCCGTGGACTAATTTAAGAAAACTATAAATAGACCCCCATGGGCACCTTTTAGAAGAGGCTGGTTTGGTCGGAGAGAACTCCCGTACTCCGTTTACCCAGGTCTTCGGGTTCAACGTTCTGGTGCTCTCTAGTGCCCTCCAAGTTGTCCACCTCAGCTTTTGTTTGGGAGGGGGAGATCTTTTCGATCTTCCTGGTTTGTGGCGGGTCCTCTTCGCTGCAGCTCGCTGGGTCTGTTCTAGGTTAATCACCACTGTGAGCGAGACTCTTTGCTCCAAGTGTCCGACACTGTGCTCACACTCTGGGGAAGTATGCACAAGCTACACCCAGTCGGTCCGAACTTCTTTGAACCCAGGTTTCCGGGTTCAACATCAGGATTAGGTGATTGTAATGGCAAAAGACAAAATCTAATTACTAATGGGTCCCCCGCACCCACCCGCTTAGATCACAACTCAATATTAAACTAAACTCATAATAGCAGAGAAAAAACAGGACAAGGGTGGTCCAATGACCGAATGAACATGATCACATCTCTGCACTCCTGACGATGCCACATGCATAGGAATTTGATGCCGGGAATTGGTTCTTATGATGAGGAGCAAAAGGAGTTTCCAAAGTTGTTGAGAAGATTAATTTTTAGCAAGAGCTGAGGAAAGCCCCGACTTGTGGAAAAAATGAGCAGTCAATGGGATAATGGATTCATAAAATATATTGCATCAGGAGATTTCTTCCTATTTGCTTGCTCACCTTCCACTTTAGTCCTGCCTTCCCCTCCCCCTTCTACGAATCAATATATGATTGCTTGCCCCATTTCTCCTCCCTTCTTGAGAGTTGCCACTGTTCTTCTCCCTCTATCAGCGCTATCTGTTTTTGAATCAGAGCCAATACCAAGATTTTGCCGCTGTCTAATTCTTGAAAAATTGTAATGATAGTCGGGGATGAGATGAAACAGGCATTGAAGATTATTAGAAAAGCCCATGTAAAAGGCCCATTTGATGGCCCATTTTTCCTCTCCTTCTTTAGTCCCACATCATGTATAGGATTTATTCTTCTCCTTCTCTCCTATATATTTGTATTCTCTCCTTGTATTTACATACTGAAATAATATATACAAGCTTTGAGCTCTTCCAACATGGTATCAGAGCCAGGTTGCGTCTAGCTGCGGACTGCCCCTTTTCTGTCCGCCCGGTCTCCTGCGGACTGCCCCTCTGCTTCTGTCCGCTCGGCTACCCTGCGGACTGCATTCCTGTCCTCTCCGATCTCGTGCGGACTGCCTTCCTGCATCCGCTCCGGTCTCGTGCGGACTGCCCTTCTGATTCCGCTCCTCTTCTCTCCCTCCGTGGTTCCACCCTCCTCAGGCTTCTTATAGCCATCTTCTGCTCTGACTCGTGGGGCCCACCTCTCTCTATCCGCTCCGGACGATCAGTCCTGTCCGCTGCACTCTGTTTGTGTCCGCTCGAGCCTCTTTGCTCGCGGACTGCTCCCTCTAGCTCGCTCTATTTCTGTCCGCTCGAGCCTCTGTGCTCGCGGACTCTCACTCTCCGCCTTCTCTTGCGGACTGCTCCTGTCTGCTGCGGGCTCTTCTTGTATCCACTGTGCTCTTCTCTTCCAGCGACCTGCCCACAGTTCGCCGCGACCTCTGCCGCGACCTGCCCCCAGTTCGCCGCGACCTCTTGCGGACTGTTCCTGTCCGCTGCCGCGACCTGCCCCCAGTTCGCCGCGGCCTCTGTCGCGAACTGCTCCAGCTCTGCTCTCACCAGCTGCGATCTGCTCCACTGAGCTGCGGCCTCTTCCAACTCGCCGCGCCCTCCTCTCGCGGACTGCTCCTGTTCGCCGCGGCCTCACTCAACTCGCCGCGACCTCCAGACCGCCGCGACCTCCAGACCGCTGCGGGCTCTCCTTTCTCCCACTGCTTGCCGCGCGGGTTGTTCTCTCCGAGCCCTGCTGTCTGCTGCTCTTCAGTCGCCATGTCCTCCAGCGACTCCACTACCGCTCAACCCCCTGCCGACCACATGGCTCCTCTCGAACTCCGCGATGAGCTTCAGATTACTACTATTTCTCTCTCTGGCAAGGCCAACTTCATTCCCTGGGTCCACTCTGTCCGCCGGGTCTTACAGGCCAAGGGTCTTGCCCGTCACCTTACTCAGGGCCCACCAACTCCTTCTACTGATGATTGGCTCCGCAATGACGGTCGTGTCCAGACCTGGATCCTGAACTCGGTCGAGGGTGAGCCGTACCAGATGATCATGTATCATGAGACTGCTAAAGCCATGTGGGATGAACTTCATTCGTTGTACTCCGGGAAGGACAGCCTTCAACACCTTTTTGACATCCTCACTGATCTTCAAGCCTTGGATGTTGGCAAAGCTCTGGACATGACCTCCTTCGTGGCCCGTGCTAAAAACTCTCACGGAAGCCTGGATTCAGCACCAGCCCGCGACTACTGATCTCGCTGCCCAACGCGCCCAGAAGGAGGCTGTTTGTATTGCTATGATTATGGCTCGCGTCCCGCCACACCTGCACAGTATTCGGGCCCAGGTTCTGGCTTCACCCACTACCCCTTCCTTCTCTGATGTCTGCTCGATGTTACTTCGTGTACCACCTCCACCGGAGGCTCATGCACCACCCTCGCCGGCCCTTCTTCAGCAGGCCCTTCCTCCTCTACTCCCACAACCCTCTTTTCCTCGGGGTGGCCGTACGGGCTCCCGTGGGCGGGGCCGTGGTGGCCGCGGACGGCCCAAGTGCACCTACTGCGGCCGGGATGGCCATACTGAAGCCGTTTGTCACAAGAAACATGGCTACCCCCCTCGCCCGCCTACTGCTGCTGTTACCGATAGCTCTCCTCCGACTGGTACGGATCTTGAGGCTCTTCGCCTTCAGCTGCAACAACTCCAGGGGCTCCTCAACCCTCCTTCTGCTTCCCATGCCTCCACCTCCCATGCAGGTCTTGTCTCCACCTCCGCTGCAGGTACTGCCTGTCTCTCTTCCAGCTCTCGCTGGATCCTGGACTCGGGAGCCACCCACCACATCACTTCCATGCGGCCGCCCCAGTTCCCTGCTGCTGCTCACCCCCCGTCTATTACTGTGGCCAATGGTGCGCTTGTCCCGGTCTCCGGCTGCGCGGATCTCCTCCTTCCTCCCTCTCTCTCTCTTCGCTCCGTTCTTTATGTGCCAGCCTCGCCTTTTAATTTACTCTCTGTTGGTCGTCTTACTACTGATATGAATTGCTTTATCACCTTCACCTCTTCTGGTTTTTTGATACAGGATCGGCAGACGCGGATTACCATTGGTAGGGGTCGGCTGCAGAACGGGCTTTACCTCCTCGATGTCTCTCTCACATCCCTTTCCTCCGTTTCCTCGTCTGATTGGCATTGTCGGCTTGGGCATGCCCCTCTACCTATCCTGCAGAAGGCGCTTCCCGACCTTTCTCTTCCTGTTTTTAAATGTGATTCTTGTATTATTGGCAAACAGCCTCGCTCTTCTTATCCAGCTCATTGTACTAGGAGCTCTGCTCCATTTGATTTAATACATTCTGATATTTGGGGACCATATAAAGTTACTAGCATTTCTGGTTATCGTTATTTTATAACATTTATTGATGATTACTCTCGTACTACTTGGTTGTATCTCCTGCATGATCGCTCTGAGCTTCCTCGTGTCTTTCAGGCGTTTGTGTTAGAGACTCGTACGCAATTCTCTACCACCATTAAAACTTTCCGCTCTGATAATGCACGGGAATATACTAGCCACGAGTTTGCCACTCTCTGCGCAAACTTCGGTATTGTTCACCAGACCTCTTGTCCCTACACCCCTCAACAAAACGGGGTCGCCGAACGCAAGAACCGCCACTTGCTCGATGTGGCTCGCTCTCTCATGCTTCACATGAACGTTCCCAAAGTCTTCTGGAACTTTGCGGTGTCCACAACATGTTTTCTTATCAACCATCTCCCCTCTCCCGTTCTCCAGAACGCTACCCCTTCAGCCTTCTTTTTCCCTCCACACCCGCCTTCCCCCTCACCCCCCGGGTTTTTGGATGTACCTGCTTTGTCCATAACCTGGGCCCCACTCTTGACAAACTGGATCCCCGTGCGGCCAAACACATTTTTGTCGGCTACTCCCGTACCCAAAAGGCTATGTTTGCTACTCTCCGGTCACCGGAAGGTCTCTGTTTCGGCTGATGTTACTTTCCGGGAGGATCAACCCTTCTTCCCTCCTCCTTTGCCACCACTTCTACCACCACCTCCTCCAACACCCTCCCTTCCCCGGCCGGTGATCCACGTCCACTCACCTCCCACCATCCCTCCGCCTCCTCCCACCGTTGACCCTCCTCGACCTCCAGTTATTCGGGTCTATGCTCGTCGCCCTCTTCCTCCTGTTGCTCCTCTGCAGTCGGCTTCGACCTCGGCTTCTCCGTGTTCTGCTGCTCCGGTGTCGGCCTCTACCGCTCATCCAATGGCGGATTATGTTTCTCTCCATCGCCTCTCTCCACCTCTTCAGGCCTTGGCTACTTCGCTCTCCTCGGTCTCTATTCCTACTTCTGTCCAGGACGCTCTTCAACATCCTGGGTGGCGTGCGGCCATGGAAGAAGAGATGGCTGCTCTTTGGGCCAACCAGACTTGGACCCTGGTGCCCCTTCCTCCCGGCCAGAAACCCGTTGGGTGCAAATGAGTTTTCGTCATTAAACATGCTCCTGATGGGACCATTGATCGCCTCAAAGCTCGGTTGGTTGCTCGTGGCTTCACCCAGCAACCGGGGCTGGACTATGACGAGACCTTCTCTCCGGTTGCTAAGCTCAACACGGTCCGCATTCTCCTCTCTGTGGCTGTCCATCGCCAGTGGCCCTTATTTCAACTCGACGTCAAGAACGCTTTCCTGAACGGCGACCTTCAGGAAACGGTTTACATGCAACAACCTCCCGGGTTTGAGACCACGAGGGAGTCACGGGTTTGTCATCTTCTCAAATCTCTATATGGTCTCAAACAATCCCCTCGGGCATGGTTCGACAAGTTCAGCAAAGCTCTCCGGGACATTGGCTTCACTCGCAGCTCGGCTGACTTCTCATTGTTTACTCGTCACCAAGCCACTGGTACGGTTCTCCTGTTGGTATATGTCGACGACATCATTATTACTGGCAGTGACTTGGACGGCATACAGGCCGTTAAGCTACATCTGAGCTCCGTCTTCCAAACTAAAGATCTGGGTCCTCTTCGGTACTTCCTCGGTCTGGAAGTGGCCAGACGGTCAGATGGGTTGGTTCTCTCTCAGCGCAAATATTGCCTGGATCTTCTTCATGATGCAGGCTACTCTGGTTGCAAACCTATTAACACTCACATGGATGCAAATCACAAAATATGTGCTCAGGGCTCAGATTCTGATTCGCTTCTACCAAATCCAGAATATTACCGTCGTCTAGTTGGGAAGCTTATCTACCTAACAGTTACAAGACCTGATATATCTTTCGCTGTGGGACTTGTGAGTCGCTATATGCACTCTCCTCGAAGCTCTCATCTCCAGGCTGTGGAACGCATTCTCAGATATCTTAAGACAGCTCCTGGCCAAGGACTTGTATACAAAACCTCATCTTCCATTCCTACACTAGTGGCATACTCTGATGCCGACTACGCTGGCTCCCTCGACGATCGACGATCTACTAGCGGGTTTTGCACTTATTTTGGAGGACATCTGATTACTTGGCGAAGCAAGAAACAAGCGGTGGTTGCTCGATCCTCAGCAGAAGCAGAATATCGGCCAATGACTGCTGTGGTCTCTGAACTCACATGGATTGAGAGTCTCCTTACCGACCTTGGAGTTAAACTACCTTCACCAGCTCTCCTCCTTTGTGACAGTCAAGCTGCCATACATATTGCTAAAAACCCGGTCTTCCATGAAAGAACGAAGCATATTGAGGTAGATTGTCATTCATCCGAGAGAAAGTCCACATGAAGAAGATCGAGCTCAAGCATGTTCCGGGTACTGAACAGGTTGTTGACATCCTCACCAAAGCTCTACCTAGTACCCTCTTCTATCAGTGCCTATCCAAGCTTGGCGCATACGACTTGTACGCTCCAGCTTGCGGGGGAGTATTAGAAAAGCCCATGTAAAAGACCCATTTGATGACCCATTTTTCCTCTCCTTCTTTAGTCCCACATCATGTATAGGATTTATTCTTCTCTCTTCTCTCCTATATATTTGTATTCTCTCCTTGTATTTACATACTGAAATAATATATACAAGCTTTGGGCTCTTCCAACAAAGATGATATCTATGAATTCTTTGTCTGAGTTAGCTCCGCCCCGTTATTATTATCTTTTGTAAAAAGAATGTTATTAGAGATTACAACCAAAATTGGATGAAGTTTTTTCCTGCAGTGGTCCCAATTTGTCTTTTGTCATTCGAGGAAGAGGTAAGATGCGGTACATCACCAGTGAAGCAGGAGACCCAATGTTTACAGTTGAACATTTATGCTTCATGGAAGTTAACAACTATATTCTTCAGATTTAGTTACTTAGGAAGACTCATATCAACCAAATGTTTTATTCCTATGCACTGTCATGGATATATTTGGATGTGTGGAAAAACACTAGAATAGAGAAAAATAAACAATATTTTTATTAATTTCCCAAATCTGTTAAATACATGTATTTGTACATTAATATTGGAAGAGAGAGAAATAATCCCAATCTAAGATGTGAGACTAAAACTTAAGGAGGAAGAAGGCCCAAGATGGGCCTTGCATTGGGCTTTTACATTTCTTTCTTCCAACACTCCCCCGCAAACTGGAGCCTACAAATCGTAAGCACCCAGTTTGGACAAGAACTGATAATATAACGGACTAGGTAAGACCTTAGTGAGGATATCACCAACTTGTTCAGCAACAAGAACATGTTTCAATTCCAGCTTCTTCAATTAAACTTTCTCCCGAATAAAGTGACAGTCAACTTCAATGTGTTTAGTCCGTTCATGGAATACAAGATTCTTAGCAATGTGTATAGCTACTTGACTGTCGCAAAATAAAGCGCCTGGTGAGGAAAACTTGACTCCCAAATCATCTAGGAGACTTTCTAACCCATGTTAACTCATACACAACTTCCACCATTCATCGATACTCGACTTCAGCAGAAGAGCGAACAACCACAAATTGTTTTTTGCTGCGCCGGGTAATAAGGTGTCATCCGAAGTAAGTACAGAATCCACTTGTGGAACGTCGATCATCCAAGGAGCCATCATAATCAGCATCAGAGTAGACAATCCAAGCTAGAGGAGAAGAGGAAGAGGGTTTGTATATGAGCCCTTATCCAGGAGCAGTCTTCAAATATCTGAGGATGCGCTCAACAACCTGAAGGTGAGACATCCGTGGAGAATGCATGTATCGGCTGACAACTCCAACAACAAATGAGATATCCGGTCTTGTAACTATAAGATAAATCAATTTTCCTACAAGACGACAATAATACTCTGGGTTTTGAAGAAGTAGATCGGTGTCGGAGACACGAGCACAGAGCTTGTGGTTGATATCCATAGCAGTATCAACATGCTTACATCCCGAATATCCAGCATCATGACGAAGATCAAGACAATACTTCCGTTGAGATAGGACGAGACCATCAGGACGTCTCACAATCTCAAGGTCAAGAAAGTACCGAAGATTTCCCAAATCATTAGTTTGAAAGACTGAATTCAACTGTTGCTTGATCATCTGTATTCCTTTGGAATCATCTCTAGTAATTAAAATGTCATCAACATAAACTAAGTGAATCATTTTACATGTTGAATGATGACGAGTAAAGAGAGAGAAGTCCGCCGAGCTCCGAGTGAATCCAACATCACAGACACCTTACTGAACTTATCAAACCATGTACGAGGAGACTGTTTGAGACCATAAATAGATTTCCTTAGGTGAGAGACAAGTGACTTCCCCGTGGTCTCAAACCCGGGAGGCTGGTGCATGTAGACAGTTTCTTGAAGGTCGTTATTGAGAAAACATTCTTGATATCTAATTGATGTAAGAGCCATTGGTGATGAACATCGAAGGAGATTAGAGCTCAAACCGTGTTCAACTTGGCGATGGGAGAGAAGATCTCATCATAATCGAGACCTTGTTGTTGAGTAAACCCGTGAGCTACAAGCCGAGCCTTTAGGCGATCAACAGTCCCATCTGGAGCATGTTTGGTCGTAAAGACCCATTTACATCCGACACAAGTTTGTCCCGGAGGAAGGGAGACCAGATCCCAGGTCCGATTAGCCCATAGGGAAGTCATTTCCTCATCCATGACCGCACGCCACCCCGGATGTTGGAGAGCCTCCTGCACAGAGTTAGGTATAAAAATATAGGATAAGGAAATTACAAATTTGAGAAGAGTCGGGGAGAGACGATGCAAGGATACATAATTCGCCAGGAGATGAGCCATGAATATAGGAGTCGGATCTTCATGCCGCGAGGGATCTTTTATAAAAGTAATGAAATAACGATAATAAAAAATACTAGCAATTTTATATGGTCTCAAACATCAGAGTGTACTAGATCAAAAGGAGCATCGATCCGAGTACAATGAGTAGGAAAAGAAGAACGATGTTGTTTGCCAAAGATACATGATTTGCAGGTAAAGTCAGGAAGAGGTAGATCATGAAGAGTATTTTTGAGAATGGGAAGAGCAGAATGCCCAAAACACCGACGCCAATCCACCGAGGTGACAGATGAGAGAATAACGGGAGAAACGTCCAGAAGATGGAGCCCGTTGCACAACCGTCCTATACCAACGATAGTCCGTGTCCTTCAATCCTGCACAACAAAAGAAGAAGACGTGAAGGTTACAGATCAGTCAAGGTCTTGAGTAAGACGACTAACAGAAAAAAGATTGAAAGTAGAGCACGAGACATGAAGGACTAGTCGAAGAGAGATAGAGGGACTGAGAGACATATGAGTGAAGCCAGAGACAGGGGCAGTGTCACCATTAGCCACTGTGATAAACTTGGGATGGGAAGAATCCAAGTATTGAGGTGGTTTCTGCGGAGTGATATGGTTGGTGACACCAGAGTCCACACTCCGCTGTGAACAACGGGAGAGACATGAGAATCACAGTCCCAGTTGACTGATGTCGGGTGAAGAGAGAAAAATCAGCCGAGCTCCGAGTGAAGCCACTAGCACAGACCACCTTACTGAACTTTTCAAACCACGCACGCAGGGACTGTTTGAGAACATAAATGGATTTCCGAAGATGACAGACCAAAGACTCCCCCGTGGTCTCAAACTCGGGAGGCTGCTGCATATAAACTCTCCTGTAGATCGCCGTTGAGGAAGACATTCTTGATATCCAGCTGATAAAGTGGCCAGTGACGATGAACAACCAAGGAGAGAAGAATGCAGACCGTGTTCAATTTGGCCACGGGAGAGAAGGTTTCCTCGTAATCAAGGCCATGTTGCTGAGTAAACCCCCGTGCCACAAGACGGGCCTTCAGACGGTCGATAGTGCCATCTGCCGCATGTTTAATGACAAAGACCCATTTGCAGCTAACAGGGGTGTGGCCAGCAGGAAGAGGAACCAGATCCCAGGTCTGGTTAGCCCATAGAGCCTGCATTTCATCGTGCATATCAGCCCGCCATCCTGGGTGGTGAAGCGCCTCCTGCACATTGTTAGGAAGAGAAATAGAGGAAAGGGAGGTGGCAAATGCGTAGAGAGGCGGTGTTAGCCGATGTAGAGAGACGTAGTTGGCCAAGGGATGAGCTGTAGAGACGGGAGCGTGATCGACCGCAGCCGAACTATCGTTGGCAGCAGGGAGCTGGGTCACGGGAGCATCCTTGGATGGTCGACGAGAGTAGACACGGATTAGCGGTGGAGGAACCCGAGGAGGAACGGGGGGAGAGGAGGAAGAAGACGGCACAGATGACGTGACCGTGACAACGGGCCGGGGAAGAGAGGAAGCAGAAGACGAGGGAGCAGAAGACGAGGTGGTGCTGGGTAAGTGGAAGGGCTGGTCTTCGCAGAAGGTGACATCCGCAGAAACGACCATTTTGCCGGTAGTAGGAGAGTAGCAGACGTACCCCTTTTTAGTGCGGGAGTAGCCAACAAACATATACTTGGCGGCCCGAGGAGCAAGTTTGTCGGAAGGAGGGCCAAGAAGGTGGACATAACAAATACACCCGAAGATCCGTGGTGGGAGAGAGGTGAGGGGGATGGAGGGATAGAGGAGTTGGATGGGTGAGGTAAAATCAAGGACAGAGGAGGGAAGGCGGTTGATGAGATGACAGGTGGTGGAAACAACAAAGTTCCAATATTCGATGGGAACGTGCATTTGGAACATAAGAGAGCGGGAAACATCGAGAAGATGACGATTTTTGCGTTCTGCCATCCCGTTTTGTTGAGGGGTATACGCACAGGAAGTTTGATGGATGACACCAAAGTCAGTGCAGATAGTGGAAAAGGCACGACCCGTATACTCCCGAGCATTATCAGTGCGAATGACTTTGAGAGGGGTGGCGAACTGCGTACGCATCTCAAGTAAAAAGACGCGAAAGACAGAGGGAAGTTCAGTGCGATCATGTAGTAAATAGAGCCACGTGGTACAGGAGTAATCGTCAATGAACGTGACAAAATACCGAAAGCCAAAAATACTAGAGATCCTATAAGGACCCCAAACATCAGAATGAACTAACGATAAGGGAGTACTACTCCTGGTAGAGGAAGGGGGGAAAGAGGAACGATGTTGTTTGCCGTAGATACAAGATTCACAGGAGAACTCCTGTAAAGGTATATCAGGAAGAGCCCGCTTGAGAATCAGAAGGGGAGCATGTCCAAGGCGGCAATGCCAATCAACAGTGGAGATGGCGGAGAGAAGAGTTGGGGGGATATCCAAGATGTACAACCCATTCACCAGCTGCCCCTTACCAATGGTACTCCGGGTGCGGCGATCCTGCATAAGAAAAGAAGAGGGTGAAATGTAATACAACAGTCAAGGTCGTGTGTGAGACGACTAACTGATAATAAATTGAATGGAGACCCCGAAACGTGAAGAACCGAGGAAAGAGAAAGGGTTGGCGTAAGCTGAAGAGCAGCGGAGCCAAAGACTGGGAGGGTGTCACCATTGGCCACAGTGATGCGATCAGGATGAGGCGTTTGGAGATACGCTGGGGGCTTCTGGGAGGTGATATAGTTAGTAGTGCCGGAATCAACGATCCAACAAGGATTAGGAGAGAGACAGGTGATACCATCCGTAGAGAAGGACACAACAGAGGTGACAGCTGAGTCATCAGGCGCCATGCGGTGAGCAGAAGAGACGACCGGGCGGCTAGCAGAGAGGAGGCCGGGCGGCTAGCAGAGAGGAGGCCGGACGGCTAGCAGAGAGGAGGCTGGGCGGCTAGCAGAGTGGAGGCCGGGCGGCTTGCAGAGAGGAGGCCGAGCGGCTTGCAGGGAGGAGGCCGGGCGCTAGCAGGGAGGAGGCCGGGCGGCTAGCAGAGAGGAGGTCGGGCGGCTAGCAGAGAGGAGGTCGGGCGGCTAACAGAGAGGAGGTCGGGCGGCTAGCAGAGAGGAGGCCGGGCGGCTTGCAGAGAGGAGGCCGAGCGGCTTGCAGAGAGGAGGCCTGGCGGCTTGCAGAGAGGAGGTCGGGCGGCTTGCAGAGTGGATTCCGGGCGGCTAGCAGAGAGAGACCGCGAGTAGGAACTCGAGCGGCTAGAGGAGAGAGACCGCGAGTAAGAACTCGAGCGGTTAGAGGGGAGAGGCCACGAGTAGGAACTCGAGCGGCTAGAAGAGAGAGACCGGGCGGTTAGAAACAGACAAACCGCAAATGGCAAGAGGAGCCGCGAAGAGAAGTGGGGCCCACGGAGGAGAGGAGAGGCTATAAAAAAAGACAGAGGGGTGGGTCCACGGGAGGGAGAGACAAAGAGGAGAGGTCAGCGGCTTAACAAGGAAGAAACCGCTGAGAGAGGAGACGGGTAGAAACAGACCGCTACCCGTGCGAGTTAGAGGGACAAGCCGCAGAGGAAGAGCGGCTAGGCGGAGGAGCCTAGCCGTGCGGTTAGGCGAAGGAGCCAAGCCGTGCGGTTAGAGAATGTGAAACCGCGAGGTCGGGAACCTGACTCTGATACCATGTAGAAATAGGCCCAAAACCTTGTATATCTTCATTCAAGTAATAGTTACAAGTATACACACACTTATATAGGAGAAGAAGGAAGGGAGAAATCCTAATACATGATGTGAGACTAATATAAGGAGAGAGAAAGAAGAAACAACATGGGCCCTTAAATGGGCTTTTCTAACAAAGTTGATAAAAATATTTTTTTCATCGCTTTCTAATATCCACGTCATTCGTCAAAACTGTATTTGTTTCATCCTTTATGCATTTTACTTGACTTAAATCAATTGTATAAAAATTAGATTCTGACGATTCCTCCTGTAAATATGAATATCATGTTTAATTTGTATTAGGCATTGTGTTGCATCTTAATCTGGTAGGATTAATTTATGCGATAATGACCCTCATGCAATTATAATGTGAAGGTTGAAGATAAAAGCTTTATTAGATGGATGTTTATAAAGTATGAAATTTCATTAATTTGCTCGATAAGTAATTATCACTAATGAAACCCGCCGATATGATATAGACATAGAATGCAATAATGAATTAAAGGTTTCTCCTCTGCTAATGGACTCATGCAGGTATCGCCTTCTGTTGAACATGCTGACCACTGAATATACATATCGTTAGGAGGCGTGAGAGGCATTTCTCTCATGATTAATGGACACACACTATCAGACTCATAGGGAATAGTAAAGCATATGAGCTTTAAGTATTGGTCAACAACCCGTTCTTTTGTGTTTGATGGGAGTTTGTATTCCACACTAGGGACGCACCAGAACACCTTCAGTTGCCATCAGATACTCAAAATCACAGAATGTGCCCAGTAACCTATGCAACTTAAAATCAAGAAATCATGGACTAAAAATCTCTCGTCTATAAATTGAAATTCAAAATTCGGAACTTCAACACCTTAAATAAAGTAAAGCTAAGAGAACTTTAGCGTGCATATTCAAATCTTCTTAAGGTTACATAGCCTCAGTGTACATATTCAAAGCTTCTTGCATGTTAGTCTCAGTGTGCAAAATGGTATTTTTATTACCTAAACTCCAGTTGAACATGATAGTCTTAAGCATATTCAAATCTTCTTGCATATTCAAATCCAGTTATTACTCAAAATCCAGTTGAACATGTCTGGTCTGCAAAGATGGTATTTTTATTACCCTAAATCCAGTTGAACATGATAGTCTTAAGCATATGGAGATAGGCAAGCATTTTATAAATGAATGAATTGATTTTTTGTATTCCTTTTGCTAAAATGAGTAGCAACTTGTAGATAGTTTTTCTAATGGTTAAATGTGCTCTTTTATGAAAATAAAATCAATTTGGTTATGGCTAATATCTATTTATGTTAGGAGTTTAAAGGGCATATAATTTTACGATATATTTATAATTTTGTACCTTTTTACTTTTATACGGCCTCCATTTAATTCGTTGTACTGAATTATGTTCATTCTACCTTTCCACAATTGTACTGTATTTATTAAAGATATATATGATGAACCACTAACTAATATTAGAAGTTTGTGGTTGAGTGACCATAAAATTTTGGAACATAATGGATTTACATCAAGGATCAACATTCAGTCCTTATCTTTCTGTACTAATTATCTACATGCTTACAAAAGATATCCTAAACAAGTTACTTTGATGCATGCTTTTAACTGTTGATATTTTTTAATTGGTGATACATCTACTGAATTGAGTGAAAAATTTGAACCATTCACATTTTTTTCCTTTTTATTATTATCCTTCCTATCATTTCTGCTTTTGAGCCCAACAACCAATTTATTTTTTTTTTCAATCCCACGTACAACCCAGCTTTATTTACCTACCCAGCCCCCGATACTTTTATACCGTAAAGAAAATATTTTTAATTAATTAAGCATTTTTCTTGATTAATTGGTTATTAATAATTTCATCATATTATTATGGGGAACACCAAGTTGACTGTCGTGGATACCGCCGCCATCCAATCGAAGCTACGAAAAATGATGAGCTCCATGGACACACTCCTCTGGAATGCCGACGCACTCCACCACATTAAGAATCCGACAACCGCCTTCCTGCCGCAGCCCATGTCCCGACCGCGTCCACCGCCGCCTCTCTTCGTGCAATCGCCATCTGTGACGGCCACTGACGTGCCACCGCTCTTAGCGGTAATTGCCCTTCCACCATCACCTACCATGGTGGTGCCGCCCCACTTTGGGCCCCCTTCGTCAGACACCGCGACTGCCTTTCTGCCAGCACTCGCTCTGCCGGATCCCACTCTGCCAACTTTGAGGGATTCGTTCCTGCCTCCAGCCACCTACCTTCAGATCCGTTCCTTCTGCCGGTCGTCGCTCCCCCGACCTACTTGATGCTGCTGCTTATCACCACTCCACCGACCTTGTTGCTGCCCTTACTTCCGCCGCTCGACTTTCCAATGGCGTTGCCGCTGCCGTCGGTACGCGTTATCATGCATTGTTCTGGCGGGAGATCAAGCCGCCAGATGATTCGGTCACCACATGGAGTTCAAGCTTGAGGGCAAGCTCGCTTTCAAGGGCGGATGAGATGTTATGGATCAATTACAACTCAACCGCTGATTATCTATTTTATTATTATATTGTATTCAAGTCAACTTATGTGTCGTGTCGCGTTGTATCGAGTCAAGTCAAGTAGTATCTTTTAATATTTTAATGTTTTCATGTATTTATGAGTGTGCCACACAGGATTCTATAAATAGACCCTTAGAGTCTTGTATAAGGTTATCAATAAAATAAAGTCTAGTTCTTGTCCCTTGTGAGATCTTGGTGGCTCTCTCTTCCAACGAGCAACCCCGCCTAGGCAGCCGCGGTTCCGGCTTCACAGTATCCTCCACCACCTCCATCTTATCCGCCTCCGATCACTATTCCGGCGAGTTACCGTTGTTACAGAAGTAGGCCCGTAACAAAATGTTAATACTAGGATGTGTAGAAAAACTAAAAAATCAAGATTAATGGATGATTATATTTGAGTATGTCTAGGAGTGACATCTTTCGAAGATTAAATGATAGAAATAGATTTAGGATCAATCCTTAGGGGTATAGATGAAGGTATACCCTATATGCTTGAGAATCCATTGTTAAAATGCAGAAGTGTCTTGAGAGTACCATGCGATAAGAAAATACATTGAAGGCAAAATAGAGAGTTTATAAAACTGTTAATATCCAAGTATAGTGTGGTACAATAGATAAAGTTATTGTCAAGATTTTAGGCAGGAGATAGGTAGACCTTAGGTACATGGATGAATGTTGTTAATGATGATTTGTGTAGTCTAGGCTTTAACAACTTTGGCAGCAATCAATAAGAACTGGGGTAAAAATTTGGATTCATAAATTCAAACCGAAATAATTGATTTAAGTTATTGATGCTGATGAACATTAAATCAAATATTTCACCTCTAGCAGTGGCATATTAATAACATCAAACCAAGCGATCCTCAAGTAATTTTAATTGAATAAGGTCTATCTTTCAACAGATGAATTATTTTTCTTTTCTCTTTTCGTAATACTCATGAATTAACATCATTGCATTATTGACTTTTGCTTGTATGTGGGTCACCTTCAATTAAATCATGTAATCAAGTATTCTAAAGCTTAATGCAAAGTAAAATTACCTTAGTGCAATTGGTCTTAATTTTACCTTGTGAGAATCTTTTTTGGCTCTTTCTTTTATCTTTTAGTTTCTTTAACTCTTGTTTTATTTTTGTTCACTCTTATGTGGTTATGGTAGGAGAAGAGCACAAAATCTGCAGAGAAACCTGCCATGCTACAGTTTCCACCGACCCTGAAGAAGCAGCTGGTTGATGACTGGGAGTTTGTAACTCAGTTGGGTAAGGTAGTTTTTATTCTGTACCTTTATTTGCTTATATAATTTCTGTATCTGGAGCATACAAATCAATCCTTTCCTTCCCTTTTTCTTTTCTGGCGATCATAATAGGAAACCTTAAAGCAAAATATTTTCTGATTTTTGTGGAGAAATGAATCTAATCAAATTATTGATGTTAGTTCACTAAGTGTCTTGTAGACTTTACAACCAAGTAAACTGAAGATTGAATTTTTTCTTTGTAGTAATTGCAATTTTCAGTTTATCATCATATGCATGGCTTACTGAAGTTGCAATTTTCTGTTTTGGATGAAAAATATACAAATGTAGTGTTGATGATTTTTTGAAATGCTTTCAGGTATCTTTGAATTTTACCTTTTAAACATGTTTAATTGGCAAGCTATTCATATTTTTGTACTAATCTCTATTGTGTCACTAACATTCGGACTTGAATTTCTTCAACAAAATGACTTTTGTTTCTTGATTGGTGTTCTAAAGAGTTGCTTGCTACCAACCATGTTCTGTGTGAGAGTTTGAAATATTTAATAATTTTATTTCAAAAAATTGTAACTATTACATGAGAACATGTCTTTTTATATATAATAGAGAAGGGGGAAGTTATACAATTGAAGATGTGACACTAAATACAAGAGAGGAAAATATACAATGGATTCTTTCTTTGGGCTTCGGCACTCCCCCTCAAGCTGGATTATATATGTCGATCATTCTCAGCTTGACACAAATATCCGAAAAAGGTGAAGAAATTAGTTGGTAAAGATGTCCGTCAACTCTCTATCCAAGGAGACAAATGAAGTGCATATTTACTTTTTATAACTTTCTTTCTGATGAATTGACAATCAACTTCAATATGTTTTATCCTTTCATGAAATACTGAATTTTTAGATATACAAATAGTAGCCAATTATCGCAAAACATATATGCGTGATAATCGTAGATTTCTCCCAAGTCCTTTAGATGTGTTCTTAACCACTTTAACCCACACGCAGTTTGAGCCATACTTTTATATTCAGCTTCTGCACTTGACCTGGATATACTACTTGTTTTTTACTTTTCCAGATAGCAAGATTTCCTCTGACGAATGTGCAGAATCGATAAGTGGATTTTCGATCTCTTTTTCATTTACATAGTTCGCATCAGAATATGCTTTGACACATAAATGGTTGTTTCTTTAAAACAATAGATCTTTTCTCGAAGACCATTTGACATATTCTAATTTTAAGGCAACATCCAGATGTTACTTTTGGGGCTTGCATTAATTGACTGACCTTTCCAATAACATATGAGACGCCGGGTTTGGTTACATTAATACAAATGAGTTTACCGATCAGTTTCCTGTAATGAGTAATATCTTGAAGAAGAGGGGATGTCTCACTCTAAAGTTTGCCATCTCCCATATACATAGGACTTTGAGCAGGTTTTGTGTCAAGAAGATCAATTTTGTTTTGTAGATCTAGAGCATACTTGCGTTGGGAGAGAACAATAGAGTTATTTCCTCTTCGGATTTCAATTCCCAAGAAATATCTGGGAGGACCCATATCTTTAGACACAAAGTGTTCACGAAGATATTTCTTCATTATCACCATTCCCGAAGAGTCATCTCCAGTAAGATGAATGTCATCAACATAGACAAAAAGAATAATCAGTTTGTAGTTGATCTTTCGTATAGATAGAGTGATCAACAATACTTCTGAAAAAAATCAATGGTAGAGATGACCTGACTAGATATGTCAAACCACGCTCGAGGACTTTACTTTAGACCATAAATAGCCTTCCAATGCTTACACGCCTAAGACTCCCTCTGAGCAACATAACCAGGAGGTTGCTCAATATAGATTTCTTTGTGGGTCACCATATAAGATGTTTTTAACATCAAGTTAATTCATTTACCAATTTTTGTTGACAATAAAAGAGAAGAGGATCCATACTGATACAAGTAATGGGAGAGAATGTGTCAAAAAAATCAACACCGTAAATCTGGGTGGACTCCTTTGCAATCAGACGGGCCTTGTATCTCCCCACAGTGTTGTCAGGAAGATGTTTGATGATAAAGACCCAACGACAATCAACAATATCAGCCCCAGATAGGCTAAGAACACGAGTCCACGTACCTCGTGATGTCAAGGATGACATTTCTTCATCCATAGCCATCTTCCAACAAGGTATACAAAGGGATTCATCATAAATAGTCAGGATGGTGTTGGTAGAGAGTGCCAGAGTAAATTTGCTGCAAGGACTAAAATTTGCACAAGACACAAAATTAGTAATCGGATGTTGAGTACTTCCCCTTACCTCCTTGCTCAGAGCAATGAGAACATCCAGATCAGAGTTAGCTAAGGTGAAGGAACCTTCAAAAGAGGAGAGAGCTATTCTGAGAACTGGCAGTGGGGACTCTGGAGTGAAAAGAGCGAGAGTTTTCTCCTGGATAGACTCCGGGGCCACAAATCACATTACTCTGCAAAAATATTCTCGGTGCACGGACACTACGAATCCCAACTTCATCACTATTGCCAATAGAGAAATCACTCCATTTATTTCTCTACGTTTTGTATTTCATGTTTCTACCTCACAATTTAATCTTCTCTCTGTTAGTAGACTTACTTATGGTCATGACTGCTTTATCGCTTTTTCTTTGTCTTCCTTTGTGGTGCAGGATTGACGGACGTGGAATATCATTAGTAACGAACGATTTTCTAATGGGCTCTACACTTTGGACCTCCCCACCTCCACTCTCTCTGCAGTCACTTATGTTGATTGGCAACGAATTCATCGTCAAGTTTCTTTTCATATACTACGGGAGGCTCTTCCTGATTTTCCTTTTTTTGAATTTACGTGTGTATCTCGTATGTACAAAAAATATCATTGTTCTTCTTTCTCCCTTCATTGTATTAAGACTTTATTTGTTTAGGTTGTTGCTGATTGAAAGAGAGTGTCAGAAATGGAGTTTGAATAAGAAGCTGTCTGTGTAAAATGGAGCGTCGTAAAAAATTGTTTGGGTAAAACTCCATTTGCAGAGCTGTTCGAAAAGTTGTGTCAATAAACTGTTTGGTAAAAATGAAGTTTTTGTAATACTATGTTCTAATCAAATTGAGTTTTTGTGATATTGTGATTGTTGGATGATGAATTTAACTTCCGATTCAGACCTTCACCCAGTTCAGCCCGTGCATCCGTTCGGCTCGTGCATATTTATATCCAAGCTGCATCCACGATTAGGGTTAAGTGGAATACTGAGGTACGTGGTTCTCCTCATCCTCGATTACTTACATAGTATCAGAGGGAGGCTCCGATCCTCCGACCTGTGGGTTATGGGCCATGTTCTAGTTCTGTTGTTCATCTTTATCCTCCATCCCAAATCTTCAAGCATTTCAATAGAGATTAGTACAAAAATATGAAGAAAATTCACTGCCGTCTTGGTCATCCCTCATCTATCACTCTTCATCAACTGTTTCCTAAGTTTAAAGACATTTCTTTTGAGAGTGAGTCATGTCAGTATGCTAAGCACCATCGTGTGTCTTATGCTCCTAGAGTCAATAAATGGATGTCTTCTCTATTTGAGTTAGTTCATTTCGATGTTTGGGGTCCTTCCCCCATTGTATCAAAACTGGATTTTTGATATTATGTTACTTTCATTGATGAATATTCTCGTATGACATGAGTGTATCTTATAAAAATTTGCTCTGATGTTTTTCAAATAGTTTGTCAATTTTATGCTGAAATTTAAAATCAGCATTAAGTGCTTACATAGTGATAATCGTCATGAATATCTATCTCGTTAATTTAGAAATTTCCTTTTCTACAAAGGAATTATTCATCAGACCTCATGTCCTGACACACCCTAACAAAATGGGGTGGCTGAATGTAAAAACAAGCATCTTCTTGAGGCTGCTCGTGCTCTTTTATTTCGACATCATGTTCCTAAGATTTTTTGTGCAGATGCGGTTTTAACGGCTTGTTATCTTATCAATCGTCTACCATCTACAATTCTTAATGGAAGAACTCCCTTCCATGAATGTTTCCTACCCATTCTCTATTTCCCGTGGTGCCCAAATTTTTTGGGTGTGTGTTTTGTTCGTGACACGCGACCTAATGTGTCTAAACTCGATCCTCGCTCTCTTTGGTGTATTTTTGTTGGCTATGCCCGATATCAGAAGGGGTATCGCTATTTTTCTCCTGATCTCGGTCGTTATGTTGTGTCTGATGATGTCATCTTTCAAGAGTCAGCACCTTATGTCTTTAATGATGTTACTCCACAACATACAATTGAAATTCATGTACCAGAAATGTGGCCTCCTACTTATCTCCTTAATACAACTCCTCAATATGCGGTTCCTCCAACTCAATCACCTTCTGCCAATACATCTTTCAATGACTCATTAGATCCTCAAGTGGGTACCTCGTTGGATTCTTCATCACATGTGGGTGATATTGAGGAATCACCTGATAATGACTGTCTGGTTTGTATACCCGTAATTCGTCGAGATCAAATGACTAAGACATGAAGGAGAGTGAGCACTCGTCGGGAGGACTCGTCGGGAGGACTCGTCGGGAGCACTCGTCGGGAGCACTTGTCGGGAGAACTCTCAAGCCGCCAGGGTCTGCAAATAGCGCTCTCAAACAACGAAGTTTCACTGTTGGCAGACCGATTTGGGTTGCGTATAGTAGAACCAAAAGACGGGATTCCGCTATTGCAGGCCAGGTTTAGAAAACTATAAATAGACCCCAGGGGCACCTTTGGAGGGGATCCATTTCTCTGGCTTCTCCCTCTTCTAGTAGGCTTTGGTTGGCGTTCTGTGCCCTCCAAGGTGCCCAGCTCAGCATTGGTTAGGGAGGAAAAACTCTCTTAGATCTTTCGGGTGTGTGGCAGGACCTTCTCACTGTAGCTCATGGTCTGTTTCTAGTCCCCAGCTGTCAGTCAAGAGCTCTAGCTCAAAAGAAGTAAGTGCAGGTTACCCCCCTTTTGGGTCCGAACTCTTCTTGAGACTGGGTTCCGGTTTCAATATTTTTGGTGCGGTGAGCGTGGACCGTAGCCTGCACATGAAAATCCCAAGCAAGTTTCATGGCTAGAGGTGAAGGACAAGGTGCCAACTTGGGCGACTCGCCACCACCCGCAACAGTAGTTACAGTTGAGATGTTCAAAGAATTCAAGAGGGAGATCTTGTAGACCCTTCACCACGCATTCGCCGCGCGTGGCGAGTGCTCGACTCCATCTGTCCCGGTGGTCGCACCACCGTCCCTGGGCGAGAACGCCCCCATCAAGCGACCTGGAAAGGAGGCTGCAGTGGAGGGTAGCGAGAGGGATCTCGTCGAGCGAGAGCTCTTCCCCAGTTCGGCGAGTGCTGGTAGGGCTGGCGAGCCGATGTCACATGACCACCTGACTCGCCCCACGGGGGGAGGAAGCCCCTTTAGCGAGCTGATCGTCTCGGCCCCAATTCCAGAGGGGTTCCGGGAGCCGGAGATGTCCTACTACACCGATAGAGATGATCCAGTTTGTTAGAAAAGCCCATGTAAAGGGGCCCATATAAGCCCATGTATTTTGTTTATTCTCTCTTCTTTTTAGTCTCACATCATGTATAAGACTTTCTTCTCTCCTTTTCCCTCCTATAAATATGTATTCATACTTTGTATTTGGATATAGAGAAAGTATTTACAAGTTTGAATTTTTATCCACATGGTATCAAGGTTTCGCCTCCTCCTGACAATTCTGCTCCCCCATCACCGACTCTCCTACAACAGGCTTTGGCGCCCTTACTACCTCTTCCCCCTCCTGCTCGTGGGGGGACGTTCTGGCTCCCGGGGCCGCGGTCGGGGAGCTCGTCCTCGACCGAAGTGTTCCTTCTGCGGGAAGGACGACCACTTTGAGGTTGTTTGCTTCCTGAAACATGGATTCCCCCCTCGCCCACAGGCTACTGTTGCTGCCACGGACACCTCCGCTCGTACTGACCTTGAAGAGGTCCGCCTTCAGCTGCAACAACTTCATGGTCTGCTCACTCGCCCACCTGCCTCGGTTGCTTCTTGTTGCAGCATGGAGACCGGGCGGTCTGGCGGTTTGTCTGGCGGTCTGGCGGCTTCTCCCAGCGGCTTGGTAGCCGGGCTGTTGTTGGTTGGTGTCTGGCGGTCTGGCGGCTTATCAGAGCAGATTGATAGCCGGACTGTTGCTGGTTGGTGTCTGGCGGTCTGACGACTTATCCCAGCGGCTTGGTAGCCAGGCTGTTGCTGATCTGGCGGTCTGGCGGTCTGGCGGTCTGGCGGCTTATCTATGGCGACTTGTAGATATTGTCGGGTTGTCTTCTGCACATTGTAGTTGTCGTGCGGGTAGTCTAACCGCGCGGCTTATGCGGCTTGTATATGTGCTTGTTCCTGTAATTATTAGTCCCACATTGCTTATTTGTAATCTCTCTTCTCTCCTCCATTCTATAAAAGGGAGGTCATACCTTTGTAATAGATACCTTTTTTGGATAATAAAATTTTGTTACTCCAATTTTTCGGTCTACTTGATTTCTGTTCGCACATGGTATCAGAGGACTCGATCTTTTCCTCCTGATTCTGTGAGCCCTCTTTGTCCGCGCGGCTTGATTATTCTTCTCGCGACCTGTCTTCGCGACTTGTTTCTTCCGCCGGCTTTCGCCCTGTTCGCGCGGTTTCTTTCGCTCCTTGTCGTTGCCCTGTGTGTGCGCGGCCTCTTTGATTCCTCTTTCTTCTCGCCACGACCTGTTATTAAGTCGCCGCGACCTGTCTGTTCGCCTGTTTGAGCACTGTTCGCGCGACTTCTTTCTCTCCTTGTCATTGCCCTTGGTGTGCGCGCCCTCTCTGATTCCCCTTTCTTCTCGCCGCGACCTGTTCTTAAGTCGCCGCGACCTGTTCTTCTTGCCGCGGCCTGTGCTTAGTCGCCGCGCCCTCCTTTTCTAGTTCTCTTCTTCTTAAGTCGCTGCGACCTGTTGTTAAGTCACCGCGACCTGTTCTTATTGCTGCGACCTGTGCTTAGTCGCCGCGACCTGCTCTTCTTGCCGCGCCCTGTGCTTAGTCACCGCGCCCTCCTTTACAACCCGTGACTTGTTATTCTCACTGCTCTCTTCTATGACAACTTCTTCCTCGAAGCCGTCCGCCTCCGTGGTCATGTTTTCAGGTAGTGCCCACGTCGCTACTCAAGGTAAATGGCTGATCGACTCTGGTGCTACCAATCATATGACCGACAATCCGCAATGTTTTTCTCTCCTAGAACAGCATGATCGGTTGCCCCCAGTCCTTATTGCGGACGGCTCTCCCTCACCGGTCAATGGAACAGGAGTGGTTCAGGTCACTCCGTCTCTTCGCTTGGTGGACACCCTCTACGTGCCCACTTTCCCTTGCAATTTGTTATCTGTTACTTCTCTTTGCAAGCAACAACAGTGCTCCGTCACATTCACTTCTACTACTTGTTCTTTTCAGGATCCGAGCTCCAAACGGACGATTGCTACTGAGACTGAGAGCGGCGGCCTCTACTTCCTCGACAACGTTTCCGCACTGTCCGCCTTCTCCTCCTCTTTTGCTGATCTTCTCCAATGACACCTTCATCTTGGTCATGCTCCTCCAAGACTTCTTCGTCAGCTTCTTCCCCACCTTCCTTCGCAGAGGCCTCCTCTCAACTGTGATGCATGTCAGCTTGACAAGCATTGCCGCTCCTCCTTCCCACCGAAGCAAGGTCGTGGATCTTCCCGACCGTTTGATCTAGTGCACCTCGACATCTGGGGTCCTGCTCCTACCCTCACCATAGGTCGGGGTAGTTCATATTTTGTAACCTTTATTGATGATTTCTCTCGATGTACGTGTGTGTACCTTTTAAAGGATCGCTCAGAACTATTTTCTGTATGAACATCGTTCTATAATATGATTAAGAATCAGTTTGATCAATCTATTAAAATCTTTCGCTCTGACAATGCTAAGGAATATCTTAGTAATGATTTCTCTTTTTTTGTCTGCAACATCATATTATTCATCAAACTAGCTTTGTCTATACCTCACAACAAAATGGGGTAGCGGAACGTAAAAACCGTCACCTCCTCGATGTCGCTCGCACTCTGATGACACAGATGCATGTTCCTCGATCCTATTGGGGCTACACCGTCCTCATCTCCTGCTATCTCATTAATCGAATTCCTTCCGCGATTCTCCATAGTCAAACCCCATTCTCCATTCTCTATTCCGGCAAAGATCCGTTTCCTCTCCCTCTGCGTATCTTTGAGTGCACGGCTTTTGTGTACGCTCCTTCCGCCACTCATGACAAACTCGCCCCACGTGCCAACAAATGTGTCTTTTTGGGTTACTCTACTACTCAAAAAGACTATTGTTGTTTTGACCCCGTTCTTCGTAAACAATACGTATCCGCAGATGTGACCTTCGAGAATGCGTCCTATTTCTCTTCTGATTCCTCTCCCTCTCCAGATATTTCTGCTCCTCCTACCGTCCCCACCACCACGTCTACTCCCATCGAGCTTTCTCCACCGTCGTCTCCACCGTCTCCTCCTCTCTCCCTCTCCACCGCTGCTCTCTCCCTCCTCTCCGCGGCCGTCTCTCTCCTCTCCCGGGCCAGCTCTCTCCGCCACGGATGCTCCGGTTACTGAGGAACACGCCGACTTGGATCTTCCCATTGCTCTTCGCAAAGGGGTGCGGTCGTGTACCCAGCACCCTCTGGCTGCTGTTGTTTCCTATGATCGTCTTACTCCTTCTCGCAGGGCTTTTGCATTGGCTATCTCTGCAATTACCACTCCCCGCACCTAACAGGAAGCTCTTGTTGTTCCTCATTGGAAGGCTGCCATATATGAGGAAATTGCTACCCTCACTGAAAGGGGTAACTGGACCCTTGTTCCTCCCCCTTTAGGCACTGATGTAGTTGGCTGTCGCTGGGTCTTTGTTGTAAAGTTCCGTCCAGACGACAGCGTGGATCGATACAATGCCCGCCTGGTCGCCAAAGGCTTCACTCAGACTTATGGTGTTGATTACTTTGACACCTTCTCTCCTATTGCTCGTCTCAGCACCATTCAGGTCCTTCTCTCTGTGGCTGTCAACAAAGGATTGACCTATTTCACAGCTGGATGTCAAGAATGCCTTTTTCTATGGTGATCTTCCGGAAGATGTATACATGGAGCAACCTCCTGGGTATGTTGCTCGGGGGAGACACGAGTATGCCGGCTGAAGAATGTCATCTATGGCCTAAAACAAAGCCCTCAGGCTTGGGTTGACAAGTTTAGCGACATTGTTGCGGCCATTGGTTTTGTAAGAAGTTCTGTCGATCACTCATTTATTCGCAAAACCTCCTCGAGTCTAGTGATTTTGCTGTATATGTGGATGACATTCTTCTTACTGGCGATGACCAGGTCGGGGTAGCTTTGACAAAGAAACACCTCCGTCAACACCTGGTCACGAAAGATATGGGCTCCCCCAAATACTTTCTGGGGATTGAAATTTCTCGGAAGCCCAACTCTTTGGTCCTCTCCCAACGAAAGTATGCTCTTGATTTACTAAAAGAGGCAGGGTTGACTGGTGCTAAACCTGCCCGATGTCCCATGGCTACTGGAGAAGACAAAACTTGGACAGATGACTCGCCTCCTCTATCTGATACTACGAGGTACCAGCGTCTGGTGGGAAAACTCATTTATCTCACGGTGACCAGACCCGACATCTCCTATGTTGTAGACTGTAGACAAGGTTAGCCAATTCATGCAAGCTCCTAGGGAGTGTCATCTACAGTCTGCCCTGAGGATATTAGAGTATGTCAAAGCAACACCAGGGAAAAGATTGATTTTTTAGAAGAATGGTACTTGAGGGTTGAAGCGTACTCAGATTCGAGCTATGCTGATGATAAAGGAGACCGCAAGTCAACATCGGGCTTTTGCACATTTGTTGGAGGAAATCTTGTGAGCTGAAAGAGTAAGAAACAGTCTGTTGTCTCCCGGTCTAGTGCAGAAGCAGAATATCGTAGTATGGCGTCGACCACATGTGAGTTAAAGTGGTTACGAGCTCTCATGCTTGACTTAGGAGAGGTCTACAACTATCCTCTTCCTATGTTCTGCTACAACAAGGCTGCGATATACATCTCCAAAAATCCGGTCTTTCATGAGAGAACAAAACACATAGAAGTCGACTGTCATTTTATTCGAGAAGAGATTTTGAAGAAACAGATTTGTACTCAGTTTGTCACTTCTGACAACGAATTGGCAGATATCTTCACCAAGCCGGTGACCGCTTCCTTGTTTCACATTTGCGACAAGCTGGACATGATTGATATCTATGCTCCAGCTTGAGGGGGAGTGTTGCAACATGGAGACCTGACGGTCTGGCGGTTTGTCTGGCGGTCTGGCGGCTTCTCCCAGCGGCTTGGTAGCCGGGCTGTTGTTGGTTGGTGTCTGGCGGTCTGGCGGTCTGACGGCTTATCACAACAGCTTGATAGCCGGCTGTTGCTGGTTGGTGTCCGGCGGTCTGGCGGCTTATCCCATCGGCTTTGTAGCCGGGCTGTTGCTGTTTGGTGTCTGGCGGTCTGGCGGCTTATCTATGGCGACTTGTAGATATTGTCGGGTTGTCTTCTGCACATTTTAGTTGTCGTGCGGGTAGTCTAACCGCGCGGCTTATGCGGCTTGTATAGGTGCTTGTTCCTGTAATTATTAGTCTCACATTGCTTATTTGTAATCTCTCTTCTCTCCTCCATTCTATAAAAGGGAGGTCATACCTTTGTAATAGATACCTTTTTTGGATAATAAAATTTGTTACTCTAATTTTTCGGTCTACTTGATTTCTGTTCGCACACTTCTGCTTCCTCCATCTCCCATGAAGGTATCGCTTATCTCTCCACTAGTCCACGTTGGATAGTGGATTCCGGTGCTACTCATCATATCACCTCTCTGCGACCAAATGGTCTTGTCCTGTCCCAGAGAAAGTACTGCCTGGATCTCCTTAAAGATGCTGGTTACTCTGGATGCAAGCCTACTACTACTCCAATGGATGCAAATCATAAACTGTGTGCCCACGCTTCCGACACAAATCTTCCTCTTCAAAATCCAGAATACTATCGACGACTTGTTGGGAAATTGATCTACCTAACAGTTACAAGACCGGATATATCCTTCGCTGTTGGAGTGGTCAGCAGGTTCATGCATGCCCCACGAACTTCTCACCTTCAAGCCGTGGAGCGCATCCTCAGATATCTTAAAGCAGCTCAGGGTCAAGGATTGGTCTACAAGACCTCATCTTCTACTCCAAGATTAGTTCCATACTCTGATGCTGATTATGCTGGTTCCTTGGATGATCGTCGATCAACCAGTGGTTTTTGTACCTACTTTGGTGGTCATCTCATTACCTGGCGAAGTAAGAAGCAAGCAGTTGTGGCTCGATCCTCAGCAGAAGCAGAATACCGATCAATGACGTCGGTTGTCTCTGAGCTAACGTAGCTTGAAAATCTTCTTGTCGTCCTCAGGGTAAAACTTCCCTCACCGGCCCTCCTGTTATGTGACAGCCAAGCCGCTATACATATCACAAAGAATCCAGTCTTCCATGAAAGAACAAAGCATATTGAAGTAGACTGTCATTTCATCCGGGAAAAGGTTCAAACGAAGAAGATAGAATTAAAGCGTGTTCCGGGCACTGAACAAGTTGCTGATATCCTCACAAAGGCTCTACCAAATACCCTATTCTATCAGCTTTTGTCCAAGCTTGGTGCATACGACTTGTACGCTCCAGCTTGCGGGGGAGTGTTAGAAAAGCCCAGGTAAAGGAGCCCATATAAGCCCATGTATTTTGTTTATTCTTTCTCTTCTTTTTAGTCCCACATCATGTATATGACTTTCTTCTCTCCTTTTCCCTCCTATAAATATGTATTCATACTTTGTATTTGGATATAGAGAAAGTATTTATAAGTTTGAGTTTTTATCCACACAGTTCAACACATCCAGCGGTTCGAGAATGCAGTTTCCATCAGGCAGATGTCAGACGCTTTCAAGTGTCGACTCTTCGCCATCACTTTCAAGGAAAAGGCAAGGGGCTGGTTCCACCAGCTTCCCTCAAGTTCGATCTATTGTTTTGAGGACCTGCGTCGAGGCTTACTGCTGTGGTTCTCGACATTCAATAAAAGGAAGAAAGGAGCAGAGTTCTTGTTCGCCTTCAAGCAGGGACCGGAGGAGACTTTGGGAAGTTACGTGGATAGGTTCCAGGAAGAGGTTCTCAAAGTCCAGGAGGTACCAGGGTACACTCTGATGTTGGCCTTCATACTGGGGCTTCGTCAGGGGTTCTTCGGGATGGAGCTGAAGCGGGATCTACCTCTGTCCTTTGAAGAGTTGATGGAGAGGGCAACAAAGGAAATAGAGGGGGAGACGGCGAACCCGGCATTCGCAAACAAGTTAGCCAAATTAGGAGAGATTGAGGCGAATGAGCAAGGATGTTTCAGGCAGGCGGTAGGGAGAAGAAGGGAAGAGCCAAAGGATCAAGGGTTCCAGGCACCTTACAGAGGGTACATACGGTTCAACCCTCTGGGGTGGAGACCGGGCCTAAGTCCACTTCCGCCCCCACCCCAGCAGGCTATGACAATCGGCTGAGAGGGGAAGAGAGAAAGAAGGAATCACCCAGGAGGGAGAGGAAGGGGCAGCGTGGAGTAGCTCTACTGTGACTTCCATCAGGAGGAAGGTCATGCAACAACCACCTTTTCAGAGTTCTTGGAGGTGATGAGGGCGAGAGGCCAGGTGCAACCGCAACAACAGCAACGGGTGCGAATAGAGGAGGTAGTGGCAGGAGCCGGAGATGAGGACGGATGTGAAGACCGGGTCGATGTAGGGACCCGAAGAGGGATCAGGGTGATCCACGAGGGAGTGGGGATCAAGGCCACCCCCAAGGGGAGCCTCCAAACGATGTTCTGGAGAAGCGTCGCTTCGACCTCCCAAATCCCACCCTCGGAGGAGAATATCACCTTCTCGTCGAAGGACATGCCCGACTACGAGGACCCGTTCTGTGATGCCTTGGTGATCCAGACAGCCATAAAAAACTTCATGGTCTCCCGGATCCTGGTCGACAACGAGAGTTTAGTGAATATGATCTTCAAAAAGGCCTTCGATGAGATGAAGGTAAAATCCAAGAGGGTGTTGACCTCAGATGGGCCTTTATTTGGATTCTCTGGAGAGAGTAAGGAAGTAGAGGGGGGAGTGAGTCTTCAAGTGACCCTGAGTGGATGGTCTAGGAACTGTAGGTTCGTCATCGTTGATGCTTCGAGCAGTTATAATGTCATTTTCGGACGGCCCCTCATCAGTGCATTCTGGTGCGTCTCCTCCTCTTTACACCAGTGTTTGAAGTTCAACGATGGAGGGGTTTAGGTCAGAGTCCGGGGAGATCCCAGGGTGGCCAGACAGTGTTACATCACAGCCGTCAACACTATCTCTTGGAAGTAAGAGAAAGAAATTGGAAAAGGTCATGGAGAGCATTAGCAGGTTGGAGGTGGTAGGGAAGAAAGAAGAGAACAGTCATCAGGATTGAACATTCTGAAGGAGCCTCATCTTGATGAGTCCTTTTTTGTAATGAACTTTGTTCCGGACTGATTAGGTCAGGGTGCATTATATTGAAAAGTTTCTAACTTGATAAATGACAGTTATTTTTTATTGATTGAAACTCCCGAGAAGGTTCCGCTGACCAGGCTCTCAAAAGCTGGCAAGGCAGGTTGACCTCTCGGAGAGGCAGACAGGGATGTTAGTTTAGAGCCCCGAGAAGGTTCTGCTGACCGGGCTCCCACTAGCTGACAGAGAAGGTTGACCTCTCAGAGAGGCAGGTTAGAATGTTGATTGATAGCCCTGAGAAGGTTCTGCTGACCAGGCTCCCACAAGCCGGCAGGGCAAGTTGACCTCTCGGAGAGGCAGGTAGAAATGTTGATTGAAAACCCCGAGAAGGTTCCGCTGACCGGGATTTCAAAAGTCAACAGGGCAGGTTGACCTCTCAGAGAGGCAGGTTGGAATGTTGTTTTAGATCCCTGAGAAGGTTCTGCTGACCTGGCTCTCAAAAGCTAGCAGGGCAGGTTGACCTCTCAGAGAGGCAGGTTGGAATGTTGGTTGAGAGCCCTGAGAAGTTTCCGCTGACCAGACTCCCACAAGACGGCAGAGCAGGTTGACCTCTCGGAGAGACATGTAGAAATGTTGATTGAAAACCCCGAGAAGGTTTCGCTGACCGGGCTCTCAAAAGCAGGCCGGGCAGGTTGACCTCTCGGAGAGGCATGTTAGAATGTTAGTTTAGAGCCCCGAGAAGGTTCCGCAAACCGGACTCCCACTAGCTGCCAGGGCAGGTTGACCTCTCGGAGAGGCAGGTAGAAATGTTGATTGAAAGCCCCGAGAAGGTTCCGCTGACCGGACTTTCAAAAGCTGGTAGGGCAAGTTGATCTCTCAGAGGGGTAGGTTGGAATGTTGGTTGAGAGCCCCGAGAAGGTTCCGTTGACCGGGCTCCTACTAGCCGGCAGGGCAAGTTGACCTTACGGAGAGACATGTTGGAATGTTTGTTGAGAGCCCCGAGAAGGTTCCGCTGACCGGGCTCTCAAAAGCCGACATGGCAGGTTGACCTCTCAGAGAGGCAAGTTGGAATGTTGGTTTAGAGCCCCGAGAAGGTTCTGCTGACCGGGCTTCCACTAGCCGGCAGTGCAGGTTGACCTCTCAGAGAGGCAAGTTCGAATGTCGGTTGAGAGCTCCGAGAAGGTTCTGATGACCGGGCTCCCACAAGCCGGCAGGGCAGGTTGATCTCTCGGAGAGGCAGGTTGGAATGTTGATTCGGAGCCCCGAGCAGATCCCGCTGACTGGGCTCTCACTAGCCGGCAGGGCAGGTTGATCTCTCGGGTGGTAGGATGAGGAACACGTGGTCTTGGTTAGCCAAGGCCCCCGAGAAGGTTCCTCCAACTCCAGTTGAGCCGGGCTCCTTGGAGGTGTCGATATCTTTTTACTTTCCTCCTCCAGTTGAGTCGGGTTCCTGGTAGGTGTCGAGATCTTTTTCCTCTACACCTCCAGTTGAGCCGGGCTCCTGGGAGGTGTCGAGATCTTTTTCCTCTCCACCTCCAGTTGAGCCGGGCTCCTGGGAGGTGTCAAGATCTTTTTCCTCTCCGCCTGCAGTTGAGCTGAGCTCCTGGGAGGTGTCGAGATTTTTTTCCTCTCCACCTCCAGTTGAGCCGGGTTCTTGGGAGGTGTCGAGATCTTTTTCGTCTCCGCCTCCAGTTGAGCCGAGCTCCTGGGAGGTGTCAAGATCTTTTTCCTCTCCACCTCCAGTTGAGCCGGGCTCTTGAGAGGTGTCGAGGTATTTTTCCTCTCCACCTCCAGTTGAGTCGGGCTCTTGGGAGGTGTCGAGATCTTCCGTCTCTCTTCCTCCAGTCAAGCTCCACTCTTGGGAGGGACTTTGAGAGGCGTGTCGTTTAGCGCCCTTCTCTCCGAACCACGAGTTCTACATTGTTTTTTCCGACCTCGTGCTGAGCTCGAAAAAAGCAGAGATTGCGTATAACCCGTAATTCGTCGAGATCAAAATGACTAAGACATGAAGGAGAATGAGCACTCGTCCGGAGCACCTATCGGAAGCACTCGTCCGGAGCACTCGTCGGGAGGACTCGTCGGGAGCACTCGTCGGGAGCACTCGTCGGGAGGACTCGTCGGGAGGACTCGTCGGGAGCACTTCGGGAGCACTCGTCGGGAGGACTCGTCGAGAGCACTTGTCGAGAGTACTCGCAGGCTGCCAGGGTATGCAAATAGCACTCCCAAACAACGGAGTTTCGCTGTTAGCAAACCAATTTTGGCTGCATATAGTAAAACCAAAATGCGGGATTCTGCTATTTGCAGGCCAGATTTAGAAAACTATAAGTAGACCCCAAGGACACCTTTGGAGGGGATTGGTTTCTCTGGTAGGCTTTGGTTGACTTCCTGTGCCTTCCAAGGTGCCCAGCTCGACATTGGCTAGGGAGGGGAAGCTTTCTTAGATCTTCCGGGTGTGAGGCGGGACCTCCTCGCTGCAACTTAGGGACTGTTTCTAGTCCCCAGCCATCGGTCAAGAGCTCTAGCTCAAGAGAAGTAGGTGCAGGTTACCCCCTTTTTGGGTCTGAACTCTTCTTGAGACCGGATTTCGATTTCAACATGGTTGAGGTTAAACCCATTGCCTTCGGAAAGGTTTTCGGAATTGCCGAAATAGGCCGGTTTATACCGACTCATATAAAGGGTTATCTGTTCAAACTACACATTTAATGGCCACTTTGAATACCACACAAGTTCCCAAGTCGATCAGTGATGCCTTGTCTCATCCTGGTTGGCGTGCTGCTTTGATTGAGGAGATGCAAGCTCTTGTTCAAAATGGTACTTGGGAGCTAGTTTCCTTACCAAGAATATGCAAACTATTGTGTGTAAGTGGATATTCTCACCCAAGATCAACCCGGATGGATTTCTTGCTCTCTTAAAGGCTCGCCTTGTTGCTAAGTGATATGCCCAACAAAATGAGATTGATTATTTTGAGACGTTCTCCCAAGTAGCTAAAATGACTTTCGTTCATTTATTTATCTCTCTAGTTGCTTCGAACAAATGAAAGTTACATCAACTTGACATGAAAAATGTGTTTCTAAATGAGCATTTAAATGAGGAGGTCTATATGAAGCAACCACCGGTGTTTATTGCTCAAGGGGAGACTTATAAGGTTTGGAGACTACTTCGCTCCTTATATGGTCTTAAACAATCTCCGCGTGCTTGGTTTGACAAACTTACTGCTGCTGTGGTTCAAGGGTTTGGCATGAAACAAAGCATCAAGGATAATTCTGTCTTTTACCAGACCACTACCGATGGTTGCATGTATATGGTTGTGTATGTTGATGATATCGTGATTATTGGTAATAATACGGTTGATATTTCTAAGTTGAAAGTGTTCCTTCACGAGTAGTTTCAAACCAAAGATCTTGGACCACTGAGGTACTTCCTTGGCATTGAAGTTTCTAAGCATGAGAATGAAATTTTTTTGTTGCAATGGAAATATATTCTCGATTTATTGCAGGATAGTAGGATGTCGAAGTCAAAAAGTTTGGAATCTCCTATGCTTCCTGGTGAGAAGCTTATGCCACAAGAAGGTACTCCTATTCATGAACCTGAGAAGTATCAGAGACTTGTTGGAAAATTAAATTACTTAATTATGACTCATCCTGATGTTGCTTTCCATGTTAGCGTGGTTAGTCAGTTTATGACAGATCCCATGATCCATCATTGTGAAGCTGCATTAAGAATTGTTAAATATCTGAAATAGGATCCAGAAAAGGGAGTTTTGTACCAGAGTCATGGACACTCACGTATAGAAGCCTTTTGTGATGCCCATTGGGTTGGTTCTCCTTTTGATAGAAGGTCTACTTCTGGTTATGCTATACTTATGAGAGGTAATCTAATTTGTTGGAGCAGTAAGAAACAAGATGTGATGGCCAAGTCAAGTTGTGACGCCGAGTACCACTCTATGACAGGCTCTACTGCTAAAATTATGTGGCTTCATCAATTTTTAAGAGAAATTAATTATCATGCTGAGAGCCCCTCCAAGTTGTGGTGTGATAATCAATCTACGCTGCACTTCCGAGATAATCCTGTTTTTCATGAGAGAACTAAACACATTGAAGTGGATTGTCATTTTATCAGAAATGCTAACCTCGAGCAGGTTATTGAATTCGGATACATTCGCTCAAGTGATCAATTGGCAGACATACTTACAAAATCGGGAAAATATTGGAGTTCATTTGTAACAAGCATGGTATGATTAACATCCATGATCCAGCTTGAGGGGTGGGGGGTTCTTAGATGATGAATTTATCTTCCGGTTCAGACCTTCACCTGGTTCAGCCCGTGCATCCGTTCGGTTCCTGCATATTTATATCCAAGCTGCATCCACGATTAGGGTTAAGTGGAATACTGAGGTACGCGGTTCCCCTCATCCTTACTTACAGTGATAAAATCAAATGGATTATACTTGAGAAGAAATGCAAATAGTAAGATGTTCTTAATAAGAAATGCACAAAATAAGATTCATGGAACAAAGAAGTGAAGAAAACATGGTACTATAATTTGTAAACAGATTGAAGGAAAAATGCTATTGAAGAACATCTTACTTTTTGCATTTCTTCACTTCTCTGTTCAATGTTCTTCACTTCTTTGTTCAAAAAAACATAATAAAATCCATTAAAATATGGACCATGTTCTGGTTCCTGTTCATCTTTATCCTCCATCCCAAATCTTCAAGCATTTCAGGATGAGCAAATAATAGAGAATAAATTTAGAGTATAAACTATCAAATCTAGAGTATAATTCTTTATGTTATCTTTTCAAAATCCCAATTAACAAATTTACCATAGGATCAACAACGGCAGCCCGGTGCGAGCTCCGGGAGGTATTGACGAGCTTCAATTTAAGCTTAGTGAGCTCAAGCTAGAAAGTCCACACAGGAAGATTTTGCCAGATAGTCCACACACGCGGAGTGAGCCCAATCGGCGAGAGCAGGAGCTCAATCGTCAAGAGTTGTTACCATGTAGAAAAGTGAAATACGAAGCGCAACTAATTTATTACTTCCCATATGGGATAATAGGCTAACCCAAGTTAACATGGATAAGTGATTTGCACCAGGACAATACTCCTTAGGAAAGGATGAAAAATGAGGATTCATATTTCTGACCACAAATAATGCAAAATGAGGATTCATATTGCTGACCCCAAATAGTGCAGATACAATTTTTGATGATGATGGTGACATGTTCTTTGATTGACTTATGATTATCAGGGAAATTTAATTTGTAGCTAGTGTCATCTCAGTCATGGTTTCCATTTTGCATCTTGAGCAATTTTGAAAGAGGGAAAATTATATCTCTACGGTCCGTTCGTTTCACGGACATTGATATTGAAATATTAGCTTTCAATCTAATATCAATACACATGGGAAATGACATTGAGTTTTAATCCAATTCTTTTGTTTGTCTGTATGATGACTTTCTATCATAGGAATTAACATTCAATGCATTTTATTGTTCGTTTGCAGAAAGACTTTCTATCATAGCAAAAAAATTGCGCCTGGGGAAAAAAATTGCGCCCGGGTGAAAAAAATTGCGCCCGGGCGAAAAAACCGCACCCGGAAAAAAAATCACGCCCGAGCAAAAAAAACTCGGTCGAGCAAAAAAATCGCGCCCGGACGAAGAAATCACGCAATTGTTTAGGGCAATTTGCAGGAAGATGCTTAGAAGCTCAACATTGATCAATGTCAATTCCTATGACAGAAAGTCTTTCTGCAAACGAAGAAATCGCGCCTGGGCGAAGAAATCGTGCTATTGTTTAGGGCAATTTTTTTGCCCGGGCGCAATTTTTACGCCACTACGCGATTTTTTCTTCCTGTCGCAAAAAACACGCCCGTGCGAAGAAATCGCGTCCGGTCGAAAAAAATTCCGTCCGGGCAACAAACTCGCGCACGGGTGAAAATGTCGCGTCTGGCCGAAAACGTCGCTCCCGGGCGAAAAACGCGCCCGAGTGAAAAAAAAATCGCGCCCGGGCGAAAAACTGCGCCCGGGCGAAAAAACCGCGCCCGGGCGAAAAAATCACGCCCGGGGAAAAAAAGCACGCCCGGGCGAAAAATCGCCCCCTGGCAAAAATTCGCGTCCTACCTAAAAAATTCGCGTCATGCCTAAAAAACCGCATCCGGGAGAAAAAATTCGCTTCCGGCCGGAAAAATCGCTTCCGACTGGAAAAATCGCGCCCATGCGAAAAAATCTCGTTCGTGTGAAAAATCGCGTCTGGACAAAAAAACAGTGTTCGGGTGAAAAAATCACGTACTAGCAGAAAAATCAGATTATGGTTCAAAAAAATTGCTCCTTTTGGAAAGTCGGAGTTGGCAATCTCAATATCTGTCCATGGAGATAAACATTGGATCGATGAATTTTAGGTTATGGTGAATATCGTCGACTTTCCAACAAAAAACAATTCCACTCAATAATTGTTGGTCCAAACAACAGAAATGACTTTAATATTCTCAAAATCAATACTTCAATATCAATGTCTGTGAAACGAATGAACCCTACTAGATTTTACCATGCTAATTCGGGAGGCTCCTGAGTGTTATTGAACTAATACTAATGATGCGAACTCGACAAGTGCACCAGTCGTTCAAGAAATATAAAACGATGAGTTACCCCCGAATATGGGTCTCACGTGGAACACGGCGGGGCGGAGTAATCTTTAGAAACGAGTCTTTAGATAGATTTCTCTAATCGGTGTTTTATGGGGGTTTTGATTTGTGAACAATAAGAAGAAAAACTAAATTAGTTATGCGGGTCGCCGACACCGCTTCACACCTACGCTGGTCGCCTTCCTTCGCTCCGCACCTCCGCAGATTGCCTTCCTCCGCTTTGCACACAAACACAATCATAACCACAAGCCCATCCAAACAACAAAAAAGGAATCACAACAATAAGAACACTATCTCATTCCAAACCATCTACGATAGAAAACATATCTATGAACATCTACACCAAATGGTCATGGTGTGTAGATGCTTTAGAGTATATTTCAATATGCATACAAACATTTCAAAGGAATGGGAAGAGATACAAATTACCGCTCCTAGATGCAGAGGGGACGGGAGACTCGCTGTAGAGAAGAAAGGAGATCACCTAGTTGTCAATCCATGTTCTTGCGCCTTCATCAGTTGCGTCCGGGGTAGAAGAATCGTTGTCACCGATTCCCAATGCGCCCATCTTCTCCCGGGGTTTGTCTACCTCAATGTCAAGTGCTACGGCCTAGACCTCCAATGACACCTTACAAATCAATTTCTTCCCTTTTTGGAATGCTTGAGAAGGTTGGAGGAGACCAAGGGACGAAACTCTATCTTTCTAGACAAAAAATGAAGAAGAACAACGCTCCCGGTGCGGTCAATCCGTCTGAAATCACGAGCAGCAGTTATAAAGAAAAACACGTTGCACGCGCGTGCGCAAAGTCAATGACATGAGAAGAGCTCGGTGCCCAGGTCGCTCTTGCTGCGCGCTCACGGGCGTGCGGAAATACCGCATGCCCAAATTCAGATTAACCAAAATGACGTGGAAAGCCCAAAATGACTGTGCATGCGCAATTGCATGTGTGCCCACCCACATGCGAAAATAATGCACGCGTAAATTCAGATTGGAAAAATTCGTCCAATTTAAAGGGAAAAGAGGCGCACACGCGTGCAGAAATTCTGCCCGGGCGTGAGCGAGACAATTTTGGCATAACTTCCCATAAATTGCACGAAAAGTCCACACCTGCTAAAAAGAATTCATCCATACAATCCAAATGAGCAATAGATAGCAATATGAGCTATAACCCTACACATCTAGCACATGATGAACGAAAACAGTAAGAAATATAGGGTAAAAACACTATATAAAATGCACTCATCAACTATCCTTGGATAATCAATTCTTTCCTTTCTATTATAAACCATATCAAATATTTTTTCATACTTGCTTTTATCAAATACTTTTTTGAACTTGCTTTCATAAATGATTACCAAGCCTTCTGATGATTTAATAGAAAATATTATGGTACTTGATTGATTCTTTACAA
Organism: Platanthera guangdongensis; assembly: GCA_039583875.1. NCBI lineage: Eukaryota > Viridiplantae > Streptophyta > Magnoliopsida > Asparagales > Orchidaceae > Platanthera > Platanthera guangdongensis. The sequence continues at coordinate 24,578,393 of CM077166.1, read as the reverse complement.
ATATTTACTCATATGATTTCTTTGTCTTGTATTCCAAAGGGATACTTTTAATTTCTTTTTTCCCCAGTCATATTTTGGTTTTTAAAAAGGTTTTAACTTGAGATTGCATGTGCAGCTTGTGAAGCTTCCTCGCTCACCAAATGTTGATGATATTTTAAAGAAGTACCTTGACTATCGAACTAAAAAGGATGGCATGTAAGTCCATATATATTTTGCTTTACATGCATTTTTCTTATTTTTCATATTTTAATGTTTCTTATCCGCGCGCGACATTAGCATGTACAATGTAATAACAGAAGAACAGGCTTTATAGTCCATATATATTATGCTTTACTTGCATCTATGTTATTTTTCATATTTTAATGTTTCTTGCCCGCTGAGATATTGATATGTTCACTGTAAAAGCCGAAGAAGAAACTTTATAACGAGCATTGTGACAGAACATAATTGATAGATTATCAAAAAAGTATTTGGGTAAATTGTGGTAAGACATAACCATAAATTTATCAAACACAAATGGACTAGATTGCATATTGTTTAATGCCCCCGGTCTGCTGTGGGTGTGCTACACAGGTCTGCATATCAGTGACCCAACCTATCTCCACGGATCTTTATTGGCAACAACCCCTAATTCCAATGATGGGTTGTTGAGGTGTTGGGTCTTGAATCGCAGACCTCCTTTTGATGAGGGAAACTCGAGTTAAGCAAGCAGCGCATGGACTTCTCAGGAGGTCACCCATCCTGCCACTACGCTTGGGCGAGAGTTGTAGCGGTATGGGTGACCTCCTGGGAAGTCCCTGCGCTGCCCGCTTAACTCGAGTTTCCCTCATCAAAAGGAGGTCTGTTGTTCAAGATCCAACCACAACAACCCGCCATTAAAATTTGTGATTGCGACCAATCAGATCCGTGGAGAGGGGTTGTGGTCACTGGTCTGCAGGCCTGTAGCGCACCCACGGTAGACTGGGGCGTTACATATTGCACCCCTAAAAAGAAAATGATGCCAACGGGAATTCTGTAAGAACTGATGCAACCCGCGTCGAATTGTTTTTATTATTTTTATCGCACATGTCTTTATTATTGTAGCGCACGTTTTTGCGCATTTTTGGATTATTGTGTAGTGTCAAGTTGTATCGCGCACGTTATTAGCGCTTTTGATGTAATTTTGTATCGCGCAAATTTTTGTTGTGCTCGTTGGTGTGCCCGGCCAACGGGACCCTAAATGCATAGGTCCGGTAATTTAGGAATAGGTTAATTTAGGGCAAGCTCAAGTTAATTAACTATTTTAATTTGTAATGATCCCTATGCTTACGGTCATGCCCTCTTTTATCCAATTCTCCTTTATAGGGCAACTGACCCTACTTTATGCCCAACTCAAACACTCCTTAATTTCTACCCATTTGAAAAGCCCACCACCAAAGCCCACTTAACTCCTAACCCTAATCCTAAGTTGTAAAAGAAAACCCTAAGCCCTTGTTATCGGGCGGCTGGAATAGAACGAACAGGAAATTCATTTTCCTGTTGTCGTTCTCCCAGCAACCCGCGACGGCCCTCAGCTCCTGCTCGACGAAGCCGCCCGACGCCTTCGTCATCTTCCTCCCCTTCCGCTCGATACTGCTAGTTCCCCGCTCGCCTGCCTGCGCCGCCAGCACCGGTGTTCTTCTAAGGCTCCGACGACACCTCCGGCGCTGTTCCATGGCAGATCCCGTAAACTCCGGCGGACATCTTCTTCCAGTCGGCCGTGGTTTCTGCTCTTTCGTCCCCTGCCACTGCAAGCTCTCCTCCTCTCCGACGAATACCTCCAGCGACGATTACCTGCTGTTGACGTGGACGCCAGAGCCACCCCTGTCCACGACGACCCTTCCTCCACCAGCGGTGTGCTTCCAGTTCGCCGACATTGACCTCTCTGGACAGAACCTTGCTCGGCCGACTGTTTAGAGGTTTCCTGGGTCATTTCTCCCGCCAGCAGCCATCCCGCAAACTCTTTGTAACAGAAGTTCCTCTGTTTTACTTAGCTGCCCGTGCCCATTCCCCTATTCGGCTTTTTGCATTTATGTGCTCTGCTTTTGCATCTAGGATGTCTGCTCTGTTTTTGCATTTAGGATGCCTGCTCCAACGGCTATGTTTTGCAAATGGTCATATTTTGTATGCTATATATATATCAGTATGTAAGAGAAGCCAGATATGAAAAAAAGTTATTATCAACGTTTTAAAAACCGGACCGGACTGGCCGGTCCGACCGGTTGAACCGCCGACCGGTCCTCCGGGCGGTCCGGTCTGGTTCCTAAAACCGGCCTGGCCAAGAACCGGCCAGGAACCGAAAAACCGGTCGGTTGAACCGGATAACCGGAAACCGGGCCGGTTTTTGGCTAACCGGACGGTTCAAAAACTCAGCATTAATTTTAGGCTTTTGTTAACCGCAGCCCGTTATTGGCTAGTCGCACCCTAAAATCTCATAATTTTTCGATCCTTTTCGAAATACGCCTTGTACATGCAATATTAGGAAAAATGCTCAACACGAAAGTTGTAGATCCCGTCAAGATCTACAATTTTCGTGTTGATCACTTTTCCTAAAAATGCATGTACATGACGTACTTTCGAAATATGCTCAGGTTTTGCGCATTTCCGAAATACACCTTGTACATGCAATTTCAGGAAACGTGTTCAACACGAAAGTTGTAAATCTTGACGAGATTTACAACTTTCGTGTTGAACACTTTTCCTAAAATTGCATGTACAAGACGTATTTTGAAAAAAGTGTGAAAAATTAGGAGATTTTGGGGTACGACTAGCCAATAACGGGTTGCAGTTAACAATCGCCTAATAAAGAAATTAACAATCACCTAATAAAAGTGTGAAAAGTTAGGAGACCTTGCGGTCATTAATGTCAAAACGGTTCAACTCCGGTTCAACTCTGGTTCAACCGGTCAAACCGGTTAAACCTTGAACCTCTCTCATGACTGGTTCTATGTCCGGTCCGGTTCTCAAAACCTTGGTTATTATTGTCTTTTATTTCACTGAAAGGATCCGGCAGCCACCCCTGCCTGTTCCATTGATTACATTGGTGCTCTCGTTGAACTCTCTTCCTCCTGCATGCCTTCATCTGCCATCAACACACGCAGCAAATCCCGTGCAATGCCTGATTCCGACACTGATGATCCGGTACGCCGTGAGTTGGATCGCCGACATGAAGTTTACATGGACCAGAACGAAGCTACCCGAACTGAACTTCACACCCTTCATCGCGAACTTCGCCAAGAACAAGACCGCCAGGCCGAGCAACAGGCCCGTGCGACCGAGTCCAGTAAAGATTTCTACAGGGAGTTCCGCGAGTTCCGGGACATGGTTGCCACGTACATTCGCCCCTCCACCCCCCGACCGCCGGATTCCACACTCCTTCCTTCTCGCCCGGTAGCAGGCGGTATGGGAGCGTCCTCGTCGTCGCCTGTGGGTTCGTCTTCACCCATCCAGTTCGGTTCATGCCCGTCACCAATCCGGCCGCCTCCTCCGCCAGCGCCGCCAACGCCATTCCAGATTTTCCCTACCCCCACCGTTCGGCCTACGATGGCTCCGCCAGGTCGTCTGCACGCCGAGGAATATGTCCCATGGCGGCACCCCCTCCTCCAGTCGGTAACAATTTCGACCCTCCTCCTTACTCTCGTAAGCGCTTGGACACCATACTTCCCAGGTTCAGCTCCGGCGATCCTAACGATTGGTTCTTTAACATCGAAAATCATTTTCAATTTAATAACATCTCACCCGCCGATTATCTTTTAGTCGCATCCATGCACCTAGATCGCCCGGCTTCACGTTTTTACCAAGCCTTGGTTCGGGACACACACCACCTGACATGGCCATCCTTTAAACAAGCCTTACTTCGGCGTTTTGGTCCGACCGTATATGATGAACCAATCGGACAATTCACAAAACTCACACAAGTATCAACCGTCCAGGCCTATTACGATGCTTTTGAGGATCTCACCTTTCGCATCCCCAACCAGTCAGATGATTTCATCAATAAATCGTTCATCTCCGGCCTTAAACCTCACATCAAGCGTCAGGTCCAGGCTCACCACCCGGAAACCCTTCAAGATTCTCACTATTACGCTCGTCTATTTGAGGATCAGATTTCAGACGATTTCCGTTTCCCTCGCCCGCCTCCCTCTCGACCTCATCCATACACAACCCAGACCATGACCCCGAACCCGTCCACCGAAAGGCCTTATCAACGTCGACTGTCACCTTCGGAGCTCCAGCTCCGTCGTGATAAAGGTCTTTGTTACACGTGCGATGAACGCTACACCCCCACTCACAAATGTAAGGGCAAGGCCACTTTATTAACACTCGAGGAGGATTGTTCATCCCAACCTGACCTCCACTCCGAGCTTCCTCCCGACGACCCGCCTATGGAGCCGCACCCCGACCTGGCCACGATTTCCCTAAATGCGTTAGTCAATCCAGCCTCACAAAAATCTCTCCGATTTCAGGGTTCCATTCATGCCACAACCGTCCAAATATTACTCGATTGCGGTAGTACTAATAATTTTTTATGTACTCGTTTGACCGATCACTTGAAATTCCCAATTACCGTCATTAAACCATTTTTCGTTTGCATTGGCAATGGCGCTAAAATGTCTTGCACAGGCTTATGTCTCCAAGTACCGGTCTCCATTCAATCCAATATATTTCTTATCGATCTATACATTTTGGATTTTGTGGGCGCGGATATTGTTCTTGGGTATGATTGGCTCGATACTTTAGGCGACATCACCACCAATTATCGCCATAAACGAATACGTTCACTTATAATAATCATCCGATTCAACTTCAGGGTATTACACACTTCTAACCATCCACCATTTCCTCCTCCCAAGTTTCCAAACTTATGTCACAAGACGCCATGGACTCGTATCTTTTTTGCTTCACATCCATACAATCGGAGACCCCCACAGTTTCCACCTTCGCCGCATACCCTCCGTCCATACAACCCTTGCTTCATGACTTCTCTTCCATATTCGATAAACCTCATGGGTTACCTCCTGTCTGTCCATGCGACCATAGAATTCCGTTAGCCGATCCATCCAAAATCGCCAAGGTTCGTGCGTACCGCTATCCGTATGTTCAAAAAAATGAGCTCGAACGACTGGTGAAGGAATTAGTGAGCGATGGTCTTATTCGTCCTAGCACCTCCTCGTTCAGTTCCCCCGTTCTCCTTGTTAAAAAGAAACACGACACGTGGCGTTTTTGCGTAGATTATCGTGCGTTAAATTCTCTAACTCTGAAAGACTCATTCCCTATGCCCACCATTGATGAATTAATTGACGAATTACACGGTGCACATGTTTTCTCCAAACTCGATTTACAATCTGGCTATCACCAGATTCGTATGCACGATTCCGATATTCACAAAACGCCTTCCGTACACACCATGGTTTATTTGAATTTCTCGTTATGCCTTTCGGCCTTACGAATGCGCCCGCCACTTTTCAGGCCCTTATGAACTCCCTATTCTCGGCCTACCTTCGCAAATTTGTCGTCATATTTTTTGACGACATACTCATCTATAGCCCTGATTTCAAGTCACACTCCTCTCATTTACGTATCGTATTTTCGGTTCTTGCATCGGCAAAATTATTTGTCAAATTAAGTAAATGTTCTTTTGCGGTCTCTACCATTGACTTTTTAGGACACACTATCTCACCAACCGGCTTACTCCCTAATCCGGACAAAATCCGATCTATCTTAACATGGCCGGTGCCCACAAATGTCCGCCAACTCCGAGCCTTTTTAGGCCTCGCCGGATATTACCGGCGTTATATCCGACAGTTTGCAACTCTCGCTCCTCTATCCGACCTATTAGTCCAAAACAAATTTATATGGACTTCGACGACCACATATACCTTCCAACAACTTAAACGCCTCCTCTCCAACCCACCCATTTTAAGGCTTCCCGACTTTTCGATGGCATTTATACTAGAGACTGATGCGCCTGGTTTTGGCGTTGGGGCGGTCCTCATTCAAGACAACCGCCCGTTAGCATTTTATAGTAAGAAATTGACTTCCCGGGAGCGCTCCCTGTCCACCTATGCCCGAGAACTACTAGCAATTACCTTAGCCGTTCAAAAATGGCGTCATTATCTTTTAGGGTCTCCATTCATCATTCGCACTGATCACAAAACCTTACATCATTTAACAGATCAACTAATTACTACCCCGGAACAACAAAAGTTTTTATATAAAATGTTGGGTTATCACTTCTCAATCGAATACAAACCAGGGTCTCAAAATAAAATTGCGGACGCTTTATCCCGACGTGATGAACCCGAGGAGTCCTCGTTACTTGCCGTTCAAGTTTTTCGTACCCAACCTTTCCCCTCCTGTAGGACTTACGTACTCTATATACATCGGACACAACTGCTCAGGGTATTATTCATCGGTTAAAAACTCAGCCTAACTCATGTCCAGAGTGGCGCCACCACGGTGACAAATTATTTTATAAAAACCGACTATATATCCCGGACTGCCCGGTCCGCCGCACTTTGATTTCAGAGGCCCACAACCTCAAATACAGCGGTCATTCAGGTAATTACGCTACATATAAACGTCTCTCCACGTATTTTTATTGGCCTAATCTGCCGGCCGAGGTTACCGCATTTGTCCAAAATTGTGATCTTTGTCAAAAGTGTAAATCTCTCAACACGGCGCCGTTTGGGTTGTTACAACCCCTTCCGGTCCCTACACAGATTTGGGCTGATCTCACACTAGATTTTATTACTCACCTACCGTCGTCAAACGGTTATACAGACATCCTGGTTATCGTTGATCGTCTATCTAAAGGTGCTCATTTCGCACCCTTGCCCTCAGGTTTTACGGGTCCAGTTGTCGCCCGTATCTTCTGGGATTCCTGCGACAACCTACATGGCATGCCAGAGACACTTATCTCCGACCGTGGTTCCATCTTTCTTAGTGCCTTTTGGCGTGAGTTATTTGTGCAAAACGGTACAAAATTATCATTTAGTTCGGCTTATCATCCACAAACCGACGACCAAACTGAATGTGTCAACCGTTGTTTGAACCAATATTTACGAATTTTTGCTCATGCCCACCCAAAATCGTGGTCCAAATTACTAAATTGGGCGGAATATTATTATAATACCACTTTTCACTCCTCGGCGGGAATGACTCCCTTTGAGGCAACGTATGGCCGGCCACCGCCTTGTTTTATCTCTTGTTTTACAGGTGATAGCAAGCTTCAAGCCGTCCAGGCTGATCTACAAACTCGTTCTCAACTCATTACACACCTAAAAGAAAATCTACATAACGCCCAACAACGGTTTAAGCTCCAAGCCGACCGCCATCGAACAGATCTCCATTTCTCGGTTGGCGATTGGGTCCTCCTCAAACTTCATCCGCAACGACAACTTACACTCCACCGTCACTCCTGCACCAGATTAAGCCCTCGATAACACGACCCATTTCAAGTCATCGAACGTATCGGTGAGACTGCGTACAAATTGCACTTACCGACACATTCCCAATTACACCCTGTTTTTCACATTTCTCATCTACGACCATATCAAACTGACCAACCTATTTCTGTTACCCCGTTACCACGACAATCCACCTCCACTCACCCCCTTCACGAACCACTTTCCATCTTAGCTGAGCGAACTATTTTTGTGCAAAATAAACCTATTAAACAGGTACTTGTGCAATGGCAAGGACTGGATCCCGCAGATAGTTCATGGGAACGCCTCGACGCACTGGGCTCCCAGGTATGTTTACCCTCTTTGGATAGTGTGCCACCTTCTGATTCGCATTTTTCAACAGGTCTTGGTGATCCACCACCCACCAGGAAGTTGGCTTCTACTGGCTTCGATCCCGCCCCCGCATCGGAACACCGGAACACCGCAACACATCCGCCAGCAATTCCTCTCCGCCTGCCTAAAGACTTGCGGCCCCCAGCTCCCATTACCAACAGTGCGGCTGATCCACCTCTTCCCCGGCGTGACCAATCTACCGTGCGGCCGTGGCCACCGACTGTGCCTATACATCTTGGGGCCGCTGCCAATCCCGCTCCGACCGCACCCTCCAGAGGCACACCGCTCCTTTCCTCAACTGGCCACGAGACATCCGACGACTTCGCTCAGCCCGCCGAGCTCATAGAGTGGTTATCCCGTCCACGCCGCCGCCTTCCAAGGATGATCCGGAGATCACCAACTGCCCGCGTGGGGGACGAATGTAACAGAAGTTCCTCTGTTTTGCTTAGCTGCCCGTGCCCATTCCCCTATTCGGCTTTTTGCATTTATGTGCTCTGCTTTTGCATCTAGGATGCCTGCTCTGTTTTTTGCATTTAGGATGCCTGCTCCAACGGCTATGTTTTGCAAACGGTCATATTTTGTATGCTATATATATATCAGTATGTAAGAGAAGCCAGATATGAAAAAAAAGTTATTATTGTCTTTTATTTCTTCAACATGTCTCAACTGAAAGGATCCGGCAGCCACCCCTGCCTGTTCCATTTATTACACTCTTCCAACATTTCCTGCAGCTTCCTGAGGTATACCTCTCCGCTTTTCTCGCTCGCAACATTTTCAGTAAATTTCATGCCCCAAATTTGAAATGGTTAATTATTAGAGCTTGCCTGGCTAATCTCATCTCCTAATTATCGTTTACTTTCCATTGCCTTGTATGTCCGCTTTCGTATTTTGTGCCCGTGGAATTATGTCTTATGACGTTGCTATAATCATGCAGTAGCGTTGCGAGTGTTTGTGACGCCTAGATCGTTTTAGTCGTTAATAAGCCCGCGAAGTCCCCTCGCGCCAAATTATTTTAAAAGTTCTCAATTTTATATTTCAAAACTACAACCCTAGGTTTCGGATCACATCAAGAACTCTCTCTACAATGAAATGGCGATGGATTTTGTCATTACTATGCTGTAACACCACCTCCTAGTTTCACAACATATCATGAGCCTGGCTGACAATTGTGTTATGAAGTAAAGTTAGAAAGCGGTATATGATTAGCACACTAACATAAAAGGTAGTAAATAGAGGAAAAAGTAAGCCGTGGAAAAGAAAATAAGGTCAAGAGTTAAAATGAATACATCTAAATTGTTTAACAGAGCCAGCTAATGAGTCCAAAAAAAAACTTAATGCATGATAACCTAGGTAACTATCTTGACTTCAGCTTCATGGAAAGAAATGTCCATAAAATGGGTCTGTCCATTGATGAGTAAGGATTGCCTTTTCCCAAGCGACACTGAAAAGAAATAAATGTTAATGTGAAGTAGGTACCTCACTAATATGGCTTATGCTTAAAAGTTCTGTTCTAAAGGAGTGCAACTATTATGATTGTTCTGCTCAATTAAACATGCATGACTGTAACGTATGTGAAACATATTAAACATGACTGCGAATGCTAGTAGTTTACATATCTAGGGTTCATAGCTTATCATTATAAATGTTAAACTTTGGTCATCTCTAGTTTCTGAGTTTCACTTATTCTTGAGGGAGTTCAAGTTTCATGCTGTCCTGTCTTGAATTTTTTGACATACTATGCACAACATAAGATTTGAGTAGATGATAGCCAATACAAATGTTGTAGCGCACTTCATGCACAAAAATCATACTTGCATCCAAACATATCTGCATGTGACTAGATTGAGTCATAGTCTCCCATTCGGGGCTCATATGATTTGCAATGCCATATAAGTATGGTGTACCTCCGGTCCTCCATCATTTACAAGGGGAATCGACTTTCTCCGCCTACTAAAGTTTTGTTTCTAGTGGTCAGCCTATTCATTCAGGCATGCCATCCGCATAACCTATGTTATTAAAGCCGCAAGGCTCACCAAGGTGCAAATGGGTTCTGGAGCCTAGGCGCAAAGGATCCTAGGCGTAGACGTGCACTGGACGAATGTGAGGCGCAAAAAAGAATCAAAATACAAAATCTATGTTATTAAATGTTAAACATACCTAAAACAAATCTACCATCATATTATCACACTAGAATTAATGCCAATATTGAATAATATGATACAAAAAAATATTTAAAGTACTGTTAAAAGAAAAAAAAATATTGACAATGCAAATAATTTATGACTCTTCAGCTCTATAGCAGTTACTCATATTCAGAAAAGAGCACGTCTTCATCATCTTCTCCGCTGTCATTATAATCTCCTTCTTCAATGTAATCAACTTCCTCATCTTCTTCATCATCATCTCTAAGGACTACTAGAGTTGAAACCTTTGTCTTAGATGTGCTCCCCTTTTCAAGTATCTTTGTACTTGTAGGGATCACATTCTTTCCCAATCAAGTATTCGTCATAAAGAACCAGTTCCTCCTTGTCACAACACGAATTTTCTCCAAAATTAAGAAGTATCAGAGTAGGAGAAAACACGCGTTGTGATGCCATGTCGGGCACGGGATAACTGTCGACGCCCAGACAACCACCAACTACTAAGACTATGTATAAAAACATAAGCTTTAATGGTTTGAAAACAACAATTATATTTTAAAGGCCGTATCCCTCGGCTCAGTGGATCAGCTAGTCCACAATTAAAAACTATATTTATACGCAGCGGAAAAATACTTTAGTTACATTACTTTGACATCCTAAGAGAGTGCATAAGTGTACCAAGTGGGGTGACTTATACTATGCAAGACCCTAAATTTATTTTATATCATATATAAGAAAACGATCTTTTACGCTATTAGGAAAGTAGTGTATGAGTTTTATAAAATATGCTGATCATGAGATATAAATATAATAGTGCTTCTAGGTTTAAAAGTAAATAACAACCTAGCATAAATCTTCCCAAGTGCAAGTTGAATAAACTCCAAAACAGGAAATCTAGCAGTATAAGCAAAGTACAAAACATCTAAAAGAGAAACCACCAGTAGGCGTCAACAACTGACACGAACCCACTGGTGAGAAGGCATATTTGTACTACAAGTCTATAGAAACTACCTCCCAAGAGTGAGGAAGAAAAAAAATCACAGCAGCAGCTATAGCACTAGCAATCTCCAGAAGAAATCTAGCCGCACAGTCGGCTATAAACCTGTACCTGAGGTATTCCGAAAAAGAAGAACACCTCAGCAAAATAATTTATCAATAGGAAAATGAGACAATAGTTTAAAGAAGAAGTAAAACAGGTAAGGACAAAGTAAACAGGTAAAGGAAAATACTCGCCAAAAGTGAGTAAAAGGGGTGCACCAAATGCACGGATGAAGTCAAGCTTCAAAAATCTCTACAAGAAGGATTAGCAAAATAATAAAATTCTCACATAGAACTAGAGCGGAAAGAATCGCATAGGACTGGAGATGGACACAATCAGTAACAAGGGCCTAGGCTGGTGGCAATAGGTCCAACCAAGTCTATCAGGACTAAATATCTCAAGGTGCTGTGGTGGTGGCATCAGTCCAACTCAACCAAACAACCCAGAATGTCTTAGCAAGGCCAGAAGTAAAACAAGGGTGGCGGTATCGGTCCGACCCACCCCAAAAACCATATCCTACTCCAGTACTAAGCGACTCGGGAGAACCCTTGCTGGTGGCTCCATGTACCACCGAGAAGTCACACTGAACCCTGAACCATCTAGAGCAACCCACCTAAGAGACTTAGCTGCCTAGCAGCTGATGGCATTGGTTAACTAGACACGCATCTAACCTCGCATAAATATATTAAACTTGAGTACACAAAGCACTACAGATAGTAAAACACTTGACAATTTTATCTCATAAATAGTTATCTTAGGCTAAATTTCAGTATCAAGAAGTCTTATACCTACGAATTTTATATATTTACCAAAGAACTAAACCCCTAGTTTGCTTATTCAAGTGATTTGATACGAAGTAAAAAAAAGTAACACGATACTAACTGTATCCAAGTAGTTTGATACTACACATGCACAAGTAGATTGATACAACACATGTACGATTAGTTCACTATCAAAACATATACGCTTAAATTGAGTGGTTTGATACCGCACATAAGCAAGGGAGTTTGACATTAAATGCAAAGCGGAGGATTAACACTAGATAAAAAACATGAGATTTGGGTGGTTTTGATACAAATTCGATTTCGGAGCAACTACGGAGCAAGCTATATTATGATATGCAGGAATAACAATGGGGGAATAACAAAATAATGGCAATACAAAAGGGAAGATGGAAGGCTAATCATGGAATACAAAGAACAACCAACCAATCTCATGGAAAAGTTACTTTCAAAATAATGACTATACAAATATCGATACAAAGAACAAAATAATGACAATACAAATACCGATCTTAATTTCATATTCAAGTCCAAGAACAACCAACCAATCTCCAGAAATCAAGCAACAAAGACTAATCATGGAAAGGTTACTTTGGCAAGTGGATACTTGCCTTGACTTTTGAAGGAATTCGGCCAACAGTGCTCTTCCCAACAGGAAAAGATCACAACAACAACCTATGAAAAATCTAGACAAAGAAAAATCTGGGCGATCAATGCAAGGAAAGAACAAGAACCCTCAACACCCGATCGGAAAAGAAGATGGTGAAATCCCAAAATGGTTACCTCAGAACGAAGGTCTTGCCTAGAGGAGCTCTGATCCGGCCTCAAACTGGCGCCCCGACCTAAGCTGGGCAGGGAGACGGCGGTTGGAGTGCCTCCTTGCTCCGCCTGTTTCGCTCGATCCGCAAGGGGGCCGCCGGGTTGGGGAAAAGAAATTCCTAAACCTAATGACAACCTTATATATATATCCTAATTAATAATACACTAATTTAATTGATTTTTAAGGATAAATAAGCAGCCACTAATTAAACCTAATTAGCTAAGTAAAATCCTAATTAAGTATGTATACCTATATACTTATATACCTATACACATATATACATATTTATACCTATTCATCTATTTATACACATACATATACTCTATACACATATACGAATAGACACGCACATGCAACATTTTTTTATAAAGCTACGCACGCACGTGCACGTGTGCATTTATTCACCGGCACGCCTAAATCACTCAAGAAACCAAAATGCGTAAATATATATACACGCTTAAATAAAATGACTGCCCGCTAACAAGCAACCGTCGAAACGACGCGAAAATAAACGATCTTGGATTCGACCAAACTCGCACTGTAGCTAAACACTCAGGCTACGAAGACAACGGCGAAGTCGGAAACAACCTCTGACGATCAAACACTCGGGCTAACACCTCCCGAAGCCAAAGCATAAGCATTCCCTGAGAGGCTCAGCCGAGTCTCCAAAACAGACTCCGGCTAGATGGGGAATCCTGCAAACAGGCTACGACCACTAAGAACACCTAACGAGGTTCTCAAACAACGGCACAAGACGGAAACGCGTCAACGTAATGCCGAAAGAATATTAAATAAATACTGAAAAACCGACGGCGTTACAGACACTCCCCCTAAAAGAAAATTTCTCCCCGAAACTTTACTCACAAGCTTCTAACAAGGAAGAAACATAAATAGCCTAACAAGAGCTATAAACGAGAAGGCAAAACATACCAGGCACAAAAATCAAGGAAAGAGATGAGGGTGAGCCTCCCTCATTGCCGACTCCAACTCCCAAGTCGCGCTTTCCACCTCCTAGTTCCTCCATAAGACTTTGACCATGGGAATGGTCTTCCACCGCAACACTCTATCCTGGGAATCCAGAATGCGGACCGGCCTTTCCACAAAAGTCAGATTTGGCTCCAACTGAGGTACATCATCCAACACTTGCCTACTATTCCGCACGCACTTCCGCAGCTGGCTCACATGGAAAACATTATGCACACCTGGAAAGATTGCTGGCAAATCCAACCTATAAGCTGTCACGCCAATACGCTCCACTATCTTGAATGGGCCCACATACCTTGGGTCCAACTTATGACTCTTGCCGAACCTCTTTACTCCAACCATCGGGGACACCTTCAAGAATACCATATCCTCCACTGAAAATTCCAAATCGGATCTACGCCGGTTGGCATTCTTCTCATATCTCTCCTGAGCTAAACGAAGCTTCTCCCGAATAAGCTTCACAGCAACTTCCATTTCCTCGAGCTCATCAGGACCCAACAAAGGCCTCTCACCAGCCTCAGTCCAAAACAACGGTGTTCTGCAGCGCCTCCCACCCAAGGCTTCAAAAGGAGCCATTTGCAGGATCTCCTGATAACTGTTATTATATGCAAATTTCATCAGCCTCAAGCGCTCATCCCACGCTCCTCCGTGGTCCAGAATATAACAGCGGATCATATCTTCCACAATCTGGTTGACTCGCTCTGTCTGCCCATTAGTCTGCGGGTGGTATGCGGTAGAATATCTCAAGTCTGTACCCAAACCCTCCTGCAAACTCTTCCAGAAACGGGAAGTAAATCTGGAGTCTCGGTCTGAAATGATACTAACGGGAACTCTATGCAATCAGATGACTTCGCTCAAATACAGCTCTGCTATCTTTTTCATCGGATAATCAATCTTATACGACACAAAGTGAGCACACTTCGTCAGTCTGTCCACTCTCACCCAAACGGAGTCAAAACCTCTAGGAGACTTCGGTAAGCTCGTAATGAAGTCCATAGAAATGCTCTCCCTTTTCCAAGTCGGGATCTCCAATGGAGTCAACTTGCCACCAGGCCTTCCATGATCGGCCTTAACTCTCTTGCAGTATAACACTCAGAAACAAACTGTGCTATATCCCCCTTCATGCCATACCACCAGGCAATCTGCTTCAAGTCGTGATACATCTTAGTTGAGCCCGGGTGGTAGACAACACTCGAGCCATGCGCTTCCTTACACAACATGACTCGAATGTCCAAAACAGCGGGGACGCAAAACCTGCCACGGTACTTCAAAGTACCCGCATCATCAATAGAAAAATCTGGCAATTCTCCCCTTTCAGTCCGGAGATACAGGTGCAAAAGATCTGGATCTTCCTTCTGGTGTAGCCTGGTAAGTGAAATCCAAGAAGGCTCTGCCACGGCCAAACTGTTCTGCAAGTCACAGCACCCCACCGAGATGTCCATCAAGAGGAACTCTTCCACCAAGCGCTCAACAGAGAGGTTAAAGATCTTTCCCGTCTTACGGCTCAGGGCGTCAGCCACCACATTGGCCTTGCCCGGATGATACTGGATCTCCACTTCATAATCTGCAACATACTCTAACCAACGCCGCTGGCGCAAATTCAGCTCCTTCTGGGTGAAGACATACTTTAGGCTTTTATGATCGGTGAAGATCTTGCACTGCGCACCATAAAGTAAATGTCTCCACAGCTTCAGGGCAAAGATCACTGCTGCGAACTCTAGATCATGCGTAGGGTAGTTCTTCTCATGAGTCTTCAATTGTCCTCGACCCATACGCAATCACCTTCCCTTCTTGCATCAACACACCTCCGAGCTCAACATGCGAGGCATCCACATACACATCATAGTCCATGCCCTCCATAAGCAATGTCAAAACAGGAGCAGTGCACAATCTCCTCTTTAGCTCCAGAAAGGCCTACTCGCATTGCTCGCTCCAAATGAAGGCCGCATTCTTCTGCGTCAGCTTAGTCAAGGGCGCTGCCAGTGTAGAAAAGCCCTCCACGAATCTTCTATAGTAGCCGGCCAACCCCAAGAAGCTCCTAATCTCCTTGGGTGTGCTCGGCCTATGGCAATCCATCACTGCAGAAATCTTTTTCGGGTCAACCGAAATGTCGTCTTTGTTCACCACATGACCCAGGAAGGAAACCTGGGACAACCAGAATTCACATTTACTCAGCTTGACGAATAACTGATGGTCTCTCAAAGCAGATAAAACCAATCGTAAGTGTTGATCATGCTTCGCAGCATCCCGAGAATAAATCAGAACGTCGTCTATAAATACGACCATAAACTTATCCAGAAAATCCTTGAACACCCGGTTCATCATGTCCATGAATGCTGATGGCGCGTTGGTCAAACCAAACAACATAACCAGGAATTCGAAATGCCCATGCCTCGATCTGAAAGCAGTCCGTGGAATGTCCGACTCCCGGATCCTGAGCTGATGATAGCCTGATCGAAGGTCAATCTTAGAAAATACTGAGCTACCACGCAACTGATCGAACAAGTCATCGATCCTATGCAAAGGATACATGTTCTTAATGGTGACCTTGTTCAGCTCTCTGTAGTCGATGCAAAGGCGCATCGACCCATCTTTCTTCTTTACAAAGAGGACAGAGGCACCCCAAGGCGACGAACTCGGCCTTATGAAACCCTTCTCCAACAACTCATCCAGCTGGGTACGCAACTCCTCCAACTCTCGCGGCCATCCGGTACAACGCCTTAGCAATATGACGCGTACTCGGCTCCAAATCAATCACAAACTCGACATTTCTGACAGGAGGAAGACCGTGAAGTTCGCTAGGAAACACTTCAGAAAACTCCAGTACAACAGGAATCTCATCCAACCGCGGCAAACTGCTCACAGTCCCCAGCACTGAGACTAAGCAAGCAAAACAATCAGAACTAAATAGCCTCTGAACACATACCGCAAAAATCGCCGGAGAGACCTGGCGCGGATCACCATAAATACTCCCAGGCTGACCGTTGTCCTTTTTGAAATCCAAGCGCTTACCCCTACACTGGATCACCGCATCATATCGGGACAACCAATCCATGCCTAGGATAACATCGAAATCCTCTAAGTCAATCACCTTCAGATTTGCCTTAGCCAGAAAATCCCCCAACATAATAGGACAATCCTGAATGCCCTGATCCGATATCACGGAATCACCCGAGGGGAACTTGACGCAAAAGGCATCACCGACACGATCTAGATCCAACCGGAACCGCTCTACAAAGGCCCTAGCCACAAATGAGTGGGTAGCACCTGAGTCGAAGAGAACGCGCGCCCAACGGTTCTTTACCTTAAAACTCCCTATATATAAACAAAAAATTTTGCGCACGCATTAAGGAATTAATAGCAAAACTAAAACTGCAGCTAAAACATAAAGACTAGCGAGAAAGTCTAACCTGAAATGACTTGCGTCGAAGTTTGAGCCTCCGCTGATGATATCACATTCAGATTCCCTTTGCCTTTATCCATAGACTGAGGCGGTGGCAAAGCCTGAAGAGGAATTGGTCAGAGCACAGACAGGAGATGCGGGCACCTTGCCTTGGTATGACCCTTCTGTCCACACTGATAGCAGACCTTATCTTTCAACCAGCAGCGGGCAACATCATGCCCCTCTTTCTTACACAAGGTACACACCACGTTCTCCCTGGGAGCGCCCTGAATAGCATGAACCTGTTCCTTCTGCGCTGCCAACCTCTTGAAATATTTCTCCACGGGATGGCCCGGCCGGCCACAGAAGCTACAGACCTCCTTGCTCCTCTTTCTTGAAGGAGCACCGGATACCTGGGGGATCTTCCCTTCAATCCGCCTTCCTCTTTTCATTCCTCGCCTGCTGCCCTCTTTGCTTAGCATTTTCGATGGCCTCCACTTTCAAAGCAGCTTCTACCGCACCAGCATAACTCACCGCTCCACGAGCAACCGCTAACTGCTGAACATCACTTCTCAGGCCCCCAAGGAATCGCTTCGCTCTATCTTCCTTGGAACTCACCAGACTGGGGGCAAACCGACTGAGTTTGCTGAACTCAATCTCATACTCGCTGACCGCGAGCTGCCTCTGCTTCAGATGCAAGAAATCGTTCATCAATCTGTCTCGCTCAATAGTAGGTAGAAACTTCCTCATCAATATCTCCTTGAAGGAATCCCAAGAGCATCCTCCTACCATGCCCTCCTTCTCCCTCATCCACCAACTCTTTGCCAACCCCTTCAGCTGGTAGGCGGCAAGCATCACCTTCTGATCATCAGAAACTCCAGAATAGTGAAACATCTCCTCTATGGAAATCAGCCAATCATCCAGGATCATGAAATCCGCCTTCCCATCATAGGTAGGGGGTCGAAGTCGCTGGAACTGAGAGATGAAGGTCATCTCTGGGGGCATCACAACTGGAGGCACCAAAGAGGGAGGTGCAGGAGGTGCAGGAGGTGCTGGAACAGTTGTACCCGCAGCAGGATCCTGCGCTCTCGGGGCTAGTCCTGCCACTACAGATAACAAGGCCTGGATCTGAGACTGAACATCCACCATCTGCCTCGATAAGGCCTCATTGCTCTGCCTCAGACTTGCCACAACTGCATCGCTTTGCGCTCTAGAAGACTCGCCCTCAGATTGGGGAGTCGACCTCGTCACTCTACGCTTAGGCGCCATGCTATAAAAGAATAAACAAAACAATAATCAGAACCTAGTCCAACTACCAGGACTAAACAAACAAGTATAGACAAACCTACATAAGTACTTGCTTCAACTGCCAACTTGCTCCGGGGTTTTCAATTATAATGTTATGCCTAACTTAAGATGGTTCACCACCATCATACTAAATCAGGTGCCTAGACCATGAATGCATGTATTTATATTCTTTTTGACTCAAAACCATGTGTGTACATATGTCATCCTGCAAGTCTTTAGCTTGGCACGTTGTGCTTATGCAATATTATGCTATGCATGATTGTGCTATGCAGTCTAAGAAGGTCCTAATGCATGTTATGAGCGGCGTACACATGAAAATGTTATGCATCTCATACTACATAACATTTTCATGCAACGAAAAAGAAAACGTGCTAGCCGCATTCATGTGGTGAGGTTATGCATCTCATACTACATAACCCTCACATGTTGCCTCCTATGGTGGATCCATATACAAACACATATTATGCATCTCATACTACATAATATGTCCCGTATACTTCATGTTATGCTATGAGTGTAGTGTTCATGCTTCAGCCAAGACATGCTGATTACATATCGGGGTGTGTATGATATGATGCTAAACATCTAATACCTACAAGGAAAGGTTGCCCGACAAATTGTCAAGCAACCTCCCTCTGATACCAACTGCCACAATCCGAATTTTCTCCGAAATTAAAAAGTATCAGAGTAGGAGAAAACACGCGTTGTGATGCCACGTCGGGCAGGGGATAACTGCCGACGCTCAGGCAACCACCAACTACTAATACTATGTATAAAAAAAAACATAAGCTTTAATGATTTGAAAACAACAATTATATTTTAGAGGGTGTATCCCTCGGCTTAGTGGATCAGCTAGTCCACAATTAAAAACTATATTTATACGCAGCGGAAAAATACTTTAGTTACATTATTTTGACATCCTAAGAGAGTGCATAAGTGTCCCAAGGGGGCAACTTATACTATGCAAGACCCTAGATTTATTTTATATCATATATAAGAAAACGATCTTTTACGCTATTAGGAAAATAGTGTATTAGTTTTATAAAACATGCTGATCATGAGATATAAATATAATAGTGCTTCTAGGTTTAAAAGTAAATAACAACCTAGCATAAATCTTCCCAAGAGCAAGTTGAATAAACTTCAAAACAGGAAATCTAGCAGTATAAGTAAAGTACAATGCATCTAAAAGAGAAACCACCAGTGGACGTCAACAACTGACACGAACCCACTGGTGAAAAGGCATATCTGTACTACAAGTCTATAGAAACTACTCCCAAGAGTGAGGAAGAAAAAAAAATCACAGCAGTAGCTATAGCACTAGCAATCTCCAGAAGAAACCTAGCCGCACAGTCGGCTATAAACCTGTACCTGAGGTATTCAGAAAAAGAAGAACACATCAGCAAAATAATTTATCAATAGGAAAATGAGACAATAGTTTAAAGAAGTAAAACATCTAAGGACAAAGTAAACAGGTAAAGGAAAATACTCGCCAAAAATGAGTAAAAAGGGGTGCACCAAGTGCACGGATGAAGTCAAGCTTCAAAAATCTCTGCAAGAAGGATTAGCAAAATAATAAAATTCTCACATAGAACTAGAGCGGAAAGAATCGCCTAGGACTGGAGATGGACACAATCAGTAACAAGGGCCTAGGCTGGTGGCAACAGGTCCAACCAAGTTTATCAGGCCTAAATATCTCAAGGTGCTGTGGTGGTGGCATCAGTCCAACTCAACCAAACAACCCAGAATGTCTTAGCAAGACAAGAAGTAAAACAAGGGTGGCGGTATCGGTCTGACCCACCCCAAAAACCACATCCTACTCCAGTACTAAGCGACTCGGGAGAACCCTTGCTGGTGGCTCCATGTACCACCGAGAAGTCACACTGAACCCTGAACCATCTAGAGCAACCCACCTAAGAGACTTAGCTGCCTAGCGGCTGACGACATTGGTTAACTAGACACACATCTAACCTCGCATAAATATATTAAACTTGAGTACACAAAGCACTACAGATAGTAAAACACTTGACAATTTTATCTCATAAATAGTTATCTTAGGCTAAACTTCAGTATCAAGAGCTCTTACACCTACGAATTTTATATATTTACCAAAGAACTAAACCCCTAGTTTGCTTATTCAAGTGATTTGATACGAAGTAAAAGAAAGTAACACGATACTAACTGTATCCAAGTAGTTTGATACTACACATGCACAAGTAGATTGATACAACACATGTACGATTAGTTCACTATCAAAACATATACGCTTAAATTGAGTGGTTTGATACCGCACATAAGCAAGGGAGTTTGACATTAAATGCAAACCGGAGGATTAACACTAGATAAAAAACATGAGATTTGGGTGGTTTTGATACAAATTCGATTTCGGAGCAACTACGGAGCAAGCTATATTATGATATGCAGGAATAACAAGGGGGAATAACAAAATAATGACAATACAAAAGGGAAGATGGAAGGCTAATCATGGAATACAAAGAACAACCAACCAATCTCATGGAAAAGTTACTTTCAAAATAATGACTATACAAATACCGATACAAAGAACAAAATAATGACAATACAAATATCGATCTTAATTTCATATTCAAGTCCAAGAACAACCAACCAATCTCCAAAAATCAAGCAACAAAGACTAATCATGGAAAGGTTACTTTGGCAAGTGGATACTTGCCTTGGCTTTTGAAGGAATTCGGCCAACAGTGCTCTTCCCAACAGGAAAAGATCACAACAACAACCTATGAAAAATCTGGACAAAGAAAAATCTGGGCGATCAAAGCAAGGAAAGAACAAGAACCCTCAACACCCGATCGGAAAAGAAGATGGTGAAATCCCAAAATGGTTACCTCGGAACGAAAGGTCTTGCCTAGAGGAGCTCGGATCCGGCCTCAAACTGGCGCCCGACCGACCTAAGCTGGGCAGGGAGACGGCGGTCAGAGTGCCTCCTTGCTCCGCCTGTTTCGCTCGATCCGCAAGGGGGCCGCCGGGTTGGGGAAAAGAAATTCCTAAACCTAATGACAACTTTATATATATATATATATCCTAATTAACAATACACTAATTTAATTGATTTTTAAGGATAAATAAGACAGCCACTAATTAAACCTAATTAGCTAAGTAAAATCCTAATTAAGTATGTATACCTATATACTTATATACCTACACACATATATACATATTTATACCTATTCATCTATTTATACACATACATATACTCTATACTCATATACGAATAGACACGCACATGCAACATTTTTTTTATAAAGCTACGCACGCACGTGCACGTATGCATTTATTCACCGGCACGCCTAAATCACTCAACAAACCAAAATGCGTAAATATATATACACACTTAAATAAAATGACTACCCGCTAACAAGCAACCGTCGAAACGACGCGAAAATAAACGATTTCGGATTCGACCAAACTCGCACCGTAGCTAAACACTCAGGCTACGAAGACAACGGCGAAGTCGGAAACAACCTTCGATGATCAAACATTCGGGCTAACACCTCCCGAAGCCAAAACACAAGCATTCCCTGAGAGGCTCAGCCGAGTCTCCAAAACAGACTCTGGCTAGCTGGGGAATCCTGCAAACAGGCTCCGACCACTAAGAACACCTAACGAGGTTCTCAAACAATGGCACAAGCCGGAAACGCGTCAACGTAACGCCAAAGGAATATTAAATAAATACTGAAAAACCGGGGGCGTTACACTCCTCCTGCTCGGCCTTTTTATATTCCTCCATTCTGCCCATTAACCATTCATTGCTATCGTCAATTTCTGTCAATGCAGATCAATACGATCACTTGCATCATATCGATGTCGCAACACTCAATTGTACTTCACAAATACTAAATCATTTAAGCGTTAGTGAACTAACCTGTTTCTTTTTTTTTTCTATGAATCTGTAATAGGACCAATAGTTAACTATATAAATTAATCAACATCATTTCATCACCTTATTAATCTCCCAATATAAAATTTAAATACTTTCATGTTAAAAAAATCTTCAATTACGCTCATAACCAGAAGCAATACAAGTAAGACTAAACATATTTGTAGTAAATCTCCTTAGATTAGAAGTTGAAGATCCATAAGATTGCCACCATTCAGCTGCCAAAGCAGGTAATTTTTAGAATTAATCATGCATTCTTAATATAGAAAAAGCTTGCTTGAATATTGTATAATTTACTTGAGGACTTTGTTTTTCTATGTCGAACTGCAAATTTCATTCCAAATAGCCTTTTAACATTTCTATATAAAGTTAACTGGCCAATCATCTTATGTTGCTCACCATGACTTAGAATAAGTCTTTGCGTTGTCTTGTCTAAACCCTCCATTTCTTCTCCATCTTTTGCAATATCGGGGTTTGAATAGAAGAATTCTGGATTTAAATAATGAACAGTTGCATGCAGAGGTCGATGTAGATGGATTTCTCATCTCTTGTCTACAATTTTTATGACATCCTTGTATTTTTTCCTTTTTTTCTCATTAAAAGACTTAATGATCGCCTTTTTATCTCTATCCATAGCTTCATAGATGTAACCCATTGCTGGTCTTTTCTCACCATCAACTAATCTCAGTACATGTACTTAGGGGTGCAACAAACTCGGGTCGATTCGGATCGGTTCACCCAAAATCAAGAACCAGTCTATGTAGGTTCGGTTCTGACTTTTGGGAACCGGAACCGATTTATGTACCCAAGATATAGAATCAGATCCAAACCACAAAGCTCGGTTCGGTTCCGGTTCGGTTCTTGGTTCTATTTAGGCTTCAAAATTATTTCTGGATACCATTATACATGTAAGCATTCCTAATGATTAAACAAAAAAATTATAAAATCAAATACTTTATCTTAAATAAAATTTTCAAATGTTATATAGTTGCATATATATTCAATCATTACAAAAGTACTCACAAACTACTGGATCACACTAAGGCTCCGTTTGGGAGGACTTATTTTCACCGGTCAAGCGGTTACGACCGCATGAACCGGACCTTAATTAGAGTGCATTGGTGAGGTTGCTTATAGGTCGGCCTTACCCGAGAAAATGAGTGGTCTACATGATGTATTCCACGTCTCCTATTTGAGGAAGGCAGTCAGAGATCGTAGTCAGATAATTAGTACCGAGGAAGCACCAATCGACTCAGATCTTAATATCAGGGTTAGACCAATCAAAATAGTGGACTCAAAGATTCAGAAGCTCCGGTGCCGGGAGATTCCGTTTGTGAAAGTCCTTTGGATGAATTGTGGCCGACCAGAATATACGTGGGAGAGAGAGGATGAGCTTCAGAGCAATGCTGACTATGTTTTCCTCGTCGAATCAGGTATGTTGTAATTTTCAAGGACGAAAATTTTCTTTTTGGAGGAGAGATTTGTAACGTCCGTAATTTGACGCGAGAGTTCAATTTGATTGCAGGGTCTGATCGCGAGTGATTTGGACCAAGCCAGCGCTTCGTCGAGGTACGGAGTTAGTATGATTAAATCTTGTACGTTAAATAGTGGAGAAATTTTAGTTGTTGTGTGTGCACGACATTTTTTTTATGTATGTACTTATTTATTTATTTTAGCACGAATATTCTAAGTGGTGAGGAGTGGGGGCAATTGGAGAATTAGAAAGGTAATGAGTAACTCTTGTTATAGTTTTGCGGTTAGATCAAGCAAGCGGTTACGATAACCGCTATTCGTCGTCCGCTTCTAAAAGCCGCAACCTTCCCCCTTACGTGATTCTACTCCCGTTTTCTCCCAGACATTTCCGTGCAAAACTGACGCTCGTTCCTCCAGACCGAAGCCGCAGGGAAAACGACGATCGATCCCTCCTCTATCGTCGTCGAAGCCCCTATCCAGCCCGTCGGCACTTTCTGGGCGCTGGTTTCCTGCGAGACTAAAGCTGTTCAGCAGCCCTAGAACGTCCAAGAGCAACTTTCAGCCTTTCCTCTCCACTTCCAGACCTTGTTCAGTATCTTCCCCCTCGTTCTCCGAGTCAGAAATCAAGATTTCTCCTTAGCAGAAACTTCTGAACTTTCAGTAGGGCTCCTCGATCATGATAGCCCTTTCCCTTTTCCGCTCAGGTTCGGTGTTTTTGCTTGTCCCTCGTTTTCAGTCAACAATGATGCTAAAACTCTCTTATGGTTACACAAAATTTTGTTAGGATTGTGCGCGCCAACACCCAGTGTGGAAGAGGACGCTCTCCGCCTCAGGAATAGTAACCTCCACTATTGTAGTAGTGGTAAGGCCCTTTTGTTACTTTGGAATAGTATTCTTTAATTCTTAGAGAGAGTTTGAGTTTGCTATTTGCACTCTTTTAGGATTCTCGAGAGGGTAAGCCCCTTACTAATCAGAGATCAAGTAGAGTTTCAGTTTATTTCAGAAGGAGGCTATGCCGACACGTCAGGTGTACGAGCGTCGTAACATCACTGTAAGAAACTCTTATTTCCTTTGGTTAAACATATCAGATAGCGTAGTATAGTAGTATTCTTCATTACTCAAAATAGTATATCCAAAACAGTATATTTCATCGCAAACCAGATTCTCATAAAACTAGAAATATTGTGAAACATGTTACCGCATAAATATTTAGGGTGCGAGTACATATCAGATTTGCGAATTTGGGTTTTAGAGAGTAATAAATAAGAGACACTACTTAGGACACACATATGAGAACGTAAGAAGGGTAGCACCATTTGGTATATGATTAGTAAGCACATATGAAACCTCTTCTCGTGCTAGATAGAGACGCACTATCTTTCTCGTCGGTGGTAGTATACCCTATGAGTCAATTTGTTTGGGAGATGTATCCCGATTTGGAAAATTAGAAGATTCGAGTCTGTGTCCGTGAGACATTAGAACACTTGAGTTTGTTAGTAGGACTCGGATCGTTAGACTTGTACTGCGCGATGGTATTACCTTGCCTAGAAATTGTCGAAGGACAGTTTTAAGTAAATTTAGAACTCAAAGTTAGATCGAACCCTAGAAACTCCTAGTTAACCAAATTATTTCGGAACGTGAACAAACATCACATTATGGGTAAGTAGAACTGTCATTTATTTTGCTAGTTTTATTTTTAGAAAATCATGCACAGTACACTAGCATACAATTTTTCCTATAACACAAAAGTATTTTCAAAACATGGAAACTTTTCTTCCAATACAATTTTAGTGTCACTATGAGGAATAGTTTTTCTTACTCTCCCTTTGGGCTAACCCATGTTTGGACATGTTTTTACAGGAGATCCAGGTGGGAAACTACGCTTAGGATGAGCGTGTCATGGCAGTCGCTCCTATAGTTTGTTTTCCCTTCCAGTTGTTGTTGTTGTACTTTAATATCTTACTGTTGTTTTGGACTCTTGTAGTGCAATGTTTAAGAATTTATTTTTGTACCAGACTTTGTGTAATATTTCAGATATTCAGTGGTTTGGTTCCTTTTTCTTTATAGTGGCTCTGTGAATTCATCTCGTTGAGATACATTTTTATCCTTAGTTTATTATGCAACTTCCGCTGTAATCTTACATTTCAGTTATTTTCATTTATGTCTACTATGTACTAGTTTTTAATACTGTTTCTTAGTTGACTTCTTATCGCTGGACCCGGCCGGACGGCTGATGGGTTGTTAAACTAGGTTGGGGTGTTACAACATTTAACACGCTGGACGATGAAGTCTTGACATAACCTCGCATGTCTTTCCAATAAAATTCGGCGTGGATGTGGTGAAGAGTTTTCTGGACCCCTTCATGAGCGCGGTTGTGGGTATCCTCCAGGATGGAGGTGATGTGGGGGTGAAGTTGGCGGCAGGTAGACCCGGCCCCGATAAAGAATGAGGCCTTGATGAGCAGTCCACGTGGGTGGTAATAGACCGTCTTGGGCCCGTTCGAGCAACTCAATGAGGGAGGAAGAGTGGGCTATGTCCCCCCGGATTGTGTCCAGGAGAGGGGTGGTCGGGCTGGAGATGGTGCAAATGGTGGCGGTCTCGTCCGTATTCCGGTGGGAAAGGGTGTCTGCGGGCCTATTGAGTGTGTCGGCTTTGTATTCGTTAGTGAAGTCAAACCCCAGTAATTTGTTCACCCACCGTTGTTGCGGAACGGTCGTCAAGCGCTGCTCCAGAAGATATTTCAAACTATAATGGTCGGTATGGACGACAAAGGAGCGGCACCATAAATACGGTCGCCAATGTTGGACAGCCTTGGCTAGGCCAATCAGTTCCAGCTCATAGGTCGGGAGCTTCCGATGGTGGAGAGCGGTGCGCCGACTGAAATACGCGAGCGGGTGACCATGTTGTTGGAGAACTGCGCCGCATCCTTGTGTCGAGGCGTCGCATTCAATATAGAAGGGCTCGCGGAAGTCGGGTGGCTGTAATACTGGAGTAGAGAAAAGGGCGGCTTGGAGTGCTTCAAAGGCCTTCTGTGCGGCGTCCTCCCACACAAATGTTGTGCGTCGCAGGAGGGTCAGGAGGGGTTCAAGTATTGAGCTATATCCGCGGATGAACCGTCGGTAGTAGCCTGTGAGGGCCCAAAAGGCCCGGAGGTCGCGTTGCGAATGGGGCACTAGCCACGATGTGATGCCTTAAAGTTTCTCCCAGTCGGCCGACATCCCATGCGCATGAACCACATGACAGAGGTAGGTGACGCTAGTCTGCCCGGATGAACACTTGGATTCCTTGAGGACGAGGTGGTGATGGCGGGGCAATGTAAGCACTTCATGGACATGATGGAGATGCTCGGGCCAAGACTTGCTATATATCAAAATATCGTCAAAAAACACAAGTACAAACTTGCGCAGGACGGAGTAGAATACCTCGTTCATAAGTGATTAAAAGGTGGATGACGCATTGGTCAAGTCAAACGACATGACGAGGAACTCAAAATGCCTGTGATGCGTCCAGAAAGCTATCTTTTCCACGTCCGCGGCCGCCAGGTGAACTTGGTGGTAACCGGAGTATAAGTCGAGTTTCGAGAAGAAGCGCGCACCATGCAACTCGTTGTGGAGTTCTTCGACCAATGGGATGAGAAATTTGTCTTTGACGGTTTTGGCATTGAGTTCCCGGTAGTCGGCGCAGAAGTGCCATGTATTATCCTTCTTATGGACAAGAAGAGCCGACAAGGAGAAGGGGGAGACGCTTCGGCGAATGAACCCTTGTTGTAGTATGGTGGAGCATTGACACTTAATTTCGTCCTTTTAGATAAATAGGTAGTGGTAAGGTCGCACAATGACTGGAGCAGCCCCCGGAAGGAGAGGCAAATACGAGGCAGTGCGGCGAAAGTGTTGAGGGTATGGTGAAGGTGTCCCCAAATTCTTGCAAGAGCAGTTGGAGTTCTTGGGAGGAGGTGCCAGTTGAAGCATCTGGACCTTGCATAAGGAAGGACTGCGGGGTGGAGGTGGGGGCAAGACATTGCCATTCCACTCGCTTGAAACCGTGGTACCACTGGATCGTGAAATTGTTGAAGTCCCGGGTAATGGACCCCAAAGTGCGTAGCCAACGCACACCAAAAACAACATCAAAGCCTTCGAGGTCAACAACCAAAAGGTCTACCTCAAAGGGCCGGTTGTGGATTGTCAAGGACACGACGACAAAGATCGGGGCACACCATGTTGTGGTCGTTTGCCACTGAAACCTGAAGTTGGCGGCGGGAGATGATTGGCAGCTGAAGATTCGTTGTGTCGTGCGTCAGATGAAGTTGTGCGTACTACCCAAGTCCAAATGGGCGTCGAGGGCGGTACCCGCCAATTGGATTGGGAGTTGCAACATATGGCCCCCTGGTGGACCGACGATAGCATGGACAGAAATATCCAGTGCCTCGGAATCCGGATCCTCCCCGTCGTCATCGGAGGGGCCGCTCACCTCAATCCATAACAAGCGCTTGCAACGGTGACCTGACCCAAACCGTTCGTCACAGTTGAAACAGAGCCCTTTGGCGCGATGGTCGGCCATTTCCGCGTTGGATAGGCATCGGCGGAATGAAGGCTTAGGTGGTTCGCTCGACTTTGTGGATTGTGGCGCTGGCGATGTAGTGGAAGAGCCCCCGAAAGGACTGCACATGGTCCCGACGGTGGAGATACGGGCGGTCCAAGAGAATGTTGTGTTTGCAGGTCCGGGCGATGCTCATCACGGTATTGAGGTCGGGGCGATCTTGGAACTCGACATCGAGACAGAGGTGTTCATGCAGGCCTACCGTAAAATTGGGAACCTGTTGATCGAGCCGTACAAATGGCGCGCAAGCGAGCAATAACTAGAAGCTATCGAGGTAGTCCTCCAATGAGCCCGTTTGGCGGAGGGCAATGAGGTCCCCGAGGGGGTTGCCTCGTAGCGAAGGGCCAAAGCGGAGCATGCATGCGGTCTTGAACTCATCCCACTGGAGGTATGGACGTTCACGCTGTAGTTGAGAAAACCACAGTTGGGCGGCCCCGTTGAGGTGGAAGGAGGCAAGGCCCAGTCGATCCTCCCTGGTTGTGCGTTTGTTGGAGAAGAAAAGCTCGCATTTTGTAAGCTAGGAGAGGGGGTCCTCATGCCCATCAAAGACCGGAAAATCCAACTTGACGTACTCAGGAGAAGTGCTATCCTCAGGGCAGTGGCCGGAGTGGCCCTCGTGGAACGGGTGTTCCTGCACTGAATGTTGATTGGTCGGTCATTCGGGGGGGGGGGGGGGGGGCACGCCCGCGGAGAGATGGGCCGTGCGGGAGTCGACCTCCCCAAGGTAGGAGTCCATACGGTCGAGGCGATCCAAGATTTTTTGAAACAACTCGCGATCGGCCATCGGAGGGCCCGGAAGTGTCGACAGTAGCGGAAGGAGGGAGGTGCTGTCCGGCGTGGCGAGGCGGGGCACAAATGTGGGGGGAACTTAAGGGCGGTAGTTCCGGGGTTAGGGTTAGCGGCCGGAGGTCTCTCTGATACCAATATGTTACCCGCCGTGGAGTGAGATCTCGTGTGCCTTCGAGGTGGAGAGAGATCCTCCAGTTTGGCGGTGAAATCGGCGACGGGCGGAGCGGCGGCGGGCCGATTCCTGCTATCCGGTCGGGGTTTGGGTTCGGAAATAGGGTGAGAGACAGAGAGGGAAATCGGGGTGAGGAGAGAGAGAGAAGTTTCTTCTGCTTGTCTTTCCACCGTACCCCGCATGGGTGGATAAACCAAGAGTTGTATGCCCCTCACTTGGGCTTAAACACATGGGATCAGAATACGCGAAAATAACGAAATAAAAGTACATAGGAATTAGAGATCTAAAAATGATCATGCGCTCGTCTTCGTGTCGGTGTTGCGTCGACGGTTGGTGCGCCCCCAACGCGGGTCTGGTTCCATGCCTGCTGATGGTTCCGTAACACACACCCAAGCTTGCTGCCCAGTTTACTCAATTTTGCCCTCACAAAATTGTTTTTTCCAGAGCCAACCTATCTCCTCATGATAGCTGTTCCATGGCAATCACATTACACTATGGCTACCAGCAGTCCTCCCCGCTAACGTCCACTATTTGTCCTCTAGATTCTCCGAATTATTAAAGATCTGAACAAAATTATTTGATTCACGATAACATTCAATATTCCTTATGAAGAATGGAACTTATATTTCTCTCTCTACGGCATTGGCATATGGCTTCAAACACATTTTTCCTCGCTCGATCTCGGGGATAAGACATTTTTAGGTGTATTGTTACATATACACTTCCTTCGGTTAGATGATACATACACTCTCTCTGACGACCCTCATGATGAAAGTAGATTCATGGCTGTCTTGCCAAAGATTATCTTTTATTATTGAAGTTGTATCAATATTTTCTCTTATTGTCAATTGTCTTTTTTTCTTTTGTCTTATTAGGAGTGTCCCTTCTCTATATATGGAGAGTTTAGGTGAGTTAAGGGTATGCATGGAGGCTTTGTATCTCCCATTGGGAGAGAAACTCTTTTATTATTGATGGATCCCACAGAGCATTTCATGATCTTTATTTGATCCTTCTATGTAATTTGGTTAATGGAACTACTTGGTACTGATAATTTTGATTGTGTGTGTGTATAATTTTATTACTTCTCCCAATTCTTTCAAAATATTGACCAGGATTTGCATGTCTTCAGTGTCTTTCTCGTCTTTATCCTTACCTCAAGTAGTCAAAATCTGGTTCATGAATACTTGTTCTGCATGGATGTGTTGAACAGTTAACCTGCATTTATTTCTTTGCGTACTTTCCATGATTGGTAATTGTTGAAAAGTAAAGAGAGAAAAAGAAAAGGTGATTCATTCATCCACATAGGGGCTTTAAATAGGTTTACAACATGACTCAAAGACACTGATAGCCGGCGTGGGACTAAACACTGTAGAAAGAGCTCGAAAACTTGTATATATTTCTTATATGTGTAAATACAAGGAGAGAATACAAATATATAAGAGGAAGGAGAGAGAATCAATCCTATACATGATGTGGGACTAAAGAGGAGAAGAGAAAATGCAAAAATGGGCCCAATAATGGGCTCTTTACATGGACTTTTCTAACACTCCCCCGCAAGCTGGAGCGTACAAATCGTATGCGCCAAGCTTGGACATGCACTGATAGAAGAGGGGCCTGGAAAGAGCCTTTGTGAGGACATCCGTAACTTGTTTAGTCCCTGGGACATGCTTTAAATTGAGCTTCTTCATTTGAACTTTCTCCCGGATGAAGTGATAGTCTACTTCGACGTGCTTTGTTCTTTCGTGTAAGACCGGGTTCTTGGCGATATGTATAGCAGCTTGGCTGTCACAGGGGAGAAGAGCCGGTGAAGGTAGTTTTACACCCAGATCAGTGAGAAGACTCTCAAGCCACGTCAGTTCAGACACTACAGATGCCATTGCCCTGTATTCTGCCTCAGCTGATGATCGAGCAACGACCGCTTGTTTCTTGCTTTGTCATGTAATCAAATGTCCTCTAAAGTAGGTGCAAAAACCACTGGTAGATCGTCGGTCATCAATGGAACCAACATAATCAGCATCCGAGTATACCACCAATGTTGGAGCTGAAGAAGAGGTTCTGTAAACAAGTCCTTGACCATGAGCTGTTTTAAGGTATCTGAGAATGCGTTCAACAACCTGAAGATGAGATCTTCGAGGGGAGTGCATGTATCGACTGATAATACCAACAACGAAGGAAATATCTTGTCTGGTTACCGTGAGATAGATCAATTTTCCAACTAGGCGACGATAATATTTTGGATTCTGGAGTAGGAGATCCGAGTCAGATGCTTGGGCACACAACTTGTGGTTTACATCCATAGGGGTGTCACTCGGCTTATAGCCTGAATAATATGCATCATGAAGGAAGTCGAGGCAATATTTCCGTTGAGAGAGGACAAGCTCATCTGGCCGTCTGTCAACCTCAAGACCCAAGAAGTATCGTAGGGGCCCCAGATCCTTTGTCTGAAAGACGGAACTTAGATGTAGTTTGACTGCCTGTATCCCTGTGAGTCATCTCCGGTAATGATGATATCGTCAACGTATACTAACAGAAGGACCGTTCCTGTTGTTCAGTGACGAGTAAACATCAAAAAGTCGGCCGAGATTCGAATAAAACCAATATTACGAAGGGTCATATTGAATTTGTCAAACCATGCCTGTGGATATTGTTTGGGACCATATAGAGCCTTTAAAAGACGGCAGACCTGAGACTCCCCCGTGGTCTCAAACCCGGGTGGTTGCTGCATATACACTGTTTTCTGGAGATCCCCATTCAAAAAAGCATTCTTGATATCCAGTTGGAATAGGGGCCACTGGCGATGGACAGCGACGGAGATGAGGACACGAACGGTATTGAGCTTGACCACCGGAGAGAAAGTTTCCTCATAGTCGAGCCCCTGTTGCTGGGTGAAACCACGAGCCACGAGACGAGCCTTCAGACGGTCAATTGTCCCATCAGCAGCATGTTTGATGACAAAGACCCACTTACACCCAACCAGTTTCTGACCCGGAGGAAGGGGTACTACAGTTCATGTCTGGTTAGCCCAGAGAGCAGACATTTCGTCCTCCATGGCGGCCCGCCAGCCCGGATGTTGAAGCGCCTCCTGCACAGAGTTAGGAACAGAGACCGAAGAAAGAGAAGTTGCAAATGTGTGCATGAGGGGAGAGAGGCGATGGAGGGAGACGTAGTTGGCCAGAGGATGAGCAGTGGAGGGCAGTACCTGATCAGCAGGACGCGGATTATCCGTGGTTGAGGCCGACTGCAGAGGGGCAACGAAACCGGGAGGGAGACGAGTGTAGACACAGATAACGGGTGGTTTGGAGGGAGCAGGAGTCGGTGCAGGGGGACCCAGTGAATGTGGTGCAGTAACAGGGATAACCGGTCCTGGGATGGATGGCTGGAGAGGAGCTGGTGGTAGATGAGCGGGTAAAGGAGCAGGGAAAAACGGTTGATCTTCCCTGAAGGTAACATCAGCAGGGACCGAGATCTTTCGAGAAGCCGGAGAATAACAGACATAGCCCTTCTGGGTGCGCGAATAGCCGACAAAGATGTGTTTAGCCGCCCGGGGATCCAACTTATCCGAGGACGGCCCCAGACGGTGGACGTAGCAGGTGCTGCCAAAGACACGAGGCGGGAGAGAAAATGCCAGAGTGGAGGGAAATAGTAGGCCGAACGGTGTAGCATAGTGGAGGACGGAGGATGGGAGACGGTTGATGAGAAAGCAGGCAGTGGAGACCGAGCGAAGGGAGATCGACGGGTTGAGAGAAAGATCCGCCGAGCCGGAGACGGGAACCGTCGCCCCATTGGCCACAGTGATAGACTTCGGATAAGGAGAATACAAGTACTGGGCAGGCCGTCGCGAAGTAATGTGATGAGTGTCACCTGAGTCCACGATCCAGCACGGGCTGGTGGATAA
This sequence comes from Platanthera guangdongensis, assembly GCA_039583875.1. Classification (NCBI taxonomy): domain Eukaryota; kingdom Viridiplantae; phylum Streptophyta; class Magnoliopsida; order Asparagales; family Orchidaceae; genus Platanthera; species Platanthera guangdongensis. Next base: position 24,545,279 of record CM077166.1, on the reverse strand, counting down.
ACAAGCAGTACCTGTGTTGGGGACGGAGGCAATGAAGGCAGAGGGCGGGTTGAGTAGCCCCTGGAGTTGCTGGAGTTGGAGACGAACGACCTCAAGATCAGGAGGGGCGGCAGAGGGGGCGTCAGCAACAACAGATGTTGTCAGACTAGGAGGATAACCAATCTTCCGGTAGCAAGTAGCCTCATGGTGGCCGTCTTTCCCGCGGTAGGAACACTTCGGCCGACCCTGACCACCACGCCCACGGCCCCGAGATCCCAAACGTCCGCCTTGAGCAGAGGTTGGAGGGGACGGTAGGAGCGAAGGGGCCTGCAGAAGAAGGGCCGGGGGAGAAGGAGAAGAAGTATCCGGAGGAGGGGACACACGGAGAAGCATGAAGCAAACATCAGAGAAAGACGATGTTGTGGGAGAAGCCAGGACCTGAGTTCAAATGCTCTGAAGGTGAGACAGAAGACGAGCCATCATGATGACAATGCAGACGGCTTCCTTCTGAGCGCGCTGAGCAGCATGATCATTGGTAGACAGCTAATGCTGGATCCAGGCCTCAGCAAGGGTCTTGGCTCGAACGACAAATGAGGTCATATTTGAAGCCCCTCCAGTGTCGAGAGCGAGAAGATAAGTGAGTATGTCGTAGAGATGCTGAAGGCTGTCGCGGCCTGAGTACAAGGAATGCAGCTCATCCCACATAGCCTTGGCGGTGTCGTGGTACATAGCCATCTGATAAGGTTCACCATCAAAGGAATTAAGGAGCCAAGTCTGAACGCGACCATCATTGCAGAGCCAATCATCGGTAGGAGGAGGAGGTGCCTGAGTAAGGCGAGGGAAGAGGCCCTTGGCCTGAAGAACCCGTCGAACAGAATGCACCCAAGGGATAAAGTTTTTTCTTCTCAGAGAGAGAAATAGTAGTTATCCGCAGCTCGTCGCGGATTTCAGCAGAACAAACCGAGCGGTCTGCAGGACAAGCCGAGCGGTCTGTAGGCGGACTAGCCGTCGGGCCAGTGGAGTTGACAGAAGAGCTCATAGAAGCAGCAGGAGATGAAGACCGCAACGAGAAGAATCGGAGACCGCACGACAGGTAGGGAAGGAGAAGACCGCGACCTTAATGCGGGAAAACAACAGACCGCACGGTCACACTATGGACACCAACGATCAGACATACCGCGACCAAAATGCAGAAAGAAGATAGTCTGCACGGTCTTGGTGAGCACAGCAGCGGTCAGAGCAAAGGAGACCGCGAGAAGAACGCGAGCGGACAGGGAGAGGAAACCGCGAGTAGAAGAACTCGAGCGGATAGAAGAAGAGGCCGCGAGTTGAAAAATAACTCAAGCGGATAGAGAAGGCAGCGGGTAGGAGAAGCCGCGAGAAGAGGTCGCGAGTAGCAGAACTCAAGCGACAAGAGAAGGCAGTGGGTCCGCGGCAAGATGCGAGGAGAAGCAGTCCGCGGCGAACTGAAGCAGTCCACGGCGATTAGAAGAGGCAGGCCGCAAGTTGCGAGTTGAGAGAGGCCGCGGCGGACAGGAGCAGTCCGCAAGGGGGGGGGGCAAATTCAGCGGACCGTAGAGAAGATAGCCCGCAGCGGTTAGGAGTAGTCCGCGGCCGGATAAACCAAGAGACCACGAGTGAGAAGAGAGCGCGGTCTGAGGTAGAAGCTCGCAAGGAAGGAGTGAAGTAGAGCAGGAGAGAAAAACCCGGAGCGGACAAGAGGAGCCCGCAGCGGACGAGAAGAGCCCGCAGCGGATAAGAGGAGCCCGCAGCGGACTGAGTGAGAACAGCTGGTAGAAGTGGACCCCACGGGACAAAGAGAGAGGAGGCTATAAGAAGCCCGAGGAGGAGGGTGGAACCACGGAGAGGAAGCGGAAGAATGCAGGCAGAAGAATGCAGGCCGCAGTTAGCCGAGCGGCTAAGGGAGAGGATCGGACAGACGTTGCAGGCCGCAGGAGACCGCAGGTCGCAGGAGACCGCAGGTCGCAGGAGAGGATGGCGGATAAAGTGTGTAGTTCGCGGGAGGCAACGAGTCCCTCTGATAGCATGTAGAAAGAGCTCGAAAACTTGTATATATTTCTTATATGTGTAAATACAAGGAGAGAATACAAATATATTGGAGGAAGAAGGAGAGAGAATCAATAATATACATGATGTGGGACTAAAGAGGAGAGAAGAGAAAAGGCAAAAATGGGCCCAATAATGGGCTCTTTACATGAGCTTTTCTATCAAACACAAATACACCTAAAGACTCCAATAGACTTACATTGCCCCGATAATTCCAACACTCCCCCTCAAGCTGAAGGGGGACCCTTCAGCTTGGACACAACAAAAAAATGGCAATGGAGGTAGATGATGCGAAACAGAACATCAGACGAGCCACCGGGGAATCAAGTCGGGGACATAGCCACACGCGACGCTGACCCACACACGACGCAGGACCCACACACGACGTGGAGTCACTAGAAACCGGTCAACCAACATCACTTACACACACAACATGCGAAAGAGAACGAAAGATGTAGAGCAAATCATCCAACAGGTGATCGAGGATAATCCGTCGGGGATAATCTGTCAGGGATACTCCGCACAAAGGGCGGTCCCTCACGACACAGTCCCTCACGACACGGTCTCACGCGACACAACACGCTGAGATTAAAACACCAACATCAATCGCGTTCCCAACACACGACCAAATAGAAAGATATATGGGTAGACACAAACAACAAAAGCCTGGAGACCGTGTGGAATAAAGGCGAAAAAGTTGGGAAAGATCATCCGAGTCGCTTTTATCCCAACACTCCTCACGTGGAACACACGTGCATGAAGGCAAGACTATGACACACACATATTAAACAACAACAATAAAGCAGCGACACAAAAAGAAGACCTAAAATAGAACAAACTCCAGCTTCAGTGAGAGGTCAGCGGCCCGGAAGAGGTAGCAGCGGCTGGAATCGACAAAAAACACCATAGACAGTTGCTTGAGTCCACAAAAATGGGAGGCAACTGTTGGATCTACAGGTGATCTTTGACAGGAAGGCTTTGAGTGAGGAGCTCGACAGAGAGCTTGACGGGATCCTCGTCGACCATTTGCGATAGAAATGCGGGACGGAACAACAGACGTCATCGGCTGCGGCTGGTGGCACACACAGGTCTACGGAAAGAAGAAATGGCTGCAAGAAAGGAAGATCTCCTGCTTCGTCGATCAGAAGTGATGGGTTGGACGGGATGAGAAGCCGAGGAACGGTGACGCAGTCGCCAACGTCAATGAAAGTATCAGACGTCAGCGGCAGCAACAAGAAGAAGCCTGGAAAATCGTCGTCGATGAGCAGCAGCTGGACAAGATAGTCGACAGGATCGTCGATGAAGGCAGCAAGAACTGTCGGAGCAGGCAGGGGGAAGGACCGCTCCCATCGATGTAGTACGTCGACGGGTGCGGGAGCGGAAGCACGGGACGGGAGCGCCGGCTTGCGGCTAGCGGTTTGCGGCGGAGACGAACCAAGATGCAGGAAAAAAACTGAGATAAAAAAGAATGCGGGAAATAAAATTAGGGTTTGAGATTGGGTGCCTCTGATACCATGTTGAAAAGTAAAGAGAGAAAAAGAAGAGGTGATTCATTCATCCACATAGGGGCTTTAAATAGGTTTACAACATGACTCAAAGACACCGATAGCTGGTGTGGGATCCTTGATTCGTTTCTAATTAACTTCTAGTAATTAGCCGCAACTTCCCTAAAGCTGTAGCTTGAACGAGGATAATAGTTATGTAGAAAAGTAGATAAACAGAACTAGAGGAAGGGGAATAATGATTCCCGACCACAATAATCAATTTTACTTCCTATCTCTTTCACAACACAAATATAATCAATATTTAAAGACTTCCAAATGGTTGCTCACAGCAACTGTTCCCATGTACTGGAGCATTTGACACTCATGTAAAAACTGAATTACAGGTTACTCCAACTGTGCGGGTTATGACAGCACACGAACGACTAATTTTGTTTCCAATACACAATGCAAAATCAATACATAAAAGACGTGTATCCGTCCTCCACATTACTTTTCACTTAACATGGACCCATGTACTTGATTTTCACTTATCTGGGGTTATATATTGCGGAAAAGTCTCATTATGCTTGCTTGAACTTCATAGGTTTCTTGAATTTTGATATGATGATAATCTTATACTTGCTCTGTTAATGGTTAATAAAGGATTGTTGAATCTGTTGCGGAGATTCTGAAGGGTATACGTTGCTATTTTGACAAAGCATTGCCTCTGATGCTTTTGTACAAAAAAGAGCGCCAACAATATCAAGAAGCTGTCCATGATAACATCTCCCCATCATCTATATATGGGGCTGAACATCTCCTTCGCCTTTTTGGTGAGTACATTTTTTACTATTTCACATTTGAGTTGTATTTGTTCACCGAATTTATCTTTGGCTTATAACAACCACCTATAGTTTTTTGGGGTGCGTAACAGGAGAATTTTTTGTCTTCTTCCGAACATTGATGTAGTGTGGGGCTGGAAATAAGATTTATTACTTCAATTTGTGAATGATGAGATGGGTTGAGAAATAAGGAAACATGAGATGAATATGCACATATATGTGTGTATTTAAATATTCTATTAGTATATTATAATGGAAAAGTTCCCTTTGGTAAACCATTGGACTTCTCTATTTTATGCTTATCTTTTTCATAGGTACTAAAAAATGAGTGATGAAGGGCTTTAAAGTCAAATTTCTCATCATTTTACTTTTTTTTAATTTCATGATTGGTATTTAATTTTGCTTTACATTGACCTAAAGACTAAAGCTACTGCATAATTTCAGTTATTTTTTTAGAATTATAAAGATTTTAATAAATTTTTTCATTAAATACATTACCAATACTAAAACATGTAGAACGCAGCCTATTGTACTGCGACATGATGTACACGGGGGATAACATGCGCAACTGCAAGTGTGCATGTCCCCACACATGCACGAACACTATTAAAAAACAGGTATCTGGATATCAAGCTTCTGATGTGGGAAATTTTGAGGGCTATTCTTCAGACCATTGATAATGTCCTTCCCTGGCATAACAACTAAGCGTTCAAATTTCAAAAAAATTCAATCTTTGTAAAACCGCACCTCTTCATTACTTTGGGTCTTTACTCAGGTCAAAATCGGTTGGACCATCTTTGTATCTATTAGAAAAGCCCATGTAAAAAAGGCCCATTTGATGGCCCATTTTTTCCTCTCCTTCTTTAGTCCCACATCATGTATAGGATTTATTCTTCTCTCTTCTCTCCTATATATTTGTATTCTCTCCTTGTATTTACATACTAAAATAATACGTACAAGCTTTGGGCTCTTCCAACATGGTATCAGAGCCAGGTTGCGTCTAGTTGCGGACTGCCCCTTTTCTGTCCGCCCGGTCTCCTGCGGACTGCCCCTCTGCTTCTGTCCGCTCGGCTACCCTGCGGACTGCATTCCTGTCCGCTCCGGTCTCGTGCGGACTGCCTTCCTGCATCCGCTCCGGTCTCGTGCGGACTGCCCTTCTGATTCCGCTCCTCTTCTCTCCCTCCGTGGTTCCACCCTCCTCAGGCTTCTTATAGCCATCTTCTGCTCTGACTCGTGGGGCCCACCTCTCTCTATCCGCTCCGGACGATCATTCCTGTCCGCTGCACTCTGTTTGTGTCCGCTCGAGCCTCTTTGCTCGCGGACTGCTCCCTCTAGCTCGCTCTATTTCTGTCCGCTCGAGCCTCTGTGCTCGCGGACTCTCTCTCTCCGCAGTCTCTCGCGGACTGCTCCTGTCCGCTGCCTCTTGCGGACTGCTCCTGTCCGCTGCCGCGACCTGCCCCCAGTTCGCCGCGGCCTTTGTCGCGAACTGCTCCAGCTCTGCTCTCACCAGCTGCGATCTGCTCCACTGAGCTGCGACCTCTTCCAACTCGCCGCACCCTCCTCTCGCGGACTGCTCCTGTTCGCCGCGGCCTCACTCAACTCGCCGCGACCTCCAGACCGCCGCGACCTCCAGACCGCCGCGACCTCCAGACCGCTGCGGGCTCTCCTTTCTCCCCCTGCTTGCCGCGCGGGTTGTTCTCTCCGAGCCCTGTTGTCTGCTGCTCTTCAGTCGCCATGTCCTCCAGCGACTCCACTACCGCTCAACCCCCTGCCGACCACGTGGCTCCTCTCGAACTCCGCGATGAGCTTCGGATTACTACTATTTCTCTCTCTGGTAAGGCCAACTTCATTCCCTGGGTCCACTCTGTCCGCCGGGTCTTACAGGCCAAGGGTCTTGCCCGTCACCTTACCCAGGGCCCACCAACTCCTTCTACTGATGATTGGCTCCGCAATGACGGTCGTGTCCAGACCTGGATCCTGAACTCGGTCGAGGGTGAGCCGTACCAGATGATCATGTATCATGAGACTGCTAAAGCCATGTGGGATGAACTTCATTCGTTGTACTCCGGGAAGGACAGCCTTCAACACCTTTTTGACATCCTCACTGATCTTCAAGCCTTGGATGTTGGCAAAGCTCTGGACATGACCTCCTTCGTGGCCCGTGCTAAAACTCTCACGGAAGCCTGGATTCAGCACCAGCCCGCGACTACTGATCTCGCTGTCCAACGCGCCCAGAAGGAGGCTGTTTGTATTGCTATGATTATAGCTCGCGTCCCGCCACACCTGCACAGTATTCGGGCCCAGGTTCTGGCTTCACCCACTACCCCTTCCTTCTCTGATGTCTGCTCGATGTTACTTCGTGTACCACCTCCACCGGAGGCTCATGCACCACCCTCGCCGGCCCTTCTTCAGCAGGCCCTTCCTCCTTTACTCCCACAACCCTCTTTTCCTCGGGGTGGCCGTACGGGCTCCCGTGGGCGGGGCCGTGGTGGCCGCGGACGGCCCAAGTGCACCTACTGCGGCCGGGATGGCCATACTGAAGCCGTTTGTCACAAGAAACATGGCTACCCCCCTCGCCCGCCTACTGCTGTTGTTACTGATAGCTCTCCTCCGACTGGTACGGATCTTGAGGCTCTTCGCCTTCAGCTGCAACACCTCCAGGGGCTCCTCAACCCCCCTTCTGCTTCCCATGCCTCCACCTCCCATGCAGGTATTATCTCCACCTCCGCTGCAGGTACTGCCTGTCTCTCTTCCAGCTCTCGCTGGATCCTGGACTCGGGAGCCACCCACCACATCACTTCCATGCGGCCGCCCCAGTTCTCTGATGCTGCTCACCCCCCGTCTATTACTGTGGCCAATGGTGCGCTTGTCCCGGTCTCCGGCTACGCGGATCTCCTCCTTCCTCCCTCTCTCTCTCTTCGCTCCGTTCTTTATGTGCCTGCCTCGCCTTTTAATTTACTCTCTGTTGGTCGTCTTACTACTGATATGAATTGCTTTATCACCTTCACCTCTTCTGGTTTTTTGATACAGGATCGGCAGACGCGGATTACCATTGGTAGGGGTCGGCTGCAGAACGGGCTTTACCTCCTCGATGTCTCTCCCACATCCCTTTCCTCCGTTTCCTCGTCTGATTGGCATTGTCGGCTTGGGCATGCCCCTCTACCTATCCTGCAGAAGGCGCTTCCCGACCTTTCTCTTCCTGTTTTTAAATGTGATTCTTGTATTATTGACAAACAGCCTCGCTCTTCTTATCCAGCTCATTGTACTAGGAGCTCTGCTCCATTTGATTTAATACATTCTGATATTTGGAGACCCTATAAAGTTTCTAGCATTTCTGGTTATCGTTATTTTGTAACATTTATTGATGATTACTCTCGTACTACTTGGTTGTATCTCCTGCATGATCGCTCTGAGCTTCCTCGTGTCTTTCAGGCGTTTGTGTTAGAGACTCGTACGCAATTCTCTACCACCATTAAAACTTTCCGCTCTGATAATGCACGGGAATATACTAGCCACGAGTTTGCCACTCTCTGCGCAAACTTCGGTATTGTTCAACAGACCTCTTGTCCCTACACCCCTCAACAAAACGGGGTCGCCGAACGCAAGAACCGCCACTTGCTCGATGTGGCTCGCTCTCTCATGCTTCACATGCACGTTCCCAAAGTCTTCTGGAACTTTGCGGTGTCCACAACATGTTTTCTTATCAACCGTCTCCCCTCTCCCGTTCTCCAGAACGATACCCCCTTCAGCCTTCTTTTTCCCTCCACACCCGCCTTCCCCCTCACCCCCCGGGTTTTTGGATGTACCTGCTTTGTCCATAACCTGGGCCCCACTCTTGACAAACTGGATCCCCGTGCGGCCAAACACATTTTTGTCGGCCACTCCCGTACCCAAAAGGGCTATGTTTGCTACTCTCCGGTCACCCGGAAGGTCTCTGTTTCGGCTGATGTTACTTTCCGGGAGGATCAACCCTTCTTCCCTCCTCCTTTGCCACCACTGCTACCACCACCTCCTACAACACCCTCCCTTCCCCGGCCGGTGATACACGTCCACTCACCTCCCACCATCCCTCCGCCTCCTCCCACCGTTGACCCTCCTCGACCCCCAGTTATTCGGGTCTATGCTCGTCGCCCTCTTCCTCCCGTTGCTCCTCTGCAGTCGGCTTCGACCTCGGCTTCTCCGTGTTCTGCTGCTCCGGTGTCGGCCTCTACCGCTCATCCAATGGCGGATTATGTTTCTCTCCATCGCCTCTCTCCACCTCTTCAGGCCTTGGCTATTTCGCTCTCCTCGGTCTCTATTCCTACTTCTGTCCAGGACGCTCTTCAACATCCTGGGTGGCGGCGACCATGGAAGAAGAGATGGCTGCTCTTTGGGCCAACCAGACTTGGACCCTGGTGCCCCTTCCTCCCGGCCAGAAACCCGTTGGGTGCAAATGGGTTTTCGTCATTAAACATGCTCCTGATGGGACCATTGATCGCCTCAAAACTCAGTTGGTTGCTCGTGGCTTCACCCAGCAACCGGGGCTGGACTATGACGAGACCTTCTCTCCGGTCGCTAAGCTCAACACGGTCCGCATTCTCCTCTCTGTGGCTGTCCATCGCCAGTGTCCCTTGTTTCAACTCGACGTCAAGAACGCTTTCCTGAACGGCGACCTTCAGGAAACGGTTTACATGCAACAACCTCCCGGGTTTGAGACCACGGGGGAGTCACGAGTTTGTCATCTTCTCAAATCTCTATATGGTCTCAAACAATCCCCTCGGGCATGGTTCGACAAGTTCAGCAAAGCTCTCCGGGACATTGGCTTCACTCGCAGCTCGGCTGACTTCTCATTGTTTACTCGTCACCAAGCCACTGGTACGGTTCTCCTGTTGGTATATGTCGACGACATCATTATTACTGGCAGTGACTTGGACGGCATACAGGCCGTTAAGCTACATCTGAGCTCCGTCTTCCAAACTAAAGATCTGGGCCCTCTTCGGTACTTCCTCGGTCTGGAAGTGGCCAGACGGTCAGATGGGTTGGTTCTCTCTCAGCGCAAATATTGCCTGGATCTTTTTCATGATGCAGGCTACTCTGGTTGCAAACCTATTAACACTCCCATGGATGCAAATCACAAAATATGTGCTCAGGGCTCAGATTCTGATTCGCTTCTACCAAATCCAAAATATTACCGTCGTCTAGTTGGGAAGCTTATCTACCTAACAGTTACAAGACCTGATATATCTTTCGCTGTGGGACTTGTGAGTCGCTATATGCACTCTCCTTGAAGCTCTCATCTCCAGGCTGTGGAACGCATTCTCAGATATCTTAAGACAGCTCCTGGCCAAGGACTTGTATACAAAACCTCATCTTCCATTCCTACACTAGTGGCATACTCTGATGCCGACTACGCTGGCTCCCTCGACGATCGACGATCTACTAGCGGGTTTTGCACCTATTTTGGAGGACATCTGATTACTTGGCGAAGCAAGAAACAAGCGGTGGTTGCTCGATCCTCAGTAGAAGCAGAATATCGGGCAATGACTGCTGTGGTCTCTGAACTCACATGGATTGAGAGTCTCCTTACCGACCTTGGAGTTAAACTACCTTCACCAGCTCTCCTCCTTTGTGATAGTCAAGCTGCCATACATATTGCCAAAAACCCGGTCTTCCATGAAAGAACGAAGCATATTGAGGTAGATTGTCATTTCATCCGAGAGAAAGTCCACATGAAGAAGATCGAGCTCAAGCATGTTCCGGGTACTGAACAGGTTGCTGACATCCTCACCAAAGCTCTACCTAGTACCCTCTTCTATCAATGCCTATCCAAGCTTGGCGCATACGACTTGTACGCTCTAGCTTGCGGGGGAGTATTAGAAAAGCCCATGTAAAAAAGGCCCATTTGATGACCCATTTTTTCCTCTCCTTCTTTAGTCCCACATCATGTATAGGATTTATTCTTCTCTCTTCTCTCCTATATATTTGTATTCTCTCCTTGTATTTACATACTAAAATAATACATACAAGCTTTGGGCTCTTCCAACAGTATCAAACATTGTTAGAAAGTAGCGAAAAAGAGAGAACAAGCGGATAAGCTTTTGAATAATTGAAATTTTATTATCCAAAAAAGATAACTATTACAAAGGTATGTCCTCCCTTATATAGAATGAAGGAGAGATGAGAGAATACAAATAAGAGATGTGGGACTAAAAATTTACAAGCTAAGCGGACTGTACAAAGTAAACCGCACAAGCCGCGCGGTTAGACAGAAGAACTAACCGCACGGCTACAACAAGAGAAGCAGAGAGGTCGCCTGTGAAGATCGCTAGACCGCCCGGTTTACAAGCCGGCGAGTCAAACCGCCAGACCGCGCGGTCTTCAACCCGCCAAGACAGACCGCCCGGTCACCAACTTCAACACTCCCCCTCAAGCTGGAGCATATATATCAATCATGCCCAGCTTGTCGCAAACATGCAGAAACGAGGCAGAAACTGGCTTGGTGAAGATGTCAGCTAGCTCTTTATCAGACGTGACAAACGGAGTGCAAATTTGTTCTTTTAAAATCTCTTCACGAATGAAATGGCAGTCAACCTCAATGTGCTTTGTTCTTTCATGGAATACCGGATTTTTGGAGATGTATATGGCGGCCTTGTTATCACAGAACATAGGTAGAGGATGGTTGTACACCTCTCCTAAATCTAGCATGAGAGCCCGCAACCATTTCAACTCACAAGTGGTTGACGCCATACTGCGATACTCAGCTTCTGCACTGGACCTGGAGACAACAGACTGCTTCTTGCTCTTCCAGCTCACCAGATTTCCCCCAACAAAGGTGCAAAAACCTGAGGTTGACTTGCGATCCCCTTTGTCATCAGCATAACTTGCATCTGAGTAGGCTTCAATCCTCAGATGACCATTCTTCTGAAAAAGTAATCCTTTCCCAGGCGCTGCTTTGACATACTCCAAGATCCGCAAGGCGGACTGTAGATGACACTCCCTAGGCGCTTGCATGAATTGACTCACCTTGCCCACAACATAGGAAATGTCGGGTCTGGTCACTGTGAGATATATGAGCTTACCAACCAGACGCCTGTACCGCGAACTATCTGAAAGAGGAGGCGAATCATCTGTCCAGGTTTTGTCCTCCCCAGTAGCCATGGGGCATCGGGCAGGTTTAGCTCCAGTTAATCTTGCCTCTTTTAAAAGATCAAGGGCATACTTACGCTGAGAGAGAACTAAGGAGTCGGGCTTCCGAGAGAGTTCGATCCCCAGAAAGTACTTTGGAGAGCCCATATCTTTAGTGATCAGATGTTGGCGAAGATGTCGCTTTGTCAGGGCTACCCCTTCCTGGTCATCGCCAGTGAGAAGAATATCATCGACGTACACAGCAAGAACAACCAGCCCAGAAGGAGTTTTGCGAATAAAGAGAGAGTGATCAGCAGAGCTTCGCACAAAACCAACAGCTGCCACAATGCCGCTGAACTTGTCAAACCAAGCTCGAGGACTCTGCTTGAGGCCATAAATTGTCTTCTGCAGCCGGCATACTCGTGTCTCCCCCTGAGCAACATACCCAGGAGGTTGCTCCATGTAAACGGCCTCGTGAAGATCACCATAAAGGAAGGCATTCTTGACGTCCAGCTGAGAAATCGGCCAATCCCGATTGACGGCCACAGAGAGAAGGACCCGGATAGTGCTGAGACGAGCCACAGGGGAGAAGGTGTCAAAGTAATCAACCCCATAGGTCTGAGTAAAGCCCTTAGCGACAAGGCGAGCCTTATACCGATCCACAGTGCCGTCTGGGCTAAATTTGACCACAAAGACCCAGCGACAGCCAACAACATCAGTACCGACGGGAGGAGGAACAAGAGTCCAGGTACCCCGCTCAGTTAGGGTCGTCATTTCCTCATCCATGACCATCTTCCAGTGAGGAATAGCAAGGGTCTCCTGATAGGAGCGGGGTGTGGCAGTGGCAGAGATAGCCAGTGCAAATGCCCTGCGAGAAGGAGTAAGACGATCATAGAAAACAACAGCAGCAAGGGGGTGTAAGGTACACGTCCGCACCCCTTTGCGAAGAGCTATAGGAAGATCCAGGTCAGCCGGGCCCGCGGCATCCGGAGCATCCGTGGTAGAGAAAGCTGGCCCGGGAGAAGAGAGCGACGGCAGCGGAGATGAGGGAGAGGGTGGTGGAGAAGGGAGAGAGAGAGGTGGAGGAAGAGGAGGGGGTGGAGACGGTGTAGGGGTGGAGAGTGTAGTAGGAGGCGAGGGAACGAAGGGAACGGCAGGAGAATCAGAAGCTGGGAGAAGAGGAGAGGAGTCATCCGAGAAGTAGGAGGTATTCTCGAAGAAGGTGACGTCAGCAGAGACGAACTGCTTACGAAGGACGGGATCAAAGCAACAGTAGCCTTTCTGAGTGGTGGAGTACCCCAGAAAGACACATTTGGTGGAGCGAGGGGAGAGCTTATCACGGGTGGCAGAAGGGGTATGCACAAAGGCAGTGCATCCAAAGATTTGGAGAGGAAGAGGAAACGACTCCTTGCCCGGATACAAAATGGAGAACGGGGTTTGGCCGTGGAGAACCGTGGAGGGAATGCGATTGATGAGGTAGCAGACAAGGAGAACAACATAGCCCCAATAGGAGCGAGGAACATGCATCTGAGTCATCAAGGTGCGAGCGACATCGAGCAGGTGACGGTTTTTGCGTTCGGCCACACCATTTTGTTGTGAAGTATAGACACAACTAGTTTGATGAAGAATCCCATTTTGCATGCAGAATGTAGAGAAGTCACGACTGAGATATTCTTGGGCATTATCAGATCGAAAAACTTGGATAGAAACACCAAACTGAGTTTTGATCATGAGATAGAAGGATGTCCATACAGAGAATAATTCGGAGCGATCTTTTAATAGATACACCCACGTACAGCGAGAGAAATCATCAATGAACGTGACAAAATAGGAACTACCCCGACCAATGGTAAGAGTAGGAGAAGGACCCCAGATATCGGAGTGGATAAGATCAAACGGATGGGTAGAGGTACGAACGTGCTTTGGAGGGAAGGAGGAGCGGTGATGCTTGCCAAGCTGACAGACCTCACAGTTGAGCGGAGGACTTTGAGGAGGAAGGTGGGGCAGAAGTTGACGAAGAAGACGGGGAGGAGCATGACCAAGGCGGAGATGCCATTGGAGAAGATCTGTGGAGGTGGAGGAGAAGGTGGAAAAAGCAGAAATGTTGTTCAGGAAGTATAAGCCGCCACTCTCAGTCCCAGTAGCAATCGTCCGTTGGGAGTCCGGATCCTGAAAAGAGCAAGAAGTAGAAGTAAATGTGACGGAACACTGTAATTGCTTGCAAAGAGAGGTAACAGATAATAAGTTGCACGGGAACTGGGGCACGTATAGAGTATCCGCCAAGTGAAGAGACGGAGTGACATGAACTATCCCTGTTCCATGGACCGATGATGAAGAACCGTCAGCGAGAATAACCGGGGGCAAGCGAGCATGTTTTTCTAGGAGAGAGAAACACGGGAGATGGCCGGTCATATGATTCGTAGCACCAGTGTCGATCAACCAATTTCCCTGAGTAACAACGTGTGCACGACCAGAAGACGTGACAACCGAGGCGAATGGCTTGGAGGAGGATATGAAAGCCATGAAGGGAGGAATAAGAAACTGCAGCGGTCGCGGTGACAGCACACCAACGGCAAGAAGGGCCACGACCAAGGTGCAGAGCACAAGCCGCGCGACTGAACCAGGAGGTCGCGGCGACTAACAAGCAGGAGCGGCTAAAGGAAGAAAGGCAGAGAGGCCGCGCAAACAAGGAAGAATCCGCGCGAACAGAGAGAAAGCCGCGGGGAGAGGAAAAGAGAGCAACCCGCGTGAAACCGCAGCGGGTTAAAGGGAAGAAGCCGCGCGAACACGAGCGGCTAGGAAGCAGAACAAGGCACAACGGGGAAGAGGTCGCGCGGACTGAAAAGGCCGAGCGAACAGAAGAGAGGTGAAGAGCAGGTGAGATAGGAACAACCCGCACGGTCAGGCAGATCACAACAGCAAACCGCGACTACAGAGACAAGCGGAAATGGGGAAAGCAGAAGCGGACAGGGAGAAGAAGTCCGCAGCGGGTAGAGACAAGGCCGCAACGACTAGGAAGTTGGAGAGGCAAGAAAGAACAAGGAGCGCGGCGTCAAGGAAACAGGTCGCTGCGACGAATAGCAGTAGGAGAAGAGAACCAAGAAGAAGCAAGCCGCGCGAACAGGGCAGCGGACAGAAACAAGCCGCGCGAACAGGGCAGCGGACAGAAGAGAAGGCAAGTCGCGAAACAGGTCGCAGAAAGCGGAAAACAAGCCGCGAACAACAGAGAGCGCACAGAATCAGGAGGAAATGACCGTGTCCTCTGATACCATGTTAGAAAGTAGCGAAAAAGAGAGAACAAGCGGATAAGCTTTTGAATAATTGAAATTTTATTATCCAAAAAAGATAACTATTACAAAGGTATGCCCTCCCTTATATAGAATGGAGGAGAGATGAGAGAATACAAATAAGAGATGTGAGACTAAAAATTTACAAGCTAAGCGGACTGTACAAAGTAAACCGCACAAGCCGCGCGGTTAGACAGAAGGACTAACCGCACGGCTACAACAAGAGAAGCAGAGAGGTCGCCTGTGAAGATCGATAGACCGCCCGGTTTACAAGCCGGCGAGTCAAACCGCCAGACCGTGCGGTCTTCAACCCGCCAAGACAGACCGCCCGGTCACCAACTTCAACAAACATCATCATCCTGAACGAGTTACAATTTCAAGGGAATCTATCTTTATTTGGGTTTTATTTTATTTTATTTATATAATAGAGGCCTGAATTCCTACCCTTGTCTTCCTACGTTGATTCACACACACACATATATGGATTAAAATTAAAAAAATTATACTTTTCTAGTGAGACGTGCTATGTATATGTAAATGCTGTGAGACGTGCTATGTAACTGCTAATATTTTATCTTAAATTTATATATATTATTAAACTTTATTTGTTTCTTTTTTATATAATTTGATTGAAATATCAAGCAACTCTTAAATATATATATAATAGGGTCTTCTGAATTGATTTTTTCTAGTCCACAGAAATTGCAATCTATCCATATTCCAGATTTTGTTTAATATTACAAACCTTTTTTTCTTTTATTTATTGGAGCTTTTCCCCCTCCAGTAGTTACTGGGTGTCATCTTGCTATTTTGTATGATATTTTTGTCTTATATTACATGCAGTTAAATTACCTGAACTGCTGTCTTATGTCAACATGGAAGAGGATGCATTAGGCAAATTGCAGCTAAAGCTATTAGACCTTTTGAAGTACGCTTACAGTTTTCTTTACATGTATATTGTTTTTCTATTTCATAACAATTTCTGTTGGATGTATGTTTTCCTCTATTAAAATTATTTTCATGATTTCAGTGATTATTTATGGAAATTGTAGAAGAGCGGAATACGAAACGCGATAATTTTATTGCTTCACGTTAAGTAGTGAAATACAAGTTTATGTACACATGTATAGGTGGAGGAGTGACACCTTAACTCCAAACCACAGTGTGAGATTAATATATACATGAGAGGGATCTCCTAATGAGCCAAAGAAGTGGGATTTTCCGTTAAGCTTTTACATGCATATTTCTTTTATACTTCCCCGCAAGCTTGAGTATACAAATTGTAGGTGTCAAGTTTGTAAACGAATTGTTGATAGAGGGCCGCTTCAAGCTGCAGAACCTTCTTGATTTCACATTGATTTGGGGTGAATTGGAAGACCTTTGAAATTTGATCGATAGTGGGAACATGTTGTCGATCAATTTTGTAGAGTTGAGTTTTTTCTCAAACGAAGTGACAATCTAATTCAATATGCTTGGTGCGTTCATGAAAAACTGGATTCTCGGCGATATGAACGGCGACTTGATTATTACAGTAAAGGATGACCAGAAAGGTGTGGTTGACGCGAAGATCAGTAAGCAGACTCTCCAGTCAAGTGAGTTCAAAAACGGTAGATGCTATCGAACGATATTCAACATCCGCAAAGGAGCGTGCCACCGCCGTTTGCTTTTTGCTTTGCCATGTGACCGAGTGCCCTCCAAAATATATGCAATAGTCACTTATAGACCGACGATCATCGAAAAAGCCAACATAATTTGCATCTGAATAATAATTGAAACAAGAATTGCTTATACACAAGCCCTTGTTCACGGGCTTTCCTCATGTACCAGAGGAGTCGCTTGATAGCTTGAAGGTGGGATGCCCCGAGATGCATTCATGAACTGACTGAGCACACCAACAACTAATGAGATATCCGTCCATGTGACAGTCAGATAGATAAACTTGCTAACAAGATGCGTTAGTGCTCCAGATTATGAGAAGTGGATTAGAGTCGAACTTGGTATGATGAATACAAACCTAATTCTCTCCTCTTGAATCTTCTGATCTTCTTAAGCTAGTGTTAGGGTTGAGCAAGGCTCCCCTCTCTCTTCCCCTTTTGGTCGAGCCCGACTCGCATTGTATCTTCCGACATTGGGAAAGATAAGTCAAGGAAGGGTCGAGACGATCCTCTCCGAGACTTCTCGCTCTCGAGAGCGCACACCCGCTCGTAATCGAAAGTCCGCAACATCTCAGTATCATAGCTTCCTTCCTCCCCCGACTGTTGCATCTGAATCGAGTCCTCGCGTACAACAGAATCTCGACACACCGCGTCCTTGTTTCCATTGGTTTTCCCTTCCAATAACGATGATCGCCAGCCCACGTCAACTTCTGCGACAACGAAGACTTTTACACAATCTGATGACCCCAAGAGACCCCCGACAACCCACACTGACTCTCTCGTGCCTATGACTCCAACACATGTAATCTTCGCCCAGGCTGCGACGAATCCACTGATAGATCAACAGACGACCCCAGCGGCTCCTCCCTGCATGACTCCAGCAACTATTTTCCCTTCTCCAGCGAGTCGACCCACCCATTCCTACCTTCACGAGCCGTCCAACGCTCCCACACAGCTTCTCCTCTGCTCCCTCGACTGCCTGAGTGCCAAGCTATTAGTATCGGGCCTTCAACCCTCTATTCCTACTTCTACCACCTCTAGCCAGCCCCCCAGTGCTCTTTTTGTGCCCATGGACAGGAGCGATCTTACTCGCTAAAATTATGGAGGCCATGCAATTTGATGGCCATTCAGGCTCAACAACAAGTATCGCTTGCAGCTTTGACTGTTCACATAGATGGCTTGTCTCTGCCTGACCCCTCCCAACAATCACACCACCCCGCGGTGAGTTCTAATCAGCGCAAGCCTCCGTTCGGCGTGCCCTATGATTCCCACGTACCTCAGTTGTAACACCCCAACACAGTTTAACAACAAATCAGCATTCAGGTTTAGCCCCGTGATAAGAAGTAAACTAAGCAACAATACTAAAACTTGTACATAGCAGACATAAATAAAAGTACTAAATGAAAATTTACAACGGAAGTAAGATATGCAGTTAAGGGTAAATAATGGTACCTTAAATTCTGATTCACCGAGTCAACTAGTAATGGAAAGAACTATAAAATTTAAATTACTGAAATCTTAATCGTGCAACAACGGAAATGAAAACATAAAATAATTCTGATATATCAAGTTCAAAGTAAAAGTGCAACAACTGAACCGAAAGACAACTGAAATGAAAGACGAACAAATATGAAGAACCGTGGCACTTATCCTAAGCGCGGCTCCCCACAGGTGACCCCTGAAAAGAAATGTCTGAAGACGGGTCAGCCCAACTGATGGGTAAGAATGACTACTCTTCCTAGTAATACTAAAAATATATAAATAATTTGTATATAAAAATGAGCTTTTGATTATTAATGCATGTTTCTGAATAAATTGCATGTACATTTTATAAGTTATTTTCTATATTGATACATTATAGATTCTGCCTTATTATCTGATTTTTTGTCGTACTGATTTTCAGTATCCTGAATTCTTTCTAAAGAATGCCTCCTATATGTTGAGGATTGCTAGTTGGCAAATAACAGTATCTACTTTATTGTTGGTGCCATGTACCTAAAACTTGAGTGGTGATGGAACTCAAGGAGCTGCAGTTCTGATTGTTACAGCTGGGAAGTTATATGCCCCAACCCCATACAACAATATTCTAAAATTCTAAAATATATCTTGCATGTTTTACTTGAGAGTTTATGAATCCATAGGAAATGATCACGGCATAAGATTGATCTGCATTCTGAACCCCATTTTTACTCCGAACATTGTTTTTTTTTTTCATCACTGCGCCTGTATCTGATGTTCTCAAAATACATTTGACTGAATGTTTGTGAAATATCTGTTAATATTCTTGCAGGTTCCTGCAGAAAAATCAAAGCTTGTTCTTCCTTTCGGCGTATACTGTTTCGAAGAACATGGAGAAATTGGAAGATTAGTGTGAAGGATCATCCAGAAGCTCATCAAGCAGAATTCTATGCAAATCTAACTTGCAGCCAAATTCCCTTTCAGCATCTCTACTCTAATTGCTAATGCAGTTGTCAGTTGCAGACGACTAGGGATTGTTATGCATTATTGTTTTACTGCTTTTCTGATGCAATCAAACTGAAGTCTTTTTATTCCTATTAAGATGCATAGATTAGAGCCTGTTAGACCTATTAATCATCTGCAACTCTTTTGGGAGTTTGCATAATTACAACCACTTTACCTTCTCTCTAAGTTTACATTTCATAACATGCATATGCAAGAGGGTATTTTTATGCATGCACTGTGAAATTGAAATGTCGCGTGTATTTCTTTCTAAACCGTTTGTATTTCCGTTTATTTTGTGTGGTGCAAAGCTGGCCGTTGAAGCCTTTCGATTATCTGTTTAAAGCGGAAGTTATATAGTAACTACTGTTTGCAAACCTTTCTGCCGCGGCATTAACCCTAATTATGGCTTGAACTAATTCTCCCCTGTTTTTGCATTTCTCGGGACCACTTCGTTGGCGACTCTGTTTGGTTCTGTTCAAGCTTGGGCTTTGTGAGATCTTTCCCCCATTGTATCACAAAGAAAGCAAATCTGTGCAGAAGGTGTTGTCTTCTTAGAGGGCTTGGCATTTCACTTTCTAATTTTGTTTTATTAGCTAAAAAAATTTTATCGTCGAGCATACTTTCATTTCACCTTTGCTAATGTGACACTCGCTTCCTTGGATCGATATTTTGTGCAGGAGCGGAGGAATGCCATCACCAAACAGTGTTATACGGTGCAAGAAACACTAAAACCGGAGCAGCTTTTCTACTGAAAATGCATGCTGCTGAATGTTGTGATGCTCTTCTCATAATCTAAGGCTCTGTTTGACACTGCTATGGCGTTGTGAATATGGTGGTTATGAACAATCATTTGTGAATACCTCAACAACACCTAAAGAACTTCATACAATTTTATGTTCAATACTAGTTTTTTTTGGTGGTGGTCATAACCTTTGTCATGCTGAACATGCATTATATGATGGTGGTGTTTGTCCAAACTCACTAGAGCAAAAATGCCGGCCATATGGAGCCTAAAACACAAAAGTGGCTTCCCATGCACTACCAGACTCTATCGCTAGCGTGGAAGGCTATAACCCAAATGGAATGTGTGGGGCACCGGTGTTCCATGAATGTTCCAAGCAGCCAGGAATCAAAACCTTGTGGTAACTTTCCGCTTGGGATTTTGTTGCTGTGTAGTCTAGGGGCTAATTGTATTTTTCATAAATTCATTCAGGGTTGGCGTCACTCTCCCATCACTTTTTCGAAGAGAGCCTTGGATTGCTAAAAACGATCAATTTGATTGCTCCTATCAAGTTCAACATCCGAGCGAATTATCTCGCTCTGAATGCTTCTCTAAGCCTCCATTTGGCGTGGCCTTTTTGCTCTGGTATGAACAAACACTCCATCACCGGAGAATATGCCTCCGTTTGGCATGGTGGTGGCGGTCGTAAATGAATGGGTTAAACTGTCATTTGGGAAGGATCACCTAACAAACATCATGTGTTTGAACATAAAAACGGATGAAGTTTCTTAAGTGGGCGTTAACAAATTACAATTTAACTCTCATGTTTATGACCGTCACCGTCGTGCCAAACTGAGCCTATATGTTTGGCATGACAATCATTACGACCACCTGATTCATATTGTGCAAACCCGTATTTGGCGGGTGGGCTCAACCAAGCAGGCTGCGAGTAGCAGGCGCCTCACTTCACCAAGCACCCGCTACCCATGCTGATGAGTGAGGGGCGAGTGGAGTCGGCGAGCTCGCACTTGTCCCTCGATTAGGGGGTGAGTGGCGAGTGCTGGCTTCACCAGGCACATGCCAACTGTGCGTGATCTCGCATCACGCTCGGCTTGCCCGCCAAAGGGGATTTTCTATTTTCTCGTGACATCTTATTTTTGATCTGCCATTAGCTGTTCCAAACAACGGAGTTTCGTTGCTGACAAGCCAGTTTGGGCCGCGTTAAGTAAAACCGTATGACGAGATCTCTCTATCGGCATATCACTACCAGAAAACTATAAATAGAACATCAAGAACACCTTTGAAGAGCACCTCTTCTTGACTTCTCTCATTTGGCTAGCTTTGGTTGGCAAGAGATTCAACTCACTATTCACCAAAGTTTTCGGGTGGGTTATCTGGAGCTCTCCAAGTTCTCCGAAGGTGCCCAGTCCGGTATTGGATTGAGAGGGGAAGCGATCTAAGGTCTTCCAGATGTATAGCAGGACCTCCTCGCTGCGTCTAGGAGGTCTGTTTGAGATTCTGGTTGTGTGGTCTCCAAACTCTAAATCTTCAGCCTACGGGAGAGCCATATCTCCGGTCGAAACTTATCATTGAACCGGGTTAACACATGTAACCACTGGGTCTGTCACAACGCCGGTGACCCAGCAGAAGTATTGAGAGCGATCACTCACCCTACAACAGTCTTTTTTTTCAGCTGAAAGGAAGCCTAAGAGCATCTCCAACCGGGGATCTTTATATTTAGAGATCCCCTTGTACTATGTTCTCCAAATATGAAGAACATGGAGAATCAACTCCAACCATGTTCTCCATATTTGGAGAACATGATTTTTTTAATATTATTTAAACAATTTTAAAATATAAATATTTTAAAAATATTATATTATATTAATTCTCAAGCTTTTTTAATTTAAAATTTAATTGCATAAATAAAAAAAATAAACATTATATAGTTCAAACAAAATATTACATTTGAAAATAATGCTAAAATTCTGGGAGGTCATCATCGGGTTCGCTACGACTTCCGCGTGCGCTTTCCCTGTGTTATTCTCCTTCATACCCGGGAACTCCATAGTCGTTTTCTCCATATTGGCTTCCTTCGTGCTGGTGTCCTCCGGATCGAGCTTCACCATATTGGTCTCCTCCATATAGGCTTCCGCCGTACTGACTTTCTTCAAAACGAGGCCTTCCAAATTGAGGTCCTCTAAACTGAGGCCCTCCAAATTGAGGCCCTCCAAATTGAGGTCCTCCATGTGGGTCTCATACATAGTGGCTTCCTCCATATTGGTTTTTTGCATGCTGGCTGACTCCAAACTGATGTCCTCCATATTGGTCACCTCTATGCTGGGCTCCGTTGTACTGGCTTCCTCCGTGCTGGTTTCCTCCATATTCGGTTCCTTCTAGAGATGATGATCCTTTAAATATTGATTGTTTAATGTTTTTATTCATAATTTCTTATTTTTTCTGTCGAAAATATTGTCACTCCGGAGTTTCTTTTATGTTATCCAAGTCTATCATCATAATATCATGATCTTGCTTTTCATTTTCATTTTCGATCTTTAACTTCAGCAGTTCATTCATAGAAGACCTATCTTTTGCTCATTGTTCTTGCCATCTTTTCAGAAGCTCTAAGATTTCTTCATTTGCTTTTATTTGTGTTTCTATACCACAACTCTTACCACTAACTTGTCTCCTCCTTTCTTTTTTTTTTCTTCCAGTAGGTCGAGTATTTGAAATTGATATTGGAGATTCTTCATCACCAATGCTATTATGGTTCATTACATTACTATCTGTGTTTAGGTCTATATGGCTCCGTTGTGTGGGAGAGTTAGAATCAAAATCTGGCGATATGTCATCATGCTGAGAGTTGTTACCAGCTGTAGCCCCAGAATGATCTATCCACTTTTCAGTATTTTTCAATATTGAACGAACATGATCAAACAAGAAACATCTTTTCTCGTTCGAATCTTCGTCGTACAAAATTTTTGCTTGATTAAACTACAAAAAAATAACAATTACAGTAACATATAAATTCATTTATCTAATATATAAAAATAACAATTACAGCTACAAAAAATAACAATTACAGTAACACTTACAATATCCGTTTCAGATGCACCGCTCGAATTTCTTTGCTCAATCTGTCGAATGTGTCCTCTAAATTTGCTAGCATTGCTTGCTAACAATGACCAGCGACATGAGAGAGATTTTGGAGTTCTCTGTCCTGAGCAAATAGTCGGTCTTCTGTTGTAAAATATAACAAAAACTCTTTATCACATCTTGTGTTCTTTTTGATTACTACCCAAAACTGGGTCTTCAGAGACCTCAAGTCATGCATAGCATAATGCTTGATCTTCTTTCACTGATATTGTTGTTCCTCGACTGTAAGTCATGCTCCACAATGTTTGCTCTTCTTGTTGGTGAGCTACTTATAGAACATGCTGGAGATAAGAATCCAATGCAGGGGATGAGGTGACATGAGAATCTGATGTTTGTGATGAAGTGACATGTGATAGGTATCCAATGTTGCTGATAACACAAGGCAGAGAGAACACAAGGAATTGGAACTCAACAAGGTCTGCTCGATGTTCGTCGATCTCTGCTCGCCGTTTTCGTCGAGCTCGGCTCGCCGATTTCGTCGAGCTCGGCTCGCCGATTTCGTCGAGCTCGGCTCGACGATTTTGGTCCAGCCATGTCGACTGGACATGGGAATCTGATGCTTGTCATAAAGTGACATGTGATAGGTATCCAATGCTGGAGATAATAATCCAATGCTGGTGATGACGTGACATGTGAATCCAATGCTGATGATGAAGTGACATGGAATCCGATGCTTGTTCTAAAAAAATCATATATAAGCATTACTTCTCTTCTCATCTTCAGGCTAACTATCTTCCCTCATATAAATAATGAACTACAGAGCAGAGTCATCTCATTTACGATCTTCATCGTCTTCAGATGATGAATTATTTTATCAACAAATTCAAAAGTGGGAAGAAGAGACATCTAAATGGGAGCAATAAGGTGAAATTTTGGCTTGTGCTTATAACTCCAACAAAGCTCAACTTCATGAAAATGAACTTTCGAGATGTCAAGGTTCAATACCCGGTCACGTGGTAATCAACCGGGGAAGGATTGAAGGTGATACTAGACTGTGGAATGACTACTTCTCCGATCATCCCACATATGGGGAAATATATTTTTGAAGAAGATTTCACATGAAAAAGAATTTATTCTTTTGTATTATTGCCGCGGTGCAGGAGCACGATAATTTCTTCATGCAAAAGAAGGATGAGGCTGATAAGCTTGGATTGTCCACTTTATAAAAAATAACAACAGCATTTCGTATGTTGACATATGAAACTATAGTTGATAATTGCGATGAATATATTCGAATCAGTGAGTCAACCTTATTCAATGTTTAAAAAGATTTTGTAGGGCGATTGTACAAGTGTACAAAGAACAATATTTGAGATATCACAATGCCAGTGATGTTGTTAGATTATTACAGAAAGGTGAAGAACGAGAATTTTCAGGGATGTTGGGAAGTTTAGATTGCATGCATTGGCAATGGAAGAACTGTCCAACAGCATGGGTAGGTCAATATTCAGGACGCCATGGTGGACCAACAATTATACTCGAAGTAGTAACATCTTATGACTTATGGATATGACACACATATTTTGGTTTACTAAGCTCGAACAATGATATTAACGTCCTGCAATCGTCTCCTTCATTTTCCAACTTAGCACAAGTTATTACGCCTTCTACTCATTATCAAATATTGGGAAAAAATTATTATGTTGGTTATTATTTAGCCGACGGAATATATCCGAAGTGGTCAACACTAGTTCAAACTATTTCTCATTCACAAGAAAAAAGAAACAATACTTCGCAATGATGCAAGAAACATGCCAAAAAGATGTAAAGCGAACATTTGATGCTCTTCAATCAAGATTTACGATAATTAAGGGGCCAACCCGTTTTTGGGATAAACACGTTTTACACGATATCATGTCAGCTTGTGTTATAATGCATAACATGATCGTCGAAAACGAGCGGGATGAAAATGAATATGTCGCTATTCCTACTGCAGCACAAACTAAGAATGTGGAAGAGTTGAACACAAGTGAAGTCAAACGATTTCGTCGGTTCCTAAATTGACATAAAAGGATCAAAGACAGAGATGCACATTTTGTACTTCGAGATGCACTAGTTGAACATTTGTGAGAACGACATGAAAATGAAGATATGTAATTTTGAATGTATTTTTATTTTTGCACGAGTTTAATCATTAAATAGGTATTCTTCTCTTATTTGTATGACAAATAATAATTAGGAAGTATTCAATATTAGTCTTGTCCTGTAGGTATCGAAAAAGCAATTTTATTGATATATTATATGTCATAATTGGAAAACTATTATAGTGGATACAAAGATTTATAGATTATACGAAAAATTTAAAAAACAAACAATTAAATAATTAAAAAATAAAAATAATCATAAAAAATTATATTTGAAGGAGGAGAAAGACGATCTTTAAATAGAAAGATAAATGGAGAACGGTTGGAGTCGGGTTGCACATTTCTAGAGAATGCCATTCCTAGAGAACGCGGAATGGTTGGAGCTGCTCTAACCGGGAGAAGAGGCTAATAGCAACTGCGGCGTCTTTGCACCCTTCGCTTATGAGTTATGGCGAGTGCTTCAGCAGAATCAAAATCCCTCACGTATCTCCTATTTCTTCTTCTTCGCGCCCTTTCCTTTGCCGTTCTCTGCTCCTCCTCCGCCCACCCCGCCTATGACGACGCACCGTCCTTCGGCGTGGCAGCTACCTGCGGCGCCAAGGCCGAGCCGAAAGTGCTCAGGCGAGAGGAGTACGCCGGCGGGAGGATCATCGATATCACCCACTACTACCGAGCCGATATGCCCTCGTTTGAGTCCGATGAAGGGGTGGGGCAGTTCCTTTGGCTCCCCAAATCGATGAAGAACGGTTCCCTCTCCAACAACTCCGAAATGAAGTTGCCCTCCCACACCGGCACCCACGTCGACGCCCCCGGACACTTCTTCCAACACTATTTCGAAGCCGGATTCGATGTAGATAGCCTCGATCTCGAGGTCCTCAATGGTGAGTGACGCTTCTTTACCATTGTTTTTTTTAATTTAAATTTTTATTTCCATCTAAATCTTGTGAAGGGGGGATTTTTCATTCCGCTGCTGTCTTTTCCTTGAAGTGTTGCATTGTGCTAGTTGAACATGGTTGTATTCCTACCCAGTTCCAGTAAAAGAACTGTTATGATTAGATGCTTTGGTATTCCGAACCAGAGCAAATTCTATGGCGTTGCATTGTCACCAAAATATACTGTATTATTTATTTTTAACAAATCGTGCTGAGGGAGTTTTTTGGGCCATGCGTAGGCTACCTAAGCTGGCAAAAATTTTCAATCCTAGCTCAAAAAAGAACGTAAGAGACCTACTCGTGATCTCCATGCAAATCACGGATTATTTGCTATGGTGAGTTTGGTCAAAAGCACCATTCTTATAAAATGTATGTTTGAGAAGAGGAACACTGGCAAGAAAATAGATTAGTTTTGAGCATAAAATGCATGAATTTTCTTAGGTGAGATCGGGCGTTCACGAATGATGGTTCATGACCACCGCGTTCATGACCATCACCACCACGCCCAACGAAGCATAAGTCTTCCACTTTTTTTGTCGCCATGTGTCAGCATTGGGGGGCTCCTGAACACGGATTTGGAAACGGATTGAATAATTTCTCCCTAAACTGTGACCTGTAAATTATACTTTAAATTATGAGGAACATTTTCGCAGTACATTGATTAAGGCTGTGCATCCCTCACTTATTCCTGAATGTATGCGGTATGCCCATTTTAAAGTCATAGGCATTTGTATTTTATGCCTTACTTTTCCCTTACTTGCTAGTTGCTACCCACATGATTCATTTTATATTTATGGCTTATCTATCAATTTTTCAAATTTGAAATTCTTATTGATCTTTTTAATGGTTATCATAGTAATTTCATTTTACTTTAAATTTTTCTGTCCACCACTCATGAAAATCTTTATGTTTTTTTTTGCTGTAGGTCCTGCTTTGCTGGTGGATGTTCCAAGAGATAAAAACATAACAGGTGGTTTATGTTAATGCTACAAATAATATTATTGATATTATTCAGATATCCTCATTCTCCTTATACTTGTTTCAAATGACCTGTTGTTTCATTAACGCTACAACCCACGTGACATATTCATTCTTATTTCTAGTTTATGACATTTCATTTTAAATATTCATGATATTTACTTATTTAAGACTTTTACTGAAGATCTCTATCTTTCCCACTTGCATTTACTGGAGCTTAGATGAAGATATGTTCTTTTTTTGTGATAAGACAAGAGTAGCACCAATCGCAGAGAAGATGCAAGAAGCTCGTCTAAGATGGTTTGGACACGTACAAAGGAGACCATTAGAGGCACCTGTTAGGCATTGTGAGAGTCTAGTCACTGGGCATGTTAAACGAGCGAGGGGTCGACCAAAAAAGACTTGGAATGAAACTGTAAGGAAAGACATGATGTACTTAAACATTAGTGAGATTATGACAAAAGATAGGACACAATGGCGACAAAGGATCCATATAGCCGACCCCACTATAGTGGGATAAAGGCTCTATTTGTTTGGGCGTTTCGTAGCTCCGTTTTGGGCAAACGCCGCCGGAAGGAGGGTAAAGAAATGAATCTCCGACGGCGTTTGCTCTGTTTCCACCCGCCCGCCCGCCTTGAGAAACGCTCCAAAAAACTCCGTTTGCAGCAGCCACCTCCCCCCTCCGGTTCGAACTCTCCATTTCCACCTGCCGGATCGATCCGCCACCGCCGAATCAAATGGAGCCAAAGGCTTGAGTGTTGTTGTTATACTTAGAAGAGTTGAAATCCTCAATTTATAGGACACTTCTCCCCCTTACTCCCCTCACTACTGCTTTGATTTTTGTCCACCACATGATTGATCTATCGACATGCTTCGCCAGTTACTAGTTCCCGCAACAAAAAGCATGATCGATGGTGTTGGAAATGGGGAAATCGATTTCAAATGTTCAGTCCAATGGGTAGCCAGTTACTCCCATTTGTCCTCCGGAAGCACTTCCAGCCCCTCCTGGCTCGCCGCCTGGCCGAATCCAGGGCGGACGACCGCCACCGAACTCCCCTTGCTCACCATGGTGCCGCGCCCATTCCGGAGGCCCTGTGCCGAAGTTCCCCGCCCGGATGGGGGTTGATCCAACCGCCGGCGACAACCGCCGGCTCCCCCACCCCGGTGCGTAGCCGCCGAGCCCGCCGACTCCGGATCCGCTCGATCCCGCTCCTGTACGCGCAGGATCCGCCGATCCCGCTAATTCGCCAACCTGCAGACCCTGATGCTGGGGCGCGTAGGTTTCGGCGGCCTGATTTTGTAGTCCGCCGGCCTCTTCGTGCGTTGTCGCCTTCCCTTTCAGATTTTGCACTAATAGCGCCTTGATCTCCTCCATCCGTGTGTCGATCCGTTCTTTCAATCGCTGTGTAGAAGCCCTCATTTCCTCCTCGATGGCGGCCACTGAATCCGTCAAGTCGACAAAGTTTTCTTCTAGGGTTTCCAGTCGAGTGGTTTCTTCTGGCGTGCGTGTGGTAACCATGGTGGAGAAACGAATCCTCTGATACCAAATGTTAGGGAAAAACTAGAGAAGTGGAGGCTAAGAGAGATTAGGGTTAGGGAGAAGGAGGGAAGAAATACCTGAAATTACTCTTGCATAGCCCACACCAAGGGGCCCGGGTATATATATATACCCAGGCCAATCCGGTTCAGCCCCGTTGTCGTCTGTCTTGGTATTCCGCCTGCGAGCGTAAGTACGCCAAAAGAATTGAGTCATGTTCGGGGCGTAACATACTGTCTTGATCTTCTTTCATGATGTTGGCTACTCTGGATGCAAGTTCGCAGACACTCTTATGGATGTCAACCACAAGCTCTGCCACATGCTTTCGACTCTGATCTGCTTCTTACGAACCCAAAGTACTATCAATGTCTTGTGGTCAAGCTCATCTACCTCATTGTTACGAGACTCAATATATTATTTGTTGTTGGGGTGGTTAGTCGTTTGATGCATACTCCTCAGATATCTCATCTTAAGGTTGTAGAGTGCATCCTTCGGTACTTGAAGACTGCTTTGGGCAAGGGCTTATGTACAAACCCTCCTATTTATCTTTTGTCGCTTATTCTGATGTTGACTACATTGGCTCTTTAGATGATTGTCGTTCCACAAGTGTGTAATACACTTACTTTGATGGACACCTGGTCATGTGGCGGAGCAAGAAGCAAACTGTGGACTCTATGTTGTTAAAGGCGCGTCTCAGACGCGCCTAAGACTCAAGGCTCACCAAGTGTGTAATACACTTACTTTGATGGACACCTGGTCATGTGGCGGAGCAAGAAGCAAACTGTGGACTCTATGTTGTTAAAGGCGCGTCTCAGAGGTTTGCGCCTTTGGGGCAGAAAGCCCGTGCTTAGGTGCGATTTTTGTTGTAAAAATTTTCTTTTCAAAATAAAAGAAAGAAATAATGTAATAAATCATTATTTTTGGTATGATTTAGTGTTTGTGAAACATAATCGACTGTTGAGACATAAATATGATACAAATGACCACATTGATTTTATTTTTTAACAAATATAAATGATAGTAATGATTTTTTAATGCGTAGAATAGATGAAACATCGAATCAAGAAAATGAATTGATGTTTGATGTTGATTATTTAAAATGAAAGTGATTGCGCCTTACCTTCATCAGGCGCGCGCCTGTGCCTTGAGCCTAGGCTCCAAGACCCCTTTGTGCATTAGTTCGCCTTGCGTCTTTAATAACTAAATGTGGACTACACTTTGATCTTTTTAGAGGAAATAACAAATTTATTATTTCTCTACAGCCTTAATGTTTTGTATTAATATTTTGAACCAAATCTAGTACCTCTGTTGAATTGTCATATATGAAGCACGAATACTTCCTCGAATGCAGCGTACCCGTACCAGATACGTATCTTGTATCGGTACGTACGCGATACTCAATGGGTACACCTATGTGCACACACTTGGACTTAGCACATCATTTTGCATATTGTGATAAGAGTATGTTTTTCTAGAATAAACAGAGGTTGGTACGTCCAATTAAATTGTGTATCTGTATCGAGTATGTTTCTGGTATCGGTACGTTTTTGTTACAAATACGTGTATTGAACATGTTGATTCAACGCAAGTTATTAACAAATGACTAACTTGTCTCTAAATTAACCGGAGATTGAAGATGTTGATCTCCAACAATGATGTTGATCTCCAACAATAAAAAAAAAAAACTGAAAAGTAAACTTAAGTTTAATTTTCTCTTTTGGTTAAACATATAAGACGTTAAATTTTGTAATATTTACGAATACTTAATGTTTGAAAACTTCATGTTATGTTGCATTGATTTGTGAACTTGTACTTCAAGTTATGATTTATGTTTAATGTTTTGATGTTTTGAGAAATATTTATTGCACTTGTTATATATAAATATATATTATATTTGTTATAACACATCATGACGTACCTGTATCCTTATTTTTTAAATTTTGTCGTACCGCCGTACCGGATAGCTATAATATCCGGTACCCGTACCTGTACCAGTGCTTCCTAGATTGTCATACATTAGCGCTTCCTTTGACAATGTTTTCCAGGAAAGTTTACTGCCCTAGATTTTATTAACACCATCTTCTCTATTAATTTATTCACTTAATATTTTTCTTTTTTACACTTTTCTCATATAGCTGAAGTAATGGAATCTCTGCATATTCCGAGAGGAGTTCGTCGTGTGCTTTTCAGGACATTAAATACTGACAGGTATGGTACCATAGAGCTATTTCCATCTTATAGTAGAAAATGCCTTTGTTAATCAAGAATTTGTTTTACCATATTATGCATACCACAGAATTTGTGGAAATAATGATTATGTAGTCATTCTTTTAAGGTCTATATAATTTAGAAAGTAATGGTCTCAACCTTATGAGTGCTTCTCTTGATATCAATAACAAGTATGAGTACATATATATAGCAAAGGAGAGAGGAGAAAAATCCTATGCAAGAGAGAGAGACTATAGCAAGAGAGAATAAAATGGGCCAAATTAATGGGCCTTTACATTATATCATATATTCTCTAAAACTCCCCCGCAAGCTGGAACATACAAGTCGTAGGCACCAAGCTTGGATAAGAACTGATGGTATAAATGCCGAGGCAATGCCTTGGTGAGAATGTCAACAACTTGCTTAGAAGCGGGAACATGCTCTAGCTCTAACTTCTTTAACTGAACCTTTTCACGGACGAAGTGACAATCAACTTCAATGTGTTTGGTCCGTTCATGAAGTAATGAGTTCTTCGCAATATGGATTGCAGCCTGACTTTCACAAAGCAGAACTGCTGGCGAGGATAAAGTGATTCCTAGATCACCAAGAAGAGCCTTCAACCAGGTAAGTTCAGACACAACGGCGGCCATTGCACGATACTCAGCTTCAGCAGAAGAGCGAGCAACAACAGATTGTTTCTTGCTGCGCCAAGTAATAAGATTCCCTCCAAAGTAGGTACAAAAACCTGTAGTAGAGCGTCAATCATCCAGGGAGCCCGCATAGTCCGCATCGTAATATGCAACAAGAGATAGAGAAGATGATGGTTTATACACCAACCCTTGTCCTGGAGCAATCTTCAAATATCTGAGGATTCGTTCCACTGCTTGTAAATGAGAGCCTCGAGGAGCATGCATATACCGACTGACTACTCCGACAGTAAATGAAATATCAGGTCTTTTAACTGTCAGATATATCAGTTTTCCCACAAGACATCAATAATACTCAGGGTTTGAAAGCAGATCATCAGAGTCAGACCCACGGACACATAGCTTGTGATTGACATCCATCGGTGTTTCCACAGGTTTACACCCGAAGTAGCCAGCATCACGGAGAAGGTCAAGGTAGTATTTCCGTTGGGATAAGACAAGTCCATCAGGACGTCTTGCGATTTCAAGACCAAGAAAGTATCAAAAGTTTCTCAGATCTTTTGTTTGAAAAACGGAATTAAGGTGTTGTTTGACCTCTAGTATTCCTTTTGAATCATCGCCTGTGATTAGGATGTCGTCTACATATACCAAAAGGAAAATCTTGTCTGTTGTTCTATGTCAAGTGAACAGAGAGAAGTCTGCCGAACTCCGACTAAAATCAACTGCCTGAACAGTTTTACTGAACTTATAAAACCATGCCCGAGGGGATTATTTGAGACCATAGATAGATTTCTTAAGATAACAAACTCTGGACTCCCCCGTGGTCTCAAACCCGGGAGGTTGTTATATATAGACGTTTTCCTGTAGGTCACCATTGAGAAGCGCATTCTTGATATCGATTTGGCGCAGGGGCCACCGACGATGCACAACTACGGAGAGAAGGACACGAACCGTGTTGAGCTTGGCGATCGGAGAGAAGGTCTCCTCATAGTCTAGACCGTGTTGTTGAGTAAAGCCACAAGCCATCAGTCGTGCCTTAAGATGACCAACTGTCCCATCAGAAGCATGCTTGATGACGAAAACCCATTTGCAACTGACTGTAGTCTGGCTAGGTGGTAGAGGAATCAGAACCCATGTCTGATTGCTCAAAAGGCGCACATTTCTTCGTCCATGGCAGCACGCCAACCCAGATGTTGCAAAGCCTCCTGCACAGAAGTAAGAAAAAAATGGAGGATAATGAAGTAGCAAAGGTGTGAAGGAGCGGGGACAGGCGATGTTGAGAGACATAATTCGCCATGGGATGAGCTGTGGAGGTAGATACCAGAGCAGCAGGCCGCAGAATCACATCGGTAGAGGGAGGCCGCGACAGGGCATAAGAACTAGGATGGTGGCGAGAGTACACACGAATGAAAGGCGGTGTAGGGCGGATTGGGGGGGGGGGTTGTGGGGGTAGGTGTTGGAAGGAGAGGGGGAAGAGGAGACGTGACGGGGACCACGGGCCGAATTATAGGAGGAAGAAAAGAATCTGTAGAGATGATATGAAAGGGTTGATCTTCCCAAAAGGTGACATCAGCGGAGATAATTAGTTTACCGTCGGCAGGAGAATAGCAAACATATCCCTTTTGGGTGCGGGAGTAGCCAACAAACATCAACTTCGTTGCACATGGAGCGAATTTGTCAGTGGGCGGAGCCAGGTTACGAACATAACACGTGCATCCAAAGACTCTGAGCGTGAGAGAGAACAGAGCCTTGGATGGAAAGATGAGAGTAACAGGAGCCACGAAGTTCAATTTTTATGAGGGCATGCGATTGATGAGATGACAGACAGTAGAGAGGTGTAACCTGCATTTGATGCATGATAGACCGGGCGACATCGAGAAGATGCCGATTCTTCCGCTCGGCGACGCCGTTCTGTTGAGGAGTATATGCACACGAGGTCTGATGAACAATACCAAACTCTGTACAAATATTAGAGAATGTGCGGCCCGTATACTCACGTGCATTATCGGTACGAAGAATTTTCACGCAAGTAGAAAACTGAGTATGAGTCTCCACCAGAAAGGCACGGAAAGTCGAGGGGAGTTCAGTACGATCCCGAAGTAAATACAACCAGGTAACACGTGAGTAATCATCAATGAAGGTAACAAAATACCGATAGCCAAAAACACTAGGGAGCTTATATGACCCCCAAATATCAAAATGGACTAAGGAGAAGGGGGTATCACACCGAGTACTAGGAGAGGTAAATGAGACACGATGTTGTTTGCCATAAATACATGATTCACACTGAAATTCAGAAAGGGAAACATCCGGAAGAGCTTTCTGGAGAATTGGAAGAGGAGCATGCCCAAGACGACGATGTCAGTCAACAGAAGAGATGGTGGAGAGAGCAGTGAGAGAAGAGGAAACAAAAACGTAGAGCCCATTGGACAGCCGCCCAGTATAGAGGATGTCCCGCATCTTGCGTTCCTGCACAACACAAGATGTTGAAGAGAAAGTTATCTCGCAGTTAAGGTCGTGAATGATACAACTAATAGAGAGAAGATTAAAAAGAGTCAGGAACATGAAACACAAATCAAAGAGTAATAGAGGCTGTAAGGAGGATGTCGGCTGATCCAGAGACGGGGGTGGTATCCCCATTTGCGACAGTTATGAACTTAGGATGCTCAGAGGCCAAGTAATGCGGATGCCGAAGTGAAGTAATGTGGTGCGTCGCTCCGGAGTCCAAAATCCATGAGGAACTGTGTACCAGACATGAAATCCCGTTATCAGAGATAGACACAACAGAGCCTGGTGATGAGGCGATCAACGCTTGAGGTGTCTGGATGTCAGTGTGCAAGGCAGCAGTTGCAGTCGGATGGAGGGGTGGTGCTGAAGGGGCACACATCATAAGAAGCACCAGGCCGCAGCAAGAAGCACCAGACCGCAGCAAGAAGCACCGGGCCGCAGCAAGAAGCACCAGGCCGCAGCAAGAAAGACAAAGCCGCATCGGATCAGAGAAGTACCAGGCCGCAGCAAGAAGCACCAGGCTGCAGTGGGAAGCACCAGGCCGCAACAACAAGGAGCAGGCCGCGGCGAGAAGGAGCAGGCCGCAGCGAGAAGCACCAAGCCGCAGCGAGAAGCACCAGGCCGCAGTGAGAAGAACTGTTAGAAAGTAGCGAAAAGAGGCGAAAAGTAGAGAACAAGCGAATAAACTTTTGAATAATTGAAATTTTATTATCCAAAAAAGATATCATTTACAAAGGTATGACCTCCCTTATATAGAATGGAGGGGAAGAGAAAGAGAGTATACAAACAATGTGGGACTAAACATTTACAATACTGAGCGGCTAGAATAATGGAGACCGCATAGGCCGCGCGGTTAGATAGACAGGATAACCGCTCGGCAACTTCAGCAGGATGAAACAGGCCGCAGAGGTAGACCGATAGACCGCCCGGTCTGCAAACCGCTGGATCAGACCGCTAAGCCGCTCGGTCAACAAATCGCTGGATCAGACCGCTAAGCCGCCCGGTCTAATACTTCAACACTCCCCCTCAAGTTGGAGCATAGATATCAATCATGCCCAGCTTGTCACAGATGCGAAAGAAGGAAGTAGAAACCGGCTTGGTGAAGATATCTGCCAACTCCTTGTCAGAGGTGACAAAAGGAGTACAAATCTGTTTCTTCAAAATCTCTTCCCGAATGAAGTGACAGTCAACCTCTATATGCTTCGTTCTCTCATGGAAGACCGGATTTCTGGATATGTGTATAGCGGCTTTGTTGTCACAGAACATAGGGAGAGGACAGTCATATACCTCGCCCAGGTCAAGCATGAGAGCGCGCAACCACTTTAACTCACACGTGGTTGACGCCATACTCCGGTATTCTGCTTCGACACTGGATCTGGAAACACCAGACTGTTTCTTGCTCTTCCAACTCACGAGATTACCTCCAACAAAGGTACAAAAACCTGACGTGGATTTACGATCGCCTTTGTCATCCGCATAACTTGAATCTGAGTAGGCCTCAACCCTCAGATGGCCATTCTTCTGAAAGAGTAACCCTCTGCCCGGTGCTGCTTTGATATACTCTAAAATCTTCAGGGCGGATTGAAGATGACACTCCCTGGGAGCTTGCATAAACTGACTGACCTTGCCTACAGCGTAGGCGATGTCGGGTCTAGTCACCGTGAGATAGATGAGTTTGCCTACCAAACGTCTGTACCGTGTGACATCAGATAGAAGAGGCGAATCATCCGTCCACGTTTTGTCTTCTCCAACAGCCATGGGAAAACGAGCTGGTTTGGCACCTGTCAAGCCTGCTTCTCGAAGAAGATCAAGGGCATACTTCCGTTGAGAGAGAACCAAGGAGTCAAGTTTCCGAGAGATTTCTATCCCCAAAAAGTATTTTGGGGAGCCCATATCCTTCGTGACCAAGTGCTGACGGAGGTGCTTTTTCGTCAAGTCCACCCCATCTCGGTCATCACCAGTAAGGAGAATATCATCCACATATACGACCAAAACCACCAGTCCCGAGGCCGTTTTGCGAATGAATAAGGAGTGATCGGCCGAACTCCTTTGAAAGCCGATGGTAGCCACAATACCACTGAATTTTTCGAACCATGCCCGAGGGCTCTGCTTTAGGCCATAAATGGCCTTCTTCAAATGACAGACACGTGTCTCCCCCTGAGCAACATACCCAGGAGGTTGCTCCATATAAACGTCCTCCTGAAGATCGCCATAGAGAAAGACATTCTTCACATCAAGCTGGGAAATAGCCCAAGCCCGGTTAACAGCCACAGAAAAGAGAACCCGGATGGTGCTGAGGCGAGCAACCGGAGAGAAGGTATCAAAGTAATCAACGCCATAAGTCTGAGTAAAGCCCTTGGCCACCAGCCGGGCTTTGTAGCGATCCACAGTGCCGTCGGGGCGAAACTTCACAACGAATACCCAACGACAGCCAACCACATCAGTGCCCACGGGAGGAGGAACCAGGGTCCAGGTACCCCGTTCAGTAAGAGTAGCCATCTCCTCATCCATGACAGACTTCCAATGAGGGAGAGCGAGAGCCTCCTGGTAGGTACGGGGAGTAGAAGTAGCAGAGATAACCAAGACAAAATACCTGCGAGAAGGAGAAAACTGATCATAAGAAACAACAGCCGTGAGCGGGTGTTGAGTACACGCCCGCACCCCTTTGCGAAGGGCAATGGGAACATCCAGGTCAACGGGAGCGTCGGCGACGGGAGCGTCAGCGACCGGAGCGTCCGTGGCGGAGAAGGCTGGCCCGGGACTAGAGAGAGACGGCAGCAGAGAGGAGGGTGGAGGGGTGGGTGGGGAGACGGACTGGGAAGGAGTGGGTGGAGGAGGAGACGAAGGTGGGAAAACGTGGAGAGGTGTGGAAGGAACGGAGATATCAGAAGGAAGAGAAGGAAGAGAAGAGGAAGGAGAGAAATAGGAAGCATTTTCGAAAAAAGTTACATCGGCGGAAACAAACTGCTTGCGGAGAAGGGGGTCAAAGCAGCAATAGCCTTTTTGAGTGGTAGAGTACCCCAAAAAGACACACTTGGTGGAACGGGGGGAAAGCTTGTCGCGGGTGGCGGAGGGAGCGTGAACAAAGGCCGTACAGCCAAAGACACGGAGAGGAAGAGGAAAAGGTTCCTGGTGGGGGTAGAGAAGGGAGAAGGGAGTCTGGCCGTGGAGGACCGTGGAGGGAAGGCGATTAATGAGATAGCAAGCGAGGAGCACGGCGTAGCCCCAGTAGGAGCGAGGGACGTGCATCTGCGTCATGAGAGTACGCGCAACATCAAGCAGGTGACGGTTTTTACGCTCCGCCACCCCATTCTGTTGGGAGGTGTAAACACAAGATGTTTGATGAAGGAGGCCATGTTTGTGAAAGAACGTGGAGAACTCATGATTTAGATACTCCTTTGCATTATCAGAACGTAAGACTTTAATGGAAATAGCAAATTGAGTCTTAATCATAAAGTAAAAGGATTGTCAAACAGAAAATAGTTCAGAGCGATCTTTTAATAGATACACCCAGGTACATCGAGTAAAATCATCGATAAAAGTAACAAAATAGGAACTGCCCCGACCAACGGTAAGGGTAGGAGCAGGACCCCATACATCAGAATGAATAAGATCAAACATGCGAGAGGAGCCACGGCCTTGCTTCGGAGGGAAGGAGGAGCGATGATGTTTGCCAAGCTGACATGCATCACAGTTGAGCGGAGAACCGGTAGGAGGTAAGTGGGGCAGAAGCTGACGAATAAGCCGAGGAGGAGGATGTCCAAGACGAAGATGCCACTGAAGGAGATCGGTGGAGGAGGAGTAGGCAGAAAGAGCGGAAACATCGTCGAGGAAGTAGAGGCCGCCGCTCTCAGTACCAGTAGCAATCGTCCGCTGGGTCCTCTGGTCCTGAAAAGAACAAGTAGTGGGAGTGAATAAAACGGAGCACTGAAGTTGCCGGCATAAAGTAGTAACTGATAACAAATTGCACGGGAACTTCGGGACATAGATGGTATCCTCCAAGCAAAGCGATGGAGTGAGTTGAACCATGCCCGTCCCATGAACCGGGGACGGGGAACCATCCGCCACACGAACTGGGGGTAAGCGGTCATGGGTCTCAAGACGGGAGAAGCAATGAGGGTTGCCCGTCATATGATTGGTGGCACCGGAGTCAATCAGTCATTTACCTTGGGTAACGACGTGGGCACTACCTGACGTCGTGGCCACAGAGGCAGACGGCCTAGAAGAGGCGGAGGCCGAAGGAGCATCACCAGAAGGGCGAAGATGAGGATGTTTCTGCCAGCAGCGGTCAACAGTATGGCCAGTACGACCACAGTGAGAGCAGAGGAACCGGGAGGAACTCCGGCCGCCAGAGGAGCCACGGCCACTGGGGCCCCCCCGCTGAGCTTGGTGAGCAAAGGAGTCCTGGGAAGGGGGGGAGGCCAACAGAGGCCGCTGGAGGAGCGAAGTTGTTGATGCGCGAAAACGTCGCGGGGCAACCAGCCAGCTAACACGGAGGGGGTGTTCGATCTCACAAGCTAGGAGAGGAGGAAAGGAGGAAAGGAAGGAAGCCTCTGAGTGCTCGAGAGTGGAGCAAACGGCTTGTCAAAGAGGGTTGCGGGATAGAGGAGAGAGCTTGATCAACAGAGCGGGTTGATCAAGAGAGGAGAAGGAGGTTGACCAGGAGCTGTCGAGCAGACGGCTAATGGGAGTTGTGCTTGCAGGTTGGAAGCCGAGGAGAGCTGAGCTGGGCTGAGAAGAAGTTTGCTGAGCAGAGGAGCAAGGCTTGCTGAGCAGAGGAGCAGAAGAGGGGGCCGCTAGCAGCGGCAACAACACACTTCGCCCGCCGCGGCCTAAATGTCACTCCTGCGACGGGCTTTCTTTTATTAAAAGCTAGAGATTACAAGCTTACAAGTACACCTTTACAACAAAATCACTTAAAGGGTACAGGAGAAGCTGGGGCTAAGAGAAGAAAGTGCCAGAAAGCAGGGGAGAAGCTGGCAGAGACTAAGTAAAAATAGTCTGCTAGCTGCTGGAAGACTGAGAAACTGTGTCTGCAGAGCTTGCTGGAGGAGGTGACGACGGACTGCGCGGATTGGAAAAACGGAGTCCGCAGGGCTTGCTGGCAGGACTTGCAAGATCCTCCAACCGTCTGGCGTGATCCAGAATGAGAGGTCACCATGGGCTATTTATAGGCCCGGGGAGTTCTTCTAGAAGCGGGGCCCAGTGACATCAGCCATGACGACCTGCGCGGACTCCGCGGACAGAGATTTGCGTCCGCCACTGTTCCTGAGGAAGCAAGCGGAAGGTCCCACCTGCAGAAGCGGGAGTCGCCCCCTAGCGGGCGACTGGGCGGACTCCGGGAGGAGTCCGCCCGGCAGGCCGGGGCGCCCCCTAGCGGGCGGCCTGGGCGGACTCGGGTGGAGTCCGCCCGGCAGGAGCCGGGGCCGCCCCCTAGCGGGCGGCCTGGGCGGACTCCAGGGGGAGTCCGCCCGGCAGGAGCCGGGGCCGCCCCCTAGCGGGCGGCCTGGGCGGACTCCGGGTGGAGTCCGCCCGGCTGGAGCCGGGGCCGCCCCCTAGCGGGCGGCCTGGGCGGACTCCGGGGGGAGTCCGCCCGGCAGGAGCCGGGGCCGCCCCCTAGCGGGCGGCCTGGGCGGACTCCGGGGGGAGTCCGCCCGGCAGGAGCCGGGGCCGCCCCTAGCGGGCGGCCTGGGCGGACTCCGGGGGGAGTCCGCCCGGCAGGAGCCGGGGCCGCCCCCTAGCGGGCGGCCTGGGCGGACTCCGGGGGGAGTCCGCCCGGCAGGAGCCGGGGCCGCCCCCTAGCGGGCGGCCTGGGCGGACTCCGGGGGGAGTCCGCCCGCAGGAGCCGGGGCCGCCCCCTAGGGGCGGCCTGGGCGGACTCCAGGGGGAGTCCGCCCGGCTGGGCCTGGCCGCCCCCTTGCGGGCGGCCTGGGCGGACTCCGGGTGGAGTCCGCCCGGCTGGCGGGCAGAGGCCGCCCGGGGTGGGCGGCCTCGGCGGACGGCGGCAGGAGGCGCCGCCCCTCGGGCAGCAGGGAGGTCGCCCCTGGCGGGCGTCCTCGGCGGACGGCGGTAGGAGACCACCGCCCCTTGAGAGAAATAGGAGGCCGCTACTGGTAATGCTGTTGGCGGACTCCTGCAAGGAAAAGACTGCACGATTAGCGGACCTAACCGCATGTCCCGCGAGGGTGAGCCATGGGAATAGCTCGCCGTCCCGCAGGGCACGCGGTTGCTAGGAGACCTAGGCGGATAGGGAAGACTGTCGCCTACGCTGGGACCCATCGCGATCGAAAGGGATAATCTAAGGGTCACGATGAGCCAGCTGGCCACCTTGGGAAGGATCGCCGATTTCTGGGTTAACATAATCCCCGCACTTTTTCAAGTTCTCGAAAAGAACTTCGAAAAAGTTGGAGACCCACGAAAATCGTGATCCACCCCAACGGAAGAAGAGGAGCAAGGAGAGACAGAACCTGAAGACTCTCCTTACAAGCTTGGTGCTTCCTGTCTATTTTCCTGCAAAAGGAAAGTTAGGTAAGCATGTAGGGGTGGAACATCGAGTGTGTACCTGAATTTGTTTTTGCAAAACGAAGAAGGCGTGTCTTCTGTAAGTGTTCTGCAAAACAAAAGTGAGGAAAACGAAAGGCGTAACAACTTGCAAGTACCTGGAGGGACCTGCAAGTCTTTGCTGGTCTCTGCAAAAGAAGAGTTAGGAGCATGCACAACATATGAGAGTAACTTGCAAGTACCTGTGAAGAACTTGCAAGGGTTTGTAAGTGTTAACTGTAGACTGTAAACTGTTGATAAGTTAACTGTTGACAAGATAAGGCCGATATGACAATTAGCAAGAAGAGTGCCTGATGAATATTATTATGAAGCCCAGATCAATAAACTGAGTGTTGACTGCTGACAGATATGACTGGATAATAATAGCATGGCTGATAGCACTTGAGCAAACAATGTAGAGGAGATGAGAGCAATAGAGCTTATATGAGTAGAGTGCGAGTCATCATCCGATAGAGCTTTGAATAAGCAATTCATATAGGATGAGCACGAGCAAAGTGATTGCTGAAAATCCTTTTGGTAGGTCGGATTAACCTGTTCACCTGTGAAAGAAGGCAAAGAGAAAAAGGAGGGCTGCACCCGGAATGACTAAAGTGGGTTGAATGCTGCCACAGGTGTTCCCCGTGGGCCTTATGCATCACTTGCCCGAAAAAATCATCCCAGTATAGTCCTACTCAAAGCGGGCTGGCCGCGCATCCTCAAGGAGGGGGAAAAGGAAAAAAGAGGTCCATGTCGGAATGACTACAGAGGGTTGAATGCTGCCACAGGTGTTCCCCGTGGGCCTTATGCATCACTTGCCCGAAAAAATCATTCCGAGTATGGTCCTGCTCGAAGCGGGAAAGGAAAAAGAGGTCCATGTTCGGAATGACTAAAGAAGGTTGAATGCTGCCACAGGTGTTCCCCGTGGGCCTTATGCATCACTGGCCTGAGAAAGTCATTCCGAGTATGGTCTGCTCAAAGCGGGCTGGCCGCGCATCTCAAGGAGGGCACAAAGCAAGGGAAGGTCCTGAGAAGGACCGCTGGAAGCAAGGAAGATCCTGAGAAGGATCGCTAGAACTCTGCTCTCTTGCCCTGGGCACAAGCATCACTGATCAAGGAGACAGGTTGCGCCAAGAGGCCTATATTGTCTGTGTATTGATCAGTGGAGTTGTGAGAACCCGAGAGGCATGGATCGAGGATACCGGAGAGAGTTATTCGGCCACCACAGTTGAAGGATGATCCAAGAGACAAGGCTACGCTTGATCGCATTGCTTGTCCAGCGAAGATCATCCTAACCGTAGTGTTTCCTATAAGACGCACAGCAGAGCTAACACATGGGGCTCCCCTAGCACACACTCTGTGTCAGATGCTGGCTAGGATCCTAAGCCTGAAGCCATAATCGTAGATGAACTGCTCCCACTACACACATGGGTATACTCCGCCATATGTGGTCGAAGCGGTAGTGCGAGAACAAACTACGGAGGGAACGTTTCAGACTCGGCGAAATCTCATTGGCGTATTGATCCAGAGAGAGAGAGAGAGAGAGGGCAACAAAAAGGGAACTGTGTCAGTACAGGATCTCTGAATAAAAGCTTTGCAGAAAAGCAGGAATAAAACACTGAGAAGTGTTGTAATGAAAATGTTTGAAAGAGGGAGTAAGGGTTGAGATAACCCTGTAGGTTGTAAGGAGCTCTGGAGGACTGTGAAGTCCATCGCTTTGGAGGACTGTGAAGTCCTTGCTAGTTTAGAATAGCCTTCCCAGTATACCCTCGTCATGGCATCGAAGCATTCGACTTCTTGGTTACAACGAGGAGAGGAGGCTCTTCGACTGGTTCACTCCCCTTGAGGAGCAAGGAACATCTGAAATTTCTTTGCCCTTTGAGTTGATGGGTCAGGGCGATCTTCTTTAGGAAGCAAGTCATGCATCTTGCCTTGCCGGAGCATCCTTTGCACAAGCTGACGGAATGCTCGGCAGTTTTCTGTTCGATGGTCTGGCTCTTTGTGGAATTCACAATAAGGCTCTGAGTCTCTAGACCTCTGATCTGCTGGCCGGTAGGGCTTCTTATAGCTTGCCCTGTCTTTCATGATCTGCACTACCTCTTGCACAACGTCGTCGAGATCCGACTCATGCAAGTCATCGTCTTGCTGCTGTTGCACAGCTGCTGTTTGAGAAGGAGCTAGCGGGAGCAAAGGATCTTGAGCATCGCGGCTCGGGAAGGAGTATCGCTGCGATGAAGCCTTCTCTCCTTCCTTGAGTGAGCTGGGAAACGATTGCAAGGAGACCTTGGGGCTGCTTGCGAAACGGATCTTTCTCTGATACAAGCTTGGAAACGAAGCCTGGATTGCTCTTCTCGCCTCGGATGTACGAGTTGGCTAGAGCAATCAGCTCTTGGTATGTCCTTGGAGCACGGACATTGGCTTCAAACTTTAGAGGCCCTTCACGAAGACCGTGGATAAGAGCCACTCGGTACATTTCTTGATCAACGATTTCGATGTCCAGAATCTCTCTCTGGAATCGATCAACAAATTGAGACCAGGTTTCATCACTGCGCTGTCTGATCTCAAAGAGGGCTTCAGGACCGCCCTTTCTCTTGGAGGAGGTAGAGAATCTGAGAAGGAATTCTCTACGAAGATCAAGGAAGGAAGAGATGGAGTGAGGACGGAGGCCATAGAACCAATCCCTCACTTGCCCATCAAAGGTTGTCACAAGGAGCTTGCACTTGGTTGCATCTGACAGAGTCTTGAGAGCAA
This sequence comes from Platanthera guangdongensis, assembly GCA_039583875.1. Classification (NCBI taxonomy): domain Eukaryota; kingdom Viridiplantae; phylum Streptophyta; class Magnoliopsida; order Asparagales; family Orchidaceae; genus Platanthera; species Platanthera guangdongensis. Next base: position 24,502,339 of record CM077166.1, on the reverse strand, counting down.
CGGCTGATTCCAAGGCTTGAAGATGCTTGACCAGATCGGTCCTCTCCTGTATAGATTGGCAGTCGAGGCTCTCTGAAGTTTGCTGGAGTAGGTTTCAAGGCGAACACTCTCAATGAAGGGCGACGGCTCTTCCTGCTCTCCCACAGCATAGGGATTAAAGGGAGCATAGACTGCAGCTGCAAAAGAAGCAGGGGGGTAGAAAGGAAAAGTTGCTGCAGGGGGAGCAGAGGCAGGAGCTGGGGGCAAGGATGACTTCCTTGAAAGTTGAGAAATCTGGCAGGACTTCCCCGGGCTGCTTGCCGGAAGAAGTTTTGGCGAGCGGCGAACTCTTCATCTTGAGTTCGCAAAGGAGCAGCAGGACCTTGCGGGAAGGTCGGGGTGTAAGGCGGATAGAACGGAGGACAAGCTTGAGAATAAGCTTGCTTATGCTCTGATGTTGGCGTTGGTTGATTGGAGCAGCTGGAGCAGCTGGAGCAGCTGCTGGACGAGAGTCTAACCTCTGCGTGATCGCAGCAAGGACTTGGTTGATTGCTTGGAACTGTTGAGCATTCTCACGGCGCGACTGCTCAAAAGCTTCCCAGAGAGGATCTTCACTGGGACTTGGAGCAAAGTTCTCGGCTGATTGATCTGACATGGCTAACTGTCGCTGTTCACCGTCTGACCGGATCTGAAGGCCGCGTGTTAACTGTTGATGCGCGAAAACGTCGCGGGGCACCAGCCAGCTAACACGGAGGGGATGTTCGATCTCACAAGCTAGGAGAGGAGGAAAGGAGGAAAGGAAGGAAGCCTCTGAGTGCTCGAGAGTGGAGCAAACGGCTTGTCAAAGAGGGTTGCGGGGATAGAGGAGAGAAGCTTGATCAACAGAGCGGGTTGATCAAGAGAGGAGAAGGAGGTTGACCAGGAGCTGTCGAGCAGACGGCTAATGGACGGTTGTGCTTGCAGGTTGGAAGCCGAGGAGAGCTGAGCTGGGCTGAGAAGAAGTCTGCTGAGCAGAGGAGCAAGACTTGCTGAGCAGAGGAGCAGAAGAGGGGGCCGCTAGCAGCGGCAACAACACACTTCGCCCGCCGCGGCCTAAATGCCACTCCTGCGACGGGCTTTCCTTTTATTAAAAGCTAGAGATTACAAGCTTACAAGTACACCTTTACAACAAAATCACTTAAAGGTACAAGGAGAAGCTGGCGGCTAAGAGAGAAGAAAGTGCCAGAAAGCAGGGGAGAAGCTGGCAGAGACTAAGTAAAATAGTCTGCTAGCTGCTGGAAGACTGAGAAACTGAGTCTGCAGAGCTTGCTGGAGGAGGTGACGACGGACTGCGCGGACTGGAAAACGGAGTCCGCAGGGCTTGCTGGCAGGACTTGCAGGATCCTCCCACCGTCTGGCGTGATCCAGAATGAGAGGCACCATGGGCTATTTATAGGCCCAGGGGAGTTCTTCTAGAAGCGGGGCCCAGTGACATCAGCATGACGACCTGCGCGGACTCCGCGGACAGAGATTTTGCGTCCGCCACTGTTGCCTGAGGAAGCAAGCGGAAGGACCCACCTGCAGAAAGCTGGAGGTCGCCCCCTAGCGGGCGACCTGGGCGGACTCCGGGAGGAGTCCGCCCGGCAGGCCGGAGGCCGCCCCCTAGCGGGCGGCCTGGGCGGACTCCGGGTGGAGTCCGCCCGGCAGGAGCCGGGGCCGCCCCCTAGCGGGCGGCCTGGGCGGACTCCAGGGGGAGTCCGCCCGGCAGGAGCCGGGGCCGCCCCCTAGCGGGCGGCCTGGGCGGACTCCGGGTGGAGTCCGCCCGGCTGGAGCCGGGGCCGCCCCTAGCGGGCGGCCTGGGCGGACTCCGGGGGGAGTCCGCCCGGCAGGAGCCGGGGCCGCCCCCTAGCGGCGGCCTGGGCGGACTCCGGGGGGAGTCCGCCCGGCAGGAGCCGGGGCCGCCCCCTAGCGGGCGGCCTGGGCGGACTCCGGGGGGAGTCCGCCCGGCAGGAGCCGGGGCCGCCCCCTAGCGGGCGGCCTGGGCGGACTCCGGGGGGAGTCCGCCCGGCAGGAGCCGGGGCCGCCCCCTAGCGGGCGGCCTGGGCGGACTCCAGGGGGAGTCCGCCCGGCGGGGCCTGGCCGCCCCCTTGCGGGCGGCCTGGGCGGACTCCGGGTGGAGTCCGCCCGGCTGACGGGCAGAGGCCGCCCGGGGTGGGCGGCCTCGGCGGACGGCGGCAGGAGGCCGCCGCCCCTCGGGCAGCAGGGAGGTCGCCCCAGGCGGGCGTCCTCGGCGGACGGCGGTAGGAGACCACCGCCCCTTGAGAGAAATAGGAGGCCGCTACTGGTACTGCTGTTGGCGGACTCCTGCAAGGAAAAGACTGCACGATTAGCGGACCTAACCGCATGTCCCGCGAGGGTGAGCCATGGGAATAGCTCGCCGTCCCGCAGGGCACGCGGTTGGCTAGGAGACCTAGGCGGATAGGGAAGACTGTCCGCCTACGCTGGGACCCATCGCGATCGAAAGGGATAATCTAAGGGTCACGATGAGCCAGCTGGCCATCTTGGGAAGGATCGCCGATTTCTGGGTTAACAGAAGTAACAACAGCGATGCGAGCCGCGGTGGCATTCAAAGTGGGAGACTCCGCCTCGCCCAAGATCTGCTGGCGTATCATATCAAAGGAGTCGGGAAGGCGCAGAAGATAACAAACAACCAGGAGTTCCTGGAAGTGCTTGTGCTGCTCGGCCAAGTCCGCGGAGAAGGGGTGATTCTGGAGGATCTCAACGCCAAGAGCCTGAACCTGCTGATAAGCCGCAACAGGAGACATGGAAGGACGGGCGAAGAGGTCCGCATAGAGAGTATAAATGCGGGATGTCTGGCCCCCCCTTCGAATAGAGAGCAGCGAGGTGAAGCCAGGCAGCCTTGACCGTTTCATCATGACGGATGACGGGAAGACACTCATCGGAGAGGCTGTTGGCCAGCCAAGTGCGGACAAGCGCATCACTCGCATCCCAGTCATCAAATTGAGCAGAGTTAGGAGGAGGAGGGTCATCGGTGAGGTGATGACGTTTGCGCTGAGAGCGAAGAAGAAATGTGAAAGAAATACTCCAATCCGGATAGTTGGAACCAACCAGTTTAGAAACGGTGCTAAGGTTTCCAGAAGGAGTGGGAGGAGGAGCCACAGAAGTGGTGGAGGTAGAGATGACGGGGGTGGAGAGACCTGAAGTGTCCATAGAGAACACATGAAGTCGCGCGAGTAGAAGAAAAGTCACCGGGAAAGAAAAGGGAGTAGCCGCGCGAACAAAGGAGGAGGCCGCGACAAGAGAAGGAGATCGCAGCGGAAAAGAAGGAAACCGCAGCGGTTTAAAGAGAAGAAGCTGCAACGGTCACGGTGTCAGCACACCAGCGGCCAGAAAGCAGACCAAAGCACAGGGAAAGAGGTCGCGCGAACTGAAAAGAGTCCGAGCGAACAGAGAGAAGAGAGAGCGGAAGGAAGTCGCGCAAACAGGGCAGCGACAAGGCAAAGAAGCCGCGTGAACAGAAAACAAGCCGCGCGGACAGAATAGCCAAAGAAGGAATCAGGTCGAATCGATCGCTTGCTCTGATACCATGTAAGAGTAGCGAACAAACGACTAAAAACAAGCTGAAGATTTGAATAATTGAAAGTTTTATTATCCAAAAAGATATCATTTACAAGGTATGACCTCCCTTTTATAGAATGGAGGAGAAATGAGAGTGTACAAGAAAACAATGTGAGACTAAAAAATACATAGCTGTGCGGCTAGAAAATAAAGAGACCGAACAGGCCGAGCGGTTAGACAAATGGGCTAACCGTTCGACAACACCAGAAGGAAGAGCACAAGTCGCAATAGGAGACCGCTAGACCGCCCGGTCGCCAAGTCGTCTGAGAGAAACCGCTAGACCGCTCGGGTAACAAACAACAACAGTCTGGATACCAAACCGCTGGAGAGTATCCGCTAGACCGCGCGGTCAACAACCCGCCAGACTTAGACCGTCAGACCGCTCAGTCTCATACTTCAACATGCACCCATTCAATTTGCAGGTCTGCGTGAATGTGCCCAACATCTCCTTCATCATCTTCACCTCCGCTCGCAAAATTTTGCCTCTCAATTCATAAAATGTTGGGATCTTCATCCCAGGTCAGCATAACCCAATGACACGAGCCGGAAGGACGGGCGAAGAGGTCCGCATAGAGAGTATAAATGCGGGATGTCTGACCCCCCTTCGAATAGAGAGCAGCGAGGTGAAGCCAGGCAGCCTTGACCGTTTCATCATGACGGATGACGGGAAGACACTCATCAGAGAGGCTGTTGGCCAGCCAAGTGCGGACAAACGCATCACTCGCATCCCAGTCATCAAATTGAGCAGAGTTAGGAGGAGGAGGGTCATCGGTGAGGTGATGACGTTTGCGCTGAGAGCGAAGAAGAAATGTGAAAGAAATACTCCAATCCGGATAGTTGGAACCAACCAGTTTAGAAACGGTGCTAAGGTTTCCAGAAGGAGTAGGAGGAGGAGCCACAGAAGTGGTGGAGGTAGAGATGACGGGGGTGGAGAGACCTGAAGTGTCCATAGAGAAACACATGAAGCCGCTCGAGTAGAAGAAAAGTCGCCGGGAAAGAAAAGGGAGTCAGCCGCGCGAACAAAGGAGGAGGCCGCGACAAGAGAAGGAGACCGCAGCGGAAAAGAAGGAAACCGCAGCGGGTTAAAGAGAAGAAGCTGCAACGGTCACGGTGTCAGCACACCAGCGGCCAGAAAGCAGACCAAAGCACAGGGAAAGAGGTCGCGCGAACTGAAAAGAGTCCGAGCGAACAGAGAGAAGAGAGAGCGGAAGGAAGTCGCGTAAACAAGGCAGCGGCAAGGCAAAGAAGCCGCGTGAATAGAAAACAAGCCGCGCGGACAGAATAGCCAAAGAAGGAATCAGGTCGAATCGATCGCTTGCTCTGATACCATGTAAGAGTAGCGAACAAACGACTAAAAACAAGCCGAAGATTTGAATAATTGAAAGTTTTATTATCCAAAAAGATATCATTTACAAAGGTATGACCTCCCTTTTATAGAATGAAGGAGAAATGAGAGAGTACAAGAAAACAATGTGAGACTAAAAAATACATAGCTGTGCGGCTAGAAAATAAAGAGACCGAACAGGCCGAGCGGTTAGACAAATGGGCTAACCGTTCGACAACACCAGAAGGAAGAGCACAAGACGCAATAGGAGACCGCTAGACTGCCCGGTCGCCAAGTCGTCTGAGAGAAACTGCTAGACCGCTCGGGTAACAAACAACAACAGTCTGGATACCAAACCGCTGGAAAGTATCCGCTAGACCGCGCGGTCAACAACCCGCCAGACTTAGACCGCCAGACCGCTCGGTCTCATACTTCAACATGCACCCATTTAATTTGCAGGTCTGCGTGAATGTGCCCAACATCTCCTTCATCATCTTCACCTCCGCTCGCAAAATTTTGCCTCTCAATTCATAAAATGTTGGGATCTTCATCCCAGGTCAGCATAACCCAATGACACGAGCCGTCTACTGGAAGATGAATTACATATGACATTAAACGAGATCTCATTTTCATATGTCCATCTACATATGTACACGACAATATCCTCTCTGGCTTTCTTTTTGTACTTACTCTCTATCGTACTCTGTTGGAAATCTTTTCCCTTGCTATACTCGGCAGCTGAATGGACAAATTGGTCAATTGGACCGGAACATGTGCTTCTACGTATGACAGTCTCCTCTAATTCATCATCATGGACTCCTCCAACAACCACCTCATTCAAGACTGCTTGAAACTTTGCACTCTTAGCTCTCTTGCTCTCTAAATTTGAGTTTAGAGCCGACTCCGCCTTCGTCTTAACGTCGGTAGGAACCTGAGGCCATGACTTAACATTATCCTCCACTTAGTCAAGTGATGCTTGAAACGTGTAATTTCACTGTTTACTGTCTGCTTGCAGTAGTTGCATTTGATTCAATTGGTGTCATTTGAACCAACTTCTCACCAAATGCCCAGAACAGATCTCTATCGGTAGGTACCAGTGATACATGCACCTCACTTGATCCAGCAGAAGAAGTCATTCTATGGAATATGTAATGAAAGTAATATTAGTTAGATGAAATAAAATAACATAACTTCATCACGAGGAAAAATATTAGTTAAAAAAATCAACATCAAAAAAGTATCATAACTTTATTAGATCGTTAGATCTTCAGTCACCTTTCATATTATCCACGTAACATTTTATTTATCCAACAACATTTTCCATTATCAGTAGAATACTAGTATCATTCAAACTTTCAAAGTATCTCACATTTTATTTATCATCAGTATCCCACATTTTATTTATCATCAGTAGTATACTATTATCATTCAAACTTTCAAAGTATTCAACAAAAAGAACAAAACATTCAAGTATCATTCAAACTTTCAAAGCATCTCTTGTTTTGTTTATCAAAAGACACAAATCAGCAAGACAACTAAAAATGAGATTGGATATACATGCATCATCGATTGCAAAATGAAGTCGGATAAATAACTAATAATATGGGTATTTCAAATCATTTGTTGACTAATAAACGAGCCAAATAAAAATAAGACAACAACTAATAAGACAACATGGAGCAATCAATAAGACAACAACCCACAAGGCAGCCACCATGCTACAGAACCAACAAGTCAGCCCGCAAATAAGACAGCATGGAGTAAGGCAGCAGGGCAGCTGACCAATAAGGCAGTAAGGCGCAAGGCAACACGGTTGCATGGCAGCTGCTACCACAACAACTAGCACAAAAAATGCAAAGCGAGAGAATGAGAGGGGGAGGTAGGGAGAATAATGCACCAACCGAGATCGAAACCACCATCAAACTAGGGAGCATCAGAGAACCAGAGAACCAACGAGCTAGAGAGCACCAACGAGCAAGAAGAAGAAAGAACCAGAGAGATAGAGTGTCGACAACACGCAAGAGAGGGAGAGCACCAGAGAGCTAGAGAGCACCAACGAGCAGGGAGAAGAAAGAACCAGAGAGATAGAATGTCGACAACGTGCAAGAGATTGATGGAGAACACCAGAGAACCAGCGAACCAGAGAGTTAGAGAGAACCAACGAGCAGGGAGAAGAAAGAACCAGAGAGATAGAGTGTCGACAACACGCGAGAGAGCGAGCGAGAACACCAACAGAGAGCGCGAGGGAGAGCTAGGGAAGGAGCGACAAAGTGAAATGAAATGAGCGGGGTCGGGGAGAGTTAAAACAGCGGCCGTGTTTAATAAAAAAATTAATTAAAAAACGGGTGATATGACTGTTTTTTTGGGGCCGGTATGTCGGTTAAAACCGACATATCGACCCGTTATTTTCAAAACGCCACGACCAAATTTTAAAGTGGTTTCGTGGCATTTTAACTCTCAAACCTTCATGTCGGCGGACATGCAGGCCGATATCCACAACACTGGGCTAGATGTCCCTCAGAATGACCTAGTCGAATGCCCGGGTCGGCTGGCAAATATACCTCCTATGCCCGTTGGAGGTGATGGTCACATAGCCTGGCCAGACCCATATCAGTCACTAAGTCTGGAGGAGCCTCGAGTTCGACATCAAGTCGCAAGCGTTCGCGAAGTCCAACGGTGAATATGGTGACCTGCATCTCCGAGGGCACTGTGACTTGTGCCGGAAGAAGTTGAAACTAGTCCAGATATTCGTCCACGGAGTTCGTCCGACAGAGTGTTGTGAGGGCACCGTGGGGGTTGCTGCGGGTTGGAGGGCCGAAATGCATGTTGCAAAATCGCTTGAAGTCGTCCCACGTCAGACTCGGGTAATCAGTGAGGAGACTAGTGGCCCAAAGCAAGGCCAAGTTGCGAAGGTGGACGGAGGCTAGAGGAAGCTGTTCAGCTGTCGGAGTTTGTTGATGACCAGAAAATTGTTCGCACCTGTTGAGCCGGTCCAAGGTATCTGCCTTCTTATCGTAGGTGGGAAATTCCAACCGAATATAGCGCTGCGGAATAGTTGCTTCGGGGCGTAAGAGTCTTTGCGATGACGGGGGTAGTGGAACTTGACTATTGTTGGCATCGTTCGTGGGCGGGTGGTAACCACGGGAGGTGCTGTTGTTAGTCCATTAAGCTTGGCGGTGAGGATAGCCATGTCGTCCTGATGACATGCGTCGGCGTCCCAAAAGCGTACCTCTACGTCTTGAAGGAGTGCATCCATGTCGGATATAACTGCGTGTAGCCGGTTTATAACATCCGAGAAGTCTGTTGAGTCTTCCATATTGGGGGTGGATGTAGCACGAGAAACGGAGCGGGTGACGGGACGACTAGATTGCTCGGAGTCGGTTGGTTGCGCATTGCCGCGAGAGCCCCGTCGTTTCCCAATGGTGTTAAAAAAAATTCCAAGCAAGTGGAGTGGAACTTGAGAGGACGAGAATTTAACTTGCTGCGGATTGTTGGTTGGATCAGATTTGAATCAATTCCAATGTGTGCGGGCCGATCAAAATAGGAAGGATCGGATTTGAATCGATTCCAAGCATCCGTTCAGGAATTGAGACGCATATAGAAGGAAAGGTTGAGGCGAGGGCAGGCGAATTAGTTCATGCCTGATTCGCGGCGCAGGCGACGGTATTTGATGCCGCTGAAGACACGTTTTTTACCTGCTGATGTTGACGGGGGCAAAAGATGAGTTTGGGCGTGGCCAAAGCTTGTGACTGGGAGAGGTAGCGTGCGTCAATGTTGAATGTGGGCGTAGGAGCTTCGGCGGTGGCTACGGCCTGCAGCGGAAGATATCGCAGGAGGCTCGCGTGGGAGATGTGGCTTCGAAGCTGCGTCTGGGCTGCTGGAGCAGCGGCCGAGTGAACTGGGCCGCAGGATCCCGCTGGCAGTTGCAGCGGCTGTGATGGCCTAGGCGGGGCGTCTACTCCCTTGCGGGGTTTCAGAATGGCCCGACGAGAGTTGGCTATCTTCTCCAAATGGAGGAAGAACCTGGCTCTGATACCAAGTTATTACGGGTCTTAGAATGTTGCCAGAGGAGAGACCGGAGGTGGAGGTGATGGTGGCGGAGATACTACAGAGCCTTGACTGCGGTTGTCTAAGCAGGGCGTGCTCGAGAGAGAGAGAGAGAGCTTCCGAGATCTCTTTTAGGATTAGAGAAAATAGACTTTTTTCATTCATGCCAATACAAGACACACTAGGTCCCTTTAAATAGGACTTACAATCGACACTTACAAGGAAAGAACACTAAAGGAAATAACGACACATTTGTGCATGCGACTAAAAAAGGACGAGACATCATATAATACGCGACTCTTATTGACATAATAAAATGCATATTCGAAAATAAATAATAATAAGTCCCCTAACAGCTTATGAAACTCTCTGCCTGACCAGCTAAATTCAATAATTTGAATTTAATATTATTAAAAAGGCATTAACAGCCCATGCATAAAAATAGCGAAACAGCTAACAAGTTTCTTCCATAACTTATTAAATAATATAAATATTCATCTATTTAATTGTGGGATTGAAAATTATTGGATTATGTAATTTAAGAATCATGTTGCTCTTAGTTTACTCATGTAATTTATAAAAAAATGTAAATGATAGTTCTATGTGCAAATCTTACAGAACGTCCAATACCAAAGAACTCATTTGCATTTGGCAAGATAGATTGTTATACATAAATAAATAATATACAAATATTGTATCTGTAGTTGTTTTAATTTGAAGCATTTCTAATTGTTTCCTGTGATATATTATTTTTATTTTTGGAATTAAAATAGATGTGTTATTTAAACATGTCAAGTATATGAGATTGCATGTTTAATTAATTTTCTTCTTACAACCTTTTTATGTCTTCATGAATAATTTATCGAAATCATATTAAAATCACGATTATCTGGGCCCTTGTTGATATAATAAAATAGCTATAACATTTGAAGTTGATGCTTGGTTTGTTTACTAAACAGTATTTTCGACTTTCAAAACCCAAAAAATAAGTATTGAAAACAAAAACATACCAAACAAACTTAAGGTATTTTAAATGTTTCTAACTGTTAGTGATCGTGCACACTATCATTCAAGTAACTATGGTAGTAGAGACTAGAGAGTGTTATCATTTGTTCTTTCGTGCTTTGAAGTTTTGGCATGTTCAAAAGAAGAGTTTGAATATTTGATGATGATTGATTTTGTACAATGGTGTCTAAAATTGGTTTTTTCATATTTTCTAGGATTATGTTTAACTAATACGCTCTTCCACTCTTTTACTTGTTCATTTTGCTAAAATTCATCTTTCAAGTACCATCTGTTTATATAGGATCTTTCTCTGGGGCTAGATCTAATTAACATTATTCTCGGATACATCTGATTCTTAATGGTTTGCATACTTATATTTCTACATAACTGATCGACTGCGGAATTGTTTTTATATTAGACTGTTTCTTTACTCTCTTTTTTCCTTGAGAAGAGTTGGATGCTATTAGATTATGGTGGAAATTTTTGGTAACTTCACATTTCTTATCAGAAAACTAATGTGGAAGAAAGAGTTTGACACAAGCTATGTTGGGTTTACGAAGGATGGTGCAGAATGGTTGGTGGACAACACTGATATCAAACTAGTTGGTGAGCTATACTAACATCATAAAATGTGTTTACTTTTAATTCCTACATTGAAAAACTTACTTTTTTTTGCTTCGAGATGAATCCGTAAAAGAATATGCGAATTATAGTTCTTTACTAGATATGCATGAAAAAGACAATGTTTGCACTCTGTTTGTTCAATCTCAAGATCTCCTTGCAGATATCTTTACCAAGTGCTTGAGTTGTGACTTGTTCGAAGACAATATTATCAAGCTGAGAATGTTTAACATATACTCCCATCTTGAGGGGGAGAGTTGAATTAAATAATTATTTGTAGCATATTATAAAAGGCCCATTATAAAAGGCTGATCCTCAAGGAAAGTAACATCAACGAATGTTACTAATTTTCAATTTGTGGGAGAATAATATATGTATCATTTTTTGAGTCGTGGAGTGTCCAACAAAGATATTTGGTAGCCCGTGGTATCATGTTATCTAAAGGAGGATCAATATGTTGAACAAAACACACCCAAAAACTCAGTGAGTTATGGAGAAGGGAGGTGTACACGCAAATATGATAGAGAAAGGAGACACAAAGTTCAGGGTAATCGATGGAATATTATTAATTAAATATCATGCTATAGTGATCGTGTTGTTCTAATACATTTTGGGGACCTAAATTAAAACATGAGAGATCTGACAACCTAAAGAAGGTGACGGTTCTTTCACTCAGTCACACCATTTTGTTGTGTGTCTTGTGACGTGTAAGCACAATATGTTTGATGACTAATACCTAAGGTGTTGCATGTGTCATGAAATTCATAACTAGCGTACTCGCAAACACTATCGGTCTGAATAATTTTGATATTACTTGTCAATTGATTGTGAGTTTTGATGATTAATGATCCAAAGACATGTACTATCTCAGATCGATATCAGAGTAAATGCACCCACATAATGTGAGAATGATCATTTAAAAGGGTAGTAAAATAATGATATCTAGATAAACTATTAGTTTTATATGAACCTCAAATGTTTTAATGAACTAAAAAATGGAGCATCCATCCTAGTGCAGTGACTGGAGAAAGTTTAACGATGTTGTTTTTTATAGATACAAAATTCACATATAAAATAAAAAAAATTGGAAGAGACTTCTATAGTATTGGAAGAGGTTGCATGGCCAAGACGTCGGTGTTAGTCAACTGAAGTGTTGGAAGAGAGAGATGAGATAGGTAGATCAAGAATGTGGAGCTCGTTCAACAGTTATCTTCTATCAATGATACTCCGCGTCTGCACATCCTGCACCTTAAAAGAAGATCAGAAAAAGTGATTGAGTAGTCATGATCATGAGCTAGGTTGTCAGGATTGAGATCCTAAGTGAGATCGTTTCAAGGTTGGATCAGATTGGATTGTAGGATCAGATCGAGGATTGCAAAATCCTACAACATTCATAAATTAAGATTAAAAATATAAAATTAAATTTTGTATCATCCAATTACATTCTCAATTAGCAATAAATCAATAAATTGAGCAGTATGTGAATAATTATGTTAATTTTTTTGAATATCTAAATAAAAAATATAATATCATACTTAAATTACTTTTAATTTCAGGTAGAACACTCAATGTCTACTAACAATAAAAGCAAATCTGGACTGATGAATTGGTAGAAGTCTAAAAGCAGGAAGATGAATCCAGACTGTCGGATTGCTCGTACGCTAGAAGCTGGAAGCTTGAATTGCTCGTATACTGGATTTTTAACTGCTAGATTGCGCATACATTAGAAAGGAAGAGAACACGCCGGCTTGAAATTAGGGAGAAGGAAGCCACTGGATTACCAACCACTGAATTGCTCATACACAGAAATATAAGATATGACATTAACACCACTTGAAATGGAACCTAATAAGGAAGGAAAAGGTTGACATTGTCTGGACTGGAAGCAACCGAAGATGTCACTCTTGGTCTCTGTTTGTTGTCGGCAATCGACACTTATGATATGGTAAAGCAACGTGATATGATTCTATGATGGGGTATGTGAGAGAGATTGTGATAAGATTAAGCAATGAGTTATGGGCGTTGGACCGGTTGAATGAGGTCAGAATAAGATTGGGCATATTTTTAGTTACCTTTGGTCATGCCTGTTGAATCGGATCGGGATCGCGTTCCTAAAGATCATACGATCCGGATCGCGATCCCAGCCGTAGATGTGTCAATTTAGATCCTAAGCAAGATCCGGGTCGATTTACAAAATCTGGATCGTAGCATCGTAAGATGCTGCGATCCAGATCGCGATCTTGATGCAAAACGACTAACGGAGATAAGGTTAAATAGTAAATCAAGAATATGAAGTACAAAGCGTAGAAAAATAGAGGCAATAAGAAGCACATCTCCAGATCTTCTAACCCTGGTGGTTTCTCCATTAACAACAATGATAATCTTGGACGAACAGTGTTTGTGCCCCACAATATTTTCTGCAGTGTAATGTGATTTGTGGCATCAGAGTCCACTATTCAAGTGGAGCTATGGGAAAAACACGATATACCTTCATTTGACGTCGTGTCAAGGGACTCAGAAGTTCGAGTAACCAACCCATGAAGACTCCAGAGTTTCTCCCCCAATGTGTCAATATCTGATCGGGACGTGCTGCGAGTGTCCACCACAGAAGAAGCTTGATGAGAAGGTTTTTGAAACTGCTTTGGGAACTTATGTTTTTTATAGCAATTTGCCTCAGTGTGATTTACCCAACCACAATAGGTACACAAATGAGTATTTTGTCCCTTATGACGTTTTCAGTCATCTATCCCGTTGACGCAAGAAATGCCCCCTCAAGTTAATGGGTTGTTTGATCTCACAAGCTAAGGTGAAGAAGAAGAAGGGCTGCGGGGATTGAGGAGAGGTCTGCTGAGAGCAGCCGGGAAGGTTGCTGATCAACAGAGAAGCTTGCCTAATCAGCAAGGGAGAAGCTTGCTAGAGCAGAGAAGAAGCTTGCTCAAGCAGAGAAGAGGCTTGCTTGAGCAGAAAAGAAGCTTGCTAGAGCAGATAAGAAGCTTGATCAAGCAGAGAAGATGCTTGCTCAAGCAGAGAAGAGCCTTGCTTGAGCAGAGAAGAAGCTTGCTAGAGCAGAGAAGAAGCTTGCTTAAGCAGAGAAGAGGCTTGCTTGAGCAGAGAAGAGGCTTGCTTGAGCAGAGAAGAAGCTTGCTAGAGCAGAGAAGAAGCTTGCTGGAGCAGAGAAGAAGCTTGCTCAAGCAGAGAAGAGACTTGCTCGAGCAGAGAAGAAGCTTGCTTGAGCAGAGAAGAAGCTTGCTCAAGCAGAGAAGAAGCTTGCTCAAGCAGAGAAGAGGCTTGCTCAAGCAGAGAAGAGGCTTGCTTGAGCAGAGAAGAAGCTTGCTCAAGCAGAGAAGAGGCTTGCTTGAGCAGAGAAGAAGCTTGCTCAAGCAGAGAAGAGGCTTGCTTGAGGGACTGTCGAGCAGACAGCTACTTGGGCGGTTAGCTTTGCAGGTTGATGCTGAGAGAGGAGAGAAGAAGAGAGGAGGGGGCCGCTAGCAGCGACAACAACAGACTTCGTCCGCCGCGGCTTGAATGTCACACTTGCGACGGACTTTCCTTTAATCAAGAAGCAGAATTACAACTTGCCATTACACTTTTACAAGAGAAAGCAATAAAGGGTACAATGGGGGAAGCTGACGGCTAGGGAAGGAGTTGCCAGAGACTAAGTAAAAGAGACTGTCAGCAGCTGTGGAGGACTGAGAGGACTGGGAAACTGAGTCCGCAGACTTTTCTTGATCAACTGTGGAGGACTGGGAGGACTGGGAAACTGAGTACGCAGACCTTGCTTGATCAACTGTGGAGGACTGGGAGGACTGGGAAACTGAGTCCGCAGACCTTGCTCAAGCTGGCAGTTCTCCTCTCGCTCCCGTGCCCTCCCCCCAAAAATGAGAGGCATTGAAGGCTATTTATAGGCCCGGGGCGGTTAGACCGGGGAAACCGTCCTAACCGCACGGCCTGAGCGAAAAGGAGGAAGAAGTCCGCTTGGCCCAAAAAAGGAGGGCCGAGGCAGATCGCGATCCTTGGGGGGTGCCCCTGAGTGGGTCGCGACTTGCGAGCTAGAGACCTTGAGAGGGATCGCCGATTTTGGGGTTAACATAATCCCCGCACTTTTTTAAGTTCCGAAGGGTACTTCAAAAAAGTAGGAGACCCACAAAAATCGTGATCCTTCCCTATGGAAAAGAGAGGGGGAAGGAGAGATTAAACCTGATGTCTCTCCTCAGAAAAAATTTATCAATGCTTATCTTTCCCCTGCAAAGAAAAAGTCAATGCAGGCAAAAGGAGGTACATATTATGTGTACCTGAGTTGTTTTGGTAAATGAGGAAGACGGGTAACTGTCTTCCACTAAGCTCTGCAAAAATATAGATAAGAGAAAATATTGAAGGATAATAATTTGCAAGTACCTGACAGGGACTTGCAAATATCTGCTAATCTCTGCAAAAGTAAAGTGAGCAGGCAGATATGAAAGAAGATTAAGCTGCAAGTACCTGAAGGGGACTTGCTAATATCTGCTAGTCTCTGCAAACGAAGAGTAAGCAAGCAGATGTGATAGAAGAGATATCCGACAAACTTTGCTATTAACTGAATAGAGATCAAAGTGTGATAATGATCGTCTCGCGTGATCAGATATAATGTCAACATGAAATCCAGATCAGCAAGTCATCTGAATTTAGACTTATGATGACATGACTTGTCAATTAAGAACCATATATTCTGAATAAATGATTTGTGCCAGAAATATCCGATAAGAGTAGTAGAGAATTTGTAGATCATCATCTGATAGAGCTTCTCGTAAGCAATGCACATAAGACGATCATAAGATAAATAGATATTGCAGATCCTTAGAACATGTTGGATTTAACCTGCTAACCTGTAAGAAGGAAAAAAAGAGAAAAGAGGGCTACACCCCGAGGATGAGCTAAAAAAGGTTGAATGCTGCCACAGGAGAGCACCCGTGGGCCTTATGCATCACTTGCCAAAAAGTCATCCAGGGTGTAGTCCTACCCAAAGCGGGCTGGCCGCGCACCCTTTAGAAGGGCATAGAAGATAAACAAGCACAAGCAAGGAAATTCCCGTGGAGGAATCGACTGATACACTGCTCTCTTGCCTCGGGTTACAAGCATCGCTGATCAATTAGACTAGTTACGCCAAGTGGCCTATTGCTTGTCTGCAGATTGATCAGCGGAGTTGTGGGTCCCGCGAAGGCACGGATTGAGAGTACCATAGAGTGTTCGGCCATCACAGTCATGAGATGATCGAAGAGACAAGACTACGCTTGGTCGCCATTGCTTGTCAAGCAAAGATCACCGTAACTGTAATGTATCCTTTAGCGAAGCACAGCAGAGCTAACACATGGGGCTCCCTAGCACACACTCTGTGTCAGATGCTGGCTAGAATCCGAAGTCTGAAGCCCAACGTCGTAGATTGAGCGGCTCCCACTGCACATACGTGGACTCCCCACTGTATGTGGTCGTAGCTGTCGTGCCAGAGAACAATCTATGGAGGGAGCATTCCAGACTTGGCGATATCTCATTGGTTCAGTGATCTCTTTGGCAAAGAGAAAAAGTAAAGGAGAAGCATTACAAAGAGGGAACTGTGTCAGTACGGGATCTCTGACGAAAACATTATTGAGATGAAACAAAAGAACACTTAGGAGTGTTGAAAAGAGTGTTTGAAAATATGCAAAATATAGTAAGAGCAACCGTTATTGGTTGTGTGGGGCTTTGAGGACTGTCATGTCCTTTTTGCTTTAGAATAGGTCTCCAAGGGCGCCCACGTCATCGGCATCGAGGGTCTCGCCTATATCGAGGCCATGATACATGTTGATTTGATTTACTCTCTTTGAGCTGCAAGAAATATCTGCCACTTCTTTGCCTTTTGAAGTTGTTGGATCAGGGCGATCACCTTTAGGGAGCAGATCACGCATCTTACCCTGCTGGAGCATCCTTTGCACTAGTCGGCGGAGTGCTCGACAGTTCTCGGTCAAGTGGCCTGATTCTTTGTGGAACTCGCAGTATGGTTCTGAGTCCCTTGATTTTTGATCAGCTGGCCGGTAAGGCTTCTTGTAGCTAGCCCTATCTTTCATGATTTGGCTTACTTGTAGTAAGACTTCATCTAGCTCGTACTCGTGCAAGTCATTGCCTTGCTGCTGATAAACTGCAGCTGTTTGAGAAGATGGAGCTGGTGGTAGCAGCAGTTGATTTTGTGCATGATCACGGCTTGGGAAAGAATATCGATGGCGTTGAAATCTCCTTTCCCTTCTTGAATGAGTTGAGAAATCTTTGCGGGGTGATCTCGGAGGCTGCTTGCGAGGAGGAGAGTCTTTCTCAGATAGAAGCCTGGAGACGAAGTCTGGATTGCTCTTTTCGCCTCAGATGTACGAGTTGGCTAAGACAATTAACTCTTGATATGTCTTTGGTGCTCGGACATTGGCCTCAAACTTGAGAGGTCCTTCATGCAAACCATTAATGAGAGCCACTCGATACATCTCCTGGTCGACGATCTCAATATCCAATATTTCTCTCTGAAAACGATCCACAAAATGAGACCAAGTCTCATTCTCTCGCTGCCTGATTTCAAAGAGGGCTTCTGGACCGCCCTTCCTCTTTGAAGAGGTGGAAAATCTGAGCAAAAACTCTCTTCGCAACTCAGCGAAGGAAGAGATGGACTGAGGATGTAGTCCATAGAACCAATCTCTCACTTGCCCATCGAAGGATGTCACAAAGAGCTTGCACTTAATTGCATCTGAGAGGGACCTGAGAGCTATGGCTGATTCGAAGGCTTGAAGATGTTTGACTGGATCAGTCTCTCCAGTATAGACGGGTAACCGAGGCTCTCTGAAATTGACTGGAGTTGGTTCATACTGAACATTCTCTGTAAACGGCGATGGCTCTCCTTGCTCTACTGCATAAGGAAGATAAGTAGCATGAGCAGTAGCTGCAAAAGAAGCAGGAGGATAAAAAGAAAAATTTATTGCGGGAGGTGCAAAGGCAGGAGCTGAAGAGAAGGGATGACTTCCCTGAAAATTCAGAAATCTAGCCTGACTTCCCCGGGCAGCTTCCCGGAAGAAGTTTTGACGAGCTGCAAACTCATCATCCTGAGATCGCAAAGGAGCTGCAGGCCCTTGCGGAAAGGTTGGGGTGTAAAGAGGATAGACCGGCAGATAAGCCGATGGATAGACTTGAGGAGTCTCGGATGCTGGTGCTGGATTGATTGGAGGAGATGGCGCTGCTGAAGATTGAGCGGCCAGTTGCTGCGTGATAGCTGATAGGGTACGGTTGACAGCTTGAAACTGTTGGGCAGTTTCTCTGCGAGATTGCTCTAAGGCCTCCCAAAGAGAATCATCGCCGGGACTTAGAGCAAGGTTCTCGGTTGGTTGATGGTCTGACATGAGTAACCACTGCTTTCACTGCCTGATCGAGATCTGAAGGTCGCGTGTTAAATGTTGACGCAAGAAATGCGCCCTCAAGTTAATGGGTTGTTTGATCTCACAAGCTAAGGTGAAGAAGAAGAAGGGCTGCGGGGATTGAGGAGAGGTCTGCTGAGAGCAGCCGGAAAGGTTGCTGATCAACAGAGAAGCTTGCCTAATCAGCAAGGGAGAAGCTTGCTAGAGCAGAGAAGAAGCTTGCTCAAGCAGAGAAGAGGCTTGCTTGAGCAGAGAAGAAGCTTGCTAGAGCAGAGAAGAAGCTTGCTCAAGCAGAGAAGAGGCTTGCCCAAGCAGAGAAGAGCCTTGCTTGAGCAGAGAAGAAGCTTGCTAGAGCAGAGAAGAAGCTTGCTCAAGCAGAGAAGAGGCTTGCTTGAGCAGAGAAGAAGCTTGCTAGAGCAGAGAAGAAACTTGCTCAAGCAGAGAAGAGGCTTGCTTGAGCAGAGAAGAAGCTTGCTCAAGCAGAGAAGAGGCTTGCTCAAGCAGAGAAGAGGCTTGCTCAAGCAGAAAAGAGCCTTGCTTGAGCAGAGAAGAAGCTTGCTCAAGCAGAGAAGAGGCTTGCTTGAGGGACTGTCGAGCATACAACTACTTGGGCGGTTAGCTTTGCAGGTTGATGCTGAGAGAGGAGAGAAGAATAGAGGAGAGGGCCGCTAGCAGCGGCAACAACAGACTTCGCCCGCCGCGGCTTGAAAGTCACACTTGCGACGGACTTTTCCTTTAATCAAGAAGCAGAATTACAACTTGCCATTACATTTTTACAAGAGAAAGCAATAAAGGGTACAATGAGGGAAGCTGACGACTAGGGAAGAAGTTGCCAGAGACTAAGTAAAAGAGACTGTCAGCAGCTGTGGAGGACTGGGAAATTGAGTCCGCAGACCTTGCTTGATCAACTGTGGAGGACTGAGAGGACTGGGAAACTGAGTACGCATACCTTGCTTGATCAACTGTGGAGGATTGGGAGGACAGGGAAACTGAGTCCGCAGACCTTGCTCAAGCTGGCAGTTCTCCTCTCGCTCCCGTGCCCTCAAAATGAGAGGCATTGAAGGCTATTTATAGGCCCGGGGCGGTTAGACCGGGGAAACCGTCCTAACCGCACGGCCTGAGCGAAAAGGAGGAAGAAGTCCGCTTGGCCCAAAAAAGGAGGGCCGAGGCAGATCGCGACCCTTGGGGGGTACCCCTGAATGGGCCGCGACTTGCGAGCTAGAGACCTTTGGAGGGATCACCGATTTTGGGGTTAACATATCCTGCTACCCCCTCGAGAGTTCATGCGACCTCCCCGGTGCTTAGTATTGGGGGGGGGAGGGTAACCTTCATAATCATTGAGCAAACATTTGATAAGGATAGAATAGTTTGTGGTGATAAAATATTGACACTATCACTGTAGAGATATATGAACCCTCTAGGTGAAGTATTTTATCCATCATCATTATACCAACCACTTCCTTTTGAACACTCTGTGTCGATAGATCTAGAGTAAGAGATTGATGTTGAATCCATGAGTCGATGAGAGTCTTATATGTTGGTGTTTCTACGGTGATTTGGAAGTAGTCAAGCAGTTGGTCTCACTGTCAACGCGATATGAGCCTATCACATAAGAGTTTGGAGAAATTGGAGGAAGGATTGTGTTGGTCTTACTCATATTGGATGTGAGTGAATGACCAATCTTGTGACTCATTGGAGTTGTGTTTATCAGCAGTGTACCGTCGAGACTACAAGACGATATTGTGAATATCATCGAGTAAACAAAACGATACCTGATAGATCTTCTTGTCTAAATTTACAAAACGATATTGTGAATATCGTCGTGTAGACAATACGATATTTTGAATAACATCGTGATGACAAGACGACATGACCGACTGTCATCATGGAGTTTATTATTGTGGCAATGTGGCTCTTCACGACAATATCGTCGTGTAGACAAGACGATATTTTGAATAGCGTCGTGATGACAAGACGACATTATTTGTTTACTCCAATTAAAGTCCCGAGTCTGTAGATAACGAAGACATAGGTTTTTATATATGCTCTTTTGAAGATCAGATGAAAAATAGTTTTTTGAGATCTAGAATCTGCTGCACCTGCATCTGCTAGACCCATTCCGGCAATTGTCGTTTCCGCCGCCTCTCCTTGAATGAGTCTAGCAATTCGTGGAGACGCTGAGGCCATTCCTTCTCCGACCCAGATCTTGTTGGACAAGAGCTTGGGGTTTTTCGCCGCTCGTGTAGATTTTTGTAGAGGCGCTGATTTACTTATGCGCTCGAGACTCAAACGCCTTCTGGAGCATCTTGATCGAGTAGAGACTCAATTCCACACAGATACTTTGCATTTACTGTGTTTTAGTTTTTCAGTAATGATTATCGCAAGATCTATGTTCTAGTTAGGATTTTCTTGAACTCTATTCCGCTGCGCACATATGATGTGTATGCCCCTAAAGAAAACCCAACATTATATTGTGCCACGAATGACATCAAATTGTCATCCAAACTAGGTTCAACACTCTGGAGGTCCCAGAATAGATCGAACATGTGTTGAAGATTCTCTTTCCCTGAATAGAAGGACTTGAGTTCATCACACATAGGCTTTTCAATTTTGTAGTGCATAATCATTCAATATGCCTCGCTTTCCATTGAGTTTAGTATCCAGGGTTGAACTCAACCATCCTTCTAAAGTCATTGTTCAGTGAGCTCAATTGTGTCAAATCAGTTGATGAAGAAGACCCTTAATCTGAGGTACTCGGTGCACCGAGTGAACCCACTCAACAAAGTTTTTCCCATTGAATAAAATAATGGTGATCTTCAGTTCGTCCCTTACTACATGGGAGTGGGTGCGGGTGAGACCGAAGTGGTAGTTGATACTAAAGTAGCATTTATTCCCATTATACAGTTGGCAGCGAGTTTTACGACTCTATGAAGATTAAAGACGGATCCTTATGCGCGGGGAGATTTGCAGTCTGAGAATAGGAAACGAGCTCTAGTAGATATGGTCTGAACTAGAGAGATCAAGCGTGAAAGCAAGGAGCGAGCTCTGCGAGAGGATCGGCGGCCATCAACATTGGCGAATTCGAGCGATTCAACAAGCTCTGTTAGACGGGTGAAACGAGCTCAAGCAAGGAACGAGCTCTGGTATGAACAACGAAGTCTCAAAGTGGCAGGAAGAAACAAGCTCAAACATGGAGCGAGTTCTGAGAGCTCTGTTATGATCGGCGAGATCTCAAAGCTGGAGAGAGTTTGAGGGGATCGACGAGCACATCTGATCCATGCGAGTTCGACGGGATCGACGAGGTCTCAAAGCCTGGGCGAATTCGACAGGATCGGTGAGCACGGGTAACAATCGAGAGGATGAGGGAGATTGAAGAAAGAGAGAGCGAGCTTGAGCAAGTGAAGGCCTTGCGAGCTCAAGCCTTCGGGAGCCGAAGAACCTTGTGAGCAGGAATCTTGAGTAAGCTTCGAGCAATCTTGAGTGAGCTCCGGTTGAAATCTAATCGGCGAGTTCTGAGCTAGTTCCAACATTGTGGCCTGAGAATTCGTGGTAAAACGATGCGAGAGCTAGAGCTCAATCACTCGTGCAACCAAGAGAGTGTGAGACGAGCCTCCAAGGATCACAAACTAGCTCTAATACTATGTGAGAGCATAACATAAGTGAGTAAAGATTTATTATTTCATATATGCAAATACAAATACATGTACACATATTGTGAGGAATGACAACTACAAAACACAACTTAGGACTAAGCTATAGAAGATCAACAACCCTCCTACTAAGTCAAGAGGTGGTCTTTTAGCATTGGGCTTCTTATCCATTTCTTCTATATATTGTAACTGAATGTGCAACCTAGAAAGAAGGGTTTTAGGTTGAGCAGGGCAAAGATGGGGTATATGGAGTTTAAATTTAGCAGTGCAAGAAGGACGGATGACTTTGTTATTAAGCTGGGTGATCATGATATTTCTCGTAATGAATGTTTTAAATATCTTGGATAGATAGTTCAAAAAACGAAGGTATTGATAAAGATGTGACACATAGAATCCAATCGGGTTCGTTGAAGTGGAGAGGCGTGTCAGGGATCTTTTGTGATCGTTAAGTACCATTAAAACTTAAGAGCAAGTTCTACCGTACTGCGATTAAACCAGCGATGCTCTATGGTTCTGAGTGTTGGGCAGTGAATTGTGTACATAAGCAAAAAATGAGAGTTGCGGAGATGAGAATGCTTAGGTGGATGTGTGGACACATGAGACTGGATAGAATTAGGAACGAATGTATCAGGGATAAGACAGGAGTAGCACCAATTGCAAAGAAGAGATGGGAGAAGCTCGACTACGATGGTTTGGACACGCACAAACGAGACCATTAGAGGCACCCGTTAGGTGTTGTGAGAGTCTAGTCACTAGGCATGTTAAACGAGGGAGGGGTAGACCAATAAAAACTTGGAATTAAACTATAACGAAAGACATGATGTACTTGGGCATTAGTGAGATTATGACACAAGATAGGGCACAATGGCGACAAAGGATCCATATAGCCGACCCCACTATAGTGGGATAATGGCTTGAGTGTTGTTATTTTAACCGAATGTCATCACCATTAAACTTCATGTTTCTGTACTTCAAAATAGACTCATAGGTAACCGTGCATAATTTCTCACGTCACAGATTTCCTTGATGTATTATAGATTTATAGGTTTATCTTATTCTTCCTTTGAACTAATTTTCTTCATTTGTCAAAACTTGAAGGAATTGACTACTTGTCTGTTGCTGCGTATGATGATTTGGTCTTTCCTCACTTAGCATTTCTTGAAAACAGGGTATGTGACCTCCATTGTAGCACATATTCATGCAGATGATTTACTTATCATGTTTTTAATCATTTGGGTTATGTCGCAAGGCTGATTACGGAAAATTAACTAAAATATTTAAACAATTTCTACTGTTATATGTACAGTTTTACCCAGGCTTCTTAAACCATATCGTGGTTTGCTTTCGCTTCAATTGTTCTTCTAATGGTACCTGAACTACATCATGACAAAGGAAGTCATCTTTTCTGGCAGCTTTTCTTTTGACTAAAATTGGTAGCTATTCTTATACAGCTGTAATAATACTTTTCCAATGGGGTTTATTATTATCATTATTATTGTTTTTTTCTTTGAAATGGATTTTGATGCATCCTCCATTTATAGTCAATTTTATTTTTTCCTCACCAAGGCATGCCTATTTAACATAAACGTCGGTCTCATTTAGGAAAGGAAGAAATAGGCTTAGTGATATTAATTGATCCAGCCGGGACTATAAACTTATTTTATTGAACTTTAGTTCTACTTATTTCTACAAAATTGGAACTTTTTGTAGAGTTTATATTGATCTGAAGTTAACTTTTAACAATCATATTTAAGCATATTTCTAGTAGCATAAAATGTCACGAAATGCTCCTGGGCTTTGCATTTGTGAGGCAAAGGGCAAGAGGTGATGCACTGTCTTCTCATCATAATGTACTTTAAAGAACATAGTATAATTCAAATCTATTGGAGAATTTCTTACAGTTGATGAAAATTTTATTTTTGCAATGCATTCAACAGAAATTCAGGGACTGATGCAAGTGTGCATAGTATACTCAACTCATTACTAATAAAGACACCACATATATATATATCATTTTTATAGTATAAAATCATTCATATGTTTACATCACAAGAAATTGAATGAATTAATAATGATAGTATGCAAAAGAAGTCGATATAAGATAGGAAAATACCACATATATCAAATGATTTATAAAATGTGAAGAAAACATAAAATAATGTGATTGGAAGAAGAATAAAAAAACAATTTTCCTTTTACAATGAAGTTAGAGAAGAAAATGGAGGGTGTAGAGAAAAATCTGAAACCTTGTATATGCTTCTTCAACGTACAATTTCAAGTATGGACACATATATATATGTACATATATACATATATATATGTACATATATACATATATATATATATACATATATACATATATATATATATACATATATACATATCTATATATATATACATATCTATATATATATACTTATATATATATATATAGATATATATATGTATATACATATATATATATATATACATATATATATATACATATATATATATATATACATATATATATATACATATATATATATATATATATATATATATATATATATACATATATATATATATACATATATATATATATATATATATATATATATATATATATATATATATATATATATATATATATATATAGGGAGAGAAGGGAGAGAGAAGTTCCAATTTCAAGATGTGAGACTATTACATAAATAGAAGAAGTCCTATAATGAGCCACAATATGGGCCCTTACATCATCATTTTCTAACACTCTCCTTCAAACTGGAGCGTACAAGTCGTAGGCACCCAACTTGGACAAGAACTGATAAAACAGAGTACTTTGTAGTGCATTAGTGAAGATATCAACAACTTGATCAGTAGCTGAAACATGTTTCAATTCTAGCTTCATTTGAACTTTTTTCCCGAATTAAATGACAGTCAGCTTCAATGTGTTTCGTCCTTTCATGGAAGACTAACAGCTTGACTGTCACAGAGTTAGGTAGCTGGAGAGGAAAGTTTTACTCCCATATCTCGTATAAGACCTTCAAGCCATGTGAGCTCAGATACAACATAAGCCATCGAACGGTACTCAGCTTCAGCTGAAGATTGAGCAACCACAGACTGTTTCTCACCGCGCCAGTTAACAAAGTGACCTCTGAAGTATGTACAAAATCCGCTGGTGGATCGCCGATCATCCATAAAACCAACATAATCAGCATTTAAATATGCAACTAATGTAGGAGTAGAAGAGGAAGAAGTTTTGTATACCATCCCTTGACCAGAGGCTATTTTTAGGTATCTCAGAATTCATTCGACAGCTTGTAGATGAGACATCCGAGGAGAATGCATAAAATGGCTGACAACCCCAACATCAAAGGATATGTATTGTCTGGTGACTGTTAGATAAATCAGTTTTCCAACCAGACATCGATAGTATTCTGGATTTGGAAGGAGAAGATCTTCGTCAGAGGCATGAGCACAAAGCTTGTGATTGACATCCATAGGAGTATTAATCGGCTTGCATCCAGAGTAGCCAACATCCTGAAGAGGGTCAAGACAGTACTTCCGTTGGGATAGGACAAGGCCATCAGGCTGTCTTGCAATCTCAAGTCTAAGAAAGTATCGAAGGTTCCCCATATCTTTTGTTTGAAACACAGTATAAAGATGTTGTTTGACTGCTTGTATTCCCTTTTCATCATCTCCTGTGATTAAGATGCCATCAATATATATTATAAGGAGAATCGTTCCTATTGTCTTATGTCGAGTGAACAGAGATAAATCTGTCGAGCTCCGAGTAGCCAACTTCCCGAACAGCTCTACTGAACTTGTCGAACCATGCCCGATGAGATTCTTTGAGACCATAAATCGATTTCTTGAGGTGACAAACTCGGGACTCCCCCGTGGTCTCAAACACATGAGGCTGTTGCATATAGACAGTCTCTTGCATATCTCTATTTAAACAAGCGTTCTTTATATCCAGCTGATGTAGGGTCCACTGGCGATGCACAACTACGAAGAGAAGCACACGAACCGTATTGAGCTTGACCACCGGAGAGAACGTTTCCTCATAATCAAGGCCCTGTTGTTGAGTAAAGTCACGAGCCACCAGACGGGCTTTAAGACGGTCAATTGTCCCATCAGGAGCATGCTTGATGACAAAGACCCATTTACAACCAACATGAGTCTGTCCTGGAGGAAGAGAGATCAAATCCCACGTATGAGTAGCCCAGAGGGCTGTCATTTCTTCGTCCATGGTCGTCCGCCAACCCGGATGCTGAAGAACCTCCTGCACAGAGTTAGAGACACAAATAGAGGATAATGTAGTGACAAATTTCTGAAGCGTCGGGAACAGACGATGTAAGGATACGTAATTCGCCATGGGATGGGTTGTGGAGGCAAGAGTTGGATCAACAGGTGCAGAGTGCCAGAGGTGGAAGCTGACTGCAGTGGGGCGGCGGAACGAGGAGGTCGACGAGTGTAGACACAAAGTAGTGGAGGTTATTGGAGAACAGGAGCGTTGATGGGAAGCTGTGGTGGCAAGGGGGACGTAACGGGGACGACATGTCGTGGTAATGATGGTTGGGGAAGAGGTGGTGATGAAGCAGGGAAAAACGGTTGATCTTCGAGAAAGGTAACATCAGACGAAACTGACACCTTGCGTGTAGTGGGAGATGACAAACATACCATTTTTGAGTACGGGAATAACCAACGAACATATGTTTGGTTGCCCGAGGATTGAGTTTGTCAATGGAGGGACCAAGATGATGAACATAACAAGTACAACCAAATATACGAGGGATGAGGGGGAATGGTGGTGTGGAAGTAAAGAGAACACTGAACGGGGTGGCGTGATTGAGGACGGAGGAGGGGAAATGGTTAATGACATATCATGTCATCGAAACTGCAAAATGTCAATACGCCTTGGGAACATGCATCTGAATCATGAGGCAGCGAGCAACATCAAGAAGATGTCTATTTTTACGCTCAGTCATACCGTTTTGTTGAACAGTGTAAACACACGAAGTTTGATGAATAATCTCAAATTTAGAGCAAAGATTATCGAACTCATGACTCATGTATTCACGAGCATTATCCGTCTGAAGCGTTTTGATTTTATCGGCAAACTGTGTGCGAGTTTCCAGAACGAAAGCACAGAATACACGAGGAAGCTCAGAGCGATCACGAAGTAAGTACAATCTGGTTATTCAAGAATAATCATCAATAAACGTGATAAAATATCGATAACCAAACACACTTGTTATTTTATACGGGCCCTAAACATCAGAATGAACTAACATAAACGGAGCAGAGCTCTGGGTACAATGAGGAGAAAAAGAGGAACGATGTTGTTTCCCCAAAATACAAAAATAACAGGTAAAAAAAGGAATCGAAACATCAGGAAGAGTCTTCTGGAGAACTGGAAGAGGAGCATGCACAAGACGATGATGTCAGTCAACCGAGGATACAGAGGAGAGAACGATAAGAAAGACATCAAGAAGGTAGAGCCCGTTGTGCAGTCGTCCTTTACCAATGATACTCTGCGTCCTGCGATCCTGCACCAGAAAAGAAGAAGAGGTTAATGTGATAGAGCAATCCAAATCAGCTATGAGGCGACTAGTAGAGAGTAAATTAAAAGAAGAGCCTGGGACATGGAGATCCGAGCGAAGAGAAATAGAGGGATTGAGAGGTATATTAGCAGAGTCGGAGACAAGAGCAGTGTTGTCATTGGCTACGGTGATAAAATTTGAATGCGGAGAATCCAAGTATCGGGGTGGCTTCAGGGAGGTAATATGGTGAGTAGCACAGGAATCCACTATCCAACGCGGACTAGTGGAGAGACAAGTGATACCTTCATTAGAGACGGAGGCAACAGAGGCAAGCGAGTTTTGGAGCAACCGTTGAAGTTGTTGGAGCTGGAGACGGACTTCATCAAGATCAACACGAGTGACAGAGATTGTGGGTAACAGTAGCAGCAGTTAGACGAGGAGGAAGACCATGTTTACGATAGCAGGTCGCCTCAAGGTGGTCATCCTTGCCACAGAAAGAACACTTAGGCAGGGGCCAGCCACCGCGACCTCTCCCCCGGGAGCCTGTACGTCCTCCACGAGTAGGGGTAGGTAGCAAAAGTGCAGGAGTTTACTGGAGAAGGGCCGGTGATGGAGGGCTGATAGCATCCGGAGGCGGTGAAACCTTTAATTGCATGGAGCACACATCGGAGGAGGGAATAGTGGGAGAGGAGAGGACCTGTGCCCAAATACTATGAAGATAAGACGGAACACGAGCCATCATCATGGCAATACCAACAGCTTCCTTTGAGCATGTTGGGCAGCTAGATCGGTAGTTGGGGCTGATGCTGAATCCATGCTTCAACCAATGTCTTGGGCCGAACAACAAAGGAGGTTAAGTCAGCAGCGCTGCTGGAGTCAAGGGACTGAAGATCAGTGATGATGTCATGCAGGTGCTACTGACATTAATGAAGTGCCAGAAAATGCCAAATAAATCCTTCACAAAACAACCCCAAACAGTCCAAAAAACCCATGACCAGATCAGATAGAAGCCCTAAAATGCCAAACAAACCCTAAAATGCCAGAAAAATTTCAAAATATCAGATATCTATTAAGTAGAAGAAGACGATACTAGATCAAACAGTGACAAGCCAAAATTTCAGCAAAAATGCCAACCAAACCCTAAAATGCCAGAAGAAATCAAAATAATGCCAGAAGAATTCAAAATAATGACAAAAGAAATCAAAATAATACCAGAAGAAATACAAAATTGTCAGAAGAAATGAAGAAATGCCAGAAAAAATCTAGTTAAAAGCGCAAGTTAGGGCAGAGAATGCTCATAGTGCAATGTCGCAGGAGAAGAAGTTAGGGCAAAGATAGCAGACCAACAGAGATAGAAGCTTCGATGCTAGGGAAGAGGAAGACTCGTTGAAACAATGGCAGAATTGAAATGAGAGTCGTCGTCGCAGCCAAAACACATCACCTAGAGGGAGAAAGCGAAGGCGTCGGGCTAGGGCTGGAGTGCGGGAATGAAGCGTCGGGATTCATATTAAAAATAAAACTCCCATTTTTTACAGTCTACAATGATTCTCGCATATTTTTAGTTTGAAACTCGTCCTCTATATATTGGCTGTCAATAACTCGCCTGATATATCATCGATAACTCGTGATATTTTACAAAACACAATTTCTCACCAAAATATCGATATTGTTGTGTTTTGGACCCCAAACCTTCATGTCGGCCAACATCTACAACACTGATCACTAAGGACGAAAAAGAATTGTTGTGGATGAAGTGTTTCATCAAAGAGTTGAGTTTCACTCAGGAGCGATACTTAGTGTTATGTGACAGTCAAAGCGCCTCACATTTGGGGAAGAACTCCACCTTTCACTTGAGGTCCAAGCACATTGACACGCGTTGTCATTGGATACATGATATTGTAGAGCAGAGAGAATTAGATTTGCAAAAAGTGTACACAGATGACAATAGAGCAGATATGCTTACAAAGACCGTATCAAAAAGAAAATTTGAGCACTATTTGAGGATCGCCGGCATGGCGGTTCCCTCCATATAAAATCGAAGGAGGAAAAATAAATTGTTGGGTACAGTTTCGTCTTTTGTGAAGAAAATTGTTTGGTTTGAGTATTCATTAACTCGAATTTGGTGTCACTGGATCTATTGACCAAAGGTGGAGACACGTTGGCAAAGGTCTTGTTGAAAGGCAAATTGGAGACTTGAAGGAAGATTATCGGAAGGATAGATTCCTCAGCTTAATGGAAAAGAGGAGGGATCTGATAATGTTGTTTTCCTAAGTGTAAGAAAAGGTCATCCACAATATTTGACTTCACTTTTCCAATATATGGCTCATCTTCTCACCATTTTTTTAACAATGCAGCTACCCCCACCAAACCAGTTCTACCTCATGTCATGCACCGTAGCTATCTCATGTCATCCATCACAGCTACCTCCAATAATTTGACTCTAAATTGTCATGCTGGAGGATGGTGAAGGTATCTAGTTCTCTCCAAATGCAAGCATTGAAAGATTTCCTCTTGGAAGGTATTTGTAGCAATTGTTTTTAGTTTGGGGTAAGCGTTCAAATGACTTTCAGCGATGTTGACAAGCAAGACTTCGCTACACGGAGAGACGGGTGCTCCAAATAACTGTCTATCGCAGAAGAGGTATCTTAGGAATGTAATGCAGAGATTCAGTATGGATCAAGCGAAGAAGGTAAGTATGCCTCTTGTGGCTCACTTCAGACTTATTGTTGACTAGTGCCCGTGCACTCTTAAAGATTTTGAGGAGATGCAGAAGGTTTCATATGTCTCTGCAGTTAGTAGTCTCATGTAATTCATGGTTTGCACACGCTCTAATATAATGCATGTTGTTGACACAGTTGATAGGTTTTTATCCAATCTTGGGAGAGAGCATTGAAGTGTTGTAAAGTGGATTTTTGAGGTACTTACATGGGACATCAAACTTAACATTAAGGCTTGGAGATAGTGAGACAGAGCTATTTAGCTACACTGATGTGATATAGCTGGAGATTTGGACTCTAGGTGATCGACCTCTGGATACCTAATCTTGTTTGATGCGGGGGGGGGGGGGGTCATAGTATTCGAGACTGTAAATGTGTGTTGCACTTTTGACGACTAACCTGGAATTTATTGCTGTCACTAAGGATGAAAAGGAACTGTTATGGATGAAGTCTTCCATCAAAGAGGTTAGTTTCACTCAAGAGCGATACATAGTGTTATGTGACGGGCAAAGTGACGCATATTTTTGGAAGAACCCCACCTTTCACTTGAGGTCCAAGCTCATTGACACGCAGTATCATTAGATACGCGATATTGTAGAGCAGAGATAGTTGGATTTGCAAAAAGTGTACACGGATGACAATTAACCGTATATGCTTACAAAGACCGTGTCGAGAAGAAATTCGAGCACCATTTGAGGATCGTCGGCATGGTCGTTCCCTCCATATAAAAGGTTTAGGGAAAAAACAATGGAGGGAAAAAAATTGTTGGGTACAGTTTCATCCTTTGCGAAGAAAATTGTTGAGTTTCAGTCTCATTAACTCGAATTTGGTGTCACTGGATCTATTGACCCAAGGTGAAGACACGTTGGCAAAGGTCTTACCAGAAGGCAAACTGGAGACTTGAAGGAATATTGTCGGAAGGACAAATTCCTCCCCTTAATCGAAAAGGGAGAGATCTTATAGTGTTTTTCCTAAGTGTAAAAAATGGGCAGCCACAATATTTGACTTCACTATTCCAACATGTGGCTCATCTCCTCTCCATTTTTTTAACAATCCATCTACCCCCACCAAATAGATTCTACCTCATGTCACCCGCCGCTCTATCTCTTGTCATCCACCACATCTATCTCCAAGAATTTGGCTCTATAAATTATCATGCCGGAGGATGGTGAAGTTATCTAGTTCTCTCCAAAAACTAGTGTCGAGAGAATTGAAAAATGACTTCAATAATGGGGAAAATCCTAATCCCCTCTATATATAGAGGCGGATCAGGAAAAAACAGAAAAAATACAAAATGACAATAACCACAAAGATAATAGTAAGCACATTCCAACACCCCCCCCCCCTCAAGTTGGGTGTGTGATGTCGAGCATTCCCAACTTGCCAACAAGTTCCTTAAAGAAACCACTGCATAATCCCTTCATGAGGAGGTCTGCCAATTGTTGCTCAGAGGGCACAAATGGAGTAACAACAATGCCTTTATCTATATTTTTTTTAATGAAGTATCTGTCGATTTCAATATGTTTTGTACGGTCATGTTGCACAGGGTTGTGAGCAATACTGATCGCAGCCTTGTTGTCGCAGTATAGCCTGATAGGCTCGCAACTTTTAAACCCAAGATCGGTCAAAATGGTTCGTATCCATAGCCCTTTGCAGATTCCGTGAGTCATAGCCCTGAGCTCTGCCTCAGCACTTGATCTGGCAACCACATGCTGTTTTTTACTCCTCCATGTGACTAAATTTCCACCCACCATAGTGCAATACCCAGACGTGGACCGTCGATCTTCAATCGATCCAGCCCAGTCAACATCTATGTACACCTCAATAGTCTGCTCTTTATTTAATGAAAACAGGATGCCCTTCCCAGGAGAGGACTTGAGATATCTGAGGACACGATGAACAACATCTAAATGACGAGTCCTCGGGGAATGCATATATTGAATGAGCACTCCTACAGCATAGGAGATATCTGGGCGAGTATGCGACAGGTAGATTAGTTTTCCAACCAGCCTCTGAAAACTGGGAATGTCCTCAATCATGTCACCGTCATCTTTTCCAAGTCTATGGTTGACTTCGATTGGAGTGTCAGCCGGTTTGCACTCAATCATTCCTGAAGATTCAAGGAGGTCAAGAGTGTACTCTCTCTGTGATATGAATATCCCGTGTTTGGACCTTGCAACCTCAATACCCAAGAAGTACTTGAGGTTCCCCAAGTCTTTTACTTCAAATTCTTTCACCAGTCTCACTTTTAATGTCTGAATCTCATTATGATCATCATTTGTTATAATGATGTCATCTACATAAACTAGCAGAGCAGTTAGTTTTCCTTCATTGTTTTTGATGAAAAGAGTATGATCCTCATTACTCTGGGAGAATCCAAAGCATGTCATTGCCTTGTAAAATCTTCCAAACCAAGCTATAGATGATTGTTTCAAGCCATACAAGGCCTTCTTCAGCTTGCACACTTTGCCTTCAGATCCTCTGGAAGAGAGACCGGGAGGTAGAACCATGTATACCTCTTCTTCCACATCTCCATGAAGGAACACATTTTTACGTCAAGTTGGCTGAGACTCCACCCCTTGCAGGCCGCACACGACAGGAGAATCCTTATAGAGTTCATCTTAGCAACAGGTGCAAAGGTTTCCTAGTAATCAATACTTGTCATCTGAGTGTACCCTCTAGCAACCAGCCTAGCCTTGTATCTTTCCACAACACCATGAGTGTTCTGTTTAACAGAGAACACCCACTTGCATCCCACAACAGTCTTTCCTTTAGGCAGATGTACTAGGTCTCATATGTGATTCTTATCCAGGGCATGCATTTCTTAAAGCATAGTCGTCTTCCACCTGTCATCAGATAGAGCATCTTCTCATGAAGAAGGGATTGAAGTAGCAGCCAAAAGAAAAAACGCTCTATGGGAAGCCGTTAGAGACGAATATGAGACGAAGTGAGATAACAGGTGTTGAGTAGAAGTACCTTCCCTTGGAGTAAAGGAACATGACGATTGACGACGGATTAGATGTCTGCTCTGGGACTCTGATAGGGGTTGGTGTGTTCTTTCCCTTGGACGATGAGAGTAAACCTGTAGGGGCTTGGCAATAGAAGCAGCAGGAGTTGGCGCAGGAGCAATAGGAGACGAAATCGAGTGATAGTGATGTAACGGAGGAATAAGTAAAGGAGTTACATAATTCACTTCCAACATAGAAGAGGTCCCCCCTGAAGTGAGGGACCGTAGTAGCTCTCGGATACACGAAATGTGACATTCATGGTAACAAAGACTTTGTTAAGGACCGGGTCAAAGCATTTATAACTCTTTTGAGTAGGAGCATAGCCGATAAAAACATACTTGTGAGCCCGATGATCAAGTTTAGTCCTTTGGTGAATATAGACAAAACAAACACACCCAAATATATGAGATTGGAGAGTAGGAGGAGGCACTCCAAGAGTGTGAAGGGGCGTGTTATAACCCAAGACACGAGAGAGTATACGATTAATAAGATAGGCGGCAGTGAGAACGACATCCCCCCAATAGTACTTTGGAAGGTGCATATGGAGAAGAAGATGCCTGACAATCTCCAACAGATGACGATTCTTGTGTTCGGTCACCCCATTTTGAGCTGGAGAGTGAACACATGACGTTTGATGGATAATCCCATATTGAGCAAGGTAGCGGTCAAAGTGAGAGTCCATGTACTCGCGGTCATTGTCAGTGCGTAGGATTTTGATAGGGGTGTCAAATTGCGTAGAAATCATTTTGTGAAAACGCTGAAATAAAGGAAAGACCTCATCTTTAGCCTTCATTAAGTAAATCCATGTAGTACGAGAGAAGCAGTCAATGAAAGTGACAAACCAATGACACTCAGAAATAGAAGAAACAGGGCAAAACCCCCAAACATCATCATGAATAGTATGAAAAGGAGCAGAACTAGGAGATGAAACATGAGTAAATGAAACATGATGATGTTTACCAAGTTCACTAGCATTACAATGAAAATTATCAACTAATGTAGCAAATAGTAGAAAATAAATGTTTCATAGACAAAATAGAGGGATGTCCAAGGCGGCAATGCCAGGACTGCAAGGTGACCGCCTGATCGGCATGAAAGGCCTGAGGCGAAGGAGCAGGAGTGGAAGAATCAAACACGTAGAGCCCATCCACCAGACTACCAGAGCCAATCACCGTCCCCGTCTTCAGGTCCTGAAACACACAAGAAGAGGGAAAGAACGTCATAGAACTGTTCATAGAATTGTTAGATGACTAATTGAGAGGAGATTGCAAGTAAACTTGGGTACATGAAGGACCGAAGAAAGAGTAAGGGAGGAGCAGAAGATTGTTCCCTTTCCAGCAATTGGAGATAAGGAACCATCCGCAATGCTCACTTTGTCTCGACAAGACAAAGGATGGTAAGATACAAAACCTGTAGCAGAGTCGATCATATGATCCATTTCTCCAGAATCGATGATCCAGTGAGTAGAGGGACGAGAGGACGAATTATGAGCATCTGAGGATCCTTGATGAGCATAGTAAGACGAGGGCACATAAGGCTCCAAAGGCTGTTGCTGCATCAGATGTCGAAAGGCAGAAATCTCATCGGTGGACAAAGCAAGAGGAGCAGACTGGGTAGTAGGAGGAATCATCTCCTCAGAAGCATCAGACAGGTGAGCAGAGTGGGGCAGAGTAGAGCGACCTGGAGAACGACCGTAACCACGACCGCCACATGGTGTAGAGCTCCCACGGAGTGTAGGAAAGCCATGAAAACGAAAGCGGGAGTCTCAAGTATGGCGGGACTTGCCGCAGTAATTACAGAGTAAGTGATCCTTGTCAGTGAACTTGGGCCTAGAATCACGATGGGCACTACTGCCAAACTGAACAGCCAGTGCAGAGCCTTTGGGAGCAACATCAGTGGTACATGTCTATCGCCGATCAAATTCTTGTTGAACAAGACTTAAAACCTCGGGAAGGGATGACAGATGTGAGCGGCCTATAATCTGCACACTGATCGGATCAAAGTCGCGGTGGAGGCAGAAGGAACTCAAAAACTTTGTTCCTATCTTCCCGAGCTCGAACGAGTAACTCATTTTCAGGAGACACAAGAGTGAGGGAGTCAAAGTGATCATAATCTTGATAAAGTTGAGTGAACTCTAAATAGTTGGCAGACAGAGGGCAATCACCCTGACGAAGGAGGAAGATCTTCCGTCGCAGCTGAAAAATCTGTGCAACATTGCCCTGACAGGAGTAAGTAACCTCAGCCCTTTTCCAAATATCCACTGCAGTCTCCAAAAATAGATAATTCCGAGCAATTGAGTCAACCATAGAGTTTGTCAATCAAGACATCACTAGAGAGTTCTCAGACTCCCACTGTAGTCAGTCTGAAGAATCTCTGGCCGGTGTCGGAATAATCCCCAGAACATATCCAAACAAATGTCTGATCTTCAAAGCAAGGGTAATAGCCCGAGACCACGGAAGGAAATTGTAACCATCCAATCGAATAGTGGTGATTTGAGGAGTATTGTGGTCATGACTGAACCGAGCCGCGCCACCGGACGGCAAGGTAGTGGAGGAAATCCTGGCACCGAAATAGAGAGTAGGAGATCCATCATTCTCGGACATGATGCAAGAAAAAGCACAAGAAGCCTCACAAACACCTAGATGAAACTAGAGTTGGCTCATAGAAGAAGGGGCAAAACCAAGATCACAAAGAAGCCTCCAATAACGACTGACCCCAGAAATACCATCAGGTTAGGACCATATTTCCGGTGTCAAAAGGAATCAAACATTCAGTGGTACGGGAAAAGAAGAAGAAGAAGAAACAACGCCGAAGCGGAATCGGGAGGCACCGACGTGGAACCTGTGCCGAAGCGGAATTTGGGAGGCACCGACGCGGAACCTGGACGAGGCACCGACGCGGAATGCGGAAGAGGAAGGGGGACAAGACGGAAGAGGCGGGATGCAGAAGTGGAGCGATGAGGTGCGATGCAGAGGGGGACACGGGAGCCCTAATCGCCTAAGGCTTTGATATCATGTCGAGAGAAATGGAAAATGACTTCAATAATGGGGAAAATCCTAATCCCCTTTATATATGTAGGCGGATCAGGAAAAAACAAAAAAAATACAAAATGACAATAACCACAAAGATAATAATAAGCACATTCCAACAACAAGCATTGGAAGATTTCCTCTTGGAAGGTCTTTGTGACAATCAATTTTAGTTTGGGGTTAGTGTTCATACGACTTTCGGCGACGTTGACCAGCAAGACAACACTACACGGATTGGATCTTGAGCTGATTTGGGCAAGAATTCGAGGTGGTATCTTAGAAAGAATTTGTGTAATCCGTCTCGTCCGTCACTGACAGAAACGTGTAATTTTTTTGCTATTGTGAAGTATTTTGTGGTGCGAAGATCATAAAGATCCTGTGTGGATTGAGGAGGGAAGTCTTGTATTTGTCTGTGTGTTTTCAGATATTTTTAGTGGCGATTTTTCGTCGGACACCGACTGTCCCGTGATTTTCACCCGATTTAATTTCCACGTTAAAATATTTCTTTTTATCGCTTTTACTATTGTGTTGTGTTTATTTGTGTATCGCATACCGCTAAACGGTCATGCATGTACTTTGCTCGAACTAATTCACATGTGTTATGGTCAGGTTTGCGTACTCTCTAGCCCAACATCCACTTCTACTTCACTAGGAACCAAACAAATTCGTTCTTAAGAAAACTCCGAAGTAGCGAAAATAATGCATAGAACTGCTAACTAAACTTGAGGCTCATTCATCCTTCGTCCTTCATGCCTTTTTGGCTGTTTGAGGCTTCTTTTTCTGATTTAAGCTCCCACTTGACATCTATTTCTCAATTTGGAGGCTTGCCTTCTCTTCCCTTTTCTCAGCTCTATTTCATTCTGTATTTTTTTTTACGGATTAGCGCTTAGAGTCATGCATTCTACTTTTGATTCAAAACCAAATTTGAATCTCTGCAGCCATTTAAAAAAAATCTAGGAGGTTTGTGAAGGCCTGAATTCAATGCTCATTTATAATAAATTAAACAACTTCTATGGTTTTTTAAAACATGCTTAGACTACTACAACTCCTCATTTAATTACTTACACATCATATATTCCCCAGGATAATTTTCTATCTTAGAACCGTCTGGGGAGATGGCATGCATAGATCTGGCAAAAACGCTGACACTCTGCCGCCTTTCTTTGTAACATATCCAGTCCCATCTAATATTTAAAATTTGTTATTGCAGGAGGTAATTCTGGTGGAGGCGCTAAAATTGGAAAATGTGGAGGCCGGGATATACAGTGTGCATTGCTTGACTCTGAGGCTGCGTGGTGCCGAGGGTTCGCCAATCAGGTGCATTCTCATCAAATAGTACATCTTACATCCGAAAATAAAAAAGAAAGATGAAACATGCTGATGATGTGAATGTCTTAACTACACTTTATATATGCCCTTTATGTGGGAGGCTATAGCTGGGTTAAATTGTCCATCAGAATTTTATAGTTGCCACTTTTATGTGCATAGCGGAAAATAAAAAAAAACCAAGCCGATTAGTGAAATCGGGTCAGATGGTTAGGATCTAGTGCGTTTATCGAGCCTGAGCTCAGGCGAGTTTGGCTCCCAACTTTGATATTGTAGTTTTTCTAATACTTATTTAGAGTTGACTTGCTTTTTAGTTAATTGTATAGATCAACATAAATGCAGTGTTAAGTATTATACTATTAATTATTCAAACCTCTCTAGGAGTTAGCATAATTACAGGTTGCACCTCCATTTCAAAAGATAGAGGGGTGTAACCTGTAATTTTGCATACTGTTCTCAAGAATGGAGAGAGTAACATTTAACCTCAGTCCAAAAATACTGATAATCCCAAGTTGGACTCCTTTGCTTAAACATTGGGTCTATAAGATCGGAAACGCGCAAGTCCAGGAGGGCACAAGATAAAAAACCTCAAAGGTGTGCGGGCTCAGGATCCACCAACCATTCCATTGGGAATAGAGGAGCCATCATTTGATGTTCATCTAGTGATGATAATGAGAAGAGCAGGTGCACTAAGAATGCTCGCCCAAGTAAGGACGCTCTGTTTGTTTGAGCA
Source organism: Platanthera guangdongensis (assembly GCA_039583875.1). Taxonomy (NCBI): domain Eukaryota; kingdom Viridiplantae; phylum Streptophyta; class Magnoliopsida; order Asparagales; family Orchidaceae; genus Platanthera; species Platanthera guangdongensis. The sequence continues at coordinate 24,464,360 of CM077166.1, read as the reverse complement.
TTTTTTTTCTTCATTGTGTTTTGCAGAAAATGCGGATACTGTTTCTTTTTTCCGTTTGAATTGCCTCCATTTGGAACCACCAATCCCCCCAAATCATTGTTTAATGTCTGATTCCAACTGTAGAGAGTGATCTCCATTCGAAAATATTGTTTTTTCTTTATCATGAACTGCTCCATCTCCGACTGCCACCACTCATCTAAACAGTCTCTAAATGTTATGTACCATCGCTATATCAACCCTAAACCAATCAGAGACTTGGGTGCCCGTGCTAGAAAAGTCTGAGGACTTCTGGAAATTAATCTCTTGGCCAAAGCAGGAGTGTAACTATGAATAAGCTCCTTAATGTAACTAATGGCAAAAGGGGTTGACCTAACAAAAGACAGCGGTGCCGTTGAGAAATATAAGGTGAGAAATCTGAAGCTCCCCAATAGAGCCATAAGAATCAGCTTTCATAAATGAACCTACTAGAAATCCTGGGACATAAGAGAGAAGGATAAGGAAAAGAGCCCCCGTGTGAGAGGCTATGCACAAATATTTCTTTGAATATTCATTTTAAGTAAATGAAGCCTTCTGGGATAAATATATATATTGAGAATGGGATATATAATAGCTCAGTTTGGCGGGACTTATTTTCACCGGTCAAGCGGTTACAACTGCATGAACCGGATCATAATTAAAGTCCGGTTCATGCGGTCGTAACCGCTTGACCGGTGAAAATAAGTCCCCCCAAAATAGAGCCAATATCAAACAGATATTTGGGTCCATTAGAAATAGCTTTTGAAGCTAACTCGAAGGAAACATTTCCTGGGTTAGTAAGGCGAGTAGAATGGAAATATGCAATGTACTTGTGAAAACATCGCCATCTATTTCCGACATTATCTTTGAATCACACTGACTGGACTGTCATCGTGAAAAAGGCACTACTGCTTACTTCCTTACACCTTTGCATGTCCGCCATAAAAGGGTGCTCTAGCTCAGCCCTTGTGGTGTTTTGGAAGCAACTATAATCGTACTAGATCTAAGAAAAAACATTCTCTTCCAATTGCTTAATATTGATAAAAGGTTGGGTTGGTTGGGTTGGTTGGGCATTCATGAATTACAGTTCTAGATCATTGTGTTCACGACCGTCGAAACTATTAAAAATGGGCCCTTAATCTTGCTACAACAACTGAGGTAGATGATCGGAGAAGATGAAGGGCATACAAGATCGCATGTGTGGGTATCCTCTAGAGCTCTTAGTTCTTCATCCATAGATGACTGTCATGAAGGTATAATTACTACTTTTTATGTCCAGGCTCCCAGTGACTATACATATTGGCAAGGAATGATTAAAGGGCAAGAGTTATGGTGGCAAATTGGCTTCAGAGGATATGAGAATTATGTGGATGAGTGGAACGATAAAGAGATTGAGTAATGTGATTAACCGGGTTATCTATGATGGAGGGGCAGTGAGAATCGGAGACGGGGATCCTCTCCAGTTCGCGGTCCTGATTTCATCTCTCATAATCCGACGGCGAGTAGAAGATGGTGAGCTGGCGAGATGACTTTTGCGATCCTTTATCCTCCGCCGTTAGATTTGCTGAGTTGGCGAACTGGATACTATCCAGTTCATTACAACTGGAGAGGATCCTGTTCCGAGAATAGGTAAACGGCCATGAGTTGGATGCATGACGGTATTGTCTTATTTGATTCAACCCAATCCATACAATAGTGTCACACAATTTATCATGTTTTATGGGTGGCCTACGATTACTTTCCATGAGGTTGTCTATCACAGAACTACTCTCGTCTGAGCTACAGAGTTTCTAACACAAACCTCTTTGCACCTAAAAATCGATCATCCTTAGAACTAGATATATATTTTTTCTTTGTGCTTCTCTGCCCCAAAGACATTCCTCGTCTTCATCGGACCACCCTCTTTAGATTCGGGATGCTAGAAGCTCGGCAGCCTTTAGTGGATTTGTCGTCAAACACATCATGTTGTAGGAGGTCCGGCTCCTGATACCATTTTGAATAACTGAAACGACAATATCAAAGTAATTGTTTTCGTCAACTCTGCATGTACTAAGCTGAACCACACAGTTTTATCATTCTTCACATGTTATCTATGAGTACTTCTTTGGAGGTCTTTCATTCCATGACGACTCCCACCGGATTGTGTTAACTGTGAAGTTTTCAACACAACTCTACCACTTGCTCCGAAAATAGTCTAATAGTTAAGGGTGCAAATTATTACTCAAGTCTATTAACTTTTTCTTCAATTCTGATGTGAGAATCGTTTCATTTCTACTCCCGTTTTCACTTGGAAGGCTATAATCCTAGAAGCATGTCATCAGCCGTCTTTCTTTAGGCTTCTTTTCCCCAAAGATATTCCCCATCCTTACCAGAAAACTCTCTTCAGATCCCGGATGTTATATGCCTTTATGTGAAGGAGGTGAATGTCTCCATGTTGAGAAAAGTAAGTTCCTCGTGAGTGTAGGGAGTTAAGGGAGCTGGAAGCCCGGGTAGAGAATAATAGGGTATATTTGCATTGCAAGATATGTGAAAGCTTTTAGTAGTATGATCGTTATCCATTATAATTAAGGTCCGGTTCATGCGGTCATAACCGCTTGACTGGTGAAAATAAGTCCCCCAAAACAGAGCCCAAGGCTCCGTTTGGCATGGTGGCGGGGGTCATGAACATAGGGATTAAATTGTCATTTGTTAATGCCCACCTAAGGAACTTCATCCACTTTTATGTTCAAATGGATGATGTTTGTTAAGTGATCCTTAACGAATGACGGTTTAACTTATGCGTTTACGACCGCCACCGCCGTGCCAAACAGAGCCTAAGGAGAGCGGTCGGGTTCATGATAATAAGCCAAAGCTTGTTTGGCAAACATTACAAGGTTGAAAGATTTTAAATTGTGAAAGCTTGTGCTACATGTTTCTTACTTTTACAAAGAGCCTACTAAAAATCTCTGCCCATAAGAGAAAAGGATAGGGGAAAAGGAAATGAATAATCTTAAGATATATCGAAACATTGTTAGAGATAAGCCTCCTGGTATATATTGAGTGGGATAGAATAATAATAATAATAATAATATCAAGCAGATTTTTGTGCCCATGAGAAATAATAGCTTTTGAAGCCAACTTGCATGAATTATGAAACATTGCAAGAAGGTTAGTAGGACAAGAATGTGAGACAAATTTGAATGGAACGGAAATATGCAATGTGCTTGTGGATACCAAGTTGCCCACTCCATTGTCTTCGAACCGCCCATTCATTTGATTGGACTTTCGTCGTGAAAAAGGCAATCTCGCTACTGCTGACATCCATTTTGGCACGCGCCGCCAAACAAAAAAACCTCACCGGCGGTGGCAAGGCAGTGGCAGCCTTGCCACCGCCATTTCCTGCCGCGGGTGGGCACCCGCGGCAGGACAGCGCTGCAGCCCTGAAAACAGGGCTGCAGCGCTGTTTTTTTTTTAAAATATAATATATAATATTAATTTTATATAATATTAAATATTATATTATATAAAATATTAATTATAAAATATTTTATAATTAATAAAATATTAAATATTAAATATATAGAAAATAATTATTATATAATATATATATATATTTATAATTACATAATTTATATGTATATACATAAATTTATAATTACGAGTCGAGCTCGATTACGAGTCGAGCTCGATTACGAGCCGAGCTCGAACTCATCTTGTCTTGTTCATGAACTCACGAGCCGGCTCCTGCACATATGTGTGTCTTGACGTCCGTTAGGAATTGTAGTGTCGAGCCGAACAAGATCGGGAAAACAATCTATGGCATGTACAAGGCGTATTTCCAAAAGGCGCAAAAAATTAGGTGAAAGTGCGGTGCGACTAGCCAAAACTGCGGTGCGGATATCAACGCCCAATTATCAACGCTAATTAATTTAAATATTAACATTTAATTAATCATAATTAAATTCTATAATTAAATGATTTATGTATTCGTATTTTAATTAATATATATTAATATTTTATTATTAATGTTGATGGTCGTCCGACTTGAAAATCGGATCGCCGTAACCCCGAGTCGGAGCATGTTTGGTTTGAAAATCTCTAGGAAGAGCCTCATCATTTAATAAATAAAACTTATATAAAATAATTAATTAATATTTTATGTTGTCGGTCACTCGAGTCGCTCGTAAATGTTTAATAATATTTATTGCGGGTCACTGCACCACTGTTTCACACAGCACTGCAAATACAGTTTTCCAAACAGTTTCATAAATTTTTCCACCACTGAAAAACAGCTGATTCCTGCACCACTGTTTCCCACCACTGCTTCCTGCACAGCCACAGTTTAGCCAAACATGCCATTAATCTTGATGAAAGATTTTCCGTGGATTGGTGTTCATGAAGGACAGTGTGAGATCATGTGTTCATGGCCGCGACAACCACGGGTCCACGACAGACGGGCTCTTAGGCTGCGTTTGGCGCGGCTTATTTGCCCCGATGAGGTTGGACAAAAATATCATTGTCATGCCAAAATCTTATGTCTCTCACTAGTTTTCTTTTTGTAACATTTGGCATACCAAACATGCATTCTATAACAATGACGTTTTTGTTCAATCTCACCGGAACAAATAAGTTGTGGTAAGCTGCGCCAAACGCAACCTTAATCTTGCTTTTGGGGATGGAGAAGCCCGAATGCTATATTTTTGGATCAAGAATTGTGGAACCTTAAGCATGATGTTTTAAGGGCGTTGTTATGTGCACACCACTTTTGGCTATGTGCACACCAAACACTTAAAATAAAGGGTGATATTAAATGCACACCACTTTTGGCTATGTGCACACCAAATTCTTAAAATAAACAATACTACTATTTTTTTCAACCCCTCATATTAAACTTATGCGCACACCCTGCTCTTGTTTTCTCCCGAGAGTCGAAACCCCACCCTCGTCTCAGCTTCATCCTCGCTTCACATGACATACAAGTAGAGTTGGATGAGATACTCCAAAAATACAATACATCGTCGACTATTCAAAAAATGAAATGAAAAAAAAACTACGGGAGCTATTAGATCCTACAGCAAGCCAAACTGTAGAACCTTTGGTTCCGGGTCGCTTAAATGGGCGACAAGGAAGCTTGAACAAGCAAAGTGCTCTTGCAGGTATTAATATTCAATTTTAAATAACTTGCAAATATTTTATTTGTTTAGGACAGCTAATATTTATATCTTTATGTTCGTGCAAGTATACATGAACTTAAAAATGAACCGTACAAATTTTTAGTTATATCGGTGGAAATGATTTGAGATTTTTGTTTTTTATTTTCTTTATTTTTTGTTCTTTTGAAATGTAAAATGGAAGAAATTTTTTTTATTTGAAGTAAAAAAAACTCAAACTTTATTTTTGGTGTTTAATTAACAGTTTTGCATGCAAATAAAATTTATGATGTTTACTTGACATTTTGATCTGCAAATAAAATTTATGGTGTGCACATATTAATGATGTGCACATAGCCAAAAGTGATGTGCACGTAACAACGCCCTATTTTAACCATCATTTTGAATACCTAGTTATATTTAATCTGATCATATTTGGAAAAAAACAGATTTGAATTTTAAATTCAATTAGAAAATTTTGATCATATTTACAACAATTTTGATTGAAATTTTCAACCGGATTGAGGGAAAAAAATACGGTATTGGGCAGCCCGGTGCACAAAACATTTCTGGGGAGCGAGGGTTCAAGGGTTCCATCACAAGGATCCTGCATTTTTGCAAGAGGATGCTTTCAGAACTTGACCTGCAACACCTCAACCAGTGCTTCAAGAAAAAAAAATACAATATAATGTTTTTAGCTTTTAAAGTTGAAACTTGTCATATGTTTGGCCAAAATAGTGTTTTTGAGCGGCACAATGAGATTAGAATCAAATCGCTTTTTTAGGGAACTAGTTGTTTTTCATGAAAATGGTGCAAAAAAACGTCCAAACAAATAGGGTCTAAAAAGACTCATTACATATTAGCAAAGTGGGAATAAGATCTCACGTGTATAACATGTGATATAATGCATGATGGAAGTTTAAAGTTGGCAATGTGATTTTTTTGTTGACTTGTGGTTCGAGCTGTCACTAAAAAATGAAAACCGTAAATCAAACTGTAATCTAACCGTAACTAAAGAGAAATTGATCGAACTATTCGCAAATTATTCGGGTTTCAGTTTGAATTTTGGAACTGTAAATAACATTGGTTTACGTATGGTTCTCTCATTTTATTATCTGGAATCGTAACATACAAGTCTCAAGGGGTTTCAAGATTTTTTGACCCAATCCGAAGTGGACCTAAGCATAAACGGACCACAACCTGTTTATTATTCTTATTATTCTTCTTATTATATTATTATTATTATTTAATCTATTTATATTTAGGTTTCATTTGGTAGAGCGGCTGCGGTTGTAAAAGAGCATGTTGTAAATGCAGTTTTGTAAATGAAGTTGTTGGAAACTGGTTGCTGAAAATAGAGATTTGTTTTGATAGTCTATGTTTGCCGAGCTGTTCAAAGTAGAGAATCGTTTGGTAAAACTGCGTTTGACAAAACTGCTCCGCCGCCGACAGGATGCTCTGAACACACCGGCTATTGTTGTATATGTATCTATAGTCTATACAGATATATAATTATATATAATTAATTATATATATTATATTTTATTAATTATATATATATATATATACTATATTATATATATACAGATATATACATAATATATGTATCTATGGTCGTAAGTATTTTATTAGAACCTCCCTCCGCCTACCGCTCCGGGCTGGAGGAATCTTCGGCTACCGCTCCTCCCGGATGGAGGAATCTCCTCCGGCACCGGCACCGCTCCTCCCCAAGCGCCTTCCACTGCCCCTCCACCCGCGCCTCCCACTGTCCCTCCGCCGGCGCCTCCCACCGCTCCTCCTCTGGCAGCTCTAACACCACCATTGAAATCATCTCCTCTGCTGGCAACCCCAGTTCAATATTCACGGTTAATGGCTGCTTGGTCGGTGGCACTGTGACTGCATGAGGAAAACTACAGAGCAAGACAGAATTGCCTCCTCCAAACGCGATAAACAGGAGGTCTCCCGCAAGGTTTCGTCCCGCAATTTTTTGAGCCAGGAGAAACGCCGGGCGGCTGGATAAACAAATTAAGTTTTGATAAAACGCAACATGCCTAAATGGATAAACAAATGAGCCCTTATTATTATGGGTGAAACTACTGCGGTTTGAGCCTTAATCACAATCACATAAAAGGAGGTCGATTTTAGACTAAACAAAACCGCACATCACCAAAATCGTGTGATGAGGATTAACATTGATGCAGTTTGGAGTCGATTTTTGCAGTGTGGTATACAGTTATATAATGTATTTTCAATTTTACTAATATATTTTTAAAAAAATATTTTTGAAAAAAAAAATATATTGAAGGTATACAACTACTATTTAATAGTAATCATGAAATGCAAAACTAATTGTAACTAATTGTTATGATTGTGCAAGTCGACGAGATGCGCGCAAGCCGACGAGATGCATGCAAGATAACTAGATGTCGTGGCGAGTCTACACTCGTAGGAAGGAGATGGATACTAGCCCACCAATTATGGAAGAGACCTCTGAGAAGCGCGCAACTTAAATTATTTCTATTTCGATATTGTTTTGAGTTTTACTATTTGCAGACCGATTGAAACCGGACCGAACCGCATAGAACCAGACCGGACCGTTAGTAACCAGTTTGGCTTTGGTTCTTATAGAACTGTAACCATTAAAACAACGGTTCCAAAAATTGTGCTGGAACTGAAACTGGTCACATCAAATGAGGATTTGATTCTAATTTGAATAACTGTTAACTTATCGGTTCAGTTCACTATTTTAATAGAACCAGAACTGAATCGGAACCGTGACAGCTTTACTCGTGGTGCGGACGAAAAGTTTGAACCATGGACAATAGTAACCCAACGTTACTAATGTGATTTTTTAAGCTATTTCTTCATGGTCTTTTGAACTAAATATATAAAGGGTATAAAAGATGTCAATATATGCGATAATTAGGGCACATTATTAAGAATTCAACTTAATTAACCGAAGTCATGTTAAAGTTGCTCACGATACTATTTGTGTGTGTGAGATCGGGTTCATATGCCAATATTCGCATATCAATCTGTGTGGGAAGGACTGTCCGACGTCCATGCAATTTGATCATCTCGCTATTCATGGCTGAAATTTGTTTTCCCAGCGCGGCGGACGGCGACTGCGGGCTCGCCGGCCACCAGCCGCCCTGGGTTCGTCAGCCTCCACGGTGACGAATCCTGGGCGGCTGGTGGCCGGCGAGCCCGCAACCGCCGTCGGCCGCCTTGGGAAATTAAATTGCATACTACCAGCTGGCGGCCGTGATCCAACAGGTTGCAATTTGTTTTCCCAGTTCGGCCGGTGGCCTGCGAGCCCGCAGCCGCCGTCGGCCTCCCTAGGGAAAACAAATTGCAACCTGCTGGATCACAACCGCTGCCTTGTGAATCTGCTTCGCAGCAGCGGTGGCCGGCGACGGCGGACTCGTCGGCCCCCCGACCGCCCGGCGTTCGTCGGTGTGCATGCCGACGAACCCTGGGCGGTCGGCGAGCCTTCAACCACTGGTCGCCGCCGTTGCACTTCCGGGAAGGTTTGACACTATAGCAAAACATTGATGCATTACAACAGGGCGGCCGGCGAGCCCGTAGCCACCGGCTGCCCTGTTGTAATGCAACAATGTTTTTTTTACAGAGGGGCAGCCGGCGACTGCAGGCTCGCCGGCCACCGGACGCCCCCTGAAAAAAAAATTTTCAAACACAACCAGGGACGTGAACGCCGACAAGCCCAGGGCGGCCGGTGGTCGGCGATCCCGCGGTCGTCGGCCGCTTTGTTGTAATGCAGCAATGTTCCACGCCGACGAGCACATGGTGGCCGGTGGTCGGCGAGCCCGCAACCACCGGCCGCCCCGTTGTCATGCTGGAAATGTGCCATGCGATTCATGAACCGTTGGATTAAATCCAACGACAGAGCCATCTAGTGCGTATATTTCCTGTATCCGCTTAACGCGCTTTTCCAGCACACCCTATATATATATATTAAAATATGGATTCATTGTATACAAAAAAATATTAGTGGAAAAAGAAGATTTGCATGGATTCATTTGAACATGAGAAACTCTCATTTCATTGGGGGTGTAAGCCGAAACCAAGCGAACCAAACCAAATCACACGGTTCGGATCGGTTTTAGTAGCCTACGGTTCGGTCACTGTTTCATTTTTTGAGAAACTGTGTGGTTCGGTTCGGTTCAATTCACAGTTTGAAATGTCAAACCGAAATGAGTCGAACCTAACCGAACCATATTAGCTTTAATAATATTCTATTTTATTAGGGATAGTTTATTTCATAAGCTCAGCTAAGCCTAAGTTGTTAAAAATAAACAATATTTTAATTATTAAAACTAAATTTTATTACTTATGAGTTATGACTGAGCGCCGAGCAGGACCGGGGTTCTGGGAGGGAGGGCTAAAAACTTAGCAGCTCTTTTTGTTTTTAACATTTACCTTTTTAATTTATTTTCTAACTTTTATGTTTTTCATTATAAAAGAATGGGCACCAAGAGCCCACTGGAACTAGAAGCTTCTACGAAGGATTTGTTTTTTTTTTCAAAAGAGATATACCTGTCCAAAGGTGAATGTTAGTTATGATAGTTTTAATCTTTGACTTTGTTATTTCAGTTTTGCATATCAACATTTTAAGTTATTAAAAACACAATTACTCTTCAATTTATGTTGTTTTAAATTGGTCTCTTCAATTGAAAGACAAATATCTTATTCGATTTTCCTTTATAAGTATTGCAATTATTGATCTGTCATTTTCATTTCATACTTGTAAACTAAACAGTGCACACAAAAAGACTAGCATTGTCAGTCTAATGATAGTTATATTAACGAGCAAATTTTTTTCTTTTAAGAATTAAACAGCTGAAACCGAACCGAACCGAAGGGTTCGATTCGGTTCCAATGGTGTTCACGGTTCGGTTCGGTTTCAGATTTTTGGAACCAATTGGGGGTGGTTCGGTTAATGGTTTTGATAAAAAAACCGAACCAAACCGAACTGTTACGACCCAACATTTCAATGTATAAACGCAGAAGATTTTTTAATTTGTGTTCATATTTGATGAGGTTCCCTCTGAATTTTCTAAGTTAAACCGGAAAAGTTTTCGGCCAAGGATGTGGGAGCAAGCAAACCCGACCAGACGAGTCGCGCACAAAAAACCACGCTCACCCAAAAGGCCCAAAAACACCCGAAAATGGGGCAAAACCGCAAGCACGCACCCCGACAGAGCACTTGGACAGCATGCGCTGCCGCGTTAGCGCGTCGCCGCGCGTGTTAGCACAAGCGCGCGTGCCAGCCGACGGCCACCACCGTCGTCGGTAACCCCCACCTTCTCTAACCGCCTCCGCCGCCGCCGGCCACCACCGTCGTCGGGCACCTTGCCCGGGCTGCCCGAACTGCTCGGGGGGGGGGGGGGGGGGAGGGGGGCACTTCCGTCACTTTGCTAAAATTGGTGATCCATGTGACCGAAATGTAGCAACGTCATTCGTCAGTACAAATTACTCTTCAGCGCAATTACCATCATGACCTACAGAATACTATAAATATGTACTCAAGCCTTCATTTGAAGACAAACAACTATATAGGCAAGAGAAAGATCCGATGTTTTCCGGCGAGATCGTGGGCTTAGTCCGATTCTCCGTTTAGGAATTTGGTCCACTTCTTTCCTTGCGCTAAAGTTTCAACAAGCTCCGGGTCACATCATCCGCCTCCGCAAGAGCGCTCCCATCAAGGCTCTGCGTCAACGAGAGCTCTCCCTCCAAAACTTTGTTGACTTGGAGAATTTTCCAGCTGGAACGCTCTCATCCAGATTCTGTGAGCTCAACATCATTTCAAGGCCGGAGTGCTTCCATCGAGCCTCCGAGTACAGTCTTTTTACGTTTTTTTGTGCACTTTGCACTTGTAATGGAGAAGCGGTCTATGACCCTCCGATATCAAATCTCAATACTTGTAAACTCAAAAGAACTACTGGATTTTGGCTCGGCACAGATCCGACCATGTGGGTTTTCACCTTTACCGGATTTTTCACGTCAAAAAAAGTCTCTTGACATTTACTGCGTTTTATCTTGACTGTTTGCACGCCCGATTCGATTCCAAGCTAAGCCGGTCCGATTTCTCTGGACCGGGGAAAGACCGGCGACCCAGAACAATGTTCATATAAATGAATCAGTTAGATAACTTGTAAATGATTATAGAATTGATACTGCTTTCTAATAATTACATTTTTATACGATCATATAATTAATATTTTTATCTATATATATGCACTAAATATATAAATATTATCTTTGTCGTATTTTTTATTAGTGACCCGTGCACACGCATAAAAAGATATTATGTGACTTCATTTTTCTTTTTATGTCAAACTTCAGCACTGCCTTCATTGACTACGAGTTTTCCAACTTCTTGAAAGGTCCGGCCCCCTTGTAAAAATACCTGGATTCATCCTTGGACAGTATGATGCTACTCTTTACATGTGCTTCTCTGAGGGAGAGATTTAGGCTCCGTTTGGGGGACTTATTTCCAACGGCGAAGCGGTTACCACCGCATGTACTGGGCCTTAATTAAGGTCCGGTACATGCGGTCGTAACCGCTTGACCGATAAAAATAAATCCCCTCAAACAGAGCCTTAGAAAGAAGAGATGATAAAATACAGAATCTCTACGGAATTGAAATTAGTACTTCATATCATGGACGGACGTTCTTCTTCCGTTGCGAGGTGTTGGATAGATCGCGCGTAGTTCCAGGTGCATGTGGATTTCACTAGAAACACGAATAGTTTTCTATGTTTAGCCTTTAACAAACATCTCCAAAACAAAACTAGATTTTATTGTTGTATTGCAGACATGCCTTAGATTTCTTGATAGTTAGCTTCACATGAAGCTATTGGGGTTCCAAGTATTCGTTTAAAAGATTAAAGACACTATCATCATAATATAAACATATGAGCTCACACATTAAGAACATATTGAGATAAAAAGAATGATTAGATTTGGTTTAATATAAGTCAAATTTTAATTTAACTCAAGAGCCTTAATGTGTTAATGAATAATAATTAATTAATGCCGAAACTATGTATTGTTTTTTTTTATTTGAAGAGGCGTCATTTTGTTTTGGAACTGATTAACTAAATTATGTACGTTCAATATTTCTCATTAATTAGAAATTTTAATTTAACTCTCTGCTTGAGCTTCTCGGAGTGAAGAGATTTGGAAACTTAAACAATCATTGTGGATACCAAAAGTTTAGGCGTTCATGTGGATACCAATACAAGTGCTAATATTTTTCTGCACTTGGATTTCTACAAACTTTGAAACTATACTGGATTTTATTGCTTCATTGCTGGTTGAATTAACTTATATTTCTAGATTAGATAGCTCTGTATAAGTTTTATGGGGGTTTCGTCTACTTTTATTGTGTATTTGATGTCCTCAAAACTCAATAGTATTTTCACTATGCATTTGATGCCATTTCTCTTTAAAGCCAATAAAAATTTGAGTTTCACACTCATCAACAGCATTCTCAAGTCTGTCGCCCCACTTACTGTTCACCGTTCTCCAACGAGTGTCTCCAATATAATTTCCCTTTATCTATAAGTTCACTATTAAAATTAATAACAAATAATGATTCTCATTGTTTTTAAAAACAACTTTTTTTAAAATCTCTGAACTCTGATATATAATACAAGCAGTTTTAAACGCAGTTTGGTTTTTTGAATTTAGGCTTCATTTGGCACGGTGGTGGCGGTCATAAATGCATGAGTTAAAACGTCAATCGTTAAGGATTACGTAACAAATATCATTCGTTTGAACATAAAAGTGGATGAAGTTCCTTGATGTGCGTTAACAAATGATAATTTAACCCCTGCGTTTAAAACCGCCGCCACTATGCCAAACGGAGCTTTTGTTGATAAAAAACTCGGCCAATACTCAATTAACACATTATCAGCTTTTAAATGATAAGCGCCGCCAAAAATATATGCATTGGCCACGCTTTTCATTTATAGCGCTACAAACTGGCATGTCACTTGTAGATTTTCCGCCGCTTGCTCGCCCTCACTGGCTCACACTATTGTTCTGCTCATCAAAAAAAGACACGCTGGGATACTATTGTTTTGTTTTTTTTTGGTTCTCTCTCACCGGCGGTGCATGAGTCGGTGGAGGCCAAATTTTTAAAAAAATGGGCTCTCGCTCGTTGGGCGGCACAGCAGGAACAAATTGAAACGAAAAAAAGGGGTTGATGCATCTTCGTTGCAGAGGTGTTGGACGCAAGAAAACATTGTTTATTTGCGGATCTTTTGGTTGGGGAAGTTGTGTTTGAAGTCTGAAAGAGATAACACAATTTATTTATTTTAATTTTTGGATTAACAAAAAAAATTGTTGTTTTGTTTTTTGCTTCCTATATTGTTTTATTTGGGATCAATCGAAAAAAATGGGAGACACTGATGTTGTTTCTTCATCCTCCGGGACAGTAGAATCTACGATCCATCATATGGTTTGTATCCGGTCAAAATGGATGTTATCAAGTTTGACGGAAAGGATAACTTTGGCATGTGGCGTGTGAGGTGACGGATGTGTTATGTTCCCTAAATTTGGAGAACGTTCTTGATGGTGATGAATGTCCTGATGGGATGACTGAGAAAGTTTGGTCGAAAATGAATCGAAGCGTGCGGGTTGATCAGAAATTGTTTGACACAAGAAGATTAATAACAGTACTCAGAAGCGTGATAAATCACGTGGTCGCAGTCTTGGGCGCAATCAGTGCGCATATTACTCAGAAAACTACTGGTGGCGATGAGTCTGATGTTTCTCTCTCTGTCACTCCATGATGTTTATTCAGCGGTGATTTATGTTGGATTCTGTACACGGATGCTACCCATCACATTTGTCCAAATCGGGAGTGGTTCTATACTTAAAAGTTTTTGGATACTGATGTTGTTTCTATAGGCAATGATCAGACTTGTCGTACTATTGTTGTTGAGAGTATTCTGGTTCGGATGCATGATGGAGCAGTTAGAGAGTTGACAGAGGCCAGACATGTTCCGGATATCCGAAGAATTTGCTGTTTGTTGAGGCTTCAGAAGCCAAGGGCTACAAGGTAGTAATCGAGGCAGGAGTTCTGAAGATCAGTCGCAGAGTTTTGGTTTTCATGAGAGGAGTACGACACCACAATTTATATTATCTCCAGGGGAGTACAGTTACCAGTACTGTGGCTGATGATTTTTTGGATGTCAGTACTTTATGACATATGAGATTGACTCATGCTGGAGAGGCTTCCCTCCAGGGTCTATCAAGACAATGATTGATTAAGGGAGCAAAAAGTCTCAAATTGAATTTCCATGAGCTTTGTGTGTTAGCCAAGAAGGCACAAGTATATTTTGGCACTGTCGTCCACAATACAAAAAGGTATTTTAGATTATGTCTACACAGATATTTGGGGTCCGACGAAGACAAAATCTTTTACTGGGAGAGAATATTTTTTCTTTTATTGATGAATATTCCAGATATGTTTAGGTGTACACCATGAAGTATAAGAGCAAAATTCTGGAGATAATTTATGACTTGAAAGAAGTGGATTGAGACTCAGACTGACAAAAAAATTCAATGTATCAGATCAGATAATGGAGGCGAATACACATCGAATGCGTACTTGCCAGAGTGTTAGAGATCAAGTATAGAGCATCACTTCACATTCAGGGAGACAACCTCAACAGAACGGGGTGGCTGAGCGCATGAACCGGACTTTGGTGGAGAAGGTTCGATGCATGTTGTTCTAATGCTGGGTTAGGCGGGATTTTTTGGGCTGAGGCCATTGACTAAGCTTGCCACTTGGTGAACTGTCTGTCTTCTGCAACTATTGGGAAGCAAGACACCAAAAGAGATGTGGTTGGGGCTTTCTGCTAGAGATTATTTGCGCATGAAAGTGTTTGGGTGTCTATCTTACTATCACGTTTAGAATGATAAGTTGGAACCACGGGCAAAGAAAAACAATCTTCATTGGCTTCAAGCGTGGAATCAAAAGCTACAAACTATGTGATCTGTCAGAGAGGAAGATTGTAATTAGCATGGATGTTACTTTTGACGAGGCGAGTTTGTTGAAGCCTCGGAACTTCAGAGCGGGTGGAGAGTTCGAAAACGATCACTACTACTGACCAGAAGGAGTTTGATGTGACTCCATTTGCTCCACTAGTTCCCCGCACTCTTGATAAGGTATATGATAAGACTACTAATAAGGTACCAGATATTAATGATGAGGAGGTGGAGGAAGTAGAGAACAAAGAGTCAGGGTTTAGAATTCTATTACCAGAAGCCGGACCAGGAGGCAAAATATCCTGAATCCAGCTTGGTTGGGGGACCACATTACATTTGCACTTTCAGCATCTGAGGCCGAAATCCCTTGTCACTTCAAGGAGGCTGTGGAGAGTCCTGAAGCAGATTTTTGGAGGGATGCGATGGATGAAGAGATGATTTCTCTAAATAAAAATGTTACATGGAGATTAATGAAGTTACCTCCAAGTAGAAAAGCAATTGGGTGCACCCGGTAGCTCAACTTCTTCCAGGAGGAAATATGGAGGAGATACAAAAAGTTTGATCAGTTTATGATGGAGATTTGCAGGAGATCTGTATGAAGTAGTCACCTTGATATAATGCTCAAAGTGTGACTTGGTGTGCAAATTAGACAAGTCACTTTATGGTTCGAAGCAGTCTCCGAGACAGTGATACAGAAAGTTCGATCAGTTTATGTTGGGACAAAAGTACATACGAAGTTATTATGATCACTGTGCATATTTTAAGAAATTGACTACTAGTGAGTTCATCTATCTTATATTGTATGTTGATGATATGTTGATTGCTGCTTCAAGTCAGTCAGAGATTGATAGAATAAAGAGTCAAATCTTAAAGCGATTTGAGATGAAGGAGTTAGATGAGGCTTGCAAAATTTTCGGGATGGAAATCTGTAGGGACAAGAAAGCTGAAAAAGTTTTGTCTCACTCAAAGAGCATACATTGAGAAAATGCTGAAGAGGTTTGGGATCAATGACACTACAAGGGCAGTGACTCTACCATTGACAACACATTTTCAATTGAGCGCTGACTTGTGTCCTAAAGATGACCAAGAGAGGAAGGCAATGAAGATAGGTTTGTATGTCAGTGCAATGGGCAATTTGATGTATCTCATGGTTTGTACAAGGTCAGGATATTGCACAAGTTGTTGGCGTGGTGAGTATATTCATGCATGATCCCGACCAGGGTCATTGTCAGGCAATTTAGTGGATTCTGAGGTATCTCAAGTGTAGAGATGATGTTGATTTTGTAAGACCGCCCTCCTGGAACACAAAACACGGCACGAGGGGAGTCTTATTCCCAAAACAGTCGTCTTGCGGTAGCATTAGCACACAGGACTAACCTGTACTACAAGACGCCTATCCTGCCGGCTATAATCAATATCATTCATTGTCAACTCAACCAAGAACATAAAACAGAAGCCAAATCCACACATAAGTAAAATAGTTCGAAAGAAAGTACATTAAATAAAAGAAACATCAACAAGCTTCTATAACATCAGAGTACAAGTACAAAAATGAGTCTCTCTAACTCACATCAGTCACTAACGGTAACGATGACACCGTCACTTCAGGCCCTGTCATCCTGGCCTGGCTGTCGTGCTGCGTAACTTGTTGCTGCTCTATCTGCGGGGTTCCCTCCTAAAAAGGAAGATGTAGCAACCGTTAGTCATAAAGACTAAGTGGCTTCACATCCGCTCCCCCGACGACTCCTCGGCACCGAGGCGGAAGAAAAAGTCAAATACAATATATATATATATATATATATATATATATATATATATATATATATATATATATATATATATATATATATATATATATATATATATATAAGAGCAGTAGTACAAACATGTGGTATAAGAGAGAACAATATCAGAGCATGTCAGTAAAGCATCAAGTGAGTAAACAAACTACTCTAGCAGTACTACCATCTACAATAATATAAAATGTAGAACTACAACAAAAAGTAACTCAACTTATATGAATGCTCATACAGATATATAAGTTGAAGATCAGGCTCAACATTAAAATAACTCATCGCATAAGATTGATCATACAAACTTATACGATAAAGATCTTGTGTATGTAATGTAATGTAATGACATGAATGTAATGACTCACCCATGATCATGCACATGCAATTGCTATGTCGAACATAGATTTGAAGTTCTCACTTTTCGAGTAGATAACTAACCTCTCAGACATCAACCGTCGTGTCAGGCGGTGATAGCAGAGCGGGCTTCTCCACTACTAGGAGGGCATACCACACTACCAAGTCTAGTCCTTCGTACCTCTTAACGTTAAGAACACAACATCGGAGCTCACATGCGTACTACGGCTCAGAAGGGGTCTCGGGTAGATGTGCACCAAGAGCCCAGCCCAACTGACCTATCTTCGTGGCACGAAAGGTGCCTCTGTGAACAAATCACCAAAGGATCAATGCCAACCGTCCACTAGCACAGAGGGTGCCTCTGGAAATAAGCACCGAGGACCAAGGCCCAACCGTGTAAGTCTATCTGTCAACTCCCGTCGGTGTGACGACTGACGAGCTCCGTAGACCTATCACACTATCCTTAACTCAGGATTATGACACCGCGTGTCAACTCACACCGCATGCAATTTCACATGTAAGAGGCTCCACTTCGAGTCCTTTTTATTTAATCACATCTCATGCTCAACAGCACGCAAGGGCTCCACATCGAGTCCCTTATCAGCATGTCGTTTTAGTGCGGCAACACCCTCGCACTTCCATCCCTTCCACATGCCCTTCACATCAACATAATGATACTTCACATATTCATCGACCATTTGGTTATCATAATTACATATATACTAAGATCACTTAACTTTAACATCAACTGGATACAATCTTTGTATCAAGTTTAAACTATTTGTGCACACATGGATCTATTAACTAAATATCAACAAATATTTGTTCCTAGCAATCACTGCCAACTATGTACAGTGACTTCAAGCCAATCCTCATCATTATTCAACGTTTTACCATTGTCCAAGTATGTCCTTACTGGTTCACATATTTAAACCATTCCTACCATCCCAACTCGTCAACTCCATTCGTTCACTAACCTCCACCAAATCGTCTCGTTCAAGTACACTTCACTACACCATTTGTTCGTTAAGGATCTATCCAACAAATATCATTAACAATATTTATCACAATTACTTATGCACTAAATTTACCAAAACATTAACGTTGTTGTACTACAAGTCACTCCCCACCAAATTGAAAGCTGATTCAAGACAAACGCAAGAATTATATGTGTAGGAAAGATTACTGTACAACAAGTTTGATCGGGAATTCCTGAGGATACAAGGAATCCGGTGAAGACGTGTAACCCCTCGTTGGAAATGGTATTTTCAAGGGCTACGACTTTCGTGTTTAGTAGAAAGCCTAGATCTGGCCGAATTGTGTCCAAAAACGGTCTCGAAGATCGCTACACGCAGAAAACAGATTTCTGCGCGCATCTTAAAGAGAGACGAACGATATCGGTTCGTCTTCTTCCTCCAGCCAAAATTCCTCAAATCACATCCAGAATTCTTCATCTCCCTTGTTCACCCTCAAAAGGTCAACTTTCTTCATGAAACCAAGTCCCTATCTTCTCATGGAAGGAAGGAGTGGTCGAAGACATTTTATCTCTAGGGCACAAGCCCTAACATGACCTTCTCCTAAGAAAATTTCTTCTCCTAAATCAAGACTCCTTTGATTCGATATCTCTCCTAGTAATAACTAGAGATCTAGCACCAAGGGAGAGGGTAGGAAGCTGACCTCGGTTCTGGCGTTTTCGGTCAGGGATCTCGTCACTCTTCTTGGTGACATTTTCTTCTCTTTCATTGGTGTTTGTTCTTCACGAAAAAGAGAAAGGAAAGTCTTCCTCCAGAAAATCCTACTCCGGCGATCTTGTCGCTCATTCCGCTTCCGTCAGGGTTGCACAGTGACGGCTCGGCAAAATGGTGAAGTGACGGCTAGGGTTTTCCGTAAATGTCCTTTTATAAGTGGAATTAGGGCTGAATCGCTTTGCCATGTGTCACAGTGTTACTGTACCACCTATTATTATATTCTATTATGTCCTTTTGAAAAGACGCGTCTAATTTAAGTCCTCTGGCGTCAAACCCGATAAATTCCGATTCAGCAGCAAACAGGGCCAAAAATACGCCTAAGGCAAAAAGCGTTGAGTCCAGTCTACGCTCTCAACGCATACAGATGCCAGAATAATTTAAGTTAAATGTCGTTGAATGCACTCAACGCCGCGTTGAGTGTACTCAACGCACTCAACGGCTAACCCGCCATCAAATTTTCTAATTTAAATGGCGTTGAGTGCGTTGACTTGCACTCAACGCCATGTTGAATGCACTCAACGCACTCAACGCCTAACCCGCCAGCAAAAATTTTCTAAGTTAAATGGCGTTGAGTGCGTTGACTGCACTCAACGCCGCGTTGAGTGCACTCAACGCACTCAACGCCTAACCCGCCAGCAAATTTTTTCTAAGTTAAATGTCGTTGAGTGCGTTGACTGCACTCAACGACGCATTGAGTACAGTCAACACACTCAACGCCTAACCCGCCAGCAAAAAATTTCTAAGTTAAATGACGTTGAGTGCGTTGGCTGCATTCAACGCCGCGTTGAGTGCACTCAACGCACTCAACGCCTAACCTGCCAACAGAATTTTTCTAAGTCAAATGGTGTTGAGTGCATTGACTGCACTCAACGCCGCGTTGAGTGCACTCAACGCCTAACCCGCCAGCGAAATTTTTCTAAGTTAAATGACGTTGAGTGCGTTGACTGCACTCAACGCCGCGTTGAGTGCACTCAACGCACTCAACACCTAACCCGCCAACATTTTTCTAAGTTAAATGACGTTGAGTGGTGTCGAGTCCACTCAACGCCTAACATTCAGAATGCTTTCTAAGTAAATTTCTGATCTTGATCGTTGAGTCTGGTCGACTCACTCGAGGCTCCCGAACCCGAGTCAATTTTCTTGACTCAAATTGCGTGCGAGGGGTCTGGCATGAAATGTGACGTTACAGATTTAGTGTATGAGAAACAGTAGTCCAGTGTTGGGTTGTGTATGAGCTACACCGATTCAGAATATGTAGGTGATATAGATTGGCGCGGGTATACGACCGGATATTTATTCACATTGGCGGGAGTTCCAGTGAGTTGGAGGTCGACTTTACAATCGATAGTGACTTTATCTACAATAGAGACTGAATACATGACAGTGACAGAAGCTATGAAGGAGGTCATCTGGATGCAAGACCTATTGGATGATCTGGGTGTGGTGCATAAGGATTTAACAAAGTTTTGAAGGATAGAACCAGTTAAGAGGTTCAAGATTTAACCGGTCCGGTTGAACCGGAGTTGAACCGTTTTGACATTAATAACCGCAAAATCTCCTAACTTTTTACACTTTTATTAGCGATTGTTAATTTCTTTATTAGGTGATTGTATCACAACATTTATTAGCTAGCGCACCCCAAAATCTCCTAATCCACTTTTTCAAAATGCGTCTTGTACATGCATTTTAGGAAAAGCTCAACAAGAAAGTTGTAGATCTTGACAATCTACACTTTCGTGTTGAACACTTTTCTGAAATGTAAGGTACCATGAGCACATTTTTTTGTACGTGACTTTATCGAGACAGACGAGATTCTTTTGAAAAAGATTGATACAAAGGAGAATCCAACAGACATGCTCACAAAGGTGCATTCAATCCAGAAGTTCACATATTGCAAAAGATTGATGAACTTTCGAGCTCAGAGGTGAGTGTCATGAGAGGCACTTTTGAAGAACTACGCGTGACTTGAGCTCATGGAGGGGTGAAGGGTACGTCGGCAGTCATTTTGGCGCAATCGTTTTGGTGTTGTTATTTATTGTGTCATCTCATTTTTTTGTGTCAAATAAGATATGAAGTGAAGATTGTTGTTTTCAGGGCTATTTTGATCTTTTTTGGGTTTGCCTTAATTTTCCTTATAAATATAAAGGGGTTAGAGTTCTCTTTTTGTGAGAGAGATTTGGAGTTGTGTGGAGTTGTAATTGTATTGGCCTCTTTTTTCTCCCCCACTGGTGATAGTGAACAACCTCTCCCTGTGGACGTAGGCGCTCTTCGTCGAAGCACGTAAATCACATCGTGTTTTTTATTTGTGGTTGTGTGATTTAGTTTTTCCGCATTGTTTCTCACAACACATCCCGCCGCCGTCATCAATAATATTCAATACCTCCTCAACCTCCGCCCTTCCGGCGAACTTGACCGGGTTGCCCGGGCCTTCCACCGGGCAAGGTTGCCATATCCTCAAAATTGGTCACCGAAGGGGCCGAAAACGTGCATTTATATTTGCCGGTTAGATAGCCAAAAGGGGCGCAATTACTTGTGAAAAAACATTAAAAAAGAGTCCAAGCCTTCATTTGAGGAGATAGAAAAAAAGGAGGAAGAAGAGCTCCAACATTTTTCAGTGACGAATTGCAGACGGGAGTCCAACTTAGAGACACGAAGACCCTACTCGGCGCTCATTCTCCTTCCTATCAATTGCTTCCCGCATACCCCGCTTCATCTTCAAGTTTGCTCCAATGCGTGCATCCGCGTTATGCACCCATGCGCTCCACTTCAGTGTGCACCCCGTCGCGCTCCACTTCTTCCAAGATCAAATACTTCAAAATATTTAGTAAACAAGCTGTGGTCTGTCACCCTCTGCAAAGCCAATCTCAGTACTCAGCGCTGCTACTTAATGAATTTCGTCGAAGTTGGGCATGGCCCCGCGACCCGTCTTCAAGTTCTGACCGTTTGTGCGTTCAACTTACTCTCGAGCTAAGACAATCCAACTTGGTCACTCTGTACGACCCACAACAGTTAATAGATCTCATTTTGTACTCTAATTAATTTCCTAATAGTTCATTATTATTATTTTTAAGAAATCTTGAAAAAGTTTCTAAAATATTTGTTTTATTTAAAAATTCTTTATGTGTTAAGGAAAGAAAAAACTCAGCTTAAGCTAAGACCTAATCATTTATATATATAATTATTAGATTCTTAACAGTTAAAAAGTATCTTTACTTAGAGAATATTTAAAGGAATTTGTTAACCGCAAATTGCTATTAGCTATCGGCACATGAAAATATTTTTAGTTTTTTTTCCATTAAAACTATCATTATGGCTAACCGCACTACTCAATTTTCACAAATTCATTTGGGACTTGGAATGGATTCTCATCATTTGGAATTTCATACGATGGTTCATTGTATGGCGTGGATGTATTCTCACCAGATTTAATGGTGTATAATTTTTTGAATAAAAGAAAATATCAAATGACGAGATTAGTGAACCCGTTGACTCATTCGAAAACAAATCTGAACCGTGAAATGAGTACCATCCATTTCAATTTAAACGAAGAGAATCCTGATTCTCCCTCACAAGCTCTTCTGATGCAGTAGCCCCGAGCCGCCCCTCTCGGTCGGCCCTACTCGGCCTAGCCAGAGAACCACGTTCTGGCGACCACTGCCGGGCTGCAGCCCAAGCACCCCACCCATGACCGCGCTTATTCTCAGCGCGGCGGGATGTTGAGGCGGGGTCTCGAACCCAGCCCCCTTGATAAAGAGCTTTCCTAACAGCTCTCATCACCAACTGAGCTGCAATTAGCAAAAATATATGTAGTCGGAGTGGATTTGCAATTAACAAGTCTAGCTCTGTTTTTGGAAGGCAAGTGAATCTTAGGCCTCATTTGGGGTGATTGTGACAGACGCAACCATCGGCTGGGACGGGCGGATTGGGACTGGAGGGGGAAGGCGGGGCTGGAAACGCCTCTTTTGCGGGTCTTTGCGGGTCTGGAAACGCCGCTTTTGCGGGGCTTTTTCGGGGCTTTTTCGTTGTCCGATAGGAGCAAACTAAGCAAATGCCACGAGCACCCATTTACTTTCCCGCTGTCTCACGACATTTGCTCCAAACATATGTGTCAAACAATGATGCGTTCCAGACTTCCAGCCCTTCGTTTAAAATCTTTTAAAAAGGTGATTGTTATTAGCACTACAATTTTGACTAGTCACACTATTTTTTTTCCTAATTTCAAGCGTTTTTTTGGAAATACGTTTTGTACATGCATTTTTAAGAAAAATGTTCAACATGAAAGTTGTAGGTCTCGACGAAATCTAAAAATTTCGTGTTAAAAACTTTTTCTAAAAATGTATGTACATGATGTATTTTCAAAAAAACAAGAATAATTAGGAGAAAATACTGTCTCAAAATCCTAAAAATTAGGGAGCACCGTAATGGTCCCCCAAAATTCAAAATCATGGCATTACCCCAGGTACTGCATTTCTGATTACTGAAATGGGATGGGCCCCGCATCTGGACAATTTCCGTGTCCTTCCAGATAAGCGTCATTCCATCTCCACCGCCCTTCCTCGCAGCCTAATTAAATATCAACCGTAGATCGGGTACGATAGCGGCAGATTCGAGATGATACTTATCTGTTAGACCGCTGCCTATAAAAGGGCCTGGAAACAAAGCCTCGCCACTTCGTCCCCCTATCCCTCTCCCTCGCTTTCTGCTTCCTCTCTCACTCCCCTTTCTCAGGTCAGTCCAGAAATGGCCCGCAGGAAGAACGCATCTCGCCTGCGCTCCACTGCGAACCTTTACCCTAACCCTAACCCTAACCCTAACCCTAACCCTAACCCTAGCGATATCGTCAATTTAGAGAACGATCTCTTCAGGGAGGCCAGCAATCTCTCCGCCGCAACAGGCGCCAGCGTTGCCCTTATCTCCTGCCGCCCATCCGGCGAGATCCGCGTTTGGGGACACCCATCTCCGCGCTCAGTTATAAACCGATACCAACGCTATCACGGCCGTCGGATTCTGGAAGAAGCGCTGCCGTCAGTATCTGAGATGGTGTTGGCGGCGGAGGAGCGGGCGCGGCCCTACGTGGAGTTCAGGAGGCGGGAGGAGGGGATGAATGGAACGTCTGCGTCGTCACATCGGACGCCGGAAGAACAGAGCGCCGTGGAAAAAGAGTGGATCATTGAGTTCCTGGGATGGGAGATTGACAGAGTGCAAAAGCGGATAGAGGAGCTGGTTGCCGCCGGCGGTGGAGCAGAATTGCCATCCCATGGCTCCGCCTAGCTAGAAGGGATCTTGAGTTTGTATTGTGTTTTATCTGGGAAACTTTGATCTGGTCAGAGCTTTGTTCTTCTGAGCAACTTCTTGTGAGTTAATTTTATTGAAATTTTAAATTCATATAAATTTCTGTTCGTTAATTACTCTTGGGATATCTTTGGCAATCTTTGACTCTGTCCACATATTCAAATTCTCTTAGAATAGCACTGCTGTAAAATGTATAGACAGAAATATGAAAGCAAGGAATCTCATTTTTTAGCAGTGCATCTAGTTATCTTTTATAGGCTTATAAAATTGATGAGTTGTACCACTATTTATAGGGAGAATTCCCCCATAATCTCCTCCCAAAATGGAGATCATGAGGTTGACTAGTCAACCCCACCTCCCATGAACTTCCCATAATGAGGGAAACATGGGGGGGGGGGGGGGCCCACTCCCTCTCCCCACTTGGGAAAACCGCCCCCTTTGCGGGGAAACCGTCAGCCAGGCCGCAGCCCGTCGGTGGTCACGCCGCGGCTACCGACCAGGCCGTCGACGCCCAGGCCGCGGCCGGCCTGGCCGCGGCCAGGCCGCAGCTGGCCACTGGTCGGCCGCCGCCGCCTCCCGGCCGCCCCACCACCGTCGACGGCTTGCCCGCCGTCCGATTGTGGTGGGCTCTACTCGCCGTCCGATCCGGTGGGTAACCACCCACTAACCCACTAAGTTAGTGGTGGAGCCCGCCATAATCCTCTCTAGGAGGATATAAAAGGAGCCCCAGAGCCTCCTCATAATTCACTTCTTGGCCCCCGGTCATCTTCTTCCTCAAGCGATAACTCTGGCGGACTCCTCCCTCGGATCATCCTCCAGCCACCTCGAGCCACCAGCGCACCACCAGTACGAAAACGCCTAAGTCTCGGAGCGAGTGGAAGGAGGAAGACCACCCCTATAAGCAGACGCCGCCGAGGCCGCGTTCCAAACTTCAAAGCACCAGAGCCACACCTCGGATTTCAGTGTCCAAGTCGCTGCTGAGCCGAAGTCTCTCTCTTTCCCCCCAAGCTGTAACGGGGAGCGGGCTGTCGCCTTCGATTCTCCGAACACATTGTAATCATGCGCAACTAGTGTACTTTGACCGACACAGACTCGGTCACGTGGTTTTTTACCCAGTTGAGCGGTTTTTCCACGTCATCACATCTTGAGTCAACCTTTCATTTTCTCTGACTGTGTGCACACTCGATCGCTCCGCAAGGTAAGACTGTCCAATTAAATCTGGTCCGATCGGAACATCGAGTTAGCCTGCAACAAAAACATTATCTAGATTATTCAATTCGTTCTACTTCGAACTACTCTGCTAAAGATAAAGATTACATTTTTTTTTTATCTTTCGACTTTATCCCAGCGGCTGATTCTTGGGTTATGATTCAAATTGCTGATTTGAGTTATTTCTCCTTCTCCCTTAGCTCAAAGTGCTGTAATGTTCAGCACTTTTCTTATTTTGAGGAATTTTTTACTTGGGTAGCAGTTTTGTGACGGATCGGCTAATTGGTCTTATGTGAGTAGAGATGAGATTACACTCCAGCATCTGGAATCATTTTAGTAGGTCAGATGCTTATTTTCTTTGAGTTCAAAATATTTCTTCGGTCTCTGGTAGACTTGAATACTTGAAAAACATATCATTAGTCCAAGGTCTGGCATTTTAAATTCTTCCTTCATTTCTTCCTTAAACTCTGCTGTTATTTGATGTTTGGTTCTTGTCACGACAAGGTCATGTATATATAAGGAGAGTATAAGATAATATGCCCCTTTCCCTCTTATGTATGCGTGGGTGCGTTGCTGCTCTTGATGAGGATATATAATCGCAATGTGAAGAAAATTGTTGAGATAAAGAGTTCATCCTGATTATTATAGTAGAAGAAAGGCAAGGAGTGATGTCAAAGTATTCAAAAGATTCGTTGAATCATGCGAGACTGGATGAGATATTTGGGAGGTAAGAAGTTTTGGAGGAAGAGATGGGGCATATGAATTTGACTAGAAACATTGAGTGATGAAAGAGGTGGAGAAGTTGGAGGAGAAGGAGAGTGGTAGATTAGAGGAGGATGATGCAATATCAAAGAAGACATCCTTTGGGAATGTTCTTTTTCCGCCTGTCAAACAACATTATTGGCAACCTCTTTCCAGGAGGAATGTGTATTCTTTTTGAGATACACAATAGTGGATAAGAGTGCACTAGAACCAAACTCAGAATTCTTTCATAAGGAATAACTCATTGCTTCAATTTGTGTTTTATTAGGTGAAGCATACAACTTTTCCAATTACAACTCTTTTTCAAGACAAGACATGTCATTATTTATAACTGTATCTTTGGTATTGCATCATGTGAAGAATTTTGCACATCAAAATCTTTCCATGTCACGATCAAGAGTCAAGAGTGTGGTGTTGATCTCGTAGTGGCGACCTCACGCATTTATGGGGCACTATCCCTTACGTTGGTACTCATCTGGAGGATCATGACCCTCTTGATGAGTTCTTTGACAAGCCCCCCACCGAGCCTTCTGATGAGCCACCGCCAAGTATTGAGTTATTGACATATCTTCAACTATCGCCCATGATCTAGCTCCAAAGAGCCGATCTTGAGTGTAACATCATGTATGTAGGGCCTTTCTTAAAAACACTTGTGCTTACTCATGATAATTCGAGAGTCTACCATCTGACCACTTGCCACACTCTAAAGTTACATCCTATTACCGATGTCTATGATTTTCACTCAGATGGTCGTCGTATTCGTGATGAATTTTCATGCATGCCTCCTGGTAAACCCCTTGTTGCGTCACGTTCTCTGAGAGACATTTGACACTTTATGAGCTCGTATTTGAGTGTTTATGTCTCATGCAGTCATTTGGATACTTGTCTCACACTCGATTAATTTTTCAACTCTCAACCGAAAGAACCTCCTGATAGACCGCCCATTTTATAGATATTTAGGTCATTGTCAGACTTTTCCCAAGCAAGTGTGTCGTGTCTGTCGTGCATCATCTACATCATTTGAATCATTTGCATGAGTTTGTGAAGTCATTTGTTAATCATTTGCATGTATTATATGAGTCAGACCGACAGAGAATCAATATTTGTAATGAATCTTATAAATCTCTTGCAGATGTTCACTAAAAAGAGCATGTATTTCATGAAGGTGAGCAGATGATGGTGAAAATCCGCGTTGTGTGGATCCTTCGGGAGCTTGCTAAAAGTTTAAGTGTTAGCTCCGTTTTGGGCAAACGCCACCGGAAGGCGGGTAATGAACCTCCGCCCCTACACAAAACGCCCCAAAAAGCTTAGCAACCACCTCCCCCGTTTCGAAACTCCGTTTCCAAGGATCGGAGCAAATACCTATGATCTTGATATCCCTACAAGCTCGAGTATTCATCTCATATTTAGTGTTGAGGACTTGACGTCATACTACAAGCCTTACTAGTATATGAACCTTTTTCATGGAGATCCTTTTGATCCTACACTTCCACATTCTTTTGAGTCGACACCTTTACATCATCAGTGCCACACCCATTCCACCCTTGAGCCTCACCTATTTTTGGGTCAGTCGTCTATGACTTCACCATCTGCATCAGTGATCACGCCAGAACTACCAGCACATTGTGGATTCTTGAGAGCGTTATTGATGTCATGGTCCGCGCATGCATAACCGTGCTAGATAGCCAGACACAAGAGTATCATTAGAGAGGAAGACACGTGATCGATGATACTTGGAAAAGCCCCTTATGTCCCTCATCGATTTTGTCTGACACACACCGAGAGGATTTTGATCTCCATTCATCAGGAGATGAATTCTTTCAAGTTGGGGAGAATGATACGGAACACGACACAGACTCGCGACGGAGGACTAGTTTTGGGCCCGTTCGGGGCTGATTGGCCCTCTGCCATATATGACACTTCTGGATTAATGATTTGACTACGCGGATGCGTTCGGATCAACTTTTTGATATTTTCCATGAATTGTTTTATTTATTTTTGTGTTTTATTTAGTAAGATCGGACAACCATCGTGTACGCCCAATCGTAGCCGCCCAAGATGATTTCTCAAGTTATTTTTATTATAAATAAGAGGGTGGGGGCAGCCATCAAAACTATTGCATATTTTGGGGAAGAAAAATTCTCGGAATTCGACAATGCTCTTGCGGTGACGACTCTGTGAGGCTCTAGATGACAAATCCTAGGCTTGTTCTTGTATCCTTTTGTATCCCCCTCTTGCCACTGCCCTTAGTTTATTTCAAATCCCCCCACAAAACCATCAGTCAACCCATTGAAAACACTCTGGTTGTCTCCCAGGGAACCCATGCTTCAGCCCAAAGCCCTTCAGTTTTCCCTCTTGATATCCACGCATCAGCCCCCACTGAAAATCCTCCTTTGAAACCTTCCTCACATGATTTCCTCCCCCCCCCCCCCCCCCCCCCCCCCCCCCCCACACACACACACACCATCAATCCACCGAAGCCTTCCTCAAGTGATCTCTTTCCCCCATCAGAAGACCATCAACGCCTCAAAACTCCTCCAGTAATTTCAAAACAGCTCCTGCCTGAAATTCCAAAGCAGTCTCCAGCAACTTCAAAACAGCTCATGTTTTCCCCTCCACTAAAAGTCCCAAGGCTACCCCTCATACCTAGAACCGACGAATCCCCCTCCCAGGAAATCCCCCACTGCCTCTGTTGATTGGCACCGACATCTTGACCATGCTCCTCTTCCAATCATGCAGAAAGCTCTTTTTTCTTTTTTTTTTCTTTTTCTGAATTTACATATGAATTATGTATCTACAAGAAACCACATCGCTCTACATTTTCTTATCATTGTACTAGGAGTTCTGCTCCATTTGATTTAATTTATTCAGGCTTTCGAGGGTCGTACAAACTACTAATTTATCTGGATATTGTTATGTTGGTATTTGTGTAATTTTTGTGGTTCCTTATTTTGTGCTTTCCCTCTTATATATATCTTTTAAGTATTAATAGAACAGTCTCATGTGATGGATAAATGTAAGACTAGTAAATCCTTTTGTGCTTGATCATTAAGTGTCATAATGATAAAAAATAAGATTTCTGGCTAATTCGTAGATGAAGTGTGTTTTATATTAAATGTTTCGAATAATACATATTTTACTTGGGAAGATATTTGTGTCAGAAGAAATGTTTATTTTAGAAGAGTTCTTGATATCCCAAAATCATTGCCTGTCAACTGACCCCCTGCAATTTCCTTGAAAAAAAATTGTGTTAATTAAACCTTGTTGGAATATGTTAGAATAATGAGTTTTATGTTGTTACTGTATTTTCGTCATGTACACCCATATATATATAGGAACCTCTAATGTAATGGGTGTGCGATTAATTCTTTTCCTCAATATGGTATCAGAGGAAGAAAAAGTTTTGGGTTTTCCAGATTTCGCCGCTCCCGCCGCTCCCGCGCAGGCTCAGTCGCCCCGATCTCGCACAGAGTTGTCGCGGTCGCCTCCCCCCCCCCCCCCCCCCCCCCCCGACTATCGCCGCTCCCGCACAGGCGCAGTCGCCCCGATCCCGCACAGCGTCGTTGCCGTCGGCCCGCTCCCGCACAACGCACAGTCTCCTCCGCTTCTTCTTCCTCGCCCTCTCCTTCTCCCTCTCCCTCCCCCTCTTCATCTTCTTCTTCTTCGACGGATCCATAGAGTCTTGAATCTCTCGATGTCGGCGGTCCCCTCGTTTTCTTCCCTCTTTGTATGAGGGAGGTTCTCCTTCCACAGCCTTGGTGATTTTTTGGTGCATTTCTATTCAGGGTTTCCTTATGGCGGACAGTGAGTCCTCTACCACCATGTCTTCCGGTGGAGTGGATTCGCCTACTCCGACTTCCGTTGGACCTTATCGCATCCCCTCAGATCATGGTGTTTCTCAAATCACCACTATAAAATTGGATGGTTCCAACTACCTTCCGTGGGCTCACTCCATCTCTCTTGCTCTCAAAAGCCGTCAGTTATTTGGCCGTCAGTAGCACGGTGAAGGCTCCTGCGTCTGACTCTACTGAGTGACTTCAGTGGGAGTCTGACAACTCCCTGGTGATGTCTTGGCTACTTAACTCTATGACGGAGTCCATTGCTCGGAACTACTTATTCTTGGTTACCGCAGCGGATATCTGGAAGCGTGCAGAGACTACCTACTCTGGTCGTGGCAATACAGCTCAAATTTACCAATTTTGTTGTCGGTTGTTCCTCCTGCGACAGGGTGATCGACCCCCCTCAGCCTATTACTCAGAGTTCACCCAACTCTATCAGGAGTATGATCATTTTGATTCTCTGACCCTGGTGTCTCCTGAAGATGAGGTGCTTGTCCGAGCAAGAGAAGAATGCAATCGTATCTTTGAGTTTCTCCACGGCTTACATCAGGACTTTGATCCAATCAGCATTCAGATTCTTTGCCGCTCTCATCTACCTTCTCTGCCCGAGGTGTACAGCCTTGTCCAACAAGAATTTGATCGTCGTCTGACTCTGCTTCCTGACTCTACCCCCGAGGGATCTGCCCTTGTCTCTCTTTCTCAGCCTGGGGCTCGTCCTACTCGTGACACTAGAATGAGGACTGCGGAGAAAGATCATCTAGTCTGTGATTATTGCGGGAAGGCCCGCCATACTAGAGATACCTGCTTCAAGCTTCATGGTTTTCCTCCTCGAAGCAGCCCTGCCTTTCGTGGTGGCCGGGGAGGTGGTCGCTCTCAACACAGGCCTCCTCTGACCAGATTAGCAATTTGTCGGACGCTGGGGAGGACTCTACTGCTCTTTCGGCTTAAGAAATTCTGGCGTTCCGCCGGATGGTGCTTGGACCTCCAACGGAGCCTTCCGGTTCTGACTCCTCTTCCTATGCTCATCAGGGACTTGCAGGTGCTCACTCGGCTTCCTCACACCTCTCCTCTCAATGGATCATTGATTACGGGGCTACGGACCACATGATCGGATCAGCCACAGGTTTTGCGTCTTTCACACCTCTGTCGGGCAGGGACAAAGTGAGCACTACTGATAGATCGTTGGGAAAGGATCCATTACATGCTCTTCTCGTACCCTCTCCTCTATTTTTCATGTTCTTGTTTTCACTCACAATCTCCTTTTTATTGGTCACCTGTCAAACTCTCTGAATTGCCCAATGTCCTTTTTTCCTACCCCCTGTGTTTTTCAGGACCTGAAGACGGGGACGGTAATTGGCTCTAGTAGACTGTGCAACAGGCTCTATGTGTTCGTCCCCCCTGCGTCCACTTCATCCAGCATCGCTCCACCTCTCAATGCTCTTCTTGTTGCTCGTCCCTCTGAGTTGGATTCCTGGCATTGTCGGCTAGGATATCCTCCTGTCGCCATTATGAACTTGTTGTTTCCTGTTATGTCTTTTACTTTGTTTAATGTTTTTCATGTGATGTGTGTGAACTGGCTAAACATCATTGTAGTACTCTTCCTCTTACTTCCACTTATAGCTCAGTTCTGTTTGTTGTTATTCATACTGATGTTTGGGGTCCTAGTCCTATTGTTTCTATTTCTGGTTGCTCGTGGTTGTTTCTTTCATTGATTGTTACTCTCGTTGTACATGAGTTTACTTAATAAAACATAAAAGCGAGGTGTTTTCTATTTTTCATCGTCTTTCACAACATGATCACAACTCAATACGGTGCTCTCGTTAAAATCTTACGTAGTGATAATAGTCGCAAATATATTGACGCTCGTCTAGACAAATATCTAAGTGACCTAGGTATCATTCATAAAACCTCCTATGTGTACACCTCTGCTCAGAATGGAGTGGCTGAGCGTAATAATCGGCACCTCTTTGAGGTGGTTAGGTGCTTTCTCCTTCGGATGCTTCTCCCGAAGTATTACTGGGGTGATCCTGTTCTCACTGTGGCCTACCTCATCAATCATCTTCCTACACGGGTCCTCGGGTTTCAGACCCCTCTCACCACTCTGGGGATCCGTCCCACGTCTCTCTCTACCCGTGTCTTTGGATGTGTTTGCTTTGTCCACACCCAGCCTAAGACCAAACTTGATCCACGCACCCTGAAGACTGAAGTGTGTGTTTATTGACTACTCTCATACCCAGAAAGGTTAGAGGTACTTCCACTAGGTTACCAAGCGGGTATTTATTACCATGGATGTCACCTTCCGGGCATCGAAGTGGCTAGATCCAAGCATAGGATCTTTATATCTCAAAGGAAATATGTTCTAGACTTGCTTGAGACGATTGGAATGCTCGGGTGCAGGCCAGCTGATACCCCAATTAAGGTCAATCACAAACTTGGAATAGATGAAGGAGAAGTCGTTGATGTCGTATCTGGCTTCCAACGATTGGTGGGAAAACTTATCTATCTCTCTCACACTCGACCAGACATATCCTATGTTGTGGGGGTCCTTAGTCAGTATATGCATTCACCTAGATCACATCACCTGGATGCTGCACACAGAGTTTTGAGGTACCTCAAATCCACTCCTGGCAAGGGAATTTTATTCTCACCCAATGAGACATTGACCATAGAGGTTTATGCGGATGCGAACTGGGCAGGATCAGTTGATGACCGGAGGTCAACATCAGGGTACTGTTCCGTTGTTGGGGGTAATTTGACAAACTGGAGAATTAAGAAACAACATGTCAGATTCGGCACAGAGGCAGAATTCCGTGTTATGGCGCAAGGACTATATGAAGGGATGTGGATCCAAACGATCATGAAGGACCTTGGCGTGATGTGTGACTGTCCAATTATGATCTATTGCGATAACAAATCTGCGATCAACATTGTCCACAATCCGGTGCAACACGATCGCACCAAGCACGTGAAGATCGACAAACATTTCATCAAAGAAAATATTGTTAGGGGGATTGCGAGTACCCCGTTTGTCTCATCAAATCAGCAGCTTGCAGATGTTCTTACCAAAGAGTTGGGTCAGAACTCGTTTGACAGAATACTGAACAAGTTGGACATGACAGACATTACACACCCAACTTGAAGGGGAGTGTTGGAATATGTTAGAATAATGAGTTTTATGTTGTTACTGTATTTTCGTCATGTACACTTATATATATATAAGCCTTTAATGTAATGAGTGTGTGATTAATTCTTTTCCTCAACAAACATTAACCTCTCAAACCTACAAGGTTCAAAACTCTCTAACTAGTTCCTTCTGTGTCATCAAATGTTGTTTCTTATGTATGTTTGGTTGCAAGAATTGTGTAAATCTGTTTCATGACCTGAGATTTCCCCTTTAATATGAACTTGTTCATGTTAGAATCATTAAACTATGAATCCTGCAAACCATTAATGTCATAAGCAATCTTTGAAAGGTCGTGGTTAGTTGGGGCAACTCTCTACTTGCATGGTCATGGCAAACAGGAATCTTTTCAGTAAGACTTGTGTCTGACCCTGAGTGTGAATCATGTGCACCTCCCATAAACACCTACACATTTCCTTGATTACAGCTTATGATGTTATGTGGGCAATTTGTGTTATACTCCGGAGTAGGTTAATAATTTCTATTTGATTCAGTTACTTGTCTCTTTTACTAGTTTTGCTTCAAAATAAATCGATACTCAAACTTTTCTATTTACCCCTGCTCGTACTTTAAATTTATTTTCTCACTCTGTTTATTTCATTTTTCTGAAGCTTTTCCTTATTGTTTGGAATTGTCTTAGCGTTCGTGACTGCGCCGCCAGGTTCCTGAGCTCAATCTGCGTCAAGCCTCTGCTTCTAGAGATTTATCTTCTCGCAATGTCAGGTTCTATGCATTTTTTTCTTTACTGTCGGTTATTCATTTTATGTAATAATTATGCTCAATCATTTTCTTTGTTATCATGGACAACTGTTATGCTAATATTATGTATTAGAATTTGACATTTTTGCATGTTCAGTTCATCTAAGATCTTCATTGCATGAAAGTTGTATCAGTATCTTGAAACATGAATTTTACTAAATACATGTGCATTTAAATTTTCGATGTCATAACTCTAAAAACTTTTGCATAAAAATCAAACTAATTTTCTTCAAACTAATTATTTTAAACTAAGTATCAGTGTCTATGTTTCCGCCTTACATACATGAATTTTCTTTCTGCTCATGCCTGTGACATCTAGAGCTGTCACTTAAAACCGAAAACTGCAAACTGAATCAGAATCGAATCGGAACCGCAAATAACCAGACCGAACCGTTCGTAAATTATTCAGGTTCCGGTTTGAATTTTGGAACCGTGAACAACATTGGTCCGGGTGTGGTTCTTACAATTTATTATCCGGATCGGAACCGGAACCAAAACCGCAACATACAAGTCTCAAGCGGTTTCAAAATTTTTAGACCCGATCCGAACCAGACCGAAGTAGGATCGAACCGCAACCCGTTTATTATTATTAATATTATATTATTATTATTTTATAATTTATCTATAATATTTATACTTACTATCACGAGTGAAGCTGATGCAGTTTGAACTCAAACCGCAATCGCACTAAAGCGAGTTTTGGACCGAACAAAACTTCATCACATAAAAACTATATGGTATGGTTTGACGTCGGTGCGGTTTGGAGTCAATTTTTGCAGTGCATTTTTTTTTATTTTTATACAGTTATATAATATATTTTCAATTTTACTTACATATTTTTTTGAAATATTTTATATAAAAAATATATAAGATACAACTACAATTTATTAGTAATCATGAAAGACAACTAATTGTTGGCGGTTGTTATGGTTGAGTATGCCGACGAGACGTGCGCAAGACAATTAGAATTCATGACAAGTTTACACGCGTAGGAAGGTAATTAATACTATCTCACCGATCGTGGAAAAGACTGTCAAGAAGTGCGTAACAAAATTATTTCTATTTTGATGTTGTTTTGAGTTTTACTATTTACAGCCCGCTTTTATTTCATTCTGTCAAGTTTGATTTTGGTTTTAGTTGAAACCGATTGGAACCGGACCGAACCGCATGGAACCGGACCGAACCGATAGTGGTCGATTTGTTTTTGGTTTTTGTTGAACCGTAATCGGAACCGTTGGCACGACGGTCCAAAAAATTAAGCTGGAACCAGAACTAGAATCAGTCAAACCAAATAAGGTTTTGGTTCTAATATGAATAACTGTTATCTTAGTGGTTCGGTTTATGGTTTTAGTAGAACAGGAACCGAGCTGGAACCGTGACAGCTCTAGTGACATCACGGCCCGCCCTAAGCGCACTCTGACTTTTGTTGAGACAGGTCGTGACAAATCGTCTATAAATAGTAAAGAGTATTTTTCAGAGGCCCTAATCGTTAATCGTTAATCGAATTTCAAATCGCTCATCATCAACGCTGACAGAACTTCCAGATTCGCAATTCCTACTACAAGAAAAAACTCGATCGATCTCGTGATTTTAGATTCAAATACTTTCAGAGATTCGTCGATTCTCAAGATCATATCATTCTTCACAAGTTTCAGTTCCTTCTTCAAGATTTCTGACAAAGCTTTCACTCAAAGAAGAAAAGTTGTTTTCAGATCTGAGAGAGAATATTGTTTTCAATCCATTTCTTTTCTTATTGCTTTGCAGGAAGTTGTTTCTTCCGAGTTTTTGTAAGTCCTTGTTGAACGATCAAGTGTAGGAGAAGTTGTTCTCCAAGATTGTAGGAGTTGGATACTCTGAAAGTAAGATTTTTATAATTTGAGTTTTGTTAAAGTAGTCGAGTCTAGCCCGAAGTGCTAGATATGCGAGGCGAGAAAGTGGACGTACCATCTTCGGGAAACCACAAAAACCTTTTGTTTGTGTTGTGTTGTGTTGTGATCTCTTGTTTTGTGTATTTTATTATGTTAAATCTTTAATTCCGCTAAAAGCCACAAGATTCACCTATTCACCCCCTAGGTGATTTAGGTCAACAACTAAATACTTTCAGGACTTCTCCTTATTTATTCGCCACCGCCCAACAGACACGGTGGTATTTCTTGTATATATTAATGATATCCTCATTACGGACGATGATCTAAACGACATATCTATGATTAAGAAACACTTGGTCTCTCACTTTCACACTAAAGATTGGAGTCGCCTCAGATATTTCTTAGGTATTGAGGTAACTTGTCGTTCTGATGGACTCGTCTTCTCAACGAAAATACTGTCTCGCTCTTTTTCATGATGCAGACTACTCTGGATGCAAGTCTGCTAACACATCAGTGGATCCAACCGCAAGCTTGGTGCTCACACATCCGACTCTGATATGTTACTTTCTAATACGGATTACTATCATCTTCTTGTTGGAAAATTTATCTATCTTTTTGTCACTCGGCTCGATATATTATTTGTTGTTGGGGTGATCAGCTGCTTCATGCATGCTCCTTAAATGGCCTATCTTTAGGCTGTCAAGCGAATCTTTTGGTATATGAAGAATGCTTCGGGATAAGTGACTGTGTATAAGCCATCCTCTTATATATCATTAATTTCATATTCTGATGCAGACTATGTCGTCTCCCTCGATGATCATCTATCTGTGAGTGGTTACTGCACATAGTTTGGAGGATATCGCTCGATGGCGTCTACTATTTCTGAACTCACGTGGTTGGAATGTCTTCTTAATGGTCTTGGTGTAAATCTTTCCTCTCCGCCGTTCTCCACTGCGATAGTCAAGTTGTCATCCATATCATGGAGAATCTCATTTTTCATGAATGTACCAAGCATGTTGAAGTTGATTGTCATTTCATTCGGGATAAAGTTCAACTTCACAAACTTGATATACAACGAGTACATGTTGCCGAAAAAAATTCTGATGTTCTCACAAAGGCTTCACCATGCTCACTATATCGACATTTTGTTTCCAAGTTTGACACATATAATCTATATGCTCCAGCTTGTGGGGAAGTGTAGAAAATCTATGAATAAGCCCGCATAAAGGCCCTCTTTTCTCATGCATGGAGAGTCTCGCATCTTAGTTTGGAGTTGTGGTTTCACTACTCCATCCTATGAATATATGTATAAATACTTATATTGTAAGTTTTTTATGAGGAGTAATAAAATATTGGAATTCTATATTCCACTTTTTTCAACAATGTAAATTTTGAAATTTAAAATGTCCATTCCTTTATGCCATAAAGTGTGATATTTTGGGAGCTACATGCTAGTACTTGATGTTCCTAGTTGTTGAGCTGCTTTATCAAATGATATTCTCTATTGCTGGTCATTAAAATAGAAGCTATTTCATGTTGAGTGGTGTTGTTGATTACTTTACAATGATTGTTATTGAAGATGATTTTGTATCTTTTCTGCACTAATTGTCCAACTAATGATAAGTTGTGAGCTAGCCCAGGTACTTGTTGAGCATCTTGAATATGTTTTTGTTGTTTTGTTTTGATTTGCATCAAGGTTATTCTCATCTCAGCAAAAAATGGGAGTTGCAGAGATGAGAATGCTTAGGTAGATGTGTGGACACGCGAGACTAGATAAACTTAGAAATGGATGTATCAGGGATACCACAGTAGTGACACCAATTGTAGAGAAGCTGCAAGAAACTCGATTAAGATGGTTCAGACACGTACAAAGGAGATCATTAGAGGCACCCGTTAGACATTGGGAGAGTTTAGCTACTAGACATGTTAAATGGGGGAGGGGTGGACCAAAAAAGATTTAGAATGAAATTATAAGGAAAGACGCGGCGTACTTAGACATTAGTGAGATTATGACTAAAGATAGGGTGCAATGGAGACAAGTGATCTATGTAGCCGGCCCCACTATGATGGGATAAAGGCTTGAGTGTTGTTGTTTATTCTATCATAACTACTTTTGATTTTTGTGATGCATCCTTTGTGATAAGTGATTCTCGATCACGTGCCATATGATTTGTACAACCACTCACAATATACCATAGTATTTGTGTATTGGTCTCTATTTTGAAATAGGAGTAGAAAAGTTGTTTGACATTCTCTTTCTCGGGAAGTGAGCCTCTTCTTTATTTTTAAAGCAACAGCCTTTGCCATAATGTGTGGTTTTTTTAATATTGTTTACTTTTAAAGAAACAATCAGTTGTGTCGTGATTGTGCTTTCTGGCATAAATTGCAATAGGCTGATGGAGCTTTTTCTGTATTCTGCACCGTCCTCTTCCGCCGCCTCTATTTGGTCTGAAACCTCTTTTTAGGCTGCTTTCCTACTGCTATATCTTGTTTTCTCTTTTCAGTTTTGGTTGCATTTTTGAATGGAAAGCATATTTAAGTGTTGGTTCAGATTCTTTTAATATCTCTTCCTGGAACTGTAAAGAGCCCGTGACTGCTTTCACAGTTTGCGTTTTTGTAAACCAAGCCTATAAAGAAGTCTGAGAGAAAAACAACTGCCATATGTGAAATTCTGAAGAGTACAAATAAGAAAATTCTATCTATGTATTTAGTAGATAATCATGGTTCTAAACTTGCATCAATTCAAATTACTGTAATTTTGGTTAGTCAAACCAAAAGGAAAGTTAGTTGCATATTCAACTCTTCACTAAAAAGAATCAAGTCATGATACTAGGCAGAGTTTTAGCTCTGGGATCGTATTGACTTTAGGGGCATCCTGTTTTTAGCAGGTTCATGCCAACACTTGGTTTAAGTGTCTCTACTTCACACAATCAGAACTATAATAGGTGGGAAATGATAGGGGAACAAAATTTGTGCAGATACATCAATGTTCAAACTCATACTCGGCCCAAAAGCTTGTTTTTTAAGTAAAGATTGATCGCATGATATTTTGTATCAGTATATCTTGCACCTCTCCAATGTGGTATTAGATCAATAGTCACGCATATCTTGACAATTTCCCACTAATGTGAGAGTCTTCCACTTCGATCATCATTCTGCCTCGAATAAGAACTTTTGATCAAGTATCATTTAGCAAGAGTACCACCAATCACATCCTGCCTTGTCAGAATTACCCACTCTTGAACTTTGCTTAACAATGATTGAATCAAACAAGCCATGGGAGCCCTAAAACACAAGTGCATACTCGACCACGATTGAACCATTAGCTTTGATGTCGTATTCTAAGCTTGCAAAAGGGGAACCGAAGTGGATACGCTAGCAGAAAAATCAATATTCAACCTAAAAACTGAATTGAGGATCAACCTCATTAGAGTTCTAGAGAGAATATATATGCCCAGTGTTAATGTTAAACCAATGCTCTCACGTGTGTATTTTCTGTTGCTGATTGAAAAGTTGTTAGAAATGGAGAAATATATATACCCAGTGTGATATTAAACCAATAGTTCTATACTTTTTGTGCTTTTATAGTACTTTCATAAGTTACAGTGACATGCAAATTATAGAGGAATTGCAAGTAAATATCAAGCAAATTGTTATAAAATAACGCGAATCTTAATTAGTTAATTATTCTTCAAATAATTACCTCATTGGGTTTTACTTTTTTACCATTCTTCAGTAGAAAGAGACCTAAAAAATAAATAAAATAATAATTGTGTCATTATTAAAAATGGAAACTGAATTGAAATGAATAAACATATGCATGCTAAACTGAACTAGAATGCCTTAATTGAAATACATCAGATTTCAATTTTCTTTATTATCAATAATCTTAGATCAACATTCTAGCAAGAATAAATAGTCCAATTGAAGCACTGAACTAAACCAAAATAATCTTGAATTTGAACAGAAATCGAATGGAAACATAATAAACTTTTATCTTGAATTAAAGGGCCGGGTGAAGCAAAGAGAAATTAATTGAAAATCATTAGTTATGAGCCCAAACACATTGAACAAATGAGGTGTGATGGAATTCCCCTAAAATTCATCGGAGTCGGGACAGTTTTTAAGGTCGGGACCTCAACCTGATCACCAAAATGAACCGGCTCGGCCGCACAAATTAAGCCTTGCCCCTAATGGAGCAATCTCAGCAGCTGAAAGCACACGCACGCGCTCCCGTGACTGTGCGCGGGGCATACCGCGCACCCGCACTCGTGCTCGCAGCAGCCACACACTCACAGACTGTGCACGCGCTGCAGCAGCTGCTGCGCGTGCCTAGGGCTTGTGCACAAAGCGGTTGTGTGCACAGCAGCCGCGCTCTCCCCGGGCATGCATGCACACAGGTCGTGCGCACGCGCGCGCTGCGTCCGCACAGACTGCCTGCGCGCGCCATGCGCCCCTGCGTGCATGCCAGCCTTCTGCCGCCGTCGTTCGCCGGTGCTGCTCGCCGCCATCTTCGGACACCATCACCGCCTGCGAACCTTCCCCGGCCGCTCGGTGGGCCTGCTCGTTATTTTCTAGAAATTGGTCATCCAGGTGACCAGGAACGTGCAATCTCATTCGTTGGTTCAAATCTGAAAACGGTGCAACTACCATGGCTCCCCTCTGGAAAATTATAAAAAAACCTTAGGCCTTCATTTGAAGACAAATAACTAAGAAGAGAGAAAAGAACTCTGAAGGTTTTCCGACAAACACTTGAATTTTGAAGGTTTTTTGGCGAAGACTTGGAGTTCTCTTGCTCCCTAGCTCAAGCACAACACTTGCCTCAAGTGTCCACTCCGTGCACTCTCAAGTGTCTTCTCTAGTGTCTTCTCAAGTGCCTTCTCCAGTATCTTCTCAAGTGTGGACTTAGCTTTCCACAATGTCTTCTCCAGTGCTTTCTCAAGTGTGGACTTGGTTTCTCACAGTGCCTGCTCTCAAAGTCACTCCTACGAGCGCTAAGAAAGACTTTGCATCCTTTTAACTTTTAAGTACTTGTAATAGGAGTGGTGGCCTATCACCCTCCCAAATATTCTAACATTTGTAACCTCAAGCAAATTAGTGGCTTTGGTCGGCGCTGAACTGACCCCTTGATTTTTTCCCTTTCCGGATTTTTCAACGTAAAAAGTCTTGCAGTCTCTGATGTTGGTTCTTTTTTAACTGTTTGCGTGCTTGGCTTACTCTCGAGCTAAGGTGGTTCGATTCTCCAGACCGGGAGAGTGCTAAGCGACCCGCAACAAGGTGAATTATTGTAGGACATTAATTGTTGATCTTTCTGTTTCCTTAATATTAAGGTATACTAGTTGAGAAGGTTTGGGTCCCAGATTTATTTTATGGACAAAAAGACATCTGTGGGGTTTTGTATGCATACCCTGGGTACCCTGGGTTTGGATGTGTGTGAACTCTTATGATATGTGTGCATGATAATTTCACCAGCCAATGGGTATTGACATCATTTTACAACTGCTTCTGAGGAAATAAAAATTTCTCAAATATAAGTAGAATCATGCATGACTAATTATGCATGACTATGGTGTAATTGATAGGATTGAATGATGAATGAATACTATTCACACAAACAATAGGAATATATATATATATATATATATATATATATATATATATATATATATATAATATATATATATATATATATATATATATATATATTATATATATACGAGCATCTTCGCACGGGCTACGCCCGTGCTCGATGCTCTCGGGCGGCCTTCGGCCGCATCGAAGCGGGGTTGTTGCGATGTTTTACGTGTTTCTGCAGAGTGTAGGTGGTCGTCGTGCGTGTTTGAAACGGTAGCTACCTTAGAGCAACATTGAGGGTCTAACCTGCTGTGAAGATGGTTATATTTAAAAACTGTAGAACGTTTCTGTAAGTCTTGTAAAAATAGCATGCTTATACAGATGAACATTGTAACAATGTTCATATTATTATTAGGTTACTGTTCGTAAAACATAGAACACATAGGTGAATGCAGTAAATTCTATGTATGGGAAATATGCGGCACGCTGATTATTAAAGCAGTTGTTATATATATGCAAACAACATATAAAGTTCCCGGTGATTGGGGATCGAGCTATATGACAGTACAATCTCTATTATTGAACTCATGTAACTAAGTTGCGTGCACGTAGAAGTGCAACTGTACTTTGAAGATATCATACGATCAAGCAGTGGTTGATGACATATCTTCTTCAGTGGCCTTGCGAGACTCTGCATTGGAGGAATATGTACAGTTATATTAGTGATGAGAAAATATTTCCTGAGTTATTGTAGTGCAATTCGGTATGTAGTGAACATTATTTGTTGTGGTGTACCTTCTAATCATTGTGAACACGTAGTTCCATTCTTCTTGCGCTGTTAGGCCTGGTGGCACAGGTGGGATGCGTAAGCGAAAACCTGGAATCTCAGTTCGTGGACCATCAGACCACCTTGCTGTCGTTGGCGGGCAAATCTCGTCGTAGTAATTATAATCAGAGTCAAGAGGATTGCTGTTGCTGATAGGGGTACCTGCGAAGCAAATGGGAAATTTTATTTTTCAGTGTGTTATCATAATACGTAAGTAGATATGTACAGTAGCAATGACTTACTGTGTGGAGTTGTGGAATTATTATTCTGTATTTCTACTGGTTTATATGATGAGTCCTTATCAGCCATCTGCATATTGTGAACATGCATAAAACAGTAATCCATGTATGACAAATGAGGGAGTATTGATAACATATATGTGTTATTATCATAATATTGTGACGGTATATAACAGAAACGCATTATACAGAAAGTCATGAGAAATGTGCAAAGATATAGAGCATTTCTGTATTATAGTTCTGTGTTTACATGAGATATTATAGAATAATAATATAAGTTTAGGGTATGGCATATGTCATTGGTTTATTTTGTGTTTGCATCAAAATTGACGTTCATAGAAATAGAGTGAATAAAGCTTGTTCAGTAATTCTAAACCAAATTAAAGTTCAATTGCGTACCAAGTGAGGAGCACACAGGTTTGTTGTTATTGACTTTGTTGTACGTATTTTCAGTTGATTACGGTACATGAGACTGCGTAGGAAATTAAATATAGTAATTGGTAACAATGTTTGTATGATTCAGAGAAGAAGAAAATTTTGACAGGAGAGACGGGAATGTACCTGTACGTTGACTTTGCACAGGAGTTCCTTGAAAACAACATTTTTCGTATAAGTACCTGAATGTTTTGCTATAAAGCCATCCTTTACTAAAATTTTGGTACTTGCCGCATTAACACCTCTTGATAAAGCCACGTAAAGCTGACCATGAGTAAAAACAG
Organism: Platanthera guangdongensis; assembly: GCA_039583875.1. Lineage (NCBI taxonomy): Eukaryota > Viridiplantae > Streptophyta > Magnoliopsida > Asparagales > Orchidaceae > Platanthera > Platanthera guangdongensis. Next base: position 24,421,030 of record CM077166.1, on the reverse strand, counting down.
GAGATGGCAAGTAAAGTCCAATCTGTTTAATCGTTTGCCCTTGAGCTTTGTTTATCGTTAGTGCAAAGCTTAAACGAATTGGGAACTGCTTTCGTGTTAATTCAAATGGCATATTGAAATCTCCCGCATGTTTTAGTGGTATGCGTGGAAGAAATACTGACTTTCCTTTGTGCTGTCCACCTAGTATTTCGGCCTCAATAATATTTCTTGAGAAATGACGGCAAAGAAGACGCGAACCATTACATAGACCGATTCGTGGATTCAAATTGCGCAGGAGCATGATGGGGGCGCCTGTTTTCAACGATAGTTTATGTGGTGGGAGAGTGCCTGGTGATATGCTATTTAAAAATTCTTGTGGGTATAAATTACAGCTGTCATCGTCAACAGAGTCAAAAGAATAGTATGTAATTTCATGTCCATGGAGTAATTTAATGCAATTGTCATTTAACTTAGCAACATCATCATTTAATGGAGTGAGTAATGCTCTGTTTTCCCAATAAGTACAGTCGGTAGCAGCTGACGTAATATCAGAGAATACACTGTTGATCAATACAGTGAGTGAATGTTCTCCTTCCCATGGAATAATCATTGGTATTGGCATTGCAATCATATCATTATCATATGTTTGTTCGTCGCCATTTCCTATACGAAGCAGAAATTCAGAGAAATGATAATCATCAACAGCACGCATATTTTCAGATAATGGAAGTAACTGTACAGCTGACCACAAATGTGAGTTAACTATGCTGGCATTGATAGTTTGGAACTTTGTACCATTAACAACAACTGGTGGAATTTGACGGAAATCTCCTCCCATAATGATAACTTTGCCACCAAAAGTTGTGAGCTGTTTAAAACGTCTCGAAATGATCGATCAACAGCTTCAAATACATGTTTGTGCGACATTGGAGCTTCATCCCACAGAATAGCTGAGCAATGTTCTATCAGTTTATGCATCTCAGATTGTTTGGAAAATTTGCAAAATGAACCAGCTTCAACAGGAATTGGAATTTTAAAACGTAAATGTGCTGTAGTGCCACCTGGAAGAAGAGTCGCAGCAATTCCAGATGATGCAGTTGCTAGTACAATATGGCCAGCTTCCCGTAAATGAGCAAGTAATACTTTGTATAGGAAAGTTTTTCCTGTGCCTCCAGGACCATCTATGAAGAAAAGACCTCCACTACGATGTGTAACAGCTTCCATAACAACGTGAAAAGCATAAGATTGAGCAGGGTTTAACAATGAAACAGAGTTCAAATCCGTTGATGATATGGGTATCGACAGTTCATCCTCAATTAAGCTTGACACGTTGTGAAGATTTCGGAACAATGGCGACATTTGAGGAATATCGAACTGTATAATACTTTTGCTATGTTGCTGCAAAGTACTCTCTATTTCATGCAGAATTTTGTTCAGCACATATACATCATTTATGAAAGTGGAGGAAACGTAATCTTCAGACATTGCAGTGTAGTTATCATTTCATAGTTGTCTAACATCAGTTGGGTTGCAATATAACAAAATTGTTGTGAATAAATTCCGTAATGAATGCGGTAGTTGAAATTCTCTTGCTTCACGCATACAGTTATGTAGATTGTTGTCGTGTTCGAGCAGACCATAATGTTCAGCAGCTTCTTTAAACGTAGAGTATGTAATGTTGTTGACAGTGAGCAAATGTTCAAAGGATTTCGGACCTCGAATATGATACAATAAAATGCGTAAGTAAAATCTTTCACCTTCAGAAGGATGAACTGAGTACATGCGACCAATAACTTTCTGTTTGCGTCTTCGGGGAGTCCAAATTTTAGATGTCATATTCCATGTGTAATGTTTTGGGAAATCCGTATACAGATATGCGTGTTGTTCGTTTTCTGTCGCGCAAACACGGAAAAATTCAGTCAACATTGTGCGTGAATTTCGTTCGTTTGCTAGAACATTCTCAAGTAAATCAGTGGTGCGAAAATGCACTTGATGCTTATTCGGCAAGTGAATTTGTAAACGGATAACTGATGGATATGTTTGATACATCGAGAACTTGAATATTTTCCAACATGCTTCCTGCGGACATATCCACCGACCATTTACATATTGTGCAAGCTCATTATGATCTGAAAATGGTTGAACCTGAAATGCAACTGAATCAGGACCTTTATGGATGTATTTATATAGATATTTTATACTTTTGATACTACTGCATATCTCTACGTTAATATGGCAGTCATATTTCAGCAGGAGCCATGGGTTATATGGAACAACCCATCGATTGTCAATAGCGAAGTCTTCTGCACGACGAAGCATAAATGATCTTCCATTATTACGGCGTCTGTATATTGGGTAAGAGTCCGAGCCTTGCAAAGTTCTCTCTGCAAAATTTTTTGGATATCCTTTTTTACAAACACCATGTTTCATGCAGGGTGCATGATAATTTACAGGTGCACATGGTCCATGAATCATATGACGCACAACTGCATTGTACAATTCGGGTTCATGCTCCATATCAGGAATCTCGGCTTGAACAATTTTGTCATAGTCATCTGGAGTGTTCACTTTATCACGTGCATCAAATATAACCAGCATATGAACATGCGGCAACCCTCTTTTTTGGAATTCTATTACGTGAACATGACTAACTGTTCTGCCTAGCACGTGTTTTTGGAAAATATCGTTTTTCAATTTCTCATATTTAGCATGAAATATTCGGGCGACTATATCTGGACGGTCTTGCGATGTTTGTCCATCATAGAGCGCATCTGTGATTTCCTGCCAAGAAGTGTTGCATGTCATTGTGAGGAATATATCGGGTCTACCGTAATGCTGAACAACAGCCATTGCGTCTTGGTAGCGCTGGTACATGTCGCGAGGACTTCCAACAAAAGATGAAGGCAATATGACGCGTTGGCCAATATTCGCTGTAATATAAGGACATTGTGTAAATGTGTGACAGTGAGCAAAACAAACATGGAGTTCGTAGCAGAGCAAAAGAAAATGTGTACAAACCTCCACTATGCTCTCCGGCATTGAGACAGTCTTGTAATCCGCTGTACAGTTCAGATCGGATGGTTTTTTGGTTATTTTTTATCCATCGAAGTTTTTGAGTTTCAATTTTAATGTAGTTATCAACAACATATTGCTGCAGTAGACGACAGCCATGTAACGGTAATGATAAAGGTGCTTGACGATCCTAAAACAAAAGAATGATGAGGTCAAATAGCATAACAGTAACAACAGTATTTGTGTACACAGTGAAATGTATTTGCATATAACCTGCAGCATGTATGAGTAGTAGTCGCAACAGGTAACATGCAAATTATTCAATCCTTTGTATTCAGCTAACCAACCGTATGTACCGTATGGAAGGAGCAACGGATATTGAAGCGGGTCATAGTAACCAGCGTATTCTTGAAGATTAACCAGCTGACCTTCAGTCGTTTCAACAATTATATGTCGTTCATTTGACTCGAAATACTCTTCGGAACCAACAATTATAGCAGCGACCTGCGATGCAGATGGTAATGTATACTGTGGGCCAAAAGCAGGCATGTCTTTTATCATAAGTCTGCATCTATTTATGTTCTCATGTTGAGAAATATGTCGAAACATTAGTACGAAGGGGTTATATGTATCCAGAATACACTTTATTTTTTCAAGTAATGCACGGTCTAACTCGGTATTCTCTTGCAAACGGTAATCTATCTCATGTTCAGTATCGTATACATATAGCTGAAGGTACCTAGGACGTGAGTTTGGAGGAGGTAAAAGAGAACCAATTCGGTGATATATTGTTCCATGAGCGCGAAATGTGTATACTGCATGTTGATCAGCGGCCAAAGACGCATCTAACATCACGCCCATTGACGTGAAAGAGAAAACATGGTTATATGAACGAATATATCTTTTGAATTGACGACTTTCAGCAGAGTTTGTAGTGAATAAACTATAAAGCTCTGGTGGAACAGGTATAGGTGGAATCTGAATCCTTCCATTGTTACAACACATCGTTGGTGTCTCACCAGCAAACAGTTTAGCATTGCAATATCTACAAAACTGAGGATGTGGTAGCTGTAAGTATACAATTTGTTGCGCTGTTCTACATATGCGTGCACTATTGTGGTTTCGCAGACGTCTGGGCCTCACAGGATCAATAACATCAGAGGGATTTTCATAGGTGTCCTCATGTTGTGGAGGCATTGTCTGTGATTTTTCTAGAAAACAAATAATATTATAATATTATCAGCTATATACGGTAAAAGCGAAAAATGTGAGCAAAAAAGGACGATAGTATAGTGTTAGAGAAGTTACCTTGGCGATGCATATGAGGAACGATATTTCTGTGTAGTAAAGTACTTGCAGGTTCTTCTATGTGTACAACTGATGTGCTTGGAAGATGTAGATGTGACGATGTTGTAGTAGTAGTAGGTGTAGCAATATGCCCAAGTGCGTGGGAAGATACGCCTGAGAGGCTGTGGGTAGACAGGGCTGTACTGGGTGGTTGCATTGTCGATGATTGTCCAATTTCAGGGCATCGGTCAGCATGGAGCGATGAATAGCATGGTGTTGATGTCAGTGAATATCTATGTACAACACCATTATCTGTATTTGCAACTTTAAAGTACAAAAACATCGCGATGTTAAAACATGTAAATGTATTTGTAAACATATCATAACGGCGATATACATAAGATAATTGTTACCCCATGTTACGCTTTCGTGTGCAGAAGTGATACCCAGAGCAGCGCGATCTGTAATTATTGGCGGTAGCGATGCAGAGCTGTAATGTAGGTTGGATTCCTGCTGTGGCAATATGCGAGATTGATGGGGTAATTGATGGCGTCGTCTGTGAGCAGTAGCACGCCTACTGGCACGTTCATGTGCTTGTTGTGTTTCTGTCATACGTGAACGTCTTCTCCTTTGGTAATCACGGTTGTGTGCTCGTTGAGCCTCACGTTGTTCAGCAGACATCAGAGATCTTCTTATCTGTGAACGTTCTCGATTGGCAGCTCGTTCAGCAGCAAGCTCAGATTCTGGTGTATGTGCATTTCGTAATGATGTGGCTGAGTAGTTATACAGGTGATTTACTCTAGGGTCTTCATTGTCAACAGAGAGGTACTGATTATTAAGATGGCGCTGAAGTTGTTCAGCAGGCGTAGAGAGAGATTCAGCACGAACATCAGATCGATCAGTTGTATGTACGTTAACTACGTTGTCGTTACAGTCCATATCTATAAAAAATTGTGCATAATGTTTTATGTACGTAAAAAAAACTACATAAACTAACATGAATACGTAACAGTAGCACCAATAATGTGCATTATCATATAGGACGCTGACACGGTGATAGAACATGTACAGCAAAATGAGAAGGAAATAAAATGTAGGCAGTTGTTAAAAAATAATATTCAAAATATGAAACATTACGTATATGAGGGTGTATCAAATTAATACCTAATTTTAATGAGTTTGTTCAACAGTGAAGTGTGATATATTGCAGGTACGTCTTCAGTATTGCATATTCAAAGTTCATGGTGTTGCTCAGCATTGACTGATGAATAAAATGATGTCGATGTAAATGAATATGTATTGACAACAGCACTATTTATATGTATAACATTGAAATGCACAAATATATCAATGTTCAAGCATGTATATGTATCTATAAACATATCATAATGTAAATATAAAAAAGGTAATGTTTATCAAAAGTGATGTTTGAATGTGCAGCATTGCTGTATCAAGTTGGGCAATGTGTACCTATTTTAGCAAGCAATGTAGAAGTGGAGGGGATGCTGGAGTCTTGCTGTGGGAAGATGTCACATGGATGGGGTAATTGGTTGCGATGTGTGTGCGCATGTTGGAAATTGTAGTTGAGGAGATAAGAAAAATAGAAGATAGACTGTTATATTGTAGGAGCACAAAGGTAAAAGAACTTTAACACGAAAGGAAAATATTGCTGAAGAGGTGATATGGAGGAGCTGATGTTGATGTCATGTGGGCGAGACAGTCGGTGAGGAGGTTTGATTGGGAGACAGGAATCAACTATTCTTGAGCAAAGAACAGTTTTCGAAGAACATAGTTATTTTGTAAGACAAAATGAGGTAGCAAAGCTGTCTTTTTTGGTTGGAGTAAGTGGGCCAGCAACATTAAAAGGACAACAATACGCAATATAAGTTGATGATGTAGAACATTGAAAATTACTGTAAATGAGAGTCATTATGTATACATTATAAAGTACATGACTATATGAGTTCGCATCAAGTCGATACACAATTATAAGGAATCACGTAAACAGTAAAGCGCGATATATTTAGGTAGGTCTTAAATAGTGAATGTTCACAGATATTGGTGAACGTTGATGTAATCCATTAATTATGGGTAGTGCAAGAGTAAAAATAGCACGGCTGCGGGAATAAATGATAAAACAAATGAGGGCAGCATGAAAGCGAGAGATTGTTTTATACATGTGCTTATGTACTCACTGATCTTACTATTATTACATATCAAGTTCTCTGTAGGAGATATGGAGAAGAAGATGTGCAACAGATGTGGGTTAGTAAAACAGCCATGCTGCACACATAATAATGACTCTTGACTAAACTCATACTTATGGCGTCGACAAACGTCAACAACAGTATTCATGTTTTTCTTCTATGTGGAGTGGATAGAGTAAATGTGATTTTTATGAACTGAATGTCAAGCACAGATGTAATAGTTTTGCAAAAGAGCAGCAACGGTTAACATGTTTTGCGACACGGCGCATTGGAAGCAGGCAATCATTAATAGAAGGCTGTTTAGGGAGAAGTATGATTCGAAATGACACATTTTCTGTCATTTGTACAATACAGATTGTAAAGTTCATGGCGTGGTGCATATATAGTTTGTAAAAGTTTAGGATAATGGAAACAATTTATTTATTTTCGGTTTGCAACTCTAACATGAGAAAAGCATTATGATGTGTATGCCATTCGAAGTGGTTTGTATTATACATGAGTAGCGGCAAACATATTGCAATATTTACAAACATAAACTCGTTTATGTCATAGTTAACTCAGCAGGATATTATATTTGACGGAGCTCCGACACAGAATAGGTGAGGTAGGTACTTAAGGCTTCCCCTCAGAGAACTCTGGGCTAACATCAAAGAGTGCCAACTCACGAACAGAGATATTCTGACCGTCAATGATGTGGTTTGCCATCTGTATTGCGGCGGTCCTCAGAGTCGTTTCATCGGCGAAAATAACTTCACCCGTGCCAACTGAATCTCCTCTTGTGGTGACGTCAACCTTCATAAGTAAATATAAATAGTAGTACTGAGCTATTAAACAAATAAGGTTAATGTGTATAACGTGTTATCAATATTTGGATCCATACAGCAGCATGAAGAAAGCCCGGAAGTGAGCCGAAGACGGACTGTAACACCTCATTAGTTGTACAAAGGTTAAGATTCTCAATTAAAAGGGCGAAGTAGTAGTATTCGCGCATAGCGGGGGGCACATCGCCGGTGTGCTCGAGTTCATTGTTCATGAGAAGAACGTCTTTCTCCTGCGTCATGGCTGAGGAAGAGTGTGGCGCAGACATTGCAGGTTTTTGTTATTAATTTAAATGGCGGAGTAGCGACGAAACACCTGCCGGCGAAGAATGGTAACATGTAATGTATAATAATTTTGAAATAATATGAGTATATAGCACAGCGAAGCACACCTGTAAATATCATGTATGTCTGTTGGTAAGGGTTTTGATATGCTGATGAAAACACAATATGACCATTACCATCATAATCAGTGAGAGCAGGAGTATACAATGAAGTTGAAATTGAAATGTAAAGGTTGATCAAAGCAGAGTGAAATCAGGAATGGAGAAGGAAAGGTGAAACTGAATGAAAATCGGAGTTAATGCTAGCATAAACAGGAGGATTCTGACGTAATAAAAATGGAATATGTGGTGATATCGCACTATGGCTGCGGATATACGGTTTTAAATTTCGAGCTCGTAAATTATTTGACATTGCGGAGTTATCACGTAACGTGTATGATCTTATATTTCTGATTGGCGCTTCTATTCTGAAGCTGATTTCATTTTCGTGGTGATAGTGCACCACCAATTTTGATGAACAGAATGTCATTCTCGTGCGTCATGGTTGCTGAAGAGTGGCACACAGACAATTTCTTTCTTAATCGAAATTGCCGAGTAGAAACGGAGCACATTCTGGCGAAGATTGCTAACGTGTAATGTATACCAAATTTAAAATAATCTCAGTATATAGAGAAGGTGAACACGTGCATGTACGTCATATCTGTGTTGTTAAGGGTTTTGAGATCGGGAAGCGAACTTAACATGAGCATGAGCATGGTAATGAATGAGAGCAGGAATTTACAACGCAATGGAAGGTGAGGTGTGAAGGGTGATGAAAGCAGAGCGAACACAGAAATGGAGAAGGAACGCAGCACTGAAATGGAAGTCAGAGGTAATATTACCAGAAGGAGGAGGAATTGGAGGTACTGTGGTGATGGTGCAGTATGCTTGTGGAGATACGGGTTTCCATTTCAAAGGTATAAGTGATTTCGTGTGTGACAGATATGACGTGACGTGTACGCTGTTAGATTTATGACATGTGTTTCTTAGTTTTCACATTGAGTACTGCTGAAATACCAAGATTGATTACGCAAATACTGGAGCAGCGGTAGGACAATATGGGGATGGAGTCGCCGTCGAGGGGACGTAGGCAGTTGAGAGTAGTTAAGTACTGTTGTTTGCAGTGTGGCAAGCCGCTGTGAGCAGAACAGCCAAACAACAAGTGGTGATATGCCGTAAAACTTTCATTTTATGCAGCAGGGTTTGTTGAGTTTGAATCCAAAGCACAGGTTATGAGGCTGGTAAAGGTAATCAATTAACTAAAACAGTACAGTACAGACACACACATATATGATAAAGTCAATATTAATAAAATGAAAACAGAATTCAGTAACATCAGTAACTCACATTATGTGATTTGAGGGAGTTATCCCTTCCTAAAACGTGATATTTATAACATTGATGAACACAGTAAAAGTGTCATTAGCGGTATTGGGTGAGTGTTATATTCTTGAAAAATTTTGTAACCGTAAAAACATTTTGATACGAATTGAGATTGAGAATTAGAATTGAAGGTGAAATTTCAAAAGGTATAAGTGATTTCGTGTGTGAAAAGATATGACGTGACGTGTACGCTGTTAGATTTAAAGACATGGTTTCTTAGTTTTCACATTGAAGTACTGCTGAAATACAAGATTGATTACGCAAATACTGGAGCAGCGGTAGACAATATGGGGATGGAGTCGCCGTCGATGGGACGTAGGCAGTGAGAGTAGTTAAGTACTGTTTTTGCAGTGTGGCAAGCCGCTGTGAGCAGAGCAGGTGTGATATACGTAAAAATTTTCATTTTATGCAGCAGGGTTTGTTTTGAGTTGAATCCAAAAGCACAGGTTATGAGGCTGGTAAAGGTAATCAATAACTAAAACAGACAGTACAGAAAAACACATATATGATAAAGTCAATATTAATAAAATGAAACAGGAATTCAGTAACATCAGTAAAGCTCACATTATGTGATTTGAGGGAGTTATCCCTTCCTAAAACGTGATATTTGTAACATTGATGAACACAGTAAAAGTGTCCTTAGTGGTATTGGTGAGTGTTATATTCTTGAAAAAATTTGTAACAGTAAAAAACATTTTGATACGAATTGAGATTTGAGAATTAGAATTGAAGGTGAATTTCAAAGGTATAAGTGATTTCGTGTGTGACAGATATGACGTGACGTGTACGCTGTTAGATTTATGGGACATGTGTTCTTAGTTTTCACATTGAGTACTGCTGAAATACCAAGATTATTACGCAAATACTGAGCAGCGGTAGGACAATATGGGGATGGAGTCGCCGTCGAGGGGGACGTAGGCAGTTGAGAGTAGTTAAGTACTGTGTTTGCAGTGTGGCAAGCCGCGTGAGCAGAACAGGTGGTGATATGACGTAAAACTTTCATTTTATGCAGCAGGGTTTGTTGAGTTTGAATCCAAAGCACAGGTTATGAGGCTGGTAAAGGTAATCAATTAACTAAAACAGTACAATCAGACACACACATATATGATAAAGTCAATATTATAAAATGAAACAGGAATTCAGTAACATCAGTAACTCACATTATGTGATTTGAGGGAGTTATCCCTTCCTAAAAACGTGATATTTATAACATTGATGAACATAGTAAAAGTGTCATTAGTGGTATTGGGTGAGTGTTATATTCTTGAAAAATTTTGTAACCGTAAAAACATTTTGATACGAATTGAGATTTGAGAATTAGAATTGAGTGAAATTTCAAAAAAAAAAAAATAGTAACTGGTGGCCGACATGGCGACATCCCATAAAAAAATCACTGTTATTAAAAAAGCAATAGGGGGATTGGAATGAGAATCACTTTTATTAGCATTTCAGATAGGGTTTTAACCTTTACGCCAAACCTGCGTAGAAATATGTTCATGTACATGGGATAGTTGATGGTATCCAATAAGGAGTGGGCAGTGTATGTGAATGGTAATCCGAAATCCCCGTCTCTGATAGTGAAGCAAAAGCACTCACATTTGTAGGTTCAAAAGAACGCTCACATTTCTTCTTTCCCGATAAGACAGGAGCATCCAACCCACAATTTTGGGGGTTTCAGAACGAAATCAAAAAGCGAAAAACGATATTACCCAAATCCGAAACAATGGAAAAGAGAAAGACCGCATGTTTTGATTGAAGCTGGAACGAAAATAAAATCAACATGCTGTCAAGAGCACCAACAGTCCTATATTGAATCCACCATGAAAAGGAAAGAGGAATAAAGGTTCAAAATCGGAGAGAAGATAGGCCAGTACGCACCTCCGGCGGACGCGTAGGTGGAGTGTGGGCAGATATGTGGAGGACAGCGGAGCTGTTGGCGGCGTTAGCAGGCCAAATCTGACAGTGAGAGTAGGCGAAAGGGCAAGCCGAAAGTACGGGGCGGAGTAATAAACTGAAAGCACAACCTGAGAATAGGGGAGAACATTAGGAAATAAGGAATGAAGGTTCACAGCCGGAGAGAAGATAGGGCAGCACGTACCTCCGGCGGACGTCTTCGTGGCGTTAGCAGGCGAGCCGAGGGAAAATGGCAGAGCAGGAGAGATGGAAATGAGGAGACGATGGGAGAAATGGGGGAAACATATCCCGCGCGAACAGCGGCGGCGTAGGCGGCGTGGTCGGCAAGCGGCGGCACGCGGCGGGTGGCATGAGGCGTGGCGAGCAGAGAGGTGTCATGCGGAGCAGAGGGCTTCTGTCGCGATTTCAGGTCGCAGGGGGCGAAGAGCGGTCGGAGGAGTTTTCGGGGATTTCGCGTGACCGACGCTCCTAACAAAAAACTTTATTGATATAGATAGATATATAAGAGGGTGCCCACAACACTCAAAGGGGAGTATAAGCTAACTTTATCACAAGAGTGTATACTATATCAACCCCCCACCCACCCACCCCCCACCCCCACCCGCAAACTCGCGGGGGATCATACACCAGAGTTTGGACAGTAGATAGGCATGATGAGTACTCGGCAGCGGCTTTGTCATCAAATCTGCAATCTGCTGGTCGGAAGGAGCAAGGGTGTCACGACCTAGGGCTGATATCGAGTCGAGTTCGAGCAATTTTGGCTCGGCTCGAAATCGAAATTTTCGACTCGAAATCGACTTGATTCCGAGTCGACTCAAAATCGAATCGAGTCAGCTCGAAATTGAGCAATTTTTTTCTTTATTCCTATTTTGTTCAAAAATAAATTGGACAACGTATAAATTTAGCAAACAAAACACTTTAAAACTCCATTCTTTTTATTTTGATTTAAATTTTATTATTTTAAATTTAAAAATAAGAATATATCAATAAATACATAATATATTTAATTAATTCGAGTTGATTCGAATCATATTTCGAGCGATTCAAGGCTGGCTCGAAATCGACTCGAAATCAGATTCGAGTCAAATTGAATCGACTCAAATTGAGTCGAATCAATTTTAATCGATTTTGATTTGACTCAATTTTCGAGCGACTTTCGAGTTTCGAATAATATGCTCAGCCCTACCATGACCATAGTGTTAACGTAGGAAGAAAGCATCCACCCCTATATGTTTGGAGAGTGAGTGCTTCACCGGGTTTAAAGTAATATGAATGACACAAGTGTTATCACAGTAGAGTGGAGTGGGATCTGCAGAAGAGACGTCAAGGTCCGCAAGAAGCCTACGGAGTCAAATAACATCCTCAACGGTAGTAGTCATGGCCCGAAGCTCAGCCTGAGTGTTGGAACGAGAAATACCAGTCTGTTTTTTGGACTTCCATGCAATAAGTGAAGAACTCAAAAACAGACAAAAATCAGTGACAAAGCGACGGTCCAACAGGATCACTGGCCCAAATAACATCTGAGTAAGCACGGGACTGTAGAGAACTACTGCTAGAAAAGAAGAGACTACAAGAATTCGTCGCTCGGAGATAGCGCAAGAGCCGCAGCAGGTGACCGTAATGCACAGAAGTGGGTGCACTAATAAACTGGTTCAACATATGAACAACATAAGCAATGTCGGGCCATGTAATGGTGAGTAGACAAGACACCCAACGAGGTGGAGGTAGCGAGTAGGTTCAGAGAGTGGAACTTCATCATCCGGACGTAGCTGAAGGTGAAGCTTTATATGGGTGTTCGCTATGCGAGAGTCAGTGAGAGCAGACCGTGCTAGGAGATCCGATGTGTAATGCTGTCGAGAGAGATGAAAATCGCGGTCAGTAGAGCTGACCTCAAGGCCCAAGATGTAGCTCAGTTGTCCAAGGTCAGTCATCTAAAACTGTTGTTGAAGGTGATGCTTGACGAAGGTCACATGAGAAAGATCATCAGCGGTAATAATCATATCATCCACGTAAAGTAACAAAAGGGTCCGACCTCGAGAGGAGGTGTGCACGAACAGAGTTGTATCATTTGTACATGGCTGGAAACCGACGGCTGTAATGGCTGAGCTAAAATGTGCAAACCACACACTGGGCGCCTGTTTGAGCCCATAAAAAGCTTGCCTCAAGCGACAGACAAGGCCTGGAGCACACTCGTGCATGGGGCCTTGTTCTTCTTCCACCTGGTGTTGTTCCAATTATTTACAAGTGAGTCTTCAAGGTCAAGACTCGCTCTGACGATTTTGTGGAGAGGTACAAGGCTCTGCTAGTTGCTCGTGGTAGCAGAAAGGGCGGGTAGGTCCAGCAGTAGGGTAGCAAGACTAAGGCAGTCGGGAGGACCTACGAAGAACGGGTACTCCAAAAAATGTCCCGTACCCGTACACGGTACGTTTGCGGGTACTGGTACGGCCCGGTACGGCAAAAAAGTACCCGGTACGTTTATTGTTTTTTGGTACGGGCCGGTACTGCCGGGTACTTCCCGATATTATTAATAGCGCGGATCCTTATTCACGTTAGGGCTAACTTCTTCGACAAACCCACGACAGATCTCTCGCGAGCGACCTCGACGGCGGCAGATCTCCTGCGAGCGTCCTCGACGACGACATCCCTTCTGCGAGCGACCTCGATGGCGGCAGATCTCCTGCGAGCGACCTCGACGGCGACATCCTCCTGCGAACCCTATCGACAAACCCACGACTCCAGGTCTCCACTATTTCGACGCCATCGACTCCTGCGAGCCCTGTCGACCTCAGCGGAACTCCAGGGCTCCGTCGTTCTCTATATCAGAAGCTCGGTCGGCGCTACACCGACTGTTCCAGCTGCGCGACTGCAAGGCTGCAAGCTCGGTCGGTGCTACACCGCCCTTCATTGTCTTCTCACCCCTAATCTACGAGGTCTGGTTTACCCCCAATTTTAATTTCAAGGTTCTTTGATTATACATGCTTCTTATTACCCCATATCTCCCTTAAGTAGTCTCTTTGGAAATATCCATTAAAATTGTAAATACTGACATACAAACCTAGAAATCATTCCCATTTGGTGTATGATATCACTTTGGTTAATTAGGTACTCCAAATTTTCACTTATCACTTTGATTTTAGCATGCATTGATTTTTTTTCAAGCAATTGTATATTTTTAGGATTTTTAACATCCAAAAAAACGGTCGGCATGGGCGACAATCACCCACGACAAATGTCCTTAAATAAAATAAGCAGTCCATAATAACAATCTCATAGTTATTTTTGGGAGTTAATTAGCAATCTATTGGAGTTTGCATTCGGCGTGAGTTAGTAGATTTAAGGACATTTGATTTAAGGACATTTAATTTAATAATCTTAAGTAGTCTCTTCGGAGTTTGCATTCGGCATGCGTAATTTTTATGAGTTTGCTTTGCACCATTGTTTTTATGTTGGTTAATGGTTATCATTTATCAAATGCTCTTTGTACATCCTTTTGTATCAATTTTCTTTTTATACATGACTTGGGTTAAGTATTTGTTACAGGATTGCATTTGATTATCATGTCCCATTGCAATCTAGATTTTTGCTCTTTGTTTGTACTTATAATGATGTACAATATTTATGCTATGGAATATTTTTTTAAAATATTTTCCTATAATATTTTTATCACTCATTCAGTTTTTTTTAATTCAAAATGAGTTCTTCTACATCAAGTTCAAGGGTTCAACTAATCTTGAAGAAGATGACTTGTTTCCGCTTTGGAAGCACGTTACATTGACTCTACAAGGGGGGAAGAGAAGGAAATGTAAAATGAAAATGCAATTATTGCAACATGGATTTTCAAGGGTCATACGTAAGAGTCAAAGCTCATTTGTTGCTAATAAAAATGAGGGTATAAGAGTTTGTTCTGTTGTTAGTAGCAAAGTTGATATTCTTTCGGAGTTACGAAAAGCTCACGAACAAGCTGAAAATCGAAAGAAACTGTCAAAGACCAAAATGGTTCCTCTACCACCTTCCCCCTTTAACACTTCAACTAGATCAATTATTGATAGCACGGGTGATTTTAGATTACAAGGATATGAACCAAGGAAGAGAAGGGCATTGGGCAACAGTCCCTTAGAGAAAGCAATGAATTTTGGTGCTCGTGAAATTTTAAACTCTATGATTGCTCGCATGTTTTATTCTGCTGGGTTGCCTTTTCATTTAGCACGAAATACTTACTTTGTCGATGCTTTTAGATATGCTGCTGAGAATAATATAGCTCGGTATATCCCTCTTGGCTAAAATTTACTACGAACAACACTTCTCCAAAAAGAAAAGGCAAATATTGAAAGATTGCTAGATCCTATTAAAAAATCATGGAATGAAAAAGGTCTTAGTATTTGTGCTGATGGATGGAGTGATGCACAAAGAAGACCTCTTATCAATTTGATGGGAGCATCAGATAGTGGAGCACTTTTCATAAGAGCTGTTAATTGTGAGGGAGAATATAAAGATAAAACTTTTATTGCTAAGTTGCTTGGAGAAGTTATTCATGAAGTTGGACATGAAAAAGTTGTTCAAGTTATCACCGACAATGCTGCTACTTGTGCTGCTGCTGGATCTATTATAGAAGGCATTTTCCCAAAAATATTTTGGACTCATGTGTTGTGCATACACTAAATCTTGCACTCATGAATATTTGTGCTCCCAAAGAAACAGGAATAGCTAGTTTTGCTTATGATGAATGCATTTGGATTAAACTTGTGATTGATGATGTCATGTTTGTTAAAAATTTCATCATGAATCATTCAATGAGACTAGCTATTTTCAATGAATTTGTACCATTAAAGTTACTTTCAGTTGCTGACACACGTTTTGCTTCCTCGGTTGTTATGATGAAAAGATTTAAACTTATTTCTCGTGGCCTTCAAGCAATGATCATAAGTGAAAGGTGGTCTTCCTACAGAGAAGATGATGTTGGGAAAGCGGCAACAGTGAAAGAAAAATTGTTAAGTGATATTTGGTGGGACAAAATAGATTACATACTCTCGTTCACATTGCCCATTTATGATATGTTGAGATTTTGTGACACCGACAAGCCATGTCTTCATTTGGTTTATGAAATGTGGGATACAATGATTGAAACGGTAAATGCAGTTATTTATAGGTATGAAGGCAAGTTGGAAAATGAGGAGTCTATTTTCTATGATATGATACATCAGATTTTAGTTGAGAGGTGGACAAAAAGCACCACACCCCTTCATTGTCTTGCACATGCATTGAATCCAAGGTACTATTTTTTGTTTTTAAGATATTTTGTTTTCTTAAATTATATTGCTTATCAATAATATATTACTTTTTTCCTATTAATCTATTATATAGGTACTATAGTGAGGAATGACTTGTAGCAAATCATATTCCTCCTCACATGGATGAAGAAATTTCTGCTATGCGAATAAAGTGCTTTAAGAAGTATTTTCCAAATCAAGATGAAAGGAGACTAGTTAATACTGAGTATGCTAAATTTTTTGGCTGTCTAGAACATTTTGGGGATGCAGATTCATTGATTGATAGAGGTGCAATGGATCCAATAGTTTGGTAGTTAGCTCATGGTGCTTCAACACCTATGCTACAATCATTAGCCCTAAAACTGCTTAGTCAACCGTGTTCATCTTCATGTTGTGAAAGGAATTTGAGTACTTACTCTTTCATTCATTCCATGAGGAGAAATAAGATGACACCACAACGATGTGAAGATTTGGTCTTTGTGCATTCTAATCTTCGTCTTCTTTCAAGGAGGACGCCACTTTATACTAAAGGAGACACCAAACTATGGGACATTAGTGGAGATGCATTTGATTCTATGAGGGTGCTGGTATTCTTGAAGTTGCTAACCTATCGCTTGATGAGCCAGAGATGGAAGCAATATTATTTAACGATGAAGAAAACGATGACCTTGAAAATCAAGAACTTTAGTCGTTATAAGATTTTTATTTGTTTTGTTGAACTATGTATGCCCTATATGACTATATCATCATTGGATTTCTTTTGTGTTTGGTGAACTATAATCATATATCTTCTTTTAGATGGATTTCTTTTACTGTGTTTTCCTTTTCCTAGAGGATATTTTTAGTATGATTTTCACTTTCATCATTCCTTAGAATAGTCTAATTTCTTTATTTATGTGGACAATCTTAACATCTTGTGCATGTATGGTGATAACTGATAACATTTCATTGAATATATTCTTGTTGCAAATTAACTTGTTATATGTGTTTTTTAATTTTTTTTCACATACCCAAACGTACCCGTACCGTGCTATTTTATAATTTTGTCGTACCACGTACCGGTACCCGTACCGTACCCGTACCACGTACTGGTACCCGTGCTTCATAGGGGAGGACGTCTCTCACGAGGTGGATTGCGGCGCACGGGAGGATCGTCCACGGGACACTCGCTGGAAGAGACAGACACGGAGTCTGGGGGCACTAGAGATGGGGAATAGGAGGAGGATGACAAGTATAGTGATAGGAAAGAGGAGGGACACAATCCCAAGTGGACAACTCATCAGAAGGAGAAGTGTGTGATAGAGAGGAGTGAGGAGGTGATGAAGGAGACTGCGGTAGGGGAAGAGGGGGTGGACATACCGGGGGAGAGGGTACATGTGGTTGGGAGATGGTAAGAGTGAGAAACCGTATGTCCGAGGGAGTAATAGATGGGTGTGAGGTCGAGGGGACAGATGACACAAATAAAGTGTGAGACTCATCAAAAATGACATCACGTGAGATGCGAAGTCGACGTGCAACATGGTTATAACATCGATAGCTCTTGTGCTCAGTACTGTATCAAGAAAGACACAAGGAACAGATTGAGCAGAGAGCTTGGTACGCTCATCTAGAGGGAGTAGAACATAACACTGATAGCCAAAAAGACGAAGATGAGTGTAACGTGGGGGTCGAGAGTACAGACACTCACCAAGACTATAGCCCTGAAGGAAAGTGGAGGGTTGCAGGTTAATAAGATAGATAGTGGTGAGATAGCCTCAGTCCAAAAATGAGGAGGAACGTGGGAGGAGATAAGAAGAGCGCGGGCCGTCTTAATAATGTGAAGCGGTGTCATTTTGAACATGAGCACCGGGACAAACAAGCTGAGGAAGAGTATCGTAGGTAGCTAGCAGATCTCGAAAAGCATGAGAGCGGTACCCCCCCCCCCCGAATCAGAACGGAGAATATAAATGAAAGCAGAGAACTGTGTGCGCACCATAGCAGAAAAGGTAACATAATTCCGAAGAAACTCAGAGCGAGAATGCATAAAGTACACCCAAGTATAACATGAATAATCATCAACAAAAATAACATAATACTGGTGTCTGCCCTAGGATACAAAAGTTGTAGGACCCCATACATCAGAATAAACTAGATCAAACGGAAAGTAAGACGAGGTCATCAGGACTGCAGGATCAGCCGAAAGATACGGCAGCGACGCCGAAATCCGGCAGAGGAGGAAAATAGGGCTGCAAAAATCTGCCGGAGGAGACGGAAGACAGGGTCGGCGGCTAGGACTCCGGCGGAAGACGTCAAAGTTGAATACTGGGTCGGCGACAGATAGGGCGGGCGGCTAGGATAGGCTGTAAGATTGACAGAAGAGGTGGATCAAGAGTGGATCTGTATGGATCGGGAAGAACGCGCGGGAAGCATACACGGGAGTGGCGAACCAAGTGTGGGTCTGTCTGGATCGGGAAGCACGGGCGGGAGAAGCGAACATCGAGCGATGATGCCGCCGGATCTGGGAGTTGCGAGCGGCAACGAGCAGATATGGGAGAGATCGTGCGGGATCTGCTGGTGCTGTCGCCGGATGTGGGAGTTGCAAGAGAGCTGGGCGGCAGAACTATCGAACAGGAGACAGAGGAAGAGCGGCTATAAACCTAGCTCTGATATCATGATAGGATTAAATGATGAATGAATACTATTCAGTATTCACGCAAACAATAGGAATATATATACAAGAGGGTGCCTACAACACTCAAAGGTGAGCTTAAGCCAACTCTACCAAAAGAATGTATATCTAATAGTAATATCATACGAACTTTTTGTAATAGTCTAGGATGCCTAGAAATCCCTCAAGTTTGATCTATTATTGTAGACCATCTGCTACTCGCTTTTATTTGAGCTGAATTGATTTGGATACTTTCAGTGTTGCCCCCACAATAGTAATATCAAAAACAATTACTTAATTTGGAAGAAAATTCTTTAGGGTCCATTCGGTTGGGCGGAATTGTTGCTTCGAAATTGAAATTGGAGATTAAATTCAATTGAAAATGACTTCTAATTCTAATTACAGGTCTCTAATTCCGTCCAAACGAATGGACATTAATGTTTCTTCGTGTGTAAAAAGCAGTATCTTGGAATGTTGATGGGGCCTTGCTTTAAACAAAGAGATATCACAATGAATTTGTGTCCTGAATGCAAGTTCGTGAATATGTCCTCACACGTTTAGTATTGACGATAACCCGATCAAAGATCCAATTTTGAGAAGTTGTTGAGCCAGGTCATCTGCTATTATAATAAGGAAAGTAATTCAAAGCTTTATAATACACTTAATAAAATATCAAGTACCATCTTTCCTTGAGTGGTCTACAATATATTGTAGACAACTTTACACACATTTTAATATTGTAGAACATTCTACAAAGTTATCTACAATATTGTGTATAAATAAACCATTCTATTTCATTCTTTTAGTAATGGTGGCATAGTTTGTCTATAATATTTTGTAAATTATTGTTTGGCTGTTTAACTAGTGCAAAAGTAGGCATGTACGAAATACACATGAGGCATGATAAATTGAAGGCCAGAGATAAATGTGCTTTGAGGAAGTCTTTGAGATAACCTCATTGTCCCATTAGCTCATTCTCCAAAAGAAATTTGGTACTCCAAAACAGTAGTTAATTAAGTTTTACCTGTTGAGGGCTCAGGGGCATTCTACTGTGATATCATAGTTTTACTTTGAAAGTGATCAATGTGTTGTTGATTTTTGCATGAGCCATGATTTTGTATTATATAATACTAGCATGCATGTAAGGGCTCCCCTCATGCGCAATGTGTGATGACAACAATATATGACCGTCGCTTAAGAGATTGTCGAGCATTATTGTTGTCGCACGCTATGAGGCTTAACGTTGTGCACGACCACTATATGTACCTTTTTTATGTTATGAAACTCTCATGTCTCGCTGGATTATGAAGAAAATTGAATGACTAAGATTATTTTTGGATTATGAATAAAATTGAATGACTAAATTATTTTGTTTGTTCTAATTAATTTTATTTATAATATTATTATTGAATCACACCAAAATTCACTCCCCCCCCCCCAAAAAAAAAACTGCATGCCACTACCCTTTCCACCCATCTTGACACTCATCTATGCACATGTGACCACCTCTCCCTCAATGGCCACTAGAAACAGGCCGACCAACCCATATACAAAGCCGACTACCCTTCTTCCTCGGTCTCCCTTGATCGAAACAAAGCTTTGCTTCGAAATACTACACAACCGGATTCACACTCAACGTATATGTCCATCATTCAGGTATATCTTATCTACATTATTGGATTTGGGGTTTTGGTTTCTACGGATTACATTGTTTTTCATAGGATTTAGGTATTTCTTACAGTCTCATGGTTGGATCCAATTTCATTTTATTTCATAAAAAAATTTAGGCTTTTTCGCTTTGTTTGCTATGTTTTTTGTAGTCCCAATTAATTTCATTTTGAACATGGGTGTCCCGTTATTATTAATTATGAGTTTAGAATAAAGGGTTTTTTAGTAATGAAGAATCATCTCAAACCGCAAATTTAAATGTTGAAAACTATTTCATTACGAACACAATTTTCCCAAGTAATTAAAGATGAGTTAGTAGAATGAACTCACGACATTATCACCGGTCTTGGGTTTCTTGTTAATATTCAAAGGGTATAATGATGATCTTGCTAAGAAAAGTTGCTCCAAGCGGTGCAGTTATTCTTTTTCTTACATGCGCAAAAGCTGGATGTATGTCTAAATTATTGGAAAGTTGAAGTAAAATGCTGAATTCATAATCATAATTTTTCCATCTTGAGACACTTTCATGCAAGAAGATTAAACATAAATGAGCAAAAATAATTCAAGAAGTGTACTCATTTGGTATTAATCTAAGAAAATAGTCGATCATAAAGAAGAGAAATCATAGTAACTCAAGCTTATGTGAATAATATACAATGACAAGTGTAAGTTATATGTAAAGTAGGGATGGCTCCTCTTCTATTCAAATTTTTTTATAAATGTATATGTGAAGAAATATATGCCAGATTTAATCATATCAATGTTATCACTAATAATGTGAAAATTTTATATTTTGTTCATCCAACATCAATTTTACTTAGCAACACACTCCCAGATGTTTTTATTATGGACTGCACATGCAAAGTTAATCATTAACGGTTGTCATTGCATTGTTTGGTTGGCATACACCATTCTATTCATGTTGAATGAAACTGAGTCGAACTATAACTGCATACTCGAGTGATTTAAGGGTATGTTTGATCAAAGATCTTTATCTTCTATGTTTGTAATAGATATGAAGATTGCATTGTTGAACAATATCAAACTTGTATTTTCTGAATCCAGAATTACATTGTGGCATGTGCACATTAATATAAATATTATAGCACATTGCAAAAAATATTTTAAACAAGGCAAAAAATGTGAAGACTTTATCAGTGTATGACAAAACTTGGTTAACTCACCGACAGTAAATGACTTCAATTCGGGATTCAATTCCATGTGAAGCAACTTAAGTAGAGAAATGTTGCGAGGTTATTCGTTATGTGGTGGTGACTTGTATTGAGCTCTATAAAAATTCCTTTATTTCAACATAGAAGCATAATTTGAAATCGACAAAACGAGTCATCTCTATTTCAACATATTGTTATGAGCGAGCAACTAAAATGTAAGAGAAAATTGCAATACAATTTGGTTCAAACAACAACAGATTTCTTAATTGTGTTCATAAAGAAATGTCTCTATATCTTTCAAAGCATAAGATTGATGACATAAATGTGATAGATGATTGAGATTATGTTTACCAAGTTATTATCATATATTAGACATTGGGGAGAACTTGCTACATATGTGAGATGAGTTGCCAATGGGGCTTCTACATAAGAAATGTTTGTATACACATATACATGGGATCCTGAGGCATACATAATTAATACTATCTCTAGAGTGTAATTCCAGCTCCGATTAACAGTGGATGCCAATGTTTGATATGGATTTGAGGTCACATCTTTATACAACGTTAGTCATTCATTACTCGAGATTTCGGTATTTTACATATCTCCAAAGAGTCGAAAGGTTATTTTTATAGTCTTTGTGAATGGTAATCATTTCATTTGATTATTGAGAAGCGGAGATTGTTCAATGCCTCATGTTTTTTCTTTATGGATGTGGCATTATGCGGCGGTGCGGGGATCGGCCGGATCGGGCGCCAGGCGAAGCGGGGAAGCGGCGGGATCGGCTCACGGGATGAGAGGAATGATTTGCCCTAAGCCATTATATTAAGGTTAATATAATTATTATTTAATATTCTTTAAATTTATTTTTTTAATTACATCTATCCAAATTCGATCTGTCCAAATCAATCGTCAAAAAAAATTGGTTGCTAAGCAATTATTTCTCCGCCGACTGACAGTACGCTGTATTTTTCGAAATTGCCAGCTACACGTGTCATTGTGTCAATCATCTCACGAATCCAAATAGAACCGACGGTCGCCACGTCCGTCCGTCTGGCTGCCGTGTCCAGATAGAGATAGAGAGGCAAGTCCTATAAAGAAATTCGCTAACATACACCTGGACTGGATCCACAGATTAGCTGCTTTCATCCAAAGAAGGCCTATCCATCTCTCTCGCTTGTTTCCGTATTCATCTCTTTCATCCTCAAATCGAGCGCAGGGATGTCGACCGCGCAGGTATGTAACGAACGAACGAACGATTCTCTCAGTCTTGATTTCGCATCGTTTCACTGAACAAAATCATTCTCATCCTTCATCTCTCTGCGAAGAACCAGGACGAGAACAAATCTGCAAACGCCGGCTCCGATCCAACCGGAAAATCGCCGGTGATAGAGACAAAGGTAGTGCACACGGTCGATTATCGTTCACCGGCAGGGGAGGAGCCAGAACAGTTCCAGGAGAAGTCTGTCGACATAGTTCATGAGATCCATGGAGGAAATGGCAAAAAAGTTCATGAGATCGGAGAAGCGCCGGTGATAGAGAAGAAGGTTGTGCACACGGTCGATTACCGGTCGTCGGCAGGGGCGGAGGCAGAACAGTTCCAGGAGAAGCCTGTTGACATAGTTCATGAGATCCGGGCTGGAGGAAATGACAGATCCGATCCCCCGAAGAATGACTAATTGAAGATTGATCGTGTGCGTTCGTTTGATCCTTCTCCGTCTGCTCTTATATTATATATATGCAAATTTCTTCTGATGTCTAATTTCCCTGTTTTGTGCTTCAATTTTGTGCTGGTTTGAGGATTCCCATTAGAGATTACAGTGTGATTAACTACTACATAAATTACTGTGAGGATTGCTCCATATTTTGCTAGAATCACAAGCCAAATGGAATCAGTATAGCTTTAATTCTTCTCTTAGGCTCCGTTTGGGAGGACTTATTTTCACCGGTCAAGCAGTTACAGTTACGACCGCATGAACCCGATCTTAATCAAATACTGAAATACGTGTTGTAGATCGAATAGAAACTGTTTCTTGTTCGTGATAAGATCGCCGTCCCTTATCTCTCCGTACATCAATTATTAAAAAAATGTCACTTCACGTTAAATATATCATCTCCACGACAAATGCTCATGAGGCTGAAAGCTCGTCTGTCACTTTTGTCACTTGTGTGAGTGTGTGTAATTGCTAATAATTGCTAATTAGAAGGCTCCGAAAATTCAATTGTGAAACCCCCAAATATGAAGAAGTCTACAAAAGTTAAGCGCTGAAATAAAGTGTAAGATACTTAGGTTTTTGTGGTGATAATTGGTGAAATTTTGGCAGTGAAAGTGTGAAATAATAGGCATTATAGAAATGACGATAGTTTGGTTCTGTTTGGCATGGCTGTTGTTTTCATAAATACAGGGTTAAAGAATTTCATTCATTTTTATGTTCAAACGAGATTCGTTACGAATGATGTTTTAACTCATGTATTTACGACCGTCACCATCGTGTCTAACAGAGCGTTTATCTATTTGAAATTTTATTAGATTTTTATTATGGATGGGTAGTGGTGTGATTAATGTCTTAAAAAAGTTGTGCAATGTGGGGATGAATTTTCATCAATGCTCACTAATAGAGCATGTGTAAAACATTAAACTCTGATACACATGGACGTTGAAAAAAACGTAGAGGGACGAGTTTATTGGATGAAGCATAGACAGAACAGAAACAAATGTGTGTGAATGAGAGAGAGAGAGAGAGAGAGAGAGAGAGAGAGAGAGAGATTACTAAAATGATTCAGATTTGGTTAATGATTTTTTGGGGGGTTTTGTTTCTGTATTCCTCTGAACATAACAAAGATGAGAAACAAAAAAAAGTGAGGTACATAAAAAGAACTGTACTTTAGAAATGTTTGATTAAAGGAATCACTTCAAAGATAATATCTTTGTTTCTCTCAAATGATTTGGAAGTAAACTTGCAATACAATGGCCTTTTCATGTTAAATACACAACTAACACTTGATTACATAGCAAGTAAATCTCTCACTTTTAGTGTAGCGGTGCGGCGGTGGTCGGTAGGATCAACCATGGGCTGGAAGAGGAGAGAGATGAAGGGTTTGTGGAGAGAGAGATGAAGGGTTTGTGGAGAGAGATGAAATATTAAAGGAGAGAGACAGAAGATAACAGGAGAGAGAGAACATATTTCATTATTGCCTAAAAAGTTATTACAGCCTTTACATCTATTTATATAAATGCCCCACCCATAATATGACCGTTACATCCCTACCCTGCCCTTTTAAGCTGCCCGGGGCAAACAGTCTGCCCGGCTTCCCTCAAATCACACCCGGTTATAAATAGGTGTGATAAGCTGAAACCCTAAATCCCCTTTCCCCACTTCTTCCTCTGTTGATATCGAGGGCGGCGCGCTCCTGGATGAGGATGAGGGATCCGCCGGAGTAGCGACGATGCCATACGCAGAGAACGTCGAGGGTTGCCGCCGGAAGTTCCCCTTCTTCCTCTGCTGAGATCGAGGGCGGCGCGCTCCTGGAGGAAGATGCGGGATCTGCCGGAGTAGCGACGATGCCATACGCAGAGAACGTCGAGGGTTGCCGCCGGAAGTTCCCATCCTGGAAGGTATCTCTGTATCCCCTGTCGTTTGTTGCTTTTCCTCTTGCACTTTCGTCCTAGTCGTTTTTAGTGTTCCTTTCGCGAGAGGTGGCTGTAGGTTTGGTAGATCCAGCAGTCCTGGGAGTGATTTCTGCGCCATAACGTCCATATTGTTAGAAGAGGAAATGTTTTTATTTCTATGGATGACAGAGGGATTAGCGATTTCGTCCCTGATTAGAGTTGTATGTAGATTTTGGAGTAGATCCAGCATTTCTGGCGAGTCTACTTGCTTCTGCGTACCACTGAAGCTGTGGTCTTGTGTTTGTAGTTGGTACTCCTGATCCTCGGTGGTGTTTGTTGTGTTGGTTGTATCCTACAGAAAATGACTAGTATCAGTCGGTGGTAAATAATCCCCTGGGATGACATGGGAAGGTGAGTGAACGTTATCGTCCCTGTATGTAGCGGCGACATCCGGTTCCTGCATATCATTGTTTGAGGTTAGAGACGTCGAAGTAATAGCAGTGGGGATGACATTTAAAGAGACGTGGCGTTTAACTTCCCTGTTTGTCTGTGCGGTTGTCGGTTGGGCGGCTGTCGGTTGATCACATGTGCATTGAGCTTCTAAAATTGTCAAAGTCTTTTTGTCGACGGAGTCCAGTGCTTCCCAGGTGGCTTCTTCCGGAAGGCAACCTTCCCAATGAAAGAGGCCCTGATGAATAGCTTGCCCATTCTGAAAAATTGTTCTCTTGTCCAAAAGGGCAAGAGGATGATGATATGTGTCTGGCAGCGCTGAGACTGGTATATGATGAATGGGAAAATTCGCAGTCTTATTGTATGGTTTAAGCAGAGAAACGTGAAATATGGGATGTATTCTACTAGTTGGAGGTAACTGAAGTCTATATGCGACTTGTCCTATTTTTTCGAGCACTTTGTATGGTCCAAAGTACCGTAAACTAAAACGCTTACATTTTTTGGGTGCAGGGATAATTGTTTGTAAGGATGAAGTCGCAGGAGAACCAAATCGCCTTCCTGGAACGAGATCTCCCTTCTCGTTCTATCCGCAAATTTTTTCATTTTCTTCTGTGCCTGCTGTAAATGATGTTGTAATCGTAGTAATAATTGTGCTCTGGATGTGGCTTCAGGTAGCAGCAGGTTGGCCGACTGCCCCCCTTCCCCAAAGGGTGGCAAAAACTGCGGAGGTGGTCGGCCAAACATTGCCTCGTAGGGTGTTAAGCCTGCTGCTGCATGATAAGTGGTGTTATAATGATACTCGGCCCAACTTAACAATGGGGCCCAGTGCGCGGGTTGTTGAAACGCAAATAAACGTAAATACTGGTTAATACAACGATTGACCCGCTCAGTCTGTCCATCCGTTTGAGGATGGTAGGCTGAGCTAAAACGGAGTCTGGTACCGTTTGTCTTGAAATATGCTAGCCAAAATTGGCTCAGGAAAATGGGGTCCCTGTCTGAAACAATTGTTTCGGGTAAACCGTGTAGTTTTCCACAAAAATCCCAGAAAACTTGTGCCACCGAAGGTGCTGTATAGTGTGTGGGCAGTGGGGCGAAATGAGCCCCTTTAGATAGGCGGTCGACCATCACTAGTATGGTTGTATAAGATTTGGATTTTGGTAGGTGGGTAATAAAATCAATAAAAAGATCCGTTCAAATCTTAGTGGGAATTGGAAGTGGCTGTAACAAGCCATAGGGTAAGTCATTGCGATCTTTTCCTTTTTGACAAAGGTCGCAATGTTGCACATAAGTATGAACATCGGCTGCCAATCCCGGCCAGTAAAAATATTGCTCTAGTCTTTTGGCTGTTGCGGTAACTCCGGAGTGTCCACCCGTGCGTGTGTCATGAGCTTCGCTTATTAAAATGGTACGTATAATAGATTGCGGGACATATAACTTTGCTTTATAGAATAATTTTCCTCCGATCATAGTCCAATCGGGTATCGAAGTGGGATTGGTGTCCAATTGATGAAGTATGGTTCTACTCTTGGTGTCCGATTGGTATAACTGTTTTATGTCATCAAATAGTGTTGAGTAACAAAAAGAAACAGTTTGTAAGGTTGCGCAAGAAGCGTCCGCAAGAGGTTCATATTTCCGGGAAAGAGCATCAGATGCCGTATTTTCCTTGCTGGGGCGGTATTGAATGGAGTAATTAAATCCTAACATTTTAGACAAGAATTTTTGTTGTTCCGGTAGTGTCATGACTTGGGAATTCAGGTTATGAAGTGTCTGGTGATCGGTTAGAATGGTGAAAGATGAGCCAATTAAGTATTGTCGCCATTTACTGACCGCAGTGGTGATAGCCAATAACTCCCTTATGTACGTGGATTTGGCTTGGTCCTTAGGCGGCAGTTTCTTACTAAAATAGGCGAGTGGGTGCCCTTTCTGTGATAAAACTGCCCCGATGCCACAATTAGATGCATCACACTCAATGGTGAAAGGTAACGAAAAATCGGGTAATGAAAGGACCGGAGTCGTCATTAGAAGTGTTTTGATGTTTTGAAATGCTTGTTGGCTGGCGTCCGTCCATAAAAATCCATCTTTCACGAGTAAATCAGTGAGGGGCGCGGTTACTGTGGCAAACTGTCGAATAAAGCGTCTGTAATACCCAGCTAGGCCGAGAAAAGCGCGCAATTGTTTTTGGTTTGTAGGTACGGGCCAATCCGCAATTTCCACTAGTTTTCCCGGGTTGGGTGGGACACCGTTGCCGGAAATGATGTGGCCTAAAAATTCTATTGTGGAAACTGTGAATGTACATTTGGAGGGTTTTAACGAAAGCTTATGGGTTGTTAGAAGTTGAAAAACCTCGTCTAGGTGGGACGCGTGAGTCTGTTCGGAATCACTATATATAAGAATATCATCAAAAAATATGACCACAAAGCGTCGAAGGAATGGTTGAAAGATGTTGTTCATTATGGCCTGAAACGTAGCTGGAGCATTTTTTAAACCAAACGGCATTACTAAAAATTCATAGAATCTGTTATGGGTTCGAAAAGCTGTTTTATGAATATCCTGTGGATGCATACGTATTTGATGATAGCCAGAAAACAAGTCAAGTTTGGAAAAAATAGTTGCCCCATGTAATTTGTCCAGGAGCTCGTCTATAGTCGGCATAGGAAAACTATCCTTCGCAGTTAATGAATTTAATACTCGATAGTCAACGCAAAAACGCCAAGTACCGTCTTTTTTTTTTCACTAGTAAAACTGGAGAACTAAATGCTGACGTACTTGGGCGGATGAGACCTTGGGCTAATAATTCGGTTATTAATCTTTCAATTTCATTCTTATGATAATGTGGGTATCGATATGGTCGGACTCTGGCCACGGAGTCTTCCGTAATTAAGGGTATTTTATGGTCAAATGGCCGAATTGGGGGTAGACCCGATGGTTTGCCAAACAGACTTTGATACTTGATTAACAATGTCTGGATCATTGGATTTTGGACATCAGAAAAATCGACATGTGGAATGGGATTTGATGTGTCTATGCTATCCGTTTGGAAACATAGCAACATGGATTCAATGGAATCCTGTGCCTGAAGTTTACAGATCTGGGAGGAGGAGATTGTCCCTGGATTTAAAAACCGTTCTCCCTTCAACCTACAGAGTTTTCCCTGATATGTGAACGTCATTTCGCGGGTAGCGTAATCTGTGGTAACGGGGCCTAAAGTTTCTAACCAATTAAAGCCTAAAATAACGTCTGCCTCGTGTAAGTCCACAATATATAAGTCTACTATAAAGGAAATATGTTGTATTTCGAGAGCCACCTGAGGGCAGAGTTCCTTGCAAAACATATTATTACCGTTTCCCACATGTACTCGAAAGGGCGGAATAGCACTAATGGGCAGTTTTAGGTATACGGCGGATCGTCTAGTGATAAAGTTATGTGTGCTGCCGTTGTCCAGAAATATGTGGACAGTAGTGTGCCCTATGTTGCCCTGGACACGTAATGACTTTGAAGGAAAGGTGCCCATCAACGCGTTAACACTAATTTCAGGGCTTCCCGAATCGTCCAATGTCGGTGGGTCGTCAGGTGGTGGTATAGTGGGTTCTTCGTCCAAGTCCTCTTGTTCGCCTTCAAAAAAATATAAGGTTGATTTATTTTTACATTTGTGTCCTGGTATATAGCGTTCCTCACATGTAAAATATTGTCCCCGCTCTCGACGATTCTGTAACTCGGTCGGTGACAAACGTCAGACCATCATTTTATCGTTGCTGGTTTTAAAATTAGTGGTTCGAGTGTTGTTTTGGGACCCAGACCAGGTCTGATTTCCCGGTCCCGTCGTCCTGGTCGGCCAATGCCGATTCGGACGAGAGTCGTCCACTATTTTGTCTTCAAACAATTTGGTCATTTTAAATGTTCATATAAAGTTGCTGGATGGTGGGCAATAACCTCGCGACAAATATGTGGTTTTAATCCTGCGATAAAATTACGACGTAATATATCTTGTGACAACCCGTCTACTTGACTAGCTAATGTTTCAAATGTATCTTGATAATTGGAAACAGTAGCATGCTGAACTAATTTCATGATCTTACCCATAGGATCCTCGTAATCCGATGGTCCAAAACGATCCATTAATGCGTCTTTGAATGTTTTCCAATCCGGACATAAGTCATTACGGAGCAGTCCTTGAAACCATTGCGAAGCGGGCCTGTCTAAATGCATAGAAGCAATGAATACATAGTCAAGTGGGTTTATATTGTAATACCTGAAATATAGTTCGGTTTTGAAGATCCAGTCCCTGGGGTCGCTCGTGGCAAATGTTGTGCAATCCATTTTTGTTGGGGACCTATTATGGAATTCTGGCTGCCCTCCTATATTGCTCAGGTCTTGGGAATTTGGTGCTTGAGTACTTAAAGGCGGAATTACATGGTTGGATAAAAAATTGTTGGGTTGATGCGTCTTAAGGGACTCTGCTTGTTCAGGCTGTGATCCCAATATACTCGGCTGTGATCTAGAAGCCTGGAGATCAATAATCGGAGCACGGAACCGGGGTTGACCCTCAAAGGGAACAGATGTTGCCGAGAAAGGTTTTGTGGGATGAAGCCCGTGGATGCCGTGTAATGACGATGATGATCCAGCGGCATTTTGTGGCTGAGCCTGAGCCAGCGGAAGAACTTCCGTGCTTCTTGGGGGAGCCATCGATCGCATGAAATTCTGTAATTCCGAACGTAATTCTTTGAATTCTTGGTAGAAAGATTGGTGAGAGTCCTGTAACTGTTCTTGGTTCTTGCGGAGAAGGTCTTGAGAATCTTTTAACTGCTCTTGGTTTTTGCGGAGAAAGTCCTGGTTTTGCGTCGTTGTGGACAGAGAATTGTGAACTTGCTGTAGTTCAGATGAGAATCGTTCCTGAGTGTGATGGATGGAATCACACACCAAGGTATGTTGTTCCATGTATTTCGCATGTCTTCTATCAAGATCGGCCCTAGTCACCGGTGTGTGGACGGAAATGGCGTCGGCGTGGGATGGCATTGGCAGCAACGCGGCGGTGTGCCCCTCCAAAGAGGAGCTCTCAACGAGAGCACCAGTTGTAGCGGCGCGGCGGTGGTCGGTAGGATCAGCCATGGGCTGGAAGAGGAGAGAGATGAAGGGTTTGTGGAGAGAGATGAAATATTAAAGGAGAGAGACAGAAGATAACAGGAGAGAGAGAACATATTTTATTATTACCTAAAAAGTTATTACAGCCTTTACATCTATTTATATAAATGCCCCACCCATAATATCACCGTTACATTCAGCCTCTCTCACTTGAACTCGGAACATTCAAAAAAAAATTTGAAAGAATTTGCCAACACAATTTGAAATGATTTTGAATTCGAGAGTAGAATAAGAAGGTATGGAATGCAAGTAAGAGTCTTTATTCAAAGGAGAGTATATTTTCCCAATTCATCAATTAGATCTATTTTTTACTCGTAAGTATTGATAAGATTCTTCCATTTAGCAACACCTTGGGATGTCATTGACATTCATCAGAATGGCAATGTTCAAACAAGAAAAAGCTTACGGTGATTTGATATCTATGTATTAGTATGTTGATTGTAAAGCTAATAAAATTACAAGGGAATAGTTGACGATGATGGCAGAAAAGGCAATAAATATTCTGATAGGGATTAACATAGCTTAATTGGATGGTGAAACCAGAGAGCTAATAGAAATTACTATTTCATGTTTAAATCCAATCTCAATGGAAAGAAGTCATAAGAAATACTCGAATTTGAACTTGAAATGGCGAGTTTCAATGAAGTCCATGGTTGCTCCTGGTCTCTGGAGAGGTCCATGTAAAATAATTAAGGATGTTTTTCTTTATTTGGCGTCAGCTATTATTGATTCAAAAGTGATATTTTAAGAACAATGTTTTTTTGTTTATTCTTACTTAATTAATCGTTTAAAATACTTATACACGCAGGTTGCTCTCTTTGGGGCTCCGTTTTGCAGTGGTGGCATTTATTTATACACGCAGTTTTCGTTCGTTTGGATGCGTGGATGATAAGCGCAAAACGGCGAAATCTGTGTTTTTTCGCGATCGTAGGAGCCTCCAGCTTATGAGCTCTCTTATATATTTTCACGGTTTCTCTTCCCCAACCAAGCCCCTCACCCCTACCTCGATCCTTCTCGTGATCCTCTCTAGCCGAACCCTTTGCTGACCACTGTAGGCTTCACCGCAAACCATATTGGATTGGCAGCCCTTCCTTGCTCACTGACCGTCCTGCTGCTTGCAGACGCCAACACGCACTGGCACCACACACGGCCCGCGTGCACACAACCAACACGCTCACGCCCGGCTAGCACCACCTCCGCCCCATCTGCCACTTTTGACCGCCACTGTCGCCGTGCAACTTGCTCAGGCTGCCCGGACCGCCCGCGGGGCATGCTCCGTTTGGATTTCTGGTTGCGGAAACGCAATTCTCAGAAACAATTAAATACAGAATCACAAGAAAATACATAATTTAAACAATTTTATTAGCACAATAAAAATAGTCGGTACTCAAATAATTAAGTGATACAAGTCCGAAAATATATAATAGAAGAACTCGTACTACGAAAATCTGCATGAGTAATATGAACTTAACAGTAATCCGTAAAATGGACGCACAAGATTCGTGTCAGAAAAAGAACCATCGAGCACCTCACACTTTGCCGCAACCCGTGAATATGACATCGTGTCACTACCTGCACGCTTTCACTCTTCGTTGTCAATGCAACTCGCAATCTGATGTCGACATCCATCGTAGCCTTCGACCGTGTACAACCACTCTCCCCTTGACGACTTTACCTTTTTTGTTTTGGATTTTGGTGTGATCTTCATAGCTTGCTTTCCTCTCCTTTTATAGAGTCGTTTCATATGTTTTAGTCTATTTCCAAGAATCTTTCTCACAAGTGCCCATTCAAAGCACATAGGTTGTTTGGATAAAAGTTTGCATTGGCGGACGGTAGATAAGGATGGTGAAACATGTCAGTTTGATTATTCAAAACCAACTCAACAATTGTCACCTTGGTTTAAATTTCAAACACCACATTCTGCACATAGCATCATCTGCACGAAACACTAACTGCTCAAAACACCAATCTGCAAGAACCACCACTTGCTCAAAACACCAATCTGCACGAACCACCACAAAAATCATGAGCATAGCACATCGCACTGTGGTCGCCATCAGTCGGTACAGATTACTAAATTGCACAACCTTCATGACCACGATGGTTTAGAGACCATCACTCTCCACTCCTAGATCTAGTGTCACTGCACCCACATCTTGGACGTCTTCAGAATTTTGCGCACGTTGCGGACAATTTCTCCCTTGTTCGACACCAACCGAGCTCATACACCTCTCGATCCCCTATTGAATGCACTCTCTTGTCCATCTACTGGCAAAATATACTCACCCCCATGAGTGGAGTCCTTAAGCAACTAATTGGACATAATGTTGATATGACCTCCTCCAACCCCAATATATCTTTCCCATGCAGGAGCGTGGTCACCGCGTGTTTAAAGGATGGCGGGAGTGAGATAAGAAGTAATAGGGTTTTATCTTCTTCCTCCACATTTGCACCAACCGCATGCAATTGGTTTAGAAGGTCCTTGAACACATTAAAGTGCTTTTGCAGTTTGTCACTCTCCTGCATCTTCAGCATATACAATCGTTATTTCAAAACCAACTTTGTGGTCAACGACTTGGCCAGATACAATCTCCCAAGCTTCTCTCAAAGCTTGATTGCAGACTCCTCAACGTAAATGTTAAAGAACACATTATCGTCAATACACATCCTGATGGCGTCAGTGTCACGCTCATCCAAATCAATCCACTACTCGTCCTTCACTTCAGCGATCAAAATTTCTCATCTCTGCAAAATCTGCATCAGCTCCTACTCAATCAGCATATCTTTGATATGAATTTGTCATAAACTAAAAATTTTGTTGTTATCGAACTTCTCCACTGAGTACCCAGCCAAAGTTGCATTTTTCCCTGACATAGTTGTCCTCCGATATCATGATGAGACCTGTTTAATTCAAGGTTGGATTTGAAAGAATGGGGAGAGCACCTAGTCGTTCACCACCACAAACAAATCTTTTCTTAAATGTCCAATCAGTCACATACAGAACCGAGCTCTGATACCACTTATTGAGATTTCTAATTGCGGAAGCACAATCCACAGGAAAAACTAATTAAGAGTCACATAAAATGAATATTTATCACAATTTTATTAACACAATAAATTTAGTACACAAATAATTAAAAGATATAAATCTGGAAAAAATACTGCAAAATAACTTGGAGTATGAAAATCCGCATGATTGATATGAACTTAACTGCAATTCGTAATACAGACACACAAGATTCGTACCAGAACGAACTTTCATCGTTGTCAGACGACCAACCACCGCAACCGCCACCACTTCGCCTACGAGCATGCAACCATCAAGCACTGCACACCTTACCTCATCCCGTGAATCTAACGCCTTGTTGCTATCCGCACACTTTCGCTCTGTGTTGTTTATGCAGCCCACAATTTGATGTCGACCCCCCACTTTCACCTTTTGTCGTGCACAATTGCTCTCCTCTTCAAGATTTTACCTCTCTTTGGTTTGGCTTTTGGCGTGATCTTCATAGCTTGTCTTTCTCATCTTTTATAGAGTCATTTCATATGTCTTAGCCTCTTTCCAAGAAGCTTCCTCACACGTGCAAATTCAAAGCACATGAGCGGCTTAGAGAAAAATCTACATTGACGGACGGTAGGTGAGAATGGTGAAACATATGGGCTTGATTATTCAGAACTAACTAAACTTGTTTGTCATTTACAAAATATTGGTGATCCAAGTGACTGGAACATATTCGTCAACTCAAGATTCAGTCAGACACAATTACTAACACGTTCCAACAAAAAAGCTATAAAAAAGGAAATCAGACCTTCAATGAAAGACAATCAACTAGAGATACAAGAGAGTTCTGAGATTTTTCTGGCGAGAATGCGAGATTTAGATCGTTTCTTCGCTCAGAATTTTCTCTGCTCGCTCTCAACGCTCCTAAGGACGCTTTAAAAAGCACGAGAGAAGGCATAAGAGAACGCTCACGTGGACACTCCAACTCCGTAGACGCTCCAGCTCCGTGGACTTGGTCATTTTCCTCCATTCATTGCATTCAAGGTTTGTAAACAGAGAAACGACATGTCACCCTCTGAGAATCTCAAACTCTTGTAACAACAAATGAACTATTGAATTTCAGTCTGACACAAATCCGGCCATGTTTTTTCCCACCATTTCCGAATTTTACACACTAAAACGTCTTGCTTGTCATTACTGTTGGATCTCTTTTGACTGTTTGTGTGTTCGGCTCACTCTTGAGCTAAGACGGTTCGATTATCTGGACCAGGAGAAAACTGAGTAACTCGCAACAAATGTGATTAATATATGATAACACAACACATTCATTCCACCCACGTTCAATGAATAAAAGTTGCAATAACCAGTTTCAAAGACTCAAGTACCTAAACATAGATTGAACTGCTTGGTCCTACATTTTTTCTTTCGGATCCACATCCAAACCCAGATGCATAAAAACTAGCCCGAACCTCTCAATTTCATTGGAGTCGGATTCTCAATTCTCTCAATTTTTTTGCAGGCTCCTAATTTTTTATAATATAATTATATATATATACCTTTTTTTTTTTTGGAGATTTTTAACCGTAACCCGTAATTGGCTAGTCGCACCTCAAAATCTCCCAATTATTATCGTCTTTTCGAAATACGTCTTGTACATGCAATTTCAGGAAAAAATGTTCACCACGAAAGTTGTAGATATCGACGAGATCTACAACTTTAGTGTTGAACACTTTTCCTGAAATTGCATGTACAAGGCGTATTTCGAAAAGACACAAAATCTGAGCATATTTCCAAAGTACGACTTGTACATGCATTTTTAGGAAAAGTAATCAACACGAAAGTTGTAGATCTCGTCGATATCTATAATTTTTGTGTTGAACACTTTTCCTCATATTGCATGTAAAAATTATATTTTGAAAAGACACGAAAAATTAAAAGTCTTTGAGATGCGACTAACAATATAACAAATTGCGGTTAACAATTACCTTATTTTTCTACTGGCAGTCCCCAGCCCACGAGGCTACTCTTCTTCCAGTAGAAGTAGCACCGCTCGACCTCACTAGTGCCTAGTCAATTTTTCGGGACGCGAGCAGTGGAGAACGGCAGTACAATCTTCGAATCTCCACCAAAACTGATGCAGGCGCTGATGTTGCCGTCGCGTCCGGCGGCGGCGATCTCCGCCGCTTCTTCGGCATCTCATCCTCGTCCGCTTGTGCAATTTGTCAGGCACACTTCCTCCTTATCCCCACATTTCCTCAGCCGGTGGATTCTTCCTCGCCCCTCTCGTCTGTCGCTCTCACCGAAGCCCTCGTTTTCGTCGTCCTCATTGTACGCTACCCCATTGTCTACCGCCCCAGCAGGTTACCCTACAGTTGATGAACAGTCGGAGGCTGCGAAGCTCGCTCAGGTCCCCCCTCTCTCACCGTACCCTTTAGTTGATCTTTTTTATCGGTAATTTTCTAGTGGGTGTGTGAATCTGCAATAGCTTATTTGCCCCTCAAATTTCTATCTATTTTTTGATGCATTTTCCTTCAGTTTTCACAAAGAAAACACAAAACAAGGGTAATACCTCTGCACAGTAGCTCAACACAGTGAGACATTCGATCAGACCAACTAAAACAAGGATTAATAGCACCAGATTACAGCAACAATACATACAGAAATAGGATGATAGAGATCGATCCTAAGGAAGGAGAGTCCTCCCTGAACAGACGAGATCGGCTAGGAGAGAGGGACTTCCGTTCTCCACGCAGCACACAGACAAAAAACTCAGCAGTTTTTTTCCATATACAAAGCCCTACTTCAACAAACTATTTATACCTGGGCTAGATTTAATACCAAATTACCGAAATACCCCGGACAGTCGCCCGCGAGACTCCCCCACAGTGTTTGATCGTATCAAATACCTCCCCCATCTATTGTTCCTTGTCCCCAAGTAACAAAGTGAGGATACTTCTTCTGCAGCGACCATAGATCCTCCCATGTTGCTTCGGCTCGGGAGTTGTTAGCCCACTGCACTAGGAACTGAGTGACGACACGCCCATCCCGATTGGTGATTCTCCAGCCCAAGCTGTTCATTGGTTCTATCAGCACATTAACCTTCATTTTCATGGCTGACGGTAACAGACCTGGCCGGTTGGGAGGCTCCCCTTTGTGCTCCTTCGGCTGGGAGATGTGAAACGTCGGATGGATCTTGGCATCGTCGGGTAGTTCCAGGCAATAGGCCACGTTGCCCACCCTTTCGGCCTTTCCAACACCTTTAAAGGTACAAAAACTTGGGAGACAGTTTCTGACATCCGTGCATGCGTAAATTGACCTATCTATACAACTGCAGTCTGATATATACCCAAGAACCAACTTCTAACTCCCTTTCGCGACACCCGTTATCAGCAAGGAACTTCATTCTATTCTGAGCTTGCGCTATATTTTGTTTTAGAATAGAGATCATCCGTTCTCGAGCTTCCAACGTGCGGTCAACCCCCTCCACTGATGAGGTTCCTTCTACATACGGAGATGGTAGTTGGGGTTCTTGCCCGTAAAATACTTCATATGGGATCATTTGTATCGCACTTTGTAACGTGGATTTGTACCAACATTCTGCTAGGGGAAGCCACTCGGCCCAACTTCGTAGTCATTCATGGCACATGCTTCGGAAGTATCCTTCCACGCACTGATTAACCACTTTCGTTTGCTCGTTGCTTTGCGGGTGATAGGCTGTGGAGTGATGTAGTTGGACTTGCAAGATCTTAAACAACTCTACCCAAAACTGGCTTAGGAAAACCACATTCTGATTGAACAATCGCGGTGGGGAGGCCATGTAGCCGGAAACAAATTGAGAAACACCCGAGCCACTTCTTTTGTTGTGTATGGGTGTCATAAGGCCATGAAATGGGCTTGCTTGCTTAGTCTGTCCACGACCACTACTATAGTGGATTTCCCTTGTCTCTTTGGTAGTTCTTCGATGAAATTCATCCCAATTTTTTGCCATATACACTCCGAAATGGGTAGAGGTTGCAATTAACCCATGGGTAGTTGGTTTACAGCTTTACAAGTTTGACAAATTGGACATCGTTGTATGTAATCATAGACATCCGGTTTCATCCTCTTCCAATAGAACACCTTCTTTAATCGGTAGTAAGTTGTTGTGATTCCCGAGTGACCGCCCATTATGCTATTGTGGTATAACTGGAGGCTGGGCAACCACTGCTTTAGTTAAACATCGCGTCCGAGCACCAATTTCCATTTCCTCTTCTGCACCCCTTGCCTCCACTGATAATTCGGCTTGCTGGACTTGTCAGCCTCCTTGGCCGCAATGATCTGTTGAATGTGACTATTCCGTTCCCACAATTTTCATACTGTCTGAAGAATTTCTGAATGAACCACCTCCATTGTCTTTATCTTGATCTCTAACTGTTCATATTTCCGAGACAAGGCGTCCACACATGTATTTTCCTTGTTGCATTTGTACTGAATCTGGAAGTCATATCTCATCAGCTTGGCTAAGTACCATTGCTGGGCTGGAGTGGCGATTTTTTGCTCGAGCAAGAATTTCAAACTTTGATGGTTGGTCCAAATGATGAATGAAGTGTCGACTAGATAATGTCTCCATTTGTGGACTGCCATAACTACGACCAAAAGTTCCTTCTCATATGTTGAGAGCCGAGCATTCTTCAGCCCAAGTGCCTTGCCGAAATATGTCACGGGTTGGCCTTCTTGTAACATGATCGCGCCCACACCGGTGTCTGTCGCGTCCGTCTCCACAACAAAAGGCTTCCGAAAGTCCGGGAGTCGTAGCACGGGGGGTTGTGACACAACCCATTTCAGTGCTTGGAAAGCCGCTTCGGCGTCTTCTCCCCACTTAAATTAACGTTGATATACAAGAAGATGAGTTGTTTGGCCACCATATCTCTGTATAAAGCGCAGATAGTACTCGGTTAAACCCAAGAATCTGCACAGTTCCTTTTGAGTCATGGGGATGGGCCATTCTAACATCACTTGAATCTTGCTAAGATCGGTCGCTATCTCTTGGCTTGAGATAAGATGGCCCAGATACTGTATTTGGCGCAACCCAAAGTGACTTTTACCGCACTTTAGGAAGATTTGTTGTTGTCACAAAATCTGTATGGTTGTGTGTACAATCCAAGTGATCCTCCCACGATTGGCTGAAAACGAGCATGTCATCAAAAAAATACCAAAATAAATTTTCGGAGATGTGCCCTGAATATTGAATTCATCAAACTCTGGAATGTTGACGGGGCATTAGACAATCCAAAAGGTATCACGAGGAACTCGTAGTGCCCGTGATGAGTGCGAAATGTTGTCTTGGGAACGTAGTTTGGTGCCATCCGGACCTAATGATAGCCCGTCGCAAGTCAACTTCGTAAATAAAACAACCCCGTGCAATTCTTCAATTAATTCTTCAATAACTGGAATTGAAAATTTATCTTTGATTGTATCCTTGTTGAGTTGTCGATAGTCAACACATAGACATCATGTGTAGTCACTCTTCTTCACTAGAACCATAAGAGAAGCGAAGGGACTATTGCTATGTCGGATCATACCAGTGTCTAGCAACTCTCCCACCATAGGAGAAGCGAAGGGATTATTGCTATGTTGGATCATACCAGTGTCTAGCAACTCTCCCACCATTTTCTCAATTGCCGCCTTTTGAAAAGGTGGAAAGTGATACAACCTGATGTTGACCGGTGTCGCCCATTCGCGTACCGGGATGCGGTGTTCATGTTGCCGACTCGGTCGCAGCCCTTTAGACTCGGTGAATAGATCCTAGAACCGATCCAACACCACCTGAAGTTTGCCCTGCTCCACAGCCGCAAGCTGTTGATTCCCCGACCCGGGCTGAATACTGAAGTCAACACTCTCTTCTGTCGACCCAGCTGGACTGGCCACAACATGACACAAAGCCAATATGTTGAACCCCTCACAGTTGATCAAATTTTGCGTCCTCCTCGGGCGCATCCAAGTGATGGCAGTGTGTTTCGAGCCCCGCAAGGAAATCTTTCGTCCGTGAACAACGAACTCCATCTTCAGATTTTGGAAGTCCCATTGGACTACCCCCAGGGTGACGAGCCACTGCACCTCCAATACCACTTCGCATCCCCCCAAAGGTAGTATTATCATGTCCTAAGTGAACAATATGTCCGGCATTCGCCACCTAAAATCAGCCACCATGTAGGAACTTGCGATCGTTTTCCCATTCGCCACCGCACATCAAAGCTCAG
This sequence comes from Platanthera guangdongensis, assembly GCA_039583875.1. Taxonomy (NCBI): domain Eukaryota; kingdom Viridiplantae; phylum Streptophyta; class Magnoliopsida; order Asparagales; family Orchidaceae; genus Platanthera; species Platanthera guangdongensis. Next base: position 24,380,914 of record CM077166.1, on the reverse strand, counting down.
ATACTTTTGATGCGTTTTCCTTCAGATTTCACAAAGAAAACAGAAAACAGGGATAATACCTCGGCACAACAGCTCAACACAGAGAGAGATTCAATCAATCGAACCAAAACAAGGACTAATAGCACCAGATTATAACAACACAGACAGAATAGGACTATAGAGATCGATCCTAAGGAAGGAGAGTCCTCCCTGAATAGACGATCGACTAGAGGAGAGGGACTTCCGTTCTCCCCGCAGCACATAGACACTGAGTTCAGCAGTTCTTCATATACAAAACCCTACTTCAACAAACTGTTTATACCTAGGCTAGATTTAATACAAAATACCGAAATACCCCGGACGGTCACGCGCGAGTCTCCCCCGCCTTGTTTGATCATATCATTTTTTCTTATCTGACTTGAGATTTCTGGATTGAACATGATCTATTTGTTGAAAGGCTAGAATAATTAAGGAATGAAAGGGCTGACTGAATTTTTTTTCCCACACGATGCAGATTATGCTATTAGGAAGCTATTCCTTCAGTGTCATTTGAAGCTTGTAGGGTACCAGGGCATAAACTTTAGGCAAATTCTAATAGCCCGTTAAAATAAGAGAAAAAAGAGATGAAATTTTGTACAAAAATTCCCCTATCATTGTAAAAAGGGGGAATTTGTAAAATCAAATTTTAAATCAATTTAGGGGGCATAACATTAAACATAATTATAATGTTCTCATTGATATTTAACTTATTAGCAGTCACTCTGTCACTAGCTTTATTTATCTCAACACCTTTACACTCCTCACATCTCTATCTCTTAATACCCCATCCGATTACTACGTTAACCTTTCAACATACAGAACGCATCACTACCATAATGTCATTGGATTTTTTGCCTTACCATTTAGTATATTGCAAACACAAGTGACCTTATTTCCTTCAATTATGGTATCCACTAATTTTTTTTTTAATTCGGACACCTAAAAGGAAAACATTAGAGACACCTGCTAGGTGTTGTGAGAGTTTAGCCATTAGGCATGCTAAATGGGGATGGGGTAGACCAAAAAAGACTTGGAATGAAACTATAAGACATGATGGTGGAGACCTGCCCAGATTAGGTCGTCAAAAAAAAAAATGCTCGACGCCGCATCCGACCAGGCCTCCTCTATCGACCGTGAAATTTACATGTTTTAATTGTGTTTTGTGTTGTAATTTGCCTGAATATATATATATATATATATATATATATATATATATATATATATATATATATATATATATAAATATAAGATATATATATATATGTGTGTGTGTGTGGTGTGAGTTATATACATATAAGGATATAAAGGTATAAATATGTATTAAATAGCAGCTCCAGGTCTCTACAAAGCCGGTCCAGAAAAAGAAAAAAAAACAGAGCGTCTGCATTCCGGTTCAGTTTTTCCTCACAGGCAACCCGTGCAACTGTTCATCTTCCCGTGGGCGAGGGTTCGGTCGCACCTCTTCCGACAATGGCGCTGCTCCAGGAGAAGATCTCGCACGATGTCTGGCTACGATTCCGCCATTCCTCGCATCGAGCGGCTCCAAGCTCCATTCGATGAGCCACGACGCCCTATTTTCGGCGGTTGCCGCAACTTCCCCACAGCCACGACGGAGCTCTGCCATGGCCGCCCATGGAGGTTATTGCATTTCAGTTTCTCCTATTCGTTTTGGTTTGAAACCCTATAAAAAGGGATGTGTGTCTGTATTTTGGGGGGGGTTGATGTTTGTTGATGAAATTTGATTTTTGAAGAAGGATGAGATTATTGTTTGATGTGTTATTTTCATTTCCTGTGTGAGAACTTGTTGGGGAAGATGAACAGGTCGCAGCTGCTGTTGCTGTTGTTTGGGAATTCTGGCATTCGGATTTCCAGTTAGGGGGTGCTGTGTTTTTTTTTCTGTAGGAGTTAGATGAGAAGAAGATGAACAGTGAATTTAAAGTTACTGTTCGCCCCTTGACAGTTGTTGGTTGGCTGCTGGAAGAACAGTAACTTTGTGAAATCCTGTTACCGGCTTCCGTGAACTGTGAACAGTAAAATTGAAATAATGTTTAGGTGGATAGTGTGTTGATTTAGGTGTGATTGATGCTTGATATCGCTGTGAGCTTTATAACTCCGTGAACAGTGATTTCTTGTGTTAGAGATTTCGGGGAGCCACTCTTGTGTGTGAGAGTGAGTGAATTCTAATCCGTGTTAGAGGTTTCGTGGAGCCACTCGTGTGAGAGCGAGTGAATTTTAGGTTTGTTAGTTTGTGGCTTTCCTTATTTAGTGATTCCGTGGAACCACCTCGTGTGAGGGAGTGACTTAATTCCTTGGTGACCGTATGCGATAGCGGCCGACCTCGGAGCGGAGATCGAAGGTGACGAGGAGTTTCTCGCGTGATCGCCATCGACTTCGAAATACGGAAGACGCCTCTTCCGTGGGTAATTGTTTCTATCTCTTTCTTTGTGTGTGCCTCTATTTTCTCGTAGGATATTTAGACTCATTGCTGAGTTTTCGCCCGAGTTTCGTCAGCAAACGCTACGTCGAGAACTCCCAAACGGAAACGTATTTGGAGTTCACGATTTCCGTTTTTGCTACGACAAGGGGAACGGATCGAAGTGGCAAACTTCCTTCCCCGGATTTAAATTCGAATCTTAATTAAGAAAATTCATTTTTTTAAAGAAGTAATTTTGTGCCTTCTAAATCCAAGTTGCGTAATTTTCTTAGTACTGCGCCCGCTCTAAACTAAAAAATCATATTTCGCTGCATTCGGTTAGGGTTTCCTAGACATAGCCGACAGACGCGTAAACCCTACGCGTCGTCCTGCATCAAATTGGTATCAGAGCGAGGTTCCAAAATTTTCCTAAGTTTTGGGATCCGCCCTGCGTCGAATAGGAACCCGCATTTCATTTTCAAATTATTTTAAAAAAAAATAAAAGAGATTATTTTATCATCATTGCATTTAAATTTGTTAGCATGTATCGACGTAGTGATAGAATGCGTCAAACTGATTGTGGTTACCCGAGTCGTGGACACGAAGGGAATGAACCGCCCCAGTGGTTTATACCTTTCGCCCACCAACTAACGACCTTAACTGAGAGTACATGCCAGTTGCGTGAAAGGTTAGCACACCTTAGAGGTAGGGTGAGTAGATTAGAAATACCCCCTTGAGCGTCAATGCCACTTCAAATTCGAGATGAGCATTCGGTCGGTGAGCATTACGATGTTCCTCATCACTATGTAGAAAGGTCTACCTTTAGGAGGAATCCTTTATTCGAGGATCACGACTACCCTTACACTCACACCCATAGTGCCCAGTCACGGAGATCGTTACGATACTACGATGATTATACTCGAGCACCGTATACCACTTCTCGAGGTCGTGTTACCCCACCAACACGTTCTCATTATAGAGACGATCCGTATGATGACCATCGTCGTTATTATACTCGTACCCGAGTGGATCCTATTGGGCCCTCGACACCTTATTATGAGGATAGGATTCAGTATTCCTCTAGTTATCGATACTACACGTCTCCTTTATATGAGGAATCTGAGACTGCATATGTGCGACCACCACCATATGTTCATAGGACACGTGATCATCCACGAGCACGTCATAATTATGTTATGGACGATCATCACGACTACACTCACGTATCTTATAGGGGTCACTATTATCAAGAGTACATCACACCTAGTGATCCTTCTAGTGTCCCGAGGACAAACATGATGATAGACATTAAGGGTCAACAAGAGCATTCCACTGCCCACACCAGAGAGACGTCACCCACTCTATCTGATGTTCTAGTACAGGATGTGTGTAGTCAAGCCCCATGTGAGTCGGCTCCACTTAGTGAACCCGTCCTTGATTCGATCTCTACTAGCTCTATTTTGAGTGTAGATTCCTTGCACACTTCACCTAGTGGCGCACCGAGTCACATCACCACACCTGATGGCGCACCGAGTGACATTACGATCGAAAGCCGAGAGCTGAGTAGTGATCTCGAGGTAGTCACTTCTACCCTTTCTGAGAGTATGACCCCTTCTGATGGTTCATTTTTGGAGGACCATCACTCGACTGATGGGTCATTTGATGACCCTCCTATTGAGCCTCCAGATGAGCCACCTCGCCCTTATGTGGATGAGCTTTATCAGAATAGTACACTTGCGAGTTCTAAGACATGGATACCTGCTCCATTGTCTCACGTGATGTTGATAGTGCTTGGGCATAGTCATTTGGTTGCTCGCACTCCAGATGAGTTATGGGATGTACCCCTTGCTGACCATCGTATTTGCGATGAGTTCTTCTATGTCCCACCTGGTGAGCCTCCTGATGTCTCACCATTCCTTAGCACATTCATCACGGTTGTCACACTTTGCGCACGCTTATTTGAGAGCACTCCATCTGTTATTGGAGCTTACGTTTGCACGCGTCGCATTTGCGACGAATTTTATTATACCCCTCCCGGCGAACCCCCAGATGGCAAATTTATGGGTTCCCCGCACATTTGGGATGTTTCCATCTTTAGTGGCACAGTTGAGTTTGAGGGTGCACTCACTGATTCGTTGAAGTTATATCTTGTCAAGCACACGTGCAGAGACAATTCACACACCATGTTGACACATTTGGTTACTGTTGTCTCTGATCTGCACTTGAGTGTTCATCGCCCCCGCGATGAATTCTGTTATGATCCACCCTCTGAGCCTCCTGATCATGTGCCTCTTTCAGGAGTTGCTCTTGGTATCTGAGACCATCGGTTAGTGGCGTTAGTCGTATTAGTAGTTCATTTATGACATTTGCATGATTTGCATAAGAGATTTTGAGCGAATAAGTGCATAGTATTTATGAATTTTATGCAACTCAATTTTTTAAAAAAAGGCATGAAAGAGCTACTAATTTTAAAATGAACGACTTGATTATGGCTCGGCTAAATCCGGAACGACTACCTTCTGGTACCGTAAAGAAGCTAGCTATCGTAGAACTGGACCCTTTCGAGTAGTAAATTGGATTGGGCAATATGCGTATGAACTCGAGATGCCTTCCGTTTGGGGAGCAAATCCTGTTTTTAACGTAGCCAATCTGACTTAATTTTACGATTACTCGCATGAGTCTTTAGAATTTTCATTGTCTTCTCCTTCATTTGATTCTTCTGGGATGGTGAGTGAGAGTGAGGAGCCACATTCAGGACATACCTACATTCATTCCGCTACTGACACTTACATTGTAGTTTCTTCTGTTTTCACTGACAGTTTCAGGATGAACATGAGACACCAGGAGATTATTCTATTACAGTTCCCGAGCAGCTAATGATTTTCTGAGATACTTGGTTCGTTGGTATAGATGTTGATCTTCTTCCGCACTACCGCTCGGAGCACTCACCAGAGATGAGTGATTTCGAGAGGGGGAGAGTTGGTGGAGACCTGCCCAGATTAGGTCGTCAAAAAAAAAATGCTCGACGCCGCATCCGACCAGGCCTCCTCTATCGGCCGTGAAATTTACATGTTTTAATTGTGTTTTGTGTTGTAATTTGCCTGAATATATATATATATATATATATATATATATATATATATATATATATATATATATATATATATATATATATAAATATAAGATATATATATATATGTGTGTGTGTGTGGTGTGAGTTATATACATATAAGGATATAAAGGTATAAATATGTATTAAATAGCAGCTCCAGGTCTCTACAAAGCCGGTCCAGAAAAAGAAAAAAAAACAGAGCGTCTGCATTCCGGTTCAGTTTTTCCTCACAGGCAACCCGTGCAACTGTTCATCTTCCCGTGGGCGAGGGTTCGGTCGCACCTCTTCCGACAATGGCGCTGCTCCAGGAGAAGATCTCGCACGATGTCTGGCTACGATTCCGCCATTCCTCGCATCGAGCGGCTCCAAGCTCCATTCGATGAGCCACGACGCCCTATTTTCGGCGGTTGCCGCAACTTCCCCACAGCCACGACGGAGCTCTGCCATGGCCGCCCATGGAGGTTATTGCATTTCAGTTTCTCCTATTCGTTTTGGTTTGAAACCCTATAAAAAGGGATGTGTGTCTGTATTTTGGGGGGGGTTGATGTTTGTTGATGAAATTTGATTTTTGAAGAAGGATGAGATTATTGTTTGATGTGTTATTTTCATTTCCTGTGTGAGAACTTGTTGGGGAAGATGAACAGGTCGCAGCTGCTGTTGTTGTTGTTTGGGAATTCTGGCATTCGGATTTCCAGTTAGGGGGTGCTGTGTTTTTTTTTTCTGTAGGAGTTAGATGAGAAGAAGATGAACAGTGAATTTAAAGTTACTGTTCGCCCCTTGACAGTTGTTGGTTGGCTGCTGGAAGAACAGTAACTTTGTGAAATCCTGTTACCGGCTTCCGTGAACTGTGAACAGTAAAATTGAAATAATGTTTAGGTGGATAGTGTGTTGATTTAGGTGTGATTGATGCTTGATATCGTTGTGAGCTTTATAACTCCGTGAACAGTGATTTCTTGTGTTAGAGATTTCGGGGAGCCACTCTTGTGTGTGAGAGTGAGTGAATTCTAATCCGTGTTAGAGGTTTCGTGGAGCCACTCGTGAGAGCGAGTGAATTTTAGGTTTGTTAGTTTGTGGCTTTCCTTATTGAGTGATTCCGTGGAACCACCTCGTGTGAGGGAGTGACTTAATTCCTTGGTGACCGTATGCGATAGCGGCCGACTTCGGAGCGGAGATCGAAGGTGACGAGGAGTTTCTCGCGTGATCGCCATCGACTTCGAAATACGGAATACGCCTCTTCCGTGGGTAATTGTTTTTATCTCTTTCTTTGTGTGTGCCTCTATTTTCTCGTAGGATAATTAGACTCATTGCTGAGTTTTCGCCCGAGTTTCGTCAGCAAACGATACGTCGAGAACTCCCAAACGGAAACGTATTTGGAGTTCACGATTTCCGTTTTTGCTACGACAAGGGGAACAGATCGAAGTGGCAAACTTCCTTCCCCGGATTTAAATTCGAATCTTAATTAAGAAAATTCATTTTTTTAAAGAAGTAATTTTGTGCCTTCTAAATCCAAGTTGCGTAATTTTCTTAGTACTGCGCCCGCTCTAAATTAAAAAATCATATTTCGCTGCATTCGGTTAGGGTTTCCTAGACATAGCCGACAGACGCGTAAACCCTACGCGCCGTCCTGCATCACATGATGTACTTGGGTATTAGTGAGATTATGACTAAAAATAGGACGCAATGTCGACCAAGGATTATAGCCGATCACACTATGGTGGGATAAAGGCTTTAGTGTTGTTGTTTTTAATTCAAAGAGCCTGATGCTTGAATACAAAATCAATGTTTAATTTTGACATGTGATTCATTTGACACAACTTATACTTTTCTGTTTTTTGAGTTGAAACTCTTAACATTTGTTTACTTCATGTCAAATTTTTTGAGGTAGACTATAAGAAATGCGGGGGAAAATGGTCCAATTTTTCTGTCCATATAATCTTCGTACTCTCCGGCAATAACCCATCCCACAACACGTCACTTTTCATCACAATTAGATTAGGATGCGACATATTGTGTATGGGTGGCATTCGACCTAATTGCCTATTGATGGGGATCCATCAGATCATGCACCAGGAGGGGTTCGCCGCAAGGAGGGACCCACGTTCATGTATTCGCGCAGGAGGGCTTGATCAGATCGACGATCCGACTCCGCGGATGTGTCGGGATTCGCGTCACGAATCATTTTCATATATTATTTTATTATTTTTGTGTTTTATTTGATGTATTTGAGTGACCCCACCTCCGGCCAATTATACTCGTCAATGGTGGGATGCTCTTTTATTATTGCAGAATTTGGAGAAGTCATTCCCGAATTCCTGCGATCATCCCACGGTACCGACTCCGTGGAACCCTAGGTGACGACTCCTAGGTGTGCAACTTCCTCCCCAAGATTTTCTCAAGTCCTAAGCCTATTCTTCCCCCTCACATATCCTCTTCCGCAGCCCCTATAGCTTCCCAAACCAGCGGTCGCCCTCTGTTCCAACAACCCCCATACCAGCCGCCCCCTTCTCCAGTAAACCCATTGTCTCCGCCCCTCCTAAGCGCCGCTCAGCCACCCCACCAAAGCCGTAACCCTATTCCCCTACCACCGACTTCCTCCGCACTCCAGGACCACCGCCGCCACCTCCCTATTCCCGTGTAGCCACCCTGACGCCATCCCGTCGCCCGCTCGGATATATTGTCTGTGGAAAGATCATCTCGCATCGCTTGTGATTTGCAGGTGGGATTCATTCGCCGCACACTTTGTCTTGGCCCTCCGAGCAGAGGAATGTCATTAACTGTTTGTTTACTAATGCTAATTTTGTTTTCAAATATTTTGCGTGGGTTAAAATATTTATTGCTCGTCTTAATTTGTTGTCGTCATTGACAGTCACATTGCATATAGGTTAGAGAGTAGTGTGTCGAGTCCGCATTCCCCTCCCTAGTAGCCTTGGATTTGTGCACCCCTTAGCCTACCCTACATCACATATAGGTTAGGGAGTAGTGTGTCGAGTCCGCATTCCCCTCCCGAGTAGTCTTGAATTTGTGCATCCCTTATCCTACCCTACATCACCTATAGGTGGGGAGTTCAACCTAATTCATTACCACCCTTGACTACTTCACCATATTTCGGATTAAGATGCAGGCATATCGCCTATGATTGACATCCTAGCAAACGTTGCCTACATCTCAAATCAAACAGAAGAAAAGGCAGACACATATCATCATTTAATTTGTAAAATAGCTAAACTAATTTTTGGGGAAGTTATAACTGCTCATGATTCATTTTGGCTGCTTGTAAATAGAAATTATAATTTGAAAAAATGATACTTTGAAGTGAGTGAATTTGAGAAGTGATACTTCATTTAAGTGAGTGAATTTGAAAAGTGATACTTCATGACGCAGGACGAATCTATAGGCTGCTGATAAACAGTGACCTAACCTTACATGCTATGCAAACCCGACGGATAAATCACAATTCGGCAATAAATAATTAAATCCCAAGAGATGATTTAAGCAAGGCCAAAATAATTCTTTTAGGCAAGACAAACTTAGAATTCCCTCCGCGTGGATGCCAAAGCAAGAGCGCTCGACGAATAAACCATGCGAATCACAATAATTATTCAAACAAACAACCACAATACAAGAGGCTCAAACAAGTATAAGAACCAAACCAATAATAGTAATGCTGAAAATAAATAATCCAATACAACAAGTGACTCACCAAAGTAATGGGCTGACCGGGGCACTGAAGATTCCTGAGTCGGATGCGTGGGGACGACGATCGAATGTTGAACCGGTGGCGTGGAAATAGCGTAGATGGCTATCCTCTGTGGTGGAAGGTGGGATCGGACCTGAAATGGATAGATCTGGCCACGTAGGTATAGATCTGGGCGCGGAAGGGTAGATCCAAAAATATGAGATCGGATCCAGACTGAAAAATTTCAGACCTGGCTGATCCGGAGGGGGAAGGGCTATGTGAAGGTGGCTCCACGAAAAGAGAGGATGGAGGCAAAGAATGGTGGGGCTTTAGAAGGGGGCAGAGGCTGCAGGTCTGAGAGGGAGAGGCAGTGGTGGTTTAGGAGGAAGAGGAGTGGTCGGCCAAGGGGTATTAAGGCTATGGATGAGGCGGACGGCAGGAGGGGGTTCGGTAGGGGCAACATTTTTGTGGAGGGGTGTTGATGGGCAGACGGCTACAGGGAAAACAGAGGCAGCAGATCACTGGTTTTGGTGGAGTTTGGGGGCTAGGAGGCGGCGACAAGGGTTGGAGGGGGAAAATATGGCTTAGGGTTAGGGAAAACCTTGGGAAGAAAACCACCTAGGAGTCGCCACCTAGGGTTTCACGGAGTCTGCACCGTGGCGCGATCGCGGGATCCCGGGAATAATTTCTTCAAAATCTACAATGACTCTAATCAGTCCCCCATATGATCTATTTATAATAAAGCGGAGGCTAGGACATCCCACCATCGATACTATGATTGGTCGGAGGTGGGACCACCCAAATACATCAAAATAAATGCAGACATAATAAACTAATATATGAAATCGATTCGCAGTGTGAATTCAGATGCATCTGCGAAATCCGATCCTTGATCCGGGCACGCCATATATGGTAAGTTGTCAATCGGCCCCGAACGGGCCCAAAACTCATCCTCCACTCCGGTTCCACGTCTCTGCTCCGCATCAATCTCACCATCTTGAAAGAATTCATCTCCCAATGAATATGGATCGGAATTCTCTCGATGTAAGCTAGGTAAGTCTCGAAGAGGTCCACTAGAGGTCGTCAGAGTGTCGTCGCTGGGAATATTGCTGTAATGGTTCGGTTTGGTTCGGTTTGTAAGCAAAACCGCAGACCGAACCATCCCTATGTGGTTCCAAAAATTTGGAACCGTACCGAACCGCTCAAACATTGAAACTGAATGGTTTGGTTCGGTTCGGTTCGGTTTTGGTGATTTAAATAATGTGATAAAACCTAAAGATTTATAGATAGAGTTCAGAGATTGTGCAATGAATGAGGCTCAACTACACAACATGAAAGTGTTGTCTGAACATAATTCTTATCACCTAACCATTTCAGAACTTCAAAATCAAATGAATGGAAAATGAAATATTTATCAGCATTGTTTGTTTGGAGAAAAATCTAGATTAGAGAAATATTTGACTTGAGATCAACGATAACTTAGATGCTTAATCAAAACAAGAAACAAAAAACTTAAAAAATATAAGAGAAATACCTGTTGTATGATTAACCGTATGATTTAATGAAATTTAATTAATAAATTAAATGTTTTTATATATAACGGTTCAGTTTGGTTCGGCTCGGTTTAGATTGCCACACAAAACCATAAACCGAACCAAACCGCATGGTTTTTCTAAAATCAAAATCGTAATCGAACCACGACCTGCTGAAACCGAACCAAACCGTATGGTACGGTTTGGTTCGGTTCGATTGGTTTTGGCTTACATGCTTAGCTGGGAAAGTATCCTCGCCAAGCAACTTCTCCCGACTGAAAAGTTGTCATCGTGGAGACGAATGTACTGAAGTAGAAGCCCAGGGGTGAGTCTATCATGCTTCGATCCATCTCATGATTATATAAGGATCCATTCGTCTAACGCTCAAGTTTTTAGCAGACCTCGCATGGAGCCTCACAACTCATATTCTCACCACCACCTGCTCGTCTTCATGACATACCTGCCCTTGTCAAAGAACGTCCACATGCGATCTATAGAATTTATTACCAATATTGATTTTCTGTCGGACCGATTCATGTAACTCATGCAAATGAGGAACATATATATCAACAGACTCATGCAGATAATGAAAATGAAGAATGAATGACTCAACAGGCTCATGCAGACGATGCAAATGATGCGAATAAAACACGACAAACACAATACACTCGCTAGGGGAGAATCTAATAATGATCGGGATGTCTTTAAAATGTGGTGGCCTATCAGGAGGCTCTCTCGGTGGGGTGTAGAAAAACTCATCTCGTATGTGCTGAGTGTTCAGGTGACCGTGCAAGACATCTATACTCAATTACGAGCTCGTAAAAAGTCAAATGTCTCTCGGGGAACGTAACACATCAGGGGGATCACCGGGAGGTACGTATGAAAAGTCATCGCGAATGCGTTGATCACCTGAGTGAAAATCATGTACACCGACTAAAAGATGCGACTCTACAATGTGGGGAGTGTCCTCAAAAATAAAGAACTCGTCTGGTGGGTCAATAGGGGGTGCATCTCAAAACTCATCGAGAGTGCGATGTGTCACCAAATAGGATCCCAAAATGTCAGGGGTATACTCACGTTTACTCGAGGAAGGCCCCAAATACTTGATGCTCCACACTATATCCATCATCTGGGGCAAGACCAAGGACGATAATGGAAGAGGCGTCAATAAATCGATACTCTAACATGTGGGGCTCACCTGAATCTCATCCTCACCGGAATGTGGTGGATCATCAGGAGGCTTAGTAGAGGGCTCGTCATAGAACTCGTCATTAAGGTCTTGTTCCTCCAAACGAGTACCATCATAAGGGATAGTATCCCCATAAATGGGTGAGATGGACACTACGAAATCAACATCAAGATCTGGGTTCTCGGTCGTAACGTGACTCAAAACGATGAGAAGGGGAGAGGGACATAAACTTATACTAAGGAATGAGTCTATGAGTGTGGTGTCAAAATGGGTCTATAATAAGGGTGCTAACTAATCCAATGCATGACAGATTAAGAGGTGTAGGTGAGGGACACAACACTACAGAATCGATGGGTCGCTCTGACTCACCCTCAGTCGGGGTCAACAGAGGAGAGTCGGAAACAAAAGCTAGGTCACTCACTGGGCTAAGCACTTCACTAGGGTGAGAGCAATCCATATCAGGTAACACTTCTACCATGGCTGATAGGACAGTGATATACAATGTGGTGACCATAGTATGAGAGGGACTCGTACTGCAAAGGTCAAGGTGAGAATCTCATCGACCAGCTCTTACGGATCTCAAAGACTGCTTATAACGAAGGGTTAGCAGAAATGTCTGCTCGAGGGACTTTGAGTTATGATAAACCATCTTAGTGCGTATGTCATACCGAAGCCCATACCGAAATCGGGAAATGGTCATAGTTGGGTACTCTCGGATATCACTCCTCATCACTAACTCATCAAAACGGTCCTTGTACTCAGTGACAAACATGGATCCTTGCTGAAGGAAAAATAATTGTTCGAGCAAGCGACTTCGATACGACGAAGGCAGATACCTCTGATACAACATACGCTTCATGCCCACCTAACTGGTGATGCGTTGAAGACGGTCTCCGTCTCGCTCGCGGGTCCTCTCAACGCTAGACTAATATGCCCTCGCCGGATATAAAAACTTAAGTTTTGCAAACTTAATGCTACACTCACCTAATAACTCAAAATGATCGAGGTAATATTCCAGGTCCACAAGCCAATAACTGAAAGACTCGGGACTCGATGAGTCGTCAAAAGAAGGGACAACAATACAAAACTGGCTTTCGAGATCTCTCTCAGAACGATGATACTCATAATAATCAACCCTAAGGTAGTCAAGTCGAGTCGAAGGATCAACACGATCCGCTCGTGTGCAAGGGTATGAATGACGATAATTATCATATTGATCATCTCTAACATAGTGAGGTCGTGTCGGTGGGTCAACACGATCTCTGAAAGTGGTGTGTTGTGTTCGAGAGTAATCGTTGTGGTAACGTGAGGATCTTCCTGACGGCGCTCTATGAGTGCGGATGTAAGTGGACTCGAAAGCTACAAATTGATGAGGGGAATAGTGGTGATATCTAGACATGATGAAAAATCTATAGACTTTACTGTTGTGTATCGAAAAGTGTGCGCAACCTGGCTCCGATATCAATTGACGCAGGACGAATCTATAGGCGGTGGATAAACTGTGACCTAATTCTACATGTTATGCAAACCCGACGGATAAATCACAATTCGGCAATAAATAACTAAATCCCAAGAGATATTTAAGCAAAGTCAAAATAATTTTTTTAGGCAAGACAAGCTTAGTCTTTCCTCCGCTGGAGGGCCAAAGTAAGAGCGCGCGACAAATAAACTTTGCGAATAACAATAATTATCCTAACAAACAACCATAATACAAGAGACCCAAACAACTATAAGATCCAAATCAATAATAGTAATGCTGAAAATAAATAATCCAAGACAACAAGTCTCACCAAAGTAGTGTGCTGATCGAGGCACTGAAGATTCTGGAGCCGGATGCGTGGAGACAGCGATCGAATGTGGAACCAGTGGCGTGGAAATAGCATAGGTGGTTGTCCTCGACGGTGGAAGGTGGAATCAGACCGGAAATGGATAGATCCGGCCACGTAGGTATAGATCCAGGCGGGGAAGGGTAGATCTGACAATATGAGATTGCATCCGGGCTGAAAATTCCAGACCTGGGTTGATCTGGAGGGGGAAGGGCTATGGGAAGGTGGATTCACGAATAGAGGGGATGGCAACAAGGGTGGGGCTTTAGAAGGGAGCGGCGGCTGCCGGTCTGAGAGGGGGCGGCGGCGGTGGTTTAGGAGGAAGAGGAGTGGTCGGCCAGGGGGTATCAAGGCTGTGGAGGAGGCGGACGACTGGGGGGGTTCAGCAAGGGCAACGGTTTCGTGGAGGGGTGTTGACGGGCTGACGGCTACAGTGAAAACAGAGGTAGCAGGCCGCCGGTTTTGGTGGAGTTTGGGGGCTAGGAGGCGGTGACAAGGGTTTTGGAGGGGGAAAAATATGGCTTAGGGTTAGGGCAAAACTTGGGGAGGAAGAAAACCACCTAGGATTCGTCACCTAGGGTTCCACGGAGTCTGTACCGTGGCGCGATCGCGGAATTTCAAGAATAATTTCTTCAAAATCTGCAATGACTCTAATCAACCCCCACATGATCTATTTATAATAAAGAGGAGGCTAGGACATCACCCCATCGACGATTATGATTGGTCGAAGGTGTGGCCACCCAAATACATCAAAATAAATGCAAACACAATAAACTAATATATGAAATCGATTCGCAACGTGAATCCGGACGCATCCGCGGAGTCCAATCATCGATCCGGGCACGCCATATATGGTAAGTCGTTAATCGGCCCCGAACGGGCGTAAAACTCGTCCTCTACTGCTAGTCCACGTCTCCGCTCCGTATCACTTCATTTAAGTGAGTGAATTTGAAAAGTGTTACTTCATTTAGTTGAGTGAATCAAAATAATTTTCACTCATTGTGCATTTTTGCCAGTGAATCAAAATATTATGCCAGAGGACCTTTTACAGTGTATGTGGTACTTAAAGCCAATGCTGCTTATTTACTTTGCCCAACGAAATGATGAAACTTGCAAATTTCTTTATTTTCCAAAAAAATGTACACTCTAACCAAATTAGAATTTAAATGAGAATTCCGAGCTTTATGAAGTCCTTGTCTTAAAATGTACTAACTTGGTAGCATTCTTCATCACTATTACATGCTTGAGTTAGCTCTTGCAGTCTTAGGTCTGTGTCAGTTGCCTTCTCATTAGTTTATTTCTCTTCTAACAGGTTTCTAAGAGGTTGGAAATTACATCTAGATATTTCAAACGGTTGGGAAGTTTTGGGTTTTGGGGTCAACTATTATGTACTGTTGTTTCAGCGGTAATAATATCGTTCTCTACCGTTCTTACCGGGAAAATCACCTCGCCAATTACATTTTATGCTACAGCTGGTGGCATTGCAGCAGCATTTGTATCAGTCTTCTGGTCCTTTGGCTATATTCGTTTATCAGAAAGACTTCGAAGAACGGCTAATGTCCCTGCCAAGGTGAATTGTTTTCCTTCAACTTTGATTTTCTTTGCTGTATCACGCCCTAGTTTGCCTGTTTGATTGACAAAAATCTTGCCAATTACCAGAATGGATTTAGATAATATTATACTATGTCATTAACTTATTATCTTACTTCAATTCTACATAAACCTTGCTTGCAATCTGGATAAAGTTCTTCCATGAAAACACACAAACAAGTTTTTTTTGTGTTGTGTCCATGATTCTCGAGGATAAAATCGTACACATTTCTATGCTACAAAACATGAACATTTACTTGGCTTCTTCCTCGTTTGGGAAGATTCTATGGATTAATATGAATTAATTGATTTGATATAATAATATTACTTTGAACTTGGTGAAGGATGAAAAAAAGGAGACTCAAAGTTCAAGATGGTCAAAGACATGTGATTAATTAAATAGCATGAGATGGTGATATCGGAGTATCAATAAATCTTGGGAACGTGCATTTGAAATAAAGAGATCTCGCAACCTCAAGAAAGTGGCGGTTATTCCAGTCTACCGCACCATTTTGTTGCGATGTGTAAGCACAAGACTTCTGCTGAATAATACCAAAGGTATTGCAAGTCTCCTGGAAGTCATGACTAGTGCACTCGTGAGCATTATCAGTTCGAAGAATTTTAATTTGGCCCAAAAATTTAGTGCTAGTTTCTGCGATGAATGAGTGAAAGATGTGTATTATCTCGGATCGATCACAGAGTAAATACACTCACGTAATGCGAGAATAATCATCTATAAAAGTAAAAAAAATATTGGTATCTAGATAAACTAGCAGTTTATATATACTTCAAATGTTCAAATGAACTAAAAAAATGAAGCATCGATTTAGAATGAGGTGAGAAAGTGGAATGTTGATGTTTTTCATAAATACAAGATTCACGGATAAAATCAGAGCACTCCATCCGATCCAGCACTCCACCCCTCTGTCGGTCGTGCATCCCTTCCCCAGTCCCGCACGAACTTCCTTTGCCTGTCTTCGTCCACGCACAGACCTTCCTCGCGTCCTCCAGTCCCCACCTGTTGTTCTGCAACCCCAGCACATTTCTGTTTCTCCATTGTCGCATACCGACGACTTTCGTCTACCCTTGGGCTCTTCCTCTGCAGTCGTCCTACGACACACACAGTCCATCACAATTCTGATACTTCTCGTTGATTTGTCGATACCACCACCACCCCATCTCCCCTACCCCCACCCCCGTTCAGTCCCGCAGCATGTGATCTTCCTCGCGCACTTCTGTTCCACACCCCAGACTTATTTAATGGCCTTCCACGCCAACAAGGACGTCTCCACCCTTACCTCTGTGGGTATCCATCACTTGGAGCAACTCGAAGCGTGACTGGAGGATCTCATTCTCCTCCTTTGAGACCTCATTACCGTGCAGTAAACGAACCACCGGCCCCTCCACCGCCAGCACAACCCCCCGGCCCGTCCCGGACTACATGGCGTTTCTCCACCCCGGTACAAACATACACCCGACCCATCGTCGTCGGATCGAGATCCCTGAGTTCGACGACACTGACCCCCTCGGTTGGATCGTACACGTCAAACAGTTCTTAGACCTTCAATCGACCTTGCCAACCAGAAAGTTCCTTTGGACACTATCTATATAGAGGGTTTGATGCTCCATTGGGTGCGTTGGACGCGTCAGCAGGTTCCCCACACTGAATGAGGAACTCCTCTGCCATTATGATGGTTACCAGGAGGGCAATGCCTGCGTGCGCCTCAGCTTCGTGCACCAGCCAGACATTGTGGCTACCTACATGGATGAGTTCATCGAAGTCGCCGCTCATGTACCCGACCTATCGCCCAACCATTACCTGGAGTACTTCCTTGGGAATCCACAACCCCACCTTCGGGCGCGCCTCCGGGTCCACAATCCAACGACTCTTTCCCGCATTATGGAGCAAACTCGTTATCTCAACAAGGAACTCTCCACAGTTCGGCGAGGCCCATCCCACCAGTCGCTGCCGCTACCGCCGTTTTCGTTGAAATCTCTATCAACTCTTCCTCGCTTGATCACCTGCCCCCACATGGGCCCTTGCTGCTCGGTCCGCCTCTGCCAGCTTCGTCATACCCTACTCCACCAGCCCCACGACGACCCCCACACCTCAAACTTCGTCGCAAGGGCCTTTGTTTTTGCTGTTAGCAGCTGTACTTGCCCACCCACGTCTGCGCTTTTAAATACTTTTGCGTGCTTGTTGGATCTGAAGACAACGGGCTTCGAAGACTTGGATCCTCTAGCGCTCGCGGATTTCCCCTATAGACCTCGACCTTGGACGCGTGTCGCGTCTCCCTCTGCCCCTAAGGGGCATTATCATAATTTGTAAGTCTCACTCACTTATATAAGGAAGTGTTAGTGTCTCTTATTATGCATCTTTGGAAGACATTGTGAGTGTTAGACTCTCTTAGGTGAGAGTGGTTTTTAGGGCGAACCAGCCCTCAAGAAGCTCGGGTCGAGTTTGTCTCGACATTTGTATCTCTGTTGATGTTTAAACTTACAATTTTCAGAACTTGACAGTGTCATCTATCAACCGAGTAGCAAGGTAAGTCCAACCGATGGATGGAGGCTCCCTCTACCTCCAACATTTCAAAGTCTGTCGAAGTGACCTCGTAGTCATCATCCTCAATAAGCATGTCATTAAGGGAACCCGACTGGAGATTGTCGCACAGTCGTACCATGACATTCCCGGAGTAGAGAAGGCCATAGAGTTTCAACATTTATTGCTTCAAGCCCTCTCACGAGAGACTAGTCATGGATTCGCGGGGCCACCGAACCCAATGGATGGTGTCCTGGATACCAAGGAGGACAATTGGGACTTTCTGGGTTTTTTAGGTGCGGGATAGATCGAAAAATTACAACGCTTTATGGAGCTATCCGAGTTGGGTTAGACCCATTGAAAGTCGAAATTCTCAACACTCGCGGGGAATGGGAAGATGCCTCGGCCAAGGAGGGTAGATCGTCGACAATGTCAAGAGGCGGTCCCAGGAAGAATGAGGTGTTCTTCACGAAAGTGGTGGAAGGCGAGGGTTGTGGTGTCAGGTGGGACAACCAGGTGTTGATGCGGAGAATGTTGTCTTGGATTGATCCCAACGGGTCATCGTGGGCGTCCAGGTGGGCGATGAGTGTGGCTTCAACGACGGTGTTGCGAGAGCCGGACATAGCTTGGGTTGAGGGCATGCACAACGAGGACGGTGGGGATTGGAGGCAGTGGTGACGAAACTAGAAACCACTCATTTGTGGAAGGCAGGCGAGGCGCGATGATGACTATGGTGCGGCTACAGGTTGCGCAATAGCGGGCGGCGAGGGCATGCTGGTTCCCAGCAGTGGGGCAGGTCGGACCAAATGAGGTCCTTAGCGGTTCGGTACCTAGGAGGAGGATTGGGTGGAGGGAATGAGATGAAAAAAGCCCCAAAGAAAATAAACCAAATGGCTAGCATAATAAAAAATTACAATTTCATAATTAGGATAACTCCTTGCCCAAGCCAAGGAGAGACCACGCCTCCGGTCCACAACCCACCCCTCTGGAGGCCCCCGTGTCGTCACTTCATACGTTCCGCCTCATGTGCACTCATCCGTCTAGCATGGCATGTGTAAACCCACAATTCCATGCCATGAATCGCATCATCATCTAGTTCGTTAACATGTTGCTCCTGTTGCTCCTAATACAAACTCATGATTGTGTGTGTGGGGGTTTGTTATGTATATATGAATTAAGTATGCACCGACGAATGCTTATCTTGCTTCTGCTTATTTCCATACCCCTTTGTATTGATGTATCTCATCCCTATAAAAATTGTGTGCGTTCTTCATGGATAAGGGTGACAACTGGTTGGGTTCGAGTGAGCTGGTTTTAACTAAAAAATCAAATCTTTTTTATGTAGAGTAGATTCATGTCGAGTCAAATTGAAGTAATCGGTCTCGAGTCAAGTTTCAACCTGAGTCGCGTTAAAATTTATTCATTATATATATATTGTTAATTACTTAGGTTACTATATATATAATTTGAATTTTTAATTTAAAAAGTTATATTTTGACATATATTATATGTATACATACATAAATGTGCATATATGCATATTTATGCTATGTACAAGTGTGAATACTTGTACTAAGGCACTAAATGTGTTTGTTCATGTATATTATATTGTCAGTTTCAGCTTGAGTGGATTTATTTTCAAGCGAGCTATCTTCGAATTGGAGTTTGTCTCTGAGCAAACTGACATTTGACTTATCACGTCATGTTTTGTCTATAACATCTTTTAATTCAGGCTCCTCCCCGTGCTGATGTGGTCAAAAGTTTGCAAAATGGTATCTTTCTCAATGTTATAGGCATGGGTGCTTCACTTCTTGGTATGCAAGCTACTGTTGGATTATTGGTTGCCAAGGCCCTTACTTCCTCAGCAGGTCCATACTACCAGGGTATATCTCCAGGGCAGAGTCCTGTTTTGGGTTTAGATGTGTTCTTGGTTCAGGTATGCTTATCTAGTTATCTCTGAAGAATAACATCTAGATGCTGAAGATAGTATTGTTAGAGCATTTATTTACAAGTTACACTGTAGAGAATTGAATTAGAATGTTCGATTGATTAAACAGGGTCAAGATGATATCTATTTACAGAGGATTCCACTAGTACTCGCTACAACGGGTGTGGGCGAAAATGGAGAGAATAAAGTAAAATACACAATTAATATCTATACGCCCTTGTAAGCTTGAGCTTACATAACTTATGAGCGTAGTTTGGAGAGAACGAAAATGCAAAGGGTGTGGTAATGCTTTTGTGAGAATGTCTGCAGTCAAGCACTGGAAGCTTGATGAAGTTGGACCTCAGGGAGTGTGACATTGTCTTTGATAAAGTGAGAATCATCCTCGATATTCTTCTTATGCTCAGTAAAGACAGTAGTCAATTATATGTGACAATCTAATTATCACAGAAGATAATCGCAAGTATAAATATTGACATCCAAAATCAAGTAAAAGGATATTGAGCCAAGTTAGCTTTGAATCCATGAGGGAGATCAACCAGTGTTTGAAGTCTACCAAGAAACGAACTACGATAGTTTGCTTCTAACTCTTTTTGATTGATTCCTGCTAAGATAAGTACATAAATCACTGGTAGGGCTGTGATCATCAATATAATCGACATAGTTAGCATTAAATTAGGTCTTAAAAGAGTGTGTATGGGCTAATAAATCAGTCCCTGTCTAAGAGCAGACTTTAGATACTAAAGATGCACTCAACCCCTTGCAAATTGATGGCATGGAGAAGTTGCATGAACTAACTCAAAACACTGACAACAAAGGAAATGTTTGGAAGTGTCACTGCTAAATATACCAATTTTCCAACCAAATGAAGATAGTGCTATGTATTGGTCATGGTGGATTTGAGTTAGAGATTATGGAAGAAAGCTTCGCATTTGCGTCATCGAGTGGTTTGCAACCCAAAGAATCAATATCCTGAAGAAGATTCATGCAATATTTCAGAGAGAGGAGAGCAATCTCAATTCCCCAAAAATAATGCAGACCTAGATTCTTGGTCTGAAATTGTGTAGCTAGATGATTCTTAACTTGGGTGATGGTGATGATACATCATCAACATATACTAGTAGAATTGTAATGCCCCTGACAACATGAGTAAATAGAGAAAAATCATCATCGAAGATGTGAAGTTGGTGAATGAAGAGAGTTTCCTTGTAATCAATAACTCACTTCTGAGTAAACCCCCAAGCGACCACCCTTTTCTTCACGAGCTTAACAGAATCATCCGATTTATGCTTCACAAACAAGCATCGAATTTATGAAGGGGGAGCCTTGGATGAAGAAAATTAAAGTTTGGCAAATAATGGGCAGTGCATGAACGCGACAATGAGAAGATCTTCTGACGTAGGAGTATCACGAGTCAAAGACTTGTCTTGATTGTCAAATCTGTTATAAAAGAAATAGTTTAGAATGACATGATTATTAGGACAACGAGGAGAATCAAGAATAGGAGGATTAACTACAAGAGATATAGCACAAGGCCTATCATTAGAAGAAGACATGGGAAAGTAGGTAAGAATGAATGATCTTCAATAAAAGTGACATCAGTGGAGGTCATGATCTTCATGGTAGTTGGTGAATAACATATAAATCCTTATGAGCCCTTGAATATCCCCACAAACACATTCTCAGTTGCACATGGTGACATTTCTCCAGGGAGAGCCAAATAATGAGCATGCATGTGCATCCAAACACCCAAGGAGTCATAAAAAAGGGAGGGATAAAATAAAAAGAGTGGAGAAAGGAGAGGCAAAATATGGTTGATAAGATAATAGCTTTATAGTGATGAAATGTCAATACGAGATGGGGAACTAACGCAGGACGAATCTATAGGGGTGACAAATGTAATCTTGCCCTAACCTTACATGCAATGCAAAGTTCGGCGGATAATTCAAATTAAGCATTAAATAATTTAATCGCACGTGCATGATTGTGACAAAAGCAAAAATAATTCGTTATAGCATGCAGGTTAGGTTTTTCTCCGCATGGAGGGGCAAAGCGAGAGCGTGCGGCGAATAGACCATGCAAATCACGATATTGATCTCAAAGCAAACAACCACAATACAATATATCAAAGCAAATATGATTTCCAATCCTATAAATAAATGCTGAAAAAATAATTGTCCAATGCAACAAAACTCGTCAAGTAGTGGGCTAATCAAGACCATGAAGATTTCAGAGCCAGATGCATTTTGACGGCAATCCAATGTGGAACCGGAGGTGGGAAGCGACGTAGGTGGCTGTCCTCTACGGTGGAAGGCGGGATCAGGCCGAAAATAAATAAATCTGACTATGTGGGGGTGGATCCAGGTGAGGAAAGGATATATCTTGTGTTTAGGAACGTATTCGGGCTAGGGAATGAGGGGAGGGTGAGGGGAAATGGCAGATCGGTGTTAAACGTTCCAAATCTGGGCTGATCCGGAAGGGAAAAGGCTATGGGAGGTGGTTCCACGGGCGGAGGGTTAATTGAGGCCAAACCGGCGGCTAGGGAATTTTTGGCCGACTGCTTGAAGGGCCGAGGAAGGGTGGCGGTGGATTGGGAGGAAGTAGGAGGGGCGGTGGTGGCTTCAGAGAGGGGAGGGTTGAGCGGCAGTTGGTATTGGGGTGAGAGGAGTGGTTGGTTGGGTTGGGGGGCTGGAGGACTGTTCGGCCAACAGTGGGAAGAGATTTAGGGCTGTTGTTGAGGGTTTGGGAGGGGGAAGGAGTCTAGGGTTAGGGGATACCTTGTGGAGTGAGATACAGGCCTAGGAGTCGTCACCTAAGGTTCCACGGAGTCAACATCGTGGAGGGATCGCGGGAATCCAGGAATAAGTTCTCCAAATTCTGCAATCCCTCAAATCAGCTCACTAACTACATATTTATACTTAAAGGAGAATTAGGGCATCCCACCATCGACGATTATGATATGCTGGAGATGGGTCCACTCAAATACATAAAATAAAATGCAAAAACAACAAAGTGATATATAGAATCGATTCGCAACGCGAATCCGAACGCATCTGCGGAGTCAGATCATCGATTCGGGTACGCCATATATGGTAAGTCGTCAATCAGCCCCGAACAAGCCCAAAACTCGTCCTCCGCTACAGGTTCACGTCTCTACTCTGCATCATTCTCCACGGCTTGAAAGAATTCATCTCCCGATGAATAGGGATCGGAATTCTCTCGATGTGTGTCTGGTAAGACTCAATGAGGTCCACCAGAAGTCGTTCAAGTGTTGTCGCTGGGAAGGTTTCCTCACCAATCAACTCCTCCAGACTGAAAAGCTTCCATCTCTGATGAATGGAGACGGTCGTACTAAAGTCGAAGTACAGTGGAGGAATCGATCAAGCTCTGCTAGTAATATCCAGGTTTCATCAACGTCTGTAGTAGGAACATACAAGTGGAAGCTGGTCTCCGAATGCTCTCAGCTCTCAACTCACGAGTTGTGGTTCCCGGTGCGATCGACAGTGTCGTAGGTGGAACCAAAGAAGACGAGTCCCCAGGTGGGTGAGTGTCAAAATGGGTGAACTGTGGTGGCCATTAGACGTGGGTGTACTATGAGGGTGGTAAGACAACAATAGTGGAGGTGTGGGCGGCTGAGAGTCCCCACTGCTTGGGTCCACATACTCGCGAGCCTCGTAGTATGATGTCAAATCTTCAACACTAAGTACCAGGTGGATACTCATACTTGCAGGGATATCAAGATCATGGATATTTGCTTCGATCTGTCTTATGATTATATAGGGATCCATTCACCTAACACTCAAACTTTTAGTAGGCCTCGCACAGAGTCTCATAACGTGGATTCTCACCATCACCTGATCACCTTCATAAATTATCTGCCCTTGTCAATGAACATCCACATGCAATTTATAGAATTTATTACCAATTTTGATTTTTTGTCGGACTGACTCATGACACACATGCAAAAGATGAACAAGCAACTCAACAAACACTTGCAAATGATGAAGGAACGACTCAACAGACTCCTGCAAATGATGCAAATGAAACACGACAAACAACATGCTCTCTATGAGGCAGTCTGACAATGAACTGAAAATCTACAAAAGGAGGTGGCCTGTCAGGAGGCTCTCTCGGTGGAGTGTAGAAAAACTCATCCAGTGTGTAACAAGTGTTCATGTGACTGTGTGAGACATCTACACTCAAATACGAGCTCGTAAAGAGCCGAATGTCTCGTAGGGAATGTGACATGTCGGGGGCTCACCAGGAGGTGCATATGAAAAGTCATCGCGAATGTGACGACCACCTGAGTGAAAATCATGTACACCAACTTGCAGACGTGACTCTATAGTGTGGTGAGTGTCCCCAAAAATAAAGAACTCGTGTTGTGGCTCAGCAGGTGGTATGTCCCAAAACTCATCGAGAGTGTGTTGTGTCACAAGATAGGATCCCAAAATGTGAGGGGTATGTTCATTCTTACTCAAGGAAGGCCCTAAATAATTGATGCTCCACACAATATCCATCCTCTGGGGCATGGACAGAGACGATAATGGAAGAGACGTCAATAAATCGATAATCATACATGAGTGGCTCACCTAAGTCTCAACATCACCAGGATGTGGCGGATCATCAGGAGGCTCAAAAGGGGGCTCGTCATAGAACTCGTCACTCGAGTCAAGTTCCTCCATATGAGTACCATCGTAAGGGGTAGTGTCCTCGTGAATGGGTGACATAGCCACTACGAGCTCAACCCTAGGCTCTGGGCTTCCGGTCGTGATGTTACTCGGAGAAATGATAAGGGGAGAGAGACATAAACCTACTCTCAAGAATGGGTCTGTTTGCGCGATCTCAAAAATAATCGACGTAGTAACATGAGGATCTCCCTAATGAGGCTCTATGAGAGCGGGTGTAAGTGGACTCAAAACTTCCAAATTGTGGAGGAGAATATTTGTGAAAAATAGACATGATAAAAACATATAGACTCTAAAACTGCATATCAAGAGAGTGTTCGCAACATGGCTCTGATATCAGAGTCGGGTCAGAAACAAGTGACAAACCTCTCATCGGACTACGGACCCCACAGGGTTGAGATAAATCCATATCAGGCGTCATTTCGATCATGTCTGATGAAATAATGGTAGGCAATGTGGCGACCTTGATGTCGGAGGGACTCGTACTCTGTGGAGGTCATGGTGGGAATCAAATCGACCAGCTCTTGCGGTCTCATAGACTATTCATAACAAAGGACGGGCTGATATGTCTGCTCGAGCGATTTCGAGATATGATAAACCAGCTCGGTACGTATGTCAGATCGAAGTCCAGACTGAAATAGGGAAGTGGTCATGGCTGGGTCCTCGGATATCACTCCTCACAATTAACTCATGAAAACGATCTTTGTATTTAGCGACAGACATGGATTCTTGCTGAAGTGAAAATAATTGTTTGAGCAAGCGACTTCGATACGACGAAGGCAGATATCTTTGACACAATATACACCTCATGTCCACCCAACTAGTGATACTATGAAGTTGATCATGCTCGCAGGTTCTCTTAATGCTAGAACAATACTCTCTCGCCTGATTTAAAAGCCTAAGTTTCGCAAACTTGATACGACGCTCCCCTAATAACTCAAAATGATCGAGATAATACTACATATGCACGAGCCAATAACTAAAAGACTCGGGACTCGATGAGTTTTCAAAAGAAGGGGCAATATTAAAAAACTGACTTCCGAGATCTCTCTCAAAACGATGATTCTCATAATAATCATCCCCAAGGTATTCGAGTCGTGTTGAAGGATCAACACGATCCCACGATCCACTCGCGTGCAAGAATATGAGCGGCGACAATCATCATACTGATCGTTTCTAGCATAGTCGGGTCGTGTATGTGGGTCAACACGATCTCTGAAATTTGTGTGCTGTGATCGAGAATAATCGCCGTAGTAACCGTGAGGATCTCCCTCACGGGGCTCTATGAGTGTGGGTGTAAGTTGACTCAAAACCTCCAAATTTAGGATGGGAATGAATTGAAAGATAGACATGATGAAAACCTATAGAATTTAAAATTGCGTATCAAGAGAGTGCTCGCAACCTGACTCTGATACTACTTGACGCAGGACAAATTTATATGTAGCAAATGTAACTTTGCCCTAACCTTACATGCATTGCAAAGTTCGACAGATAATTCAAATTAAACATTAAATAATTTAATCGCACGCGCATGATTGTGACAAAAGCAAAAACAATTTGTTATAGCAAGCGGGTTAGGTTTTCCTCCTCGTAGAGAGTCAAAGCGAGAGCGCACAACGAATAGACTTTGTAAATCACAATAATGGTCTAAAAGCAAACAACCACAATACAATATATCCAAACAAATATGATTTCCACTCCAATAAATAAATGTTGACAAAGTAATCGTCCAATACAACAAAACTCGCAAAGTCGTGGGCTGACGAAAACAGTGAAGATTTTGGAGCCGGATGCATTTTGACGGCGAACCAATGTGGAACCGGAGGCGGGAAAACAACGTAGATGGCTGTCCTCGGCGGTAGAAGGTGAGATTGGGCCAGAAATGAATAGATCTGGTTATTTGGGGGTGGATCCGGGTGAGGGAAGGAGGGATCCGGTGTTTAGGAGCGGATCCTGGCTAGGGAATTAGTGGAGAGTGAGGGGAAATGGCGGATCGGTGTTAAACGTTCCAGATCTGGGCTGATCTGGAAGGGATTTTGGGCTGTCGTTGAGGGTTTGGGACGGGGAAGGAGTGTAGGGTTAGGGGGTACCTTGGGGAGGAAGATATAGGCGTAGGATTCGTCACCTAGGGTTTTACGGAGTCGGCACCGTGGAGCGATTGCAAGAATCCGGGAATAAGTTCTTCAAATTTTTCAATTCCTCAAATCAGTCCACTAACTACATATTTATAATTAAAAGAGAAATAGAATATCTCACCGACGAATATGATGGGCCAGAGGTGATATAAAAGTGATATATGGAATCGATTCGCAACGCGAATCCGGACGCATCTGCGGAGTCGGAGCATCAATCCGGGCACGCCATATATGGTAAGTCACCAATCAGCCCCGAACGGGCGCAAAACTCGTCCTCCGCTGCAGATCCCGTCTCTGCTCCGCATCACGAACATTCATCTGGAACATAAATGTTTGGGCAACCTCAAGTGAATGATCATTTGTTTGTTACGCAATACCATTTTATTGTAGTGTATAAGAAGAAGAGATGGATGAATAATGCCCAAAGAAATTCAAGTCCTTTGAAAATTTTGGCTAAATTACTCATGGGAATTATCACTTCTGATGACTTAAATAGTGGCAGAGAATTGGGTTCATACTTAAGTGTTAAAATAGCAAAATGCTTGTAAAACCTTTGAGCGATCACGAAGCATCCATCTATCATCCGTGTTCCCAATTCTTACATAAATTTTTCGTCAATCAGCAGTCTTACACATGATCATAAACGCTCTAACAACTTTTCCATTTTTTGAGTTATTATGTTTGTCATTTTTGGAGTTATTTGTGATGTACTTGTCTTTGAATGACCTCATGCATTGATTGTTTTGAATTTACTTTGATAGACAGAGTCGTGATTGATAGTGGTCCTTGAACCCACGTCTTATGTTCTTGAGTGTCAACCAAAGGCATCCATCTCCTCTCGGAGGTGATTTTTGTAACATGATAGCTAAGCACCTCAGGCGTCATAGGGCTCTATGGGAGAAATGCGTTATATTTTATGTGGACGCAAAAGAGAAACATGCCTTTGATTTTTGTATAGTAATTCGTGAATGCCCCCGAAGCTTCTCAACTCCATAAATAGAAGCGTGCACAGAAGAGAGCAGATGTGAGCAAAATTGTGTCCGATGTGTCTGGGGATGTGGTCATTGGGGTAGGTGCTCATTCTTCCGTTAGCAAGTTTTCTCAGTATGGTTCGGTCGTACACTCTAATTTCCATCAAACAGTGGAAATTCGAAATTTCTTTGAAATTCCACTCGGATAATTCCTTGTCATTGTGAAGTCAGCCTAATTCTAAATGTGGTATTTAGAGTTTGGAGGGGCTCTTTTCATAATTTAAATCTGATGATGTGAAACAGCCTAATTATGGAGCTAGCCCTGCACCATGTATATTCAGTCTGAGATACTATTTTCATGCTTTAGGCTTTGTTTGGCGCGGTGGCGGCGGTTGTGAATGCGGTGGTCATGAACAGTCGTTTGTAAACGCCCGACCTCACCTAAAAAAATCATGCATTTTATGCTCGAAATTAGCTTATTTTCTTAATAGCAGTCATAAACTTTGTTTTGTCAAACATACATTTTATGATAATGACATTTTTAACCAAACACACCGGAGCAAATAAGCCGCACCGAACGAAGCCTTAATCAATTGCTCGAACTCATCACTCGTAGGCTCCGTTTGGCATGGTGATGGTGGTTATGAACATGAGAGTTAAATTGCCATTCGTTAACGCCCACTTAAGGAACTTCATCCACTTTGATGTTCAAATAGATGATGTTTGTTAGATGATCTTTAATGGATAACAGTTTTACCCGTTCGTTTACGACTGCCACCACCGTGCCAAACGGAGCCTTAAACTGCTTGCCGGAGAAAACTCAAAAACTGCTTCCCCTGAATATATCAAACCAATTTCTTCCGCCGGGCAAACAACCTTTCTATACTATAGAGCCATCGGCTCAAATCTGTACTTCTCATAACTTAGAGGATGGTTTGGAAACTCTTTTGGTCATGTTCTTCGGATTCAGATGAAGTGAACCGCACAAATCTGGCATCAAACTGTAAAAATTCCAAGTCCTTCAGAAATTTCGCTCCTTTGATTCGTCATTAGTGTGTGAATTGAATGAATGTTGCAACACTGCTGACTTTCTGCAGGCCGCCGCGAACACTATCCTATCACATTTCTTGGGGCTGGTTTCTTCGCTGGAGCTGCTGCGTTCGGTCACATTGCCAAATCTGCAGGCTGTGCCCATTCGTTCCTGAAGGCTTTTTAGTACGTGAATGTGTATCTGCCAAGGAATTTTAAAAAAATTAAAAGGATTGAGTTTTTTTTTCTTTTGTTTTTCGATTTATGAAGCATTATTTCCTTTGATTTTAGTGAAGCATGCGTTTGCTGTTTTAAATGTTCTTGTGATTTGCAAAACGGTTGTGGGTAGAATAGGGCTGAAGTTGGGATGTGCTTGACAGAGACTGAACTCTTTTTTGTTATTTCTTATTTTAGGCTTGAATATCAAGGGAGGGAGAATTTTGTCATTAGATGTGCTCTTTCACTGGGGTGGACTCACATAGGATCTAATGTGGGTGGCCGCCCACAGCCCCACACTAAATTAAAAAAAAATACTAATATAATTTAAATTAAATTTATTGTTTTTTATATACCGGAGATTGTTATCTGCATTACTAGTTTAGCTATCAGTAACTTTTGATATCCGCATTACAATTTTTTTAAGAAAAGATGTAACAAATAAATTTGATATTCGCAAACAAATGTTAAATTTTTTTCATAAGTTCAAATTCACTCATTCATGACTTATAATCATTAAGGCTCCGTTTGGGAGGACTTTTTTCACCGGTCAAGCGGTTACGACCGCATGAATCGGACCATAAATTATGGTCCGATTCATGCGGTCGTAACTGCTTGACCGGTGAAAAAAAGTCCTTCCAAACGGAGCCTAAGTAGTCCTAAACATATTACATAAATAATCAAAAAGTATTCTTTAAAGTACATGTAAGTGATTAATAAGCGAAATTTCAAAATAAGCCACTCATATCTTCGAATAACTTGATGTCTTTTTATTCTTGAGTTGTCATGCTTTTGCATCTACTTTTGTGATTTGAAATAATGAAGAAAAAAAATCAAATTAATTTTATAGTTTTCAAAATATAAGAGTACAAGTTTAATAAATTTAAAAAGTATTACATACCTGTTAGAATTTTAGATCATCCAAATCAAGTTAATTTTATAATTTTCAAAATGAAAAGGTTCTGTATGGAATATTTTTAATAAAATAAGATTAATATAATGGGCTTTGCTTCATCTTTCATGAAAAAATTGTGTTTGGTGAAACATTTAAAAATATCAATCGTCTTTATTTTTATATTTTAATGACATGACATATATTATAATCTATTTCAAAAATTTATAATATAGTGTTTTAATTATATATCAAAAAATTAAAAGTAATAATGAAAATTTAGGATAAGTTGTTATTAGATATGTCAGGCACTCGTAATTTTATAAGTGAAATGTGAAGAGTTCAGATATTGGTGATAGTAAAATAGAGAAGACAATTGTATTTGTACTTATATTTTGCAGAATTTACCTTTTTACTAAAGTTAAAATGTATCTATTTTTCTATATTTAGATTTTTAAAAAATCATTAAAATATATATATTTTATTATTTGTTGATTATTATTTTTTGAATAAATTCATACTCCGCTAGTCCGCTTCCACTTGGAAAATTCTACGTCAGCTAATACTCTTCCAAAGTTCCGGGTATATATTTATCCATAATTTGAAGCATGTATTTTGCCTTCGGTTCCAGAAAATTTAGCAGAAGGATGAGGAAATTAAGGCTGTGTTTGGCGCAACTTATCACAACTTATTTGCTCCGATGAGGTTGGATAAAAACGTCATTATCATATAGTGTATGTTTGGTATGACAAATGTTACAAAAAGGAAACTAGTTTGAGACATAAGATTTTGTCATGACAATGACATTTTTGTTCAACCTCATCGGAGCAAATAAGTCGTGATAAGTCACGCCAAACGCAGCATAAGGCTCCGTTTGGGTGGACTTATTAGGGTCCGGTTCATACGGTTGTAACCGCCTGATCGGTGAAAATAAATCCCCCCAAACAAAACCTAAAGCGGCTAATTAGTTTTCACCACTTGAGAAATTTTATTTATTTATTTTTCTTTTAAGCAATATTGAGTTTTTGTAATTTGTAAGAGTACATAAGTCGATCACAGTTAGTACTAGGGTATGAAAGGTCAGCCTGAATCTATGCAAAAGGCATCCCTAGTGAGGGCTCGGGGAATGGCCACACTACAAGTGTGAAATATTGATAAACTTTACTTTGCATTTTTGGAAGAGGCTGTTTCGAAGACTCAAACCCGTGACCTCAAGATCACACAAGAACACCTCAAACCAATAAAGTTATCAACATACACTTGCATAAATAAGGCCCATTATTAAACGCACAAAACTAGTCTATACGCCTAGATGTCGCCATTTCGGCATCTTGATATGTTTGAGTCGCGGGCACCATGAATTTGGTAGCTTAGATGGCCGCATTGCCTCTCATGGCTGGAACTTACCCTCAAATTTACAATGAATCAAAAGGTTTTCATGACTGCAATATTATTATTTATAATTAGGGCAACAATAAATGACTGTATTCACATTTTCTTTGTAATTCTAATAATCTAGTAATTGCATTGGAACCTAAACTTCAATATGAAATTGTAAATTAAATTGTACATGCATTCTCTAATTTCTTCAAATCAAGTATAAAATAGGTGTTTAGGCACATAAGATCATTGATTTGCTCTCCCCGCCGGAGTTTCATCCATCGCGGGGTGGGTGACGGAGGCGCATTGTCGCGCGCGAGAATTGGGGTCCCGCTCTTGTGTGTGTTTGTGTCAATTGTTGTATGGTGATTTACTAATGTCTATTTCTTATAAAAATACATGCTTAAAATTAGAATGTTAATTGCACCCTAAAATCGCTAATTGTTGTCATGTTATAAACTTATAATAGCACCTCATAGAATTATATTGTCACACCATGATGCTATTAGCACATCATAAAAAAACCAAAAAAAATCATTCTTTTCAAACCAAGTATTGCTGAATCTATAAGTCATGGCAAAACATCAAAAGCCTTCACAATATATGTAATTTTACAATATGATGAAAACAATCAAATTTCTTGTTTTAACCACCTGAAAGCACACAAAATAATATTAGCCTCGGATTTCAAACAAGAGAAATGAGAAAAAAATCATCAAAAATGGAAGAAGAAATTTTTTAGGATTGCCGGTTTCTTACAAGGAGAAGACCTCGAATCGGCTCGAGAATACAGCTGGAGGAGGCGTCAGAATAGCCGGAGGTGGCGTCAAAAAAGCTGGACATGGCGACGAAAAAGCCGGAAGAGGCGTCGAAACGCCTAGAGGATCCCTTGAAATGACCATAGAAGGCCTCAAAACGCCTAGAGGAGGCATTGAAACGTCGAAGAAGGCCACGAAACGCCGAAAAAGACGACGGAAAGGCCTGGAGGACCTAGAATGGCGAGCTTCGGGCTCGGAACATGCCGTTCGGAACAGGGGGAATCGCGGACTAGGGCTGAGGGGTACGACTGTAGCATGGAGTGTTTGAACCGGGCATAAACAGAATGAGAGTTTTGATTAAAAAGGTCATGTTATATGCATGCCATTTTTGGCTAAATGCAGTCCAAGGATAAATGCAGGTCAAACTAAAAAATCATAGGAATTGATGAACCCGTATAGGTCTTACCTGCATATAACAGTTATAAAATTATATGACCTGCAAATAGCCGAAATGAGCCTGCATATAATAATTGCCTACTTTTATGGTGCTGCTAGCCTATTATAGGGGCGGTTATTAACACACTCCTCTAAAATTAGCGTGGAGAACAGTGGCGGATCCAGAAAATTAGTAATGGGGGTGCACAAATTGATAATGAGAGTGCAGACAATTTTTTTTGAATGCGTCACTGAGTTCTAAAAAATTTAACATGGGAGGTCGGACATCAACTTCAGTCAAAAAAAAATTAACGTTTCAATCTTATCGGAGTTGTTTCTCCCTTATCTGACCACCGTTTTTGACGTATAAGTAGTCAAAATTCATTACTTCGACGAGAGAAATCCAAATACGCTAACCATTTTGAAAAATAATGGAGGTGTCGATGTCCCTCAGGCCCCCTCTGAATCCGCCCCTGCTAGAGAAGATGTCAGAAGCGTCCAAAAAAAATAAACCAATTAATCCAAAGATCACGAGAACACATTAAAACTCGCTGACCGGCTGTTCCTGTTCGGCTCCATGATAAGACACACTTGGACCCGTTAACGAGCACGTGACCGTACAGATCCGAACCGATGATTGTCCGACCCGGCATTCAATTTTACTATACGTACTTGCAGAACTCGTGGGCCCACCCAGCCTAGCACAAAAATATGCTTGTCCAGCGAACGGCTGACAAAGAATCCAAAGAGCAAAGAGAGCAGT
Organism: Platanthera guangdongensis; assembly: GCA_039583875.1. Classification (NCBI taxonomy): domain Eukaryota; kingdom Viridiplantae; phylum Streptophyta; class Magnoliopsida; order Asparagales; family Orchidaceae; genus Platanthera; species Platanthera guangdongensis. The sequence goes on along the minus strand of CM077166.1, from coordinate 24,347,807 downwards.
TATAGGACTCACGCAGGGCCCATGAATCTTGGGACCCAGTCCATCCGGCCCGCCCATTTAACCGGCCTGAGGAGAGCGGCCCGACCCATATAATGAGGGAGAGATGGGGCCCAGGTTTCTTCCCATAATATTAATAAAAAGAAAAAATATATGAGTGCTGCACTGAAAGCAGCAGGGCCGCTGGTGCCATTATTAATTATATTATTGGGGTATTATTATTATTATTCGGTGGAGCGCTTCATTTATTAATGCCCGCCTGCATGGGGAAGCATGATTATCGTCCTCTTCTCTCTCTCTCTCTCTCTCTCTCTCTCTCTCTATTTCTCAGCAGTGTCATTTTCTCTCACTATAACTTTCTCTCTCTGTGCAAAACCCGTGACAGGAAGCAGGAATGACGAATGCCATTGCCGGCTCTGTTTCTCTCTCTTCTTTCGAGCGGGAGCCGATGCAATTAATTTGCTGCTTTTATTGACCATGATTTTCAGTTCCAAACATTTTAATTACATTTTATTTTCGGGCTTATTTTATTTATTTGTGGACGGGGAGGAGATTGAAGGGGTGGGGCCGCCAATAATTTGTTTAATTATCGTTGGAAAAAATTAAAATATATATGCTTTTTTTTCCATGGCTTGTTAGTTGTTACATTTTTGTGCTTAAATTGTAATATTATGGTCAAAATATTCAAAATTAGAAGGTAAGAAAATAGCAAATACTAGGAGCAGTTGTTTATCGAAGAAATTAGAAATGATGATGCATAATTTATTTCTATATAGAATAGTATGTAGAATCATCCAATTTAACTTTTTTCAGTGTACATAGCTGAGTTTGATTTATGAATAGTCAAATTTAATTTACAAATAGTTAAATTTGATTTATAAATAGCAATTTTTTTGCACATTTCTGAATGATTTAAAAGAACATGGAAGCTCATACTATAATAATTTTGAGTAAAAACTGGTAGTTGCTTTATATTTATCAATCAAGTAAATGATCTTGTTTCCTATTTATTTTCATCCATACTATATTAAAAGAGAAAAATATTCTTTGATTAAGCATTTAATTTTCAATTTTATCTCTTTTTTTTAAAAAAATTCTAATTTTTTTTATATATGTTCTCTCCGCCACTCACAAAATCTCTTACACACTGCAAAAATGAGGGACGGGCTAGCGAAGGGGCGGGAAAACATAAACGCTTATATGAACACATAAGCGACAACATAGCTTTATAATTATATATAAACGTACATAACTTTATGATTATATATAAACAGATATATGCACAACACATATTCCTTTTTTATATTAAAATTTTGACTCTGATTTTTTTATTTAGGACATCTCCCTAAGATCGATCTTAGCAGCATCTCTGCATCACATCTACACACGGTGCTGCTGTTTTTGCCTCTCGACATCGCCGGACCATCTTCGACCATAACTCCGGCCACATCGCAGTTATGTCATGTCGACATCTCGATGACATCTCCATAGTGAAACTTTGATTCAAGGGGCTTGGGGGCCGTCATGCATCTCAGCGACAATATCGCCGTGATATCTCAGTGACAACATCTCGCCGACATCTCGGTGAAATCTCAGCAACAACTTCTTGGAGACATCTTCTTGACATCTCAAGAACATCTTTGCACTGAAACTCTGATTTGAAAGTCTTGGGGGCATCATACATCTAAGCGACAACATCTCGATGGTATCTGAGCAACAACATTGTGGTAATATCTTAGTAACATCTTTGCACTAAAATTGTTTTTAAAGGGATTTTGGGAGGGCAATATACAACTCAGCGACTACATCTCGATGTCATCTTAGCAGCAACATCTCGATGTCATCTTAGCGGCAACATCTCGATGTCATATTAGTGATATCTCGGTGGGGTGCACTTTGCTAGAAAGATTTTTTAATATAAAAAGGACATGTGTCGTGCATCTATGCATCCTGGATACAAATTTGGATCTGGAATTCAAACCCAAAAATTTTGCTATATAGAGAGGTCTATATAAACTATTTTTTGGAGTGATACGTGTAGAAACATCATTATATTGGGAACATTGAATACCGATGGTTACATCATTAATTAAATAATAATAAATCAAATAATAAACTACTAAATAAAATAATAAACTCACTATGAGAATTGAACCCATGATCTATATTTTAAAACTATAAATAAATTTATATATACAAATGCAATACATAATATTATAGATTACGAATTTCAAAACTAAATCAAAAAATATATAAAAATTCAATAAAAATGTATAAAATGAACTTTCTAAAATGAAATTAAATTAAACCAAATGGAAAATAAAATTATAATAAACATCAGTGTGAGAATGCATGGGGCATGCCCGTGCCCCGCACGACAGTTCTCAAGCCGTAGATCTCTTTCCGTTTGAGTGTACGGTGACAATCAGATACAGCCTCACTCGACCTCCTCTCGTTTGGAAAATAGAATAGATGGTGTTATACCACGTAAAGTTCATGTCAGTGTCTTTTCTAGCGGGAAGAGAGACTATAAGAGACAGCGTCGCCGCACACTCAAGTGGATGGGGTAAACAGCGGGATATTGTCTCACAGAACTGCTGAGCTCCCTCATGCACCGTAACTCATGAGTCATATGTATATATGTACATAATTAATGTACTTTTGGCAAATGGGTGATCAATTTTTTGTTGGTACTTGTAATTACTATTCACACCAGTAATTGAATGACAAGCCCAATAATTCTCAACAACAATTTCGAACACAGAAATTACTTAAATAGCCCTGTGCCCAAATTGTTGAACCACAGGGTTCAGTTATTGCTTCTACATTTTCATGTTGTGCTTATTTAACTAATTTAGGCTTCTTTTGGCACGGTTGTAAATGCATGATTTAAACCGTCATTTGTTTAGAATTATTTAACAAATATCATCTGTTTGAACATAAAAGTCGACAAAATTCTTTTGTTAGGCATTAATGAATGACAATTTAACCCTCACTGACATCACCACATCAAACTGACCCTTAATATTTAGAAGCAGATATAATAATATACTGCCGAAATAATATTTTGTATTCTTAAAAATAAATATTTATTTTAAAAGAACGTGATTAAGATCGGACAATGATTTGACCAGTGTGTCGACCACGAACGTAACTCCGTCCCTATAGTCCAACTGAAATGATAAAGTTTTTTAATTTATTAATGCTGTAAATTGAATAAAGCAAGAAACAAAAACGGCCGAAAATAAAGAGACTGAATAATTCCTTACAATTTTATTGTAAATTGATTAAAATTTCATTGATATGTATATTGAACTAATTGAAGGCAGCTAAATTATCATGATTTTTTATGAAGATCTTAATAGAAAGGGGAGAAGGGAGAAAAATCATACATCTTTCAATTTTGTTCATCATTTATCGTAAATTTGTAGAGTTATAATAAAGTGTTTTTTGTGCGCGAAAATCATTAAGTTTAAAGATCCTATGAAAATAGCTTAATGCACTGCCCACACTGCTCGGTGCCAAACTAGAAGAAAGGGAGACAGAGCCAATTGTCGATGAAAGACGGAAATGGGGACTAATCCGGATTCACCGTCGGGACTATAGAAGCGTAGAATGGCAATGGGGGAAGTTAGGCCCCGTTTGACGGGATGGATTCGGCCGCAGACGACACCGCTCGGCCGCGGGTTCCACTCATTTGGCAGGATCGTGGCCGAGTGGTAGGGATCCGCTCCGGCCTGCCGATTATTTTGGGGAAAAAACGCGGGTATCATCCGCGTCGCGGGAACTGCGGTCGTAGTCGCGCGGTGCGGATGATATCCGCTCCCGCCCGACCATTCTGCCAAACTAGCCCGTAGTCTCAGTCTCCGTTTGGGGGGACTTATTCTCACCGGTCAAGCGGTTACCGCCGCATGAACCCGACCTTAAATTAAGAACCGATTCATGCGATCGTAACCGTTTGACAGATGAAAATAAATCCCCCCAAACACAACCTTAGCCTTGGGGCTGGGAAAGTGGAAATGAGAGCATGAGGTCCTTTGCCAATGTAAATTGTTTTGGTTTTATACAAACCAAATGGAATTTGTAGTATGAGCACTATACAATGTTTATCATATAAACCAATATATAATATTATTGTGTGGGGATCTAAACCGAATTACCTATAATGCCCCTGTAGTAATCAAATTAAAGCACGCGGTCTCACGTGGCCATTTTATATTAATGCGTTAATGGAAATTCGGAGTGACTTCTCAACCGGTTTGTCTTATAATATTTTAGTGTACTGCATGCGTCGCACATGGTTTGCAAGTAACTCAAGTTGAATAGCCATTAAATATCATGGGCCCTCATGTAATTTTGTTACTTTTTTTTCATTTAATTTTTTATTTTTGAAACTTTTCTCAAAAATGAGACTTTTCTCTTTTACATACCAGTAACAAGCATGAGACTCTGTCCCAACGGCTAATCACGACAATATCCTTACTATGACAAGTTCGCGGATCCGTTCTTATCAAATATTTAATGCAGCTCGAAATAAACACAATATCAACTAATTAATGTGAAAAATAGTTACACAAATATCATTTTTATATTTTTGTCCAAAAAAATTTCTTATCATGCTGAATATATGATCATGAATGTTAAAACTTAAAACAACTTTAATAAAATTGATTGTTTTAATAATATTCTCACAAAAAATATTGTTGACATACATAATAACATTTCTCAAAAAGACTATGATATTAAATGAAATTCTGCTTAAAACATTTTGGATTTATCAAATTTTCATTAAAATTTGGGTGATGTTATATATAAACCGTTTTTGACTATATACAAACAATTACTATATACAAACCAGTGCAAATATAAATTTGTTATACACAAACCTAATGGTTATATACAAACCAGCACAAAATAAAAAAAATTAAAAAAAAACCACTTAATAACACTAGCTCGCGAGATATTAAATTTTTTTCTTACAAAAATCAATAGCTCGTATAAATAATTTAAATTTTGCTATAATTGTGAACAATGCTGGAGTAGAAAGAAACATTCCGGCTACAGGTAAACACTAGATTGTCAAATTTGGAGAATCTCCATTACACGTCGGCGACGCGATATCGAGGGGCGGCAAAGGTTATCGCGAGGAACCAAATAGGAGTGATCGGGAGGTGTATGCGGATGGGTATCGAGAGCGGGCGAACCGAATATGAGAGATCACCAACCGGGCAGCTGCTTCTGCCGCCAAGGCTCCATTGCGTGACGGGGGCTTTTGCATGATCGTTACAAGAGATATCAGTAGGTGTATGCAGCGGGGTATCGGGAGCGGGCAAACATCTTGTGAGACTTGGGATAGAAATGAGAAAAAAATGATTTTTTGAGTATTTAAGTTGGTTTGTATATAGTGTTTTTAAAGGACCCAAAAAACTATAAAAATTGGTTTGTATATATCCAAAAGCGGTTTATATATAACATCACCCTAAAATTTTTAGTATATGTTAAGTCATTAGAAGTATTAGTAAATATTATAATTATTAGCTTTTGTTTTTGGCGATTGTTAACCGCACCCCATTATTAGCAAATCGTATCCCAAAATCTTTTATTTTTTCACGTTTTTTCGGAATACGTCTTGTACATGCAATTTCAGGAAAAGTATTCTCCACAAAAATTGTAGATCTCTATGAGATCTACAACTTTCATGTTGAACATTTTTCCTGAAATTGCATGTACAAGACGTATTTCTGGAGGGAGCAAAATCCGGGCATATTTTCAAAGTAAGCCTTGTACATACATTTTTAGGAAAAGTAATTAACACGAAAGTTGTAGATCTCGACCAGATCTATAACTTTCTTGTTGAACACTTTTCCTAAAATTACATGTACATGACATATTTCAAAAAAAAGCAAAAAATTATGAAATTTTGAGATGCGACTAATCAATAACGAGTTATAGGAGTTACGGTTAACAATGGTCTTGTTTTAATGGAAGGAAAAAAACCGAATATTAACATTGCATTAACTTCATTGGCTGGCACGCCAGTTTAGTTTTCCACTTTTCCTTGTATTTTATTGTACAAAATATTTAATATTTTGATGTTCTTTTTGGCATTATAATTTTACAATTTGAAAATTAAAACTGTATTAATGCCTGAAGATACTTCTTGATAAATATAAAATTGTCATTTAGATATCTATTTTAATATAAGATAATTATTATGGACAAATCATTTTCCCATCATGTCAAAAAGAACAGTCATACATGACGACACCGCCACCACTGCTGACGCCTCTCTCTTCACTGCCGCCAACGCCGTCGCTGTCGTCGACACCGCCGTCAACGCCTATCGCAAGCCATACGCGATGACATCTATCACACATCCTCGCTTCTGATCACTGCAGGAGCTCCAGATTTATTTTGTGTCGGTCAATCACGCTCATTTTCAGCTCCTTTGATCTGAAACAAGCTGTAAATTTAAACCTTTCAATTCTTTTCGAATTTCTCATTTTCATCATTTGTTTTCGTATTTCTCTAGTGAAGAAAAAGAACGTCGAAAAGTTGCAGTTATCATTAAAAGAAAATTTCTATGATGAATTTAAAACTTTTGTAATACGTTAAATTTTATAATATTGTTGCTAAACTATTTGTTCATATTTTGGTAAAGAATTTTTTAAAAAAATTATATTGATTTGCACGTAATAATTTGTTTTGTACATATATATTTTTGATTTTCCCGTAAAATTAATTTGCACCTACCCTAAATTAATTTGCCCATAACAACCACCTAATATAAATATAAAACTGTATTAATGCCTGGAGATACTTCTTTATTTGATTATCTATCAAATAAAATATCATTTAACTTTAATAATTTTTTAAAAAAATTCGATTCAATCTACATATTACATGATCAATTAGCCATTATTTCAATAGCAATCGACTGTAATGTAGCTATTATTAATAATATAGTAAATATTAAAACAATAGTAGTTACTTCAATAATAAGATCGAGCAATGTTATAAGCAAATAAAAAAAATCACTTTTTATTAAATATTATTTCGGTGCAAAAATACAGTCCGTCAACCTATCTTCTTTTAGGTCGCCACCAATCAAATACACTAGAAGTTTAGCTATCATTTTGTGCCGTCCGCGGTACACAGTAAATCAATCTGTGCACCGTGACCCCACCAATTTGTGTGTTTTCATTGACCGAGCAGGCCTTCCTTTAGACCAATTTTTTTCCACTTTTCAACCCTTCTCTGCTATACCTCCAAGTTGTACGGTTTCAATTCCTTCTCAGCAGTGAAGCTGAATGGGACGGTGGCTTACAACATATATCCACAGCGGGGTTCTTTACGCCCCCCTCCCTTTTCTTCCAAAACCCCTAGTCCTCTCAACCCAAACTGTCCAGACAAAATGGAAGTTGGAATATTTATGTCTTGGTTCCATTTAATGCAAATAATGCATGATTACGATGCCGTTTGTGGTGGCATTTCTTCGGCGACGGGTGGTGCGGTTGTGACGAGTGTATGAAGAGGAATTGGAGACGGTGACAGCAACAGATGAGAGAATGGTGGAGGGTAAACTCCGGTGGGTGCAGAAAGAGATGGATTTGCTAGCATAGAAAATTTAGAAAAAAAAAAGGCGATTGATATCCGCACTATATTTTTGGATATCCGCACTACATTTACTTCTAGTTTTTCGCGTCTTTTAAAAATACTCTTTGTACATGTATTTTTAGGAAAAGTGTTCAACATGAAAGTTGTAGATCTCGACGAGATCTTTTAAAAAAATATTTTTATCTTTATTTGCTAACAACTGGCAAAAAAATTGCTTATGACAGAAATATCGTAAATGCCCATAAACTTTTGCTGTGCGGCTGCTTGCTTGCCCTTTAATATATATATATATATATATATATATATATATATATATATATATATATATATATATATATATATATATATATATATATATATATATTCAAACACGACGGTTTCCCGCCTTGCTTGTTCAACGTATTCACCTATGGTGGGGTCCACTGGTGTTGGTAATAGGGCTGTGCATAAATACCCGAAAACCGAAGAACCGATCCGAACCGAACCGAACCGGTGCCATTTGGGTCGGTTCTATTGGTTACCGGTTCGGTTCCGGTTCCTAAATTTCCAAGAACCGGGGTTACAACTCGGTTCTCGGTTCTGGTGTTGGTTCTACCCAGAACCGACCCGACCCGAACTCACTCCTTAATTTTTGTGAGAGTTCTTTGATTTTTGGCTCTACCTACAAGATTATGAAGGAATTTTTAAAGGTTTTTAGTTTTTTCCCTGAATGTTCTCACCCCAGCCCCAAGCCCCCAGGTGCAAAATGAACTCAACAAAGAGAATTATTTTCTATTTGTTGTTATCGTTTACAAAGACTAGAATTAGATCCCTGAATATCTGACTATTTGTTAATATTTTGAAACCAAAACTAGAACCGGAACCGAACCGGAACCGAGAATACGGTTCTGGTTCTTGGTGAGAAATACTCGGTTCGGTTTTGGTTCCAAATATTTAGAACCGAACCTATATGGTTCGGTTCTCGGTTCTGGGCAGAACCGAACCGAACCGACCCGACCCATGCACAGCCCTAGTTGGTAACACGTTGGCAGTTGGAACAGGCGCAGAATGATAGCACAATGTTGAGCTCGTTTACATGGATTTAGCAATCAACTCTCCCACCCCCGGTCAGACATCACTTTGGTATAACTTAATTTGACTGAATATAGGTGATTTCCATTTTACCACTGACATTTTATGTGATTCCCATTTCTCTTCCCCCCGCACCGACTAGCGCTGCCCGCTTCATATTTCCAACCCTAACATTGTGAGTCTGCGACGGACGGCGAGGAGGAGGCACGCTACTCCAGCCTAACTTTATTTCCAATCCCCCGATAACCTTCTGTTGAAAGGGGGTCGGCCCACTCGCGTGAGTATCCCGGGCCGCTCGCAGGCAGGACTGCAGCGCAGATGGGTATGAAAGGGTGGTTTAAATCCCTCTTATAAAGGAGGTTGGGGGATCGAGGCCAGGCAACGCCTGGCCAACCTCAACAACCCGCCACACCGTATTAAGTCGGATCCTGGGTGTCCGGAATTGGCTAGGCCGCGGGCAGTGGTGGAGAGGGGTTGGGTCCGTTGGACTGCAGTCCTGGCTGGGGGCGGCCCGAGATACTCACGCAAGTGGGCCGGCCCCCTTTCAACACCTGCCCTGCACGGCAGCCCCTGACTCCCTCGCAACAGCTCGTCCTGCGCCCTCCAAAATCCACCGTCGCTGCCTCCGACTCCCCCCTACTCGACAGTTTCTCTTCGAGTCGTTGTTGTCTTCCACGACGACGCTGGCCTCCTGCGAACTCACAACCCCTCCTGCTCCTTCCACCGGCCGATTGCGTGAGCATCCTGTGTTCTCCGTAATTCCTCCCAGCGTGCTCCCTCCAAAGCCACCACCATTGCTTTCGGCTTCCCTCCGCCCACCGAACCCTTGAGCAGGGGGCGCACTGCCCCCCGACAACCCCCCAGCGAGCTCAGCGTCGAGCTCGGCCGGCCTAATCGTGGTGAGTGTCTAGTACATTTTCCTCTTGTCTTTCCTTCAACGAGTTTAGGGATTGATACACATTGAGAAAATTTTGGATTTACTGCACATTTGAGAAAATTTCTAGACGCGATGTTGTGAATGTTAATAGATCAATTGAAAACTCAATCAAAGTAGGAAGATTAACCACATTAACGACTATAGATTTACCTCAGGTATTTGTTATCAGTTTAGTTGTTTTGAACAATTGACTACTTTGATTTCAATCGCACACATCCACGGCTCCTTCAACTCTAAATCGATAAGGAGAACTTCATACAGTCAGTGAGCATTTCTGTATATCAAATTTGGTAGCTTTTTTATTGTGCAAACGTATATTTCTTCTCTTAAAAGTGTTGTTCTTTATGATGTTTTTGTGAGAAATTTAAGAGCATCAAGATTATCAATAGAGTGGTGTAGTTTGTTGTAAAATATCAAGAGTTTTGGGGGTTGGACGATGGGATTATTCCTGCAGATGTGGTGGCTGTGGTGGAGGAGCCTAGAGGAACCCTGCGGCAGAAGGCGGCTGATTCTGGTTAAGGAGGAAGCCAGTTTCTGATTCATGACGTGCTTTTGTCATGTCTTTTTTTTGGTAGCATATAATACATGTCACAAAAAAATTAAGAAAGAGTGAGTTGGAACATTAATTAGGGGCACTCTTAAATTCAATATTTGTATAGAACACACTCAACTTTACCAAGGGAAATTTTATAATGATTGGAAGAATATACACAAATTAACCAAATGCTTATTAAAGCTTTCTACCGGTGGCATGAATTATTTTTGAAAGTGTTGAGCTCTTCAGGAATTATACTTTTCATAAATGCCCATTTTCTTTTATCATCCCCTCAAGCATTGCACCAGATTTTACGCAGAAGACAAGTAAGGTTAAATGAGGGTCAGTCAAGAGACGACCATTGTAACGACCTTTATCATATTGAGCACCAAGCTAAATGGGCCTGAGGTACCCACAATGCATGCACAACCAAAATTTAATGCTAACATTGGGTGAATCATGCATGAATATATGCTTGTATTCCACTTATTACTATCCACATGCATGCATGTTGAGCAAGAGAGGAAAATACGATGTTCACAAAACGATGTTCGTCTTGGAGAAAAATACCTTTTATACCTTTAAAATTCTTGAGTTTATTTTGAGTTCTGCTAGAGATATATCGTTGTAGTGTTATTCACAAAACGGTGTTCGATTGACTTGTCTATCACTCAAAAAACTTAATTTATGTTTTCAGCTTTTTGTTTGGAATGAGAATTCAACTCAGCCTGTACATAAATACTATGAGCACACTGCTGCGGTCAAAGCCATTGCGTGGTCTCCACATGTTCATGGGCTTCTAGCGCCACCGAAAGGTTATCCGGAACAAATTGAGGTAATAGGTTTTAGTTTTGCTTGATGAAATCAAACATCTATGATAATAATTTTAATTTAAAAATTATAGCAATTATAAGAGCTCAAGAGTGATTAAATTTTTAGGTTTTAATTTGCTTTTGTTTTTTGCATATAAATTGACTCTGTTGTGCAGTCACCCAATGTATTTTTTGTCAGTTTTATAGAACTTGGTTGAATAATATAATTTCTTTTCTGAAAATTTTGTTAGATCTTTGGATTTCTACCAGTTTTTATTTTATTCTTCTTTTATTTGAATTAGTCATCAGACATGGGCTTTCACATGCATTAAATTAGTGGTAGGAGAAGTGACACACATTACTCTCAAGTCGATCTTATCATTATCAGTAAGATTTGCTAATATTTATGTTTATCCTTGCATTTTGATAATTAAGTTATTTTCTGATTATGATCATACACTACTAGTTAAGCCCAATACAATATTTTTTAAAATCATAGTTTGACTGATTTTGAGATGTTTTTTCTACTATTAGGATATGGGGAGGCAGGCTCCAACTCAGGAGCTTATGGCAAGGGATTTGCATGGAGTTGAATGATGCATCCGTCATATTTTAAATTTGGGGTAAGGCTCTTTGCCAAGTTCTTGCTCTTGGTGTTTGTCTTTTGAGACTCTTTGTTTTCCGTGAGATGATTTAGTGATAAAATTTGTATCTTTGCCTTAATTATGGTTACTTTTTACCCAAATTTTGTATATGACAATTTTAGACATTTATAGAAACACATGAAATTGCAGTTTTGTGTGGGCGGGTGCGCGTGTGGGCGGGTGGAAGTGTGTGGGCAGGTGTACACTAACTTTGATTTGTTATCAATAAATGCTTGAGTTGATGCATCATATTCCTTTCTTTTTAAATTAAGGTGTTCTATAGATATTCTAAGCTTTGAATTAATTGTTAAACTCATGCTCGATGCTCTCGGGCGGACTTCAGCCTCATTCACAGCATGAAGCACATTGTGTTTGCTCGATTTGTGAGTTAATCTTCCCACCATTTTTGTTCTACTGTTGCTTTCAGATGTGGAAATTAATGCATGTTTGTCAAAATTGATTGGGAAAAATTATAGAGAATTAATGGGGAATCCCTTATCACGGCCATTTTCACAAGTTTTAACACAGATGAAGACACTGAATAATTTGTAAGGATTATGGGCTACTGTACTCTGTTGGAAAAACTGCAAGCTAGTTTACTCATCCATTTATGAAATGTTCGCTTGTACGATGTTCCTGAAATGTTGATTTGTTTGTTGTTTTTTTCTTACAGTTAAGTATATTTTTCTCTATTAGATGTTTAGCAGCTATTTTCGTAGAAGATTAAAATTTATCTATAATTTGGACATGTCACGAGGCATTTGTAATGCCATCTTCCAATGAGGAATGCCTCAAAATCAACTGAATGCTATAATTATCGCGTATAACTTTACAGTCAAAAGTAGTTATTGTGAGGACCTAGCGGCACTAAGTTTGAGAGACCAAAGTGAAGTGTTGTGGGTTTCTAGTATGCTCATTTTTTGTCAAAGTATTTTTTGTATTTATGTAGAGTTTAATTGTACATCTTAATCAAGAAAGTCCAATTTTAATTCTTTCTCAAGTAGTCTCTTGCCCATGTGTTTTGGGTCTTGTTATGCCTATAGCTATTTTAGGTGGCACTTTTCTAGGTACCGTTTCTAATTTGAGCAATTGCACTTGTTCTACACAGTTCCTTTCCATAGAGTATCTGAGAAACATTCTAATGTCGTTCACTTATCTTCAATGTCTCTATGGTTGCATCACCTTAAGCACTATAAAAGTTTATGCATAATGGCATGTTCTGGTTCCAGCTACCTGTATGGATTTTTTGATCAAGCATGGAAGGATGGGATGAGCAAGGATGAGGCTGAGATATGTTTTTACTTAAACATAACAGCTTCTACTAATTTATGCTCTACCCAATTTACTTATTGGCATATTTAGAGGCATGGGCGGAACTAGCCCTGGGCACGGTAGGGCACGTGCCCGACCGGTTTTTGGGGTTTTTTTATCGCTAAATTACCACTTCTTGCTCCTCCTGCTCCCGATCCGTGACGCCTCTCCCTGCTCCGGCTCCGGCTCCCGTCGGTACTACTACTTCTTCTTCGCCTTCTTCGCCTTCTTCTTCTTCTTCTTTGCCTTCTTCTTCTTCTTATTTGCAATTCCTGTTTTTTTTTCAATTTCTGTTTCCTGTTTTTGATTTCAAAACCAGATTCCAATTTTTTTTTTCAATTCCCGTTGCTCGTTTCAGAAACATTCTAGATATTTTCAATTCCTAATTCAGATTTTTTTCAATTCATGTTTTTGTTCCTGATTTCAGAAACAAATTCTAATTTTTTTCCAATTCCTTTTTCTATTTGCTGATTTCAATAACATATTGGAGGGGATGCATGGACAAATATTTTATGCAATTATGCTTGATCTTTTATTTTTTTGAGAACTTTTATCCTTTCAGCCATAGCAACATTTGCCTTTATTTAAGTGTCAAAAAAAATTTAAATCAAGTGAAAGCTATAATAATCTGACATTTATCAAATATATTTGCACAATTTCATTTTTTTGCGATGAGATAGAGCCCATTATGATAATGAAACTGGTTTTGGTATGTGTAACACTTCTACTTCCCTCACCACTTCATCGCGCGACCAGGATTCCAGCTAGAGTAATTGACTAAGGGCGCATCTTCAGCTTACACTTTTCCACGGAGGATTTTAACAGTAATCCGGTGAACGGCTCAGAATTCTATTCCAGCATAAAGAGTAAAGCAACAGCCGACACGTGGCAGAGAGAGGGCCAGCTCAGAAGGGACTCTTATTTCATCATAGCCGTTAGGATTTTCCTGTTTACAACTCATGTAATATCTTTATAAATAGGATTAAGGCTGTAATCATGAGATTAAGAAATAAAGTTTGAACCAGTTCGTCTTCCTCCTCCCCTTCCTCTCTCTAACTCCGGCCACTCCCTGGGCCATTCTTCTTCCGCTTACATTCTACCACCAGTTATTACAGTATGCCCCACAAAATTTAGAAAATATACCACTTAGGTGAGTAGATATAATTAATTTAGAAGTATGATATATGTGAAGGAGTAGACCTAAGGCAATGTGGATAGAAGTTGTTCGAATTAATTTGTGTAATTTAGATTTAACACCTCTATCATTTAATGTGAATGAATGGAAAATGAGAATTCATAAAATTAACTCCAACTAGTTGGGACGAGATGATTGTTTATACTGATGATCAGTCCATGTGTATACACCCTTCTGCTTTTCTTTTTTAGCAGTTTATTACTGCTTTCTACATTAAAGCATTATGGATAACTGTAACGCTCTTCTTATTATAGTATTTTATTTTATTTGTCGTGTTTTTTTTAGGCAAAGATGTTCTTGCAAAAGCTAGGACAGGAACTGACAAAATAGTAGCTTTCTTGGTAGTTTTTCTCCTCCTTTTCTTTTGATGTTTTTATTACTATTAATTACCCAAACCTCCCTTAGGAGTTAGCATAATTACATGTTGCATCCCTCTATCTTTAGAAATTACAACAGACCATATCTTTGTCGATACTATTACAATAGAAATTATTATTTCACGTTTTCAGAGCATGAAAAACAAAAAATTTCGTGGGCACTACCCCCGAACCCCCGCTCAGGGTGCGCTGCCCCCCCGAACCCCCCGAATTGACAGTACTTATATTGTGCTTGTGCGACTTCAAAATCCTAGTTCCGCCACTGTTTAGAGGTATTGAGGAATCTTAATCTGTTTGCAAGCATATAGCTTCCTAATTTGCCTTTTCAGTACAAAACCTAAAGAAATGTCTACATGCTCATTATAGCCTTGATATGATGCGTAAACATCAGTTTTTTCTTCTTCTTTTTTGCAAACTTCATAGATAAGTATCATATTCGTTCATTTAAATAATTGCTTTCTCTCATTTATCCGCAGAAGTTGGTGGTGATGGTCGCCAAAAATTGATTGTCAATATGAAACTTATATTGCTATCATATATTATTTTGGTAGCCTTGGTTCTTCTTATGAAAGCATCTTCTATTTTTCTCTCATTTTTATGACGCTACAGGTTCCATTTCTCTCTATTTTTGTGAAGATCAATTTTGAAGGGGTGACGAGGAACTTCTACTCGGGAGAATCACTCCTATTATGGCAATGATCGTGTGAATTTGTGATATGCGTCTCCAAGTAGTTAAAAATTGAACCTCCAAGAAAGATCAAGACGGATACCATAGAAATGGTGCCTATGAGGAGCTTGAAGACGGGAGCTTCGAGAGGATGGAGAAATCACAATATATTTATTTATTGTGTTACATGTAAAGAAAAAACTATGTAATGTTTTTTATTATAGATTTTTTTATATATGTTGAGTTTAGTAGAGTTAAAAAATCTATCAGTATGTACTTAAGGGTTTGGGCTATTTTCCATCTTTTATATTAATAAATTTAAAAGAAACATTCTCTTTTCTTTCATTAGATTTTTTTTCAAATAAATATTTTAGTTATTGTTGTATTTAATGATGAAATAAATAATTTTAGTAACTAAAAGTCATTATTGCATTGCACAAGCAGTAACTTAATAAGTTTGGTCACTAAATATATTTGGTCACTAAATATATTTAGTGACGAAAAAGGTAATCACTAATAATGTACAGTGACGAAAAATAGTAATCAAATATCCAGTCATGACTCCCTCATTATAATAATCCTACTAATCAAATTTGGTTACTAATTTAGACTTAAAATAAATTTAAATATCCTAAGTTTTGTTTTGTTTTAAATTTCGTATTTGTGTGAGAGAAAAATTATGGTCCTGTAACAATTTTCTTTTTGTTGTGAGCTGTGAATAGTAATCACAAGAAAATAAAGTAAAAAAGAAAATAAAAGATACTCGCAATGCACGAGATACAAAGCTCCATCGTAAGGCTCCCGCAGTACCCGCGCTCCTTCCTCTAGGTGTGAGTACCGCAGGATTTTTTTTTGGCATTTTAGCCCTTCCTCTGATACCCTTGCCCACCGTTGATTTTGGCAAGATGCATGATAGCTAGTATATGTTATGAGAAATGTTGAGTTATATTTTCTTATAAAAATTCAACTTAGAATTGTATTGTAGGCTTTGATGTGATCTTCTATGAGGAGGATCTCTGTACTGCACATAGCCAAGCAACGCGCAACATCAACGTTATCATTCATGTATCTTGTGCGTGCGCGTGCGCGTGCTTGAAGAAACGTGAGGATAACGGTCCTTCAAATTACGACCAAAACTTTATTTGATTTAACTCGTTCCTGTCCATTTTTGATTCTGGCATCACTTGTTGGAACCGTCGTCTATATTCCTTTTCAATAAGAACCATAACTAAATTATTCATTTTCAATAAGAACCATACTCAATAGCATGTTAATTTGTGTCTTATACTCTTATATAATATACTAATTATTTTGAACATCACCATGATAGTTTAATTTGCTTAAAAATAAAATAAAATACAAATATGAATGATCATGATGACGTACAGTTAACTAGAAACTGTTTGATAGGGTTCCTTTTTGCACGACCCTAGGCTGTAGCTGATTTGCTCGTGCAGGCGGCCATTTCATTTCATGACCACTATATATAGTTTTCATTTATTAATTCCTACTCCTTTATTTATTCGTATTAAAATTTAAATTTATTACTTCTGCTTAAAGCTCTCTGCCCCGAAACTGTAAGCTTTATTACAGTGTGGGGGATAAGTGTTTTCTCCCTTCTTGCTCGCTCGCTTATTCACGTCTTTGGGTTTGCAGATGGAGGGAAAGGCTGCGAAAATAAAGACAAAGAGTGATGCTATTTTGGACTTTTCTCCCCCCTCAAGTTGTTTTTTTTTTACTTTGAAACTTTATTTGGAAATTGAGCTCCATGCTTTGAAAAGCTCACTTAGAAAACTTACTGTGCGGGAGTAGGAGTAGTATGATGGCTACTTGATAACTTATAAGCAGGTTAGATGTTTTTAAGGTAAATTTAGGAGATATATCCCTAAGCTTTCATGCTGGCTTGAATTTGTTTCCTAAATTAAGGGTTTGAATTTGAACCTTATTTACTAAGGCAATAATTATATGCACGCTTACTTCAGCTATGTGAAAGTCCTACAATATCATAACTATTATGTGGAGACCAAAGCTTATATGGGTTTACACCTTTCTATGATTTTTTTTTTAATTTGGTTCGTATTTATCTGCACATAGTTAAAAAAATGACTTATATAAAACATCACAATTTATTATTTCGTTAAAGTTTGCAATGGAAATTGGACATGGAAGCTATCATGGAAATTAATTTCTTTAACTTTAAATTTAATTATTTCCACCTCATCATTTCCTCACAAAACATTTCCTTGGTTGTTTTAATTTCCTTCAGTTATTAAAGGTTTTCAAAACAGAATGCAGTTTTAAAAGGTTTTCTGTATGCAACAAATTTACAGGAAATGTCATGCAGTTAATAAATTTGAAGATTTCTTTATAATACTGATGAGGATGAACCTCTTTTTATGGAAAATGAGTGTGCTCTTAGCCTACTCCTTCATAATTCCCACCACATTAGTGTGATCATGGGTTTGACCGCCGCGTGCAATCCGCAAACGCGATCGCGCGCGGGATCCCGCTTCTGGTGGCCGACCGGAGCCGGCCAAGCCGCCGGCCCCACTCCTCTTCTTCCCGCCGGCGCGGCCGGCCTGAGCGCCCCGGCTCCAGCCAAGTAGGGGGGCCACCCTTGCGGTCGCGCGGCGCGGGCCCCCCGCCGGCTGCGCCCGGCCTTGCCCGACCTACTGCCAGAAAGGAGGCCGCGTCTCCCAGGCCGCCCCCTTGTGGCCGCACGAAGCGGCCACAACCACCGGCCGCGTCCTGGCCGCGTCCGGCCGCGCCTGGCCATGTTCGACCTCCGACGGTGAGGAGGCCATGCCACGTGGCCGCACAGCGTGCCCAACCCTCCGGTCATACCCGGCCGCCTCCCTCACCGGGAGCGGACCTTCTCTCGTCAGTCGAGAACAAACCGCCACC
The DNA here is from genome assembly GCA_039583875.1 of Platanthera guangdongensis. NCBI lineage: Eukaryota > Viridiplantae > Streptophyta > Magnoliopsida > Asparagales > Orchidaceae > Platanthera > Platanthera guangdongensis. The sequence goes on along the minus strand of CM077166.1, from coordinate 24,329,740 downwards.
CTCCTCTATCGTCTGATCAATTCGCTGTACCACGACGGTTTGTTCCAAGAAAATCGCCCCAGTAACTTCCGTCAATGGTGGGAGGCATCATGGTCATGATGACGGCCTGCAGATAGCGGGAATTATACGCTCTAAAGTCATGGTAAAAATATTAATTTGGGTGTTAGGGTGTGCGGATAGCCACATAACCACCGTAACCACCTCCTGGAGTCTATAAAAAAGTCTCACACGCCTTCTCATTTTTCATCTTTTGGCTTCTCTACTTTCTTCCTCCCATGCCATAGCTCTACTAGATTCCTCCTTCAGGCCATCTTCAAGTCACCTTCAAGTCACCTTCAAGCCACCTTCAAGCCATTCTCAAGCCATTTTCAAGCCTCCTCCAAGCAAGCCGCAGCTACTAGCAAACCACCCCCGCATCGCCAAAATCGTCTAAGTCCGCAACAAGCATCGTGAAAGAGATTCCCGCAGGAACAAGCATTCTGTTCATACAAACCTTCCGGCAAACAAGCCTCGCGCGGAGCAGCTGTTTGCCCGACACGAGCTAGCAACTCTCTCTCACACACACACACCCAAAGTGTAATGAGAAGCGACCCGTCGCTCTCGATTTTCAGTGAAAATTGTAACCACAAGAAAATAGTGAAGTTCGACTGGCACAGTCCTGTCACGTGACTTTTTACCAACTTGAGGGGTTTTCCACGTAAAAAATGTCGTTGCATAATCTCTCTCTCATTGACTGTTGTTCGCGATCGACCGCTGGGAGCAAAGACGATTCAAGTTAATCCGGTACGACAGAGACGTCGAGTTTGAACGCAACAAATATATATAATTAACAAACTCAAAAGAGCAAAAAGGTCGCGGCAAATGGACGGATTTGTAACCATCGTGTTCACGACCGTCATGATGTGTCAAATTAACGGGAACTTTTACTCCTTTCGGGTGTCGACAGAGGTCGTGAATACTCGGTTGGTTTTAAACCGTCGTTCCTGTCCGCCCAACTTCATATACGGAATGTCCTTCACTTTGATGTTCCAAAAACACATTTTTTGGGGGCGGTCATATCATTGTTACGCTAAACATACACTCGATAATTGTGACTTTTTCCAACACGTCG